>CM067360.1:95276490-95876490 GCA_034401795.1 Chaetoderma sp. LZ-2023a | reverse complement strand
CACCCGTATGTTGCTTTGTACATATTGGGGCACTTAGGTCTTCTTGTGACTAGCAATACCTTAGCTACAACAATGCCCATGTTTTCTACATTTTTCATAATTAAACTTTTAACTGACATGCACTACTGACATGCAGTGCATGTCTACACAAGCTGGCAGGACATATTTATCACGTGAGCAAATGAGAGAATGTTACTCATCCGTGTCAGAGTCATCTTCGACAATTGTATGCTGAACATTGTCACACATTTCACCTCCCATACAAAGGCATGCTTCAGTGCAGAGTAGATTGTTAGCCTTGCATTGACAGAGATCTGTTCTTTTGCAGGCAGACTTTTGACATCTACATGATGTGAGTTCAATTAATCCAAATGGAGTAGGATCCTTTGACATTAGAACAGGCTTGAGTAGACCATCCACTATACTCCAGCCATGTCCATTTGGAGATGGAAGATTCTGAACAGCTTGCAATGAACGTCTCCAAACAAGAGCTTGAAAATTGGCCCTTTCGGTGTGATGCTTTAGACTATTCGATGTAGGTGGAAGATTTTCATTTCTTTGTCTCTTTTGACAAAAGAGCCAATAACGGGTTTCATCAGCTGTCTTTCCCACATCCCTGGTGGTATACAACTCACAGACAAATTTCTCACATAGAATTGCACTATTCGGTGATAAGTCAACATGTTCGCCGAGTTGGGCTAAGCTAAGCTGATGACATTCAGATGACTTTAAGAGATTGAATGATTTTCTCTTAGCGACTCCAAATAATGCACTAGTGCTATCACAACCTGTAAGAGAATGAAACCCAGGCAAAGACAGACAGATAGCTGGGCCCAGTACTTGAGCAACTGTATGTATTGGTATGTATCGCAATTTGTCCTTTGTGCCCGTACGGAACCATAGTTCAGAACAGTGAAGCGAACGATACGTATATATACTAAGTACTGCCACGTCTGTATCAGGAGACTGTATAACAACACGCATGTGGTCTTTTGAAGCGTGTAGCGCGTGCAACATCATACGCGTATCTGCTTCCTTGTGATCTGATCGAAGTTCTTCCAAATACGACGAATTGTTCGCTGAAATGACAACAACATCCATTCCATCGTTAAAGCCACCAGCAAGAATGACGCAATTGTCGGCAGATAGCATATTTGGACCAGTATCACGCCACCGCTTGCTGAGAAATGCAACCAGGTTACTTTTGTTGCTTGGATTGCTGATGTACTTGGCCCATTGCTTTGGAACGGGAGTATTTTCTCCAGCAATCTTTACTTCCAATGCTGTTGATGACCCACGTTTTAGCCGCTCTTCCGCTTTGAGAGATTCCAGTCTATCATATCTGTCAAAAACTATATCTACTCTGTTGCAGTCTTCTTGATTCAGTGGAACTGTAAAGATGTGCCAGTATTTATCAGCCAATTCTCCAAATGTAGACGTACCTCCAGTTTTAACCATTTGCACAATTGCCATGCCATCTACTACATAAGCTGTTGCGCCTGTCTTGTCAACAGGTGGAAGCCGTCCATCAACATTTACTTCCTTTTCTAGTTCACTTAACAAAACACTTTTCACATTCTTTCTTAGAGTCCCATCCGTATGTGACAATGATAGTGGAACAGCAGACAGTTCATACGTCATCACTAGTTTTAAATCAACATCTCTGGACCTTGCGGCAATAATTAATCGACCAAATAGTTCGCGGTCAGATATCACATTGTGAATTTTTTCATCATTTGTTTTGAGTTTTTTCTTCTGTGCTAGGCTGGCAAATGTTTTAAGTTTTAAGTGTGGCAACGTGTCCCAAAAGCTTCTCGTGTTAGTGTCCAGCCGCTCCTGAACAAAATTGTCCATAATCTCCTTACCAATGTCACAGGCGGAAACAAGTCTCTTGGCGATTTCACTAGGCAATACCACACCAGTTGCAATGTTTACAAGCGGAAGACACTCACTGTCGTCGTTTTCCGCAATATTAAAGGGATTGGTCATTATATCTGATGAGAACATCGAAAGTATCTTCTGCACATCGGTTTCATCCCTGTTCATTCGATTAGGGTCCATTTCCTTATGTACTCCAAACATGTGACTATCTTGTAACCCACACATTTGCTTTGTGACCGTTGTTATGGCTGCCCTCTCGTGGCTAGTTAAAAACCACCTCTCCAGAGCTCCTGGCTTTTGTGTTATTCCAATAATACCACCTCGCTTTTTGGAATCCAAATTAATCGATTGCTCTAAGGCCATATCTGTCCACACTTGATTGAATGGATGGTGTGAGCGACTTACGGAATGATTTCCATTCAAGAATTGTTCATGTACATGGGGATGTGTACTTGGAAGCATCTTCATGTCCGCAAGATATATTGGCAGCCATCTTGCATAATCGGTTCTGTCCATGCTGTAGAAATATGGCGCCATAGCAGCAGTAGCAGATAGGTGTGCCTGCCAATCTCCAGTTCTCTCAGCTCTTATGAATCCAAGCAGCAGCTCTACCATATGAATATATGAGTTCCAAAATGCGAACAGGTGTGATTTCGAGCTTGACTCAACTTTAAAGGATTTGAACAGCTGTTGCAATTTATTCACGTACATACACACCTCTTTGAAATTTTCTTGCAGTGCGTCTAAGTCGTCAATGCTGCTTCGGCACATCCATCTGTCTCATTCCAACCACCATTACCTGGGTGCTTTGTCAACAGTGGTACAGCTGGATATATAGATTCTATGATGGAGTTAGTATACATACATAAAATATAACCTTCACATTTCACCCTCGCCTTTGGTATATGCATGCTAAATGTATGTTGGATATATGTTAGGTCGATATCCGTCTAAATATCATATATGGTGAATCTAATACGATATTACTTTGAGTTATGACATGATCATGCTTATATCGTTGTGCACTGTGGATACAGCCAAAGCCTAGACCCCCTATGCAAAGAAATCAGGATAACTAATTAGTGCTACCACAATTTGTTTGTACAACAGGGCTTAAAATGTGTGGGACATGTCCCCCCAAGCCACAGCAAGTGTCAGACCTTCCGAATACTGGGTGTGCTACGTCACGATTCTGACCTAGCTTTAGCTCCTGGACTAATAATAGATAAAAACTAAATTAACAGGTTAACCTTTTCCCTGCAACTGCTGCCTAAATATTTAAGATATGTATTGTGTACTCTGATACCTATACTGTTAAAATATTTTGAAATGTATTTGATTCATTGAAAGTTGCTGCTGCCTATGTCAGCTATGACTCAGTCAAAGTATTTTTAAAATAAACTGCAGCATCGCGAACTTGGCCATTCAGCAAGATGTACACGTGTTAAAAGGATGGTTTGGAATACACTCAGTTGAACCTGCTATAAAGACCATCTGTATTAACCCTTCTTAAAGAAAGCCAATGTTGCCTAAGGCACAACGGCTTCGCGTCAAATTAATTTCAAAATATTCAACAAAATAAGTTTTATATCATAAAGAATATACTTTTTCCGGGATTTATGGGTGAAAGGGTTAAGAGACCACCTGCCTTAAAGACTATTTTCTTCATTTGCTAAATGCAATTAAGCAATGTATTTGAAACTTTATTATCCCTTTAATGGTCAAACCAGTGAAAACCTGCCTCTGCAGTGGCCTTGAGGAATGTCAATTTGCAGGCCAGCATGAGTATTTTTGAAAATTTACCACTGGAATGACTGGCTCGATAATCGAGCCAGTCATTCCAGTGATACATTTTCAAAATGCTCCATATCTTGGCCTGCAAATAGACATAACCTGAAAGTTTTGTTTTACTGAAAAATCATGACCATTAAAGGGTTAGGAAACCAGTTACCATAAGAGGCTGTCTTCTGATTCTCACTTGAGTGGTGTCTTAATACAAGTTTGACTGCATGTCATCATTCTCCTTCGATCAATACTCACCATTCTGTTACTTTCTGATACACAGCTGGCCCTGACAGCTGGCCCTGACAGCTGGCTCTAGGACTATAGACTTAGAAAGCTTTACCGACTCCTTGGAACCGGGTACTCGGCTCCCAACTGCCGAGTACCCGTCTACCATAGAGCTCATTCTTGTTTGCATAGCGACAAGAGCTGTCTACGTTTTTTTTTGCAGGAGAAAGATTAAGGTTTTTGAAAAGAAATCTAAGTCTTTTATACTGTGATTTGATAGTTTGTGCGTTCTTGAAAGGATCTAACTGGATAAAATGGAGAATACTGCCAATGATGACCAGGTTGTATTATTCCTTATTATCCATAGTTAAAAGACTTAGGTCTCTAAATTTCGTTGTGTCGCATGTCCCAATTTCTGACCCCATAGAATCTGGGACGTGTGCTAACAACGTGATATGCCAGACGAGCGCCTTCTTTAAATTCCAACAGGCGATCGGCAGATATGAAAATAGGTGTTTGCTACGGTATTTCTAACACGAATATCGGCTGACGTCGTTCTCCGTAGGGTCCGAGCGGGTGACGTCACACCCGTGATGCTCGGATGTTTATGTGAAGAAAATTTTTTCATTAATTCGCGCATCTTGTTCTGGGTGCTGCGTACTAAAAATGGTACCAGAAAACTTTGGAATGGTCAAGTTTACGTGTGATCACGATCGATTTGCAATGATCGGTGGTGTCAAAATTCTTGAGTGATGCGTGGTCTGCGGTTTTACCGTGTGCTACAGCAGTTTGTTTACATTTTGTTGTTTCTTCACATATCGTGTCGGCTTTCGTTAGGAGTATAATTTATATTGATTGGTAAATATACCCCGAATGCTATGCGATATGATTCCTGGTTCCGTTATACATCCTGGAGGATCAATTTATGGGTGTATTTATGCCCGCTTCGTTCTTGTCATCATAATCAATGCGATCTTTGCTGTAACGTTGCGGGGTGGGGTGCGGGAGGGTTTGCAGTTAATTTATGGTCAAATTATTTGAAAATTAATTGTCTGCCTTCCACTTTTGTTTCGTTCCGCTGGCTTATTGTAGGTTTGGTTTATAGGCCAAGCCATCCCCGCCATCATGTGTCGAGTGCCACATATCGTACGGGTTCTATACAAGGACCATGTCTGTTTCCACTGTACTAAGTGTAGTCTTGACAGTAGGTGTAACGTTTGCGCGGTGTGGTCGGTCGATATGATGCTTAAGTTCCTTGCCAGAAGGACTTGGCAGGGTCTGACGCGGGGTCAGGCGGTCCGAAAGTAAATCGTGGAGCGTCCGTTTCGGCCCGTGGGGGCGTTCAACGTCTGCAACCGGAGGTGGCGGAGATGGCACCGCCGGCGTGGTTTGGTCCGGCTAGGCAAGGTGTCTTGCATAGCGTTCTGCCCACGCTGGTGTCGTCCCTGCTGCCAAAAGTTGTAGGGCAGTCTCTCACCATGTTTGATTTGGACCCTGTCCTTGGACAGGGTTCTGGACTGGACACCGAGGGAGCCGTTTCGTACGGCCCCCTGGCAGTCCCGTCGGGCTCTGGCCTGATGGGTTCTGTCTCTCTGCGGCCACCTCCGGGTGGTCCAGTAGCGGTGGCCGGTCCGTCAGGCATGGGAGCCGTCCGTCAGGTATGGGAGCCGTCCGCCAGGACGGCTCCACGGTTTTCCTTGTCTAGGGGTCTGAAGATGAGGAGGCAGAGGAGGAGAGTGTGCTGCGGCCTGTGAGGCCGCGGGTGGAGAGCATGGAGGTCGATTCCGTCCTGATGGAACCCGACCTCCATCTGTCTGGCCTGGCGCAAGCCAGGGCAGCGGCTCCGCCCGTGGTTGAGGCCACTCCGGTACCGGGCACCGGTCCCGTGATGGTTGGTTTGCTGCCAACCGCCACGGTGACGGGTGTGGCCGGCCAGGCATGGTACTCACCTATCTCGCCTGGTCCGGCGGTCAGACATGGGGTGCCGTTGGCGCCCGTGTTTGGCCACGCTTCCTTAACCGCTACGGGTCCGCACGGTTTCCGTGCAGGCCTACTCCATGGACTGGTGTGTTCCATGGGGTGGCGGCGGAACCGTACGGTACCGGAGTTCCTGGCATATCAGCAATGGCTCCTAGCCTGGAGGCCGTTGCTGGTAGGGCCGTGAACATGTCAACGGGTGACGTGTTCACGGGAGTGTCCTCCTCGGAGACGGATTGGTCTGAGGCTCTGGCTTGGCGAGGAGGATGTACCCCGTCCATCGGTGCATCGATTAGGACGGGGATCTTGCCCGCAGCCCTGATCCAGTCTGTTGGACTGGATCCATGGTTTATGGTGTGCTTGATACTATGTATAGCAAACAACGCATGAACAAGGGCCAGCTTCTTGCGGGCTCCATGGAGGTGCGGGCGAGGGGTCGTATTCCACGGCGGGAATACGACAGGTATGGTGTTGTCCCGTCGGTCACCGAGAATGACCGCTGGGTACTGGGTGTTCAGAGTGCTGGAGCGGGTGGCCCCAGTCCGGCACTTGTGGACAAGTCCCAGGCACACCAGGATGAAGTCCTGTCCCTATGCGATGTGGGTGTGAGGGCAGCTATGAGTGCTGTCAACCAATCGTATCGCCTTCTTCAGTCGGTGTGGGCTGAAGCGGGGCAGGCCACCCTGTGCCACCTGTGGCGCTTTCGTGCGTCAATGACGGCTTGGTGCTGTCTATGGACGCACTGGCAAGGGTGCAGGTGCGTGTGACAAAGTCCAGGAGGCAAATGGTTCTTGACCATATGCATCCGGCTACGGCAGTCAGGGAGCGTCTTCTTGCGACACCCCTGACAGGGCCTAGCATCTTCGGTGGCCAGGCGCGGGCCATCCTAGAGGACACTGCCAGCATTGCGCAGAATCGGTTGGCGGTAGGCCTACAGCTGGAGCGAGTGCGTGCGCTTGCACGCACTAGGGGCTGTAGGGAAACCGTTAGCTGTCCAACTTTCGAAGACGCAGAAGAAGCAGAAAGGCAAGGCGAAAGCTAAGCCTACTGCGACTTCTGCTTCGTCTGGATTTTCTCAGCCGCCGCCGGCTAAGAAAGCCAGGAATGTTGTGGAGGCCCCTACCCTTCCCACTGTTGCTCATGATCGCCCTAGAGGCAGGAAGGGCAGGGGGAGGGGTAAGGGTAAGTCCTCCAAGGGCGGAAAGAAGGGAGCGGATCGTACCTGAGGGTACGAGGGCTCCCTTCATATCCGCCTGGACCGCACCTGTGCGACAGTAACAGCGGTGCCGGTTATCCCTGCCGAGCCAAGACGGAAATGGTTCTCTCTCTCTCTCGTTAAGAAAGGAGGTTGGGGAGCAGACCGCGAGCCGGACAACCCCGTTAGACGTCGAGGCGTCTATGGTGGGTGGAAGGCTCATGCGTTTCGTCGAGGCCTGGCGAGGTGTGACGTCAGACAGTCTGGTCCCGGGATGGTTATCCCAGGGGTACATGCCGGAGTGGTGGGACTTTCCACCGCAGAATCTGTCTTTGGCACCTGTCTGGACACCCGTACCACGGGACCCAGACAAGTTAGAAGCCGTTCAAAACGAAGTGTCGGGTTTGCTTCTGAAGGGAGCAATAAACCCAGCGAACCAGAACACTCCGGGCTTCTATTCAATTATGTTCCTTGTCCCCAAGAGCACGGGGGGATGGAGACCCATACTCAATCTCAGGCCATTGAATTGGTTTATCCATACACCTCGGTTCCAGATGGAAAAACCGAGGTCGGTAATGGCAGGATTGAGGAAGGGAATGTGGTGTGTGTCGATCGATCTGAAGGATGCATATTTCCACATTCCTATGAACCGGAGTTGGCACAGGTTTCTGAGATTTGCGTTTCAGAATCTAGTATGGGAGGTTACTGTTCTCCCGTTTGGCCTGTCTTGGGTTTTCACAAGAGTGGTCCTTGCGGTGACAGCGTTTCTCAGAGAAGAGAACATGGCGCTACACACCTACATAGACGACTGGCTGCTCAAAGCAGACTCTGCAGCCAGGTTGAACGTGGATACTGCTCTGACTCTGAAGTTACTTTCAGATCTAGGCTGGATAGTCAACAAGGATAAATCCAAGTTGACACCCACTCAACATTTCGTTTATTTGGGGATGCGATTCGATCTCGAGGAGGGCAGGGTTTACCCTTCAGAGCCCAGAGTGGTGTCTCTGTTAGCCATCCTCAAGAGTTTTCGAGTGGGAAACCACATTCAGGCGAGGCGGTTTCTTCAGATGCTGGGCATGATGGTCTCCATGGAGCAAGTGATCCCGTACGCTGCTCTAATGCGAAGACCTATCCAGTTGTATCTGATGTCTCTGTGGAAACAGAGAAGAGAACCCCTGTCAAAACTGGTGCCAGTTTTGGAGCCGATAATATCGCATCTTGTATGGTGGAAACAGCGTCAGAATCTCCTAGTAGGGGTTTCGCTGCAGCTACCCCAACCCCGGCTGTCCGTGTACACGGATGCATAGCTGGAGGGGTGGGGGGCCTGCCTGGGAGAACACCAGGTCTCGGGCACATGGACTCTCCCGGAGAGTCAGCTGCATATCAATCTGTTGGAAATGATGGCAGTGGAACTGGCGTTGGAAGAGTTTCTTCCGATGATCAGGGGCAAGGTGATATTGATACGGTCGGACAATTCGACAGTAATATCATACATAAATCGCCAAGAGGTACAGGTCACCCACACTGTGTATCAAAGTGTGGCACTTGATTCAATGGTGCAGGAATTACTCGGTTGTTTTGAAAGCAGCTCACATTCCTGGCCGATTGAACATTCTGGCGGATGCTTTGTCTCGCAGACAGAGAATTCTGCCAACAGAATGGTCCCTCAACCCTCCAGTTCTACGAAGGATCTTCGAGCATTGGGGCAAACCCAACGTGGACTTGTTTGCCACAAGGGGAAATGCTCAAGTCATGACTTATGTCTCGCCGATTCCAGATCCAAATGCCGTCGATACAGACGCTCTGGCGATAAGCTGGAGAGGGATGCACGCTTACGCGTACCCACCCACCATCCTTCTGCCGAAGGTATTGGTGAAGATTAGGGAGGAACCGTGACTGGTCCTGCTAATAGCGCCGTATTGGCCAAGCAGGGCCTGCTAGATCTGCTGGTGGTAAATCCAGTGCAGTTGCCCGAGATTCCGAACATAATCTCCCAGGCCAAGGGACACTTCCTACACGAGCGTCCCGAAATGTTATTGACTGCGTGGTTGTTGTCAAACAACGTTCCACGTCGGGAGGTTTTTCTCGACAGGCTGCTGATTTCATCGCGGCTGCGAGAAGGCGGCCAACCTTCAAGTCATATAACGACAAGGTTAACGGATTTGCAGACTGGTGTGAGGAAAGGGGATTGTTACCTTTCATTTCACTATTCAGCAAATAGCAGACTTTCTCTGTGAGCTGTTCTTTTCATGACTAGCTCCTATCACAATTGCTGGATACAAGTCAGCTTTGGCATCAGTTATCCCTTGTCTAGCCAACAGGGATAGTCCAGAGGTGGCCCAGTTGAGTGTGATGGTGAAGGGAATGAGCAATCTCCGACCGAGACAACCGGTAGTCATTCCAGCCTGGAGTCTATCTTTAATGCTTAATGTACTGGCCAAGCACCCTTTCGAACCGTTGCGTTCGGCTAGTCTAAAGCATTTGACTCTAAAGGTGGTCTTTCTATTGGCAGCTTCCTCAGCTAGAAGGCGCAGTGTGATCCATGCACTTTGAGCAGAGAGGGACTGATTAGTCTCCAGAGAGGGTCTGCGTCTACTGCCAAGAGCAGAGTTTATGTCAAAGATCTCGGTCTTTGAGATATCCCGGCAAACCGATCGTTATACCGAAACTGAGTAGGTTAGATCGTGATGCCAGTGTCTGGTGCCCAGTCCGTGCTTTGACTAAGTACAAAACAGACAGACTTGTTACGGTCGAATGGTAGACATCTGTGGATCTGCCATATGGAGCCATATGGCGCCGCATCCATGGATTCTATCTCTCGTTGGGTATTGGAATGCATTCAGATTACCCGTGAGATTACGACTGGGCACCAAGTGCAAGGCGCAAGGGCACGTTGTTAGAGGAATAGCCTCCTCTTCCGCCCTTGACAATGGTGTTCCATTTACGGACATCAGGGCTGTCGCACAAGGGCACTGTGAGTCCTCTTTCATGGATTACTATATGAGGGATGTGTCAGACTTCGCCATTCCACTCGCTTCAGCTGTTTTGAGACGATAGCTATATGACCGCACTGCTCTTCTTCCTTTTTTGGCATTTGTAAGAGAGAATTTAGAAGCAGGCTTGGTCGAGCGAGAGGATATCAACCAGTTGTGTCACTGAGGCCGGACAAGTGAATGGTTGGAGGCTCCAGGTCTGAATTCCAAATATCATGAGGTAATTCACGATTGAGAGTGTTTTGTATTATGTCTATATATCATGATCATTCATCTTATATATTCATGCTCATTCCCAGGCTAATATATGCAAAGAGCAGTTAACCCTCTTGGCATATTTGTGTTTCAGGCGAGATACATGTTCGTGAGTTCTCTCCCTTTTCTTAGGAGAAAAAGGGGGGGGGCAGTGATGCGAATGTGATTCGGTTCCGATAACTTGACGGTCCTTTTAGGCCTCCGTTAGTCAAGTTGTTAAGTCTAAATCTTTCTCCAAGGGGCAAAAGTAGCATTTATGGCTTTCCCCTTCCCACCAGGTTACTGAACAAATCTGGTGTATATCAGAAAGTAACAGAATGGTGAGTATTGATCGAAGGAGAATGCAGGAAATTTCAATTTCCCTTTCTCCGAGATCTAACAATACTCACCATTCTGTTACGGACCCAGCCTCCCAGCCCCACGGAGGCAAGCCATGGATTTCTCTTGTTTGGTGGCTATGCAAACAATATGAGCTCTATGGTAGACGGGTACTCGGCAGTTGGGAGCCGAGTACCCGGTTCCAAGGAGTCGGTAAAGCTTTCTAAGTCTATAGTCCTAGAGCCAGCTGTCAGGGCCAGCTGTGTATCAGAAAGTAACAGAATGGTGAGTATTGTTAGATCTCGGAGAAAGGGAAATTGAAATTTCCTGCAATTTCTGTTGTTAGTACTGATGTCTTCTATTTTTGCTTAAATATTGTTCAAAAGCACCTTTGCAAAATCAACCATTTGACTGAAAGTCATTGGAAGTGGCACTGATTGATGTAAAACTCCATAAAGATTAGTTGAGTTGTAAATGTTCCAGATGAGCGACACAGGCCCCTTGGGCCTCTTGTTCTGATTGCTATAGAGTGGCTGACTTGTTGATCCTTTGATTGCTAGATTGTTTAGGTACACGGGTGATCAGTAATCGCATTGTTCTGACAAATTATTTGATTGACAGTGTGGCAGGAGGCAGTGTCGGGAGGGTGTGAGTTAGATCTTCCCAATGAAAATCTTTGAAGATTAAGCTCGATCTGAGAATCCTTCTAATACTTTAATGGTAGAGTTTAGACATAGGGTTGCTCTTAAAATAAAATTAAAACAATGCACCACAACATACCATACTTCACCCTAATTTTGTTTACAAATTTGGATTTTTCAAACAAAAAAATCACCGGATTGCCATTGTTGGAGGGGGTATAGTCTATGTGTGGGGTGGATATCACGAACGTAAATTAAAAAAAAAACCTTGTCAGAACCGTACAAGTTCGTTTATTGGATTTAACACAGATACCATACAAGGACAAGTTGGCTTTTAAATTTTCGAGATGCTTGCCATATACATAGGCGTAGGGGAGGGGTGGGGGTGCTAGCAACCCTTCAGATTTTTTCTCTCAGTGTATTCTCCGTAGCGCCCATTAGGTTTTGGTCACACCCATATAGTTTATATGTGATATAAATTTCCAAAGGGTTATAGCAGCTAATTGCTATTGGGGGGGGGGGAGTGTTGGGGGGGGGGGGAATGGGTTAAAACATACAGCCGAACATGAGTTTTTTTTTGTTTTTTTGGGGTGGGTCTGCGTGTTGGGGCGCGGGTGTCGACGCGCTAGCCGCCGAGGCTGCTAATTATATATAAATAAAAAACAATAGTTACAAACTGTTGATTTTGTAGGTTTTAAGCAATATGGGTATGAAATAAAAAAAAATATAATACCCGGCGACAGTCGCTGGAATCAAACATAGCAGTACTACATATTATATAGGCTAACTATATATAGGGCATTTACGAAAATAGGGTATTTCGTGCGATTCGTGTTAGCCATATGAAATTTCTTTTATAAACACGCAGTGATTCTACGTAAGAATATTATCTTTATGAAGCGAGATGTTTGTAAAACTCATGACTATCAGTTTCCATAAAACTATACAGGTAAACTGTTAAATATTCTGAAACTAATTTGACTGTGTGCTGTTGCTCAAATCAAATAAAACGATATAAGAGAAATAAAAAACAAAACACCATGGCTTACAAATGGAATTCTAGCAGCATGTCATAAGAAACAAGCTGTATCTTCAATTTTTAAATGTCAAACTAGCAACAACCAATAAAAATACAAACAATATAGAAATAAACACAATCAAATAATCAGAAGCTCTAAAAGAAATTACTTATACAACAAGTTAGAGGAATTAGAAGGTGACATAAATGGCACATGGAAAGTAATCAAGTTAATTCTAAATAAAAATAGGCAAAGCACGACAAACACACAATTTATGTACAATGATAAATTAATAACAAATGAAAAGGAGATTGCAAATAAATTCAATGTTTATTTTATAAACATAGGTTCAACATTAGCTAATACAATCAAATCAAGCGCAACTTTTGGCCAATACCTGAATGATAGGTATATGTCCTCACTATTCATAAGCCCTACAAATCATGAAGAAACCATTTAAGTAATGATTCATTTTAAGCTAGGAAAAAGTGCAGGTATTGATATGTTTAAACAGCGACTTTTCAAACCATGCACTGCAGGAATTTTATTACCATTAAACCATATTTGCAATCTCTCTCTTACACAAGGAATGTTTCCATCAATGCTGAAAATCACATGTGTCACTCCTCTGTATAAAGCCAAAAACGCATCTCTATTTAGCAATTACAGGCCTGTCAATATTACCTAGATTTTCAAAATTACTAGAATTTAACACTCATATCAGCCAAAAACGGCTTCTGCAGTGGTCGTGAGAAATGTCCATTTGCCGACTATAAGAAGACGTTTTTTGAAAATTTACAACTGGAATGACTGGCTCGATAATGGAGCCAGTCATTCCAGTGATAAATTTTCGAAAATAGTCTTCTCTTGGTCTGCAAGTGGACATTTTCTTTGAGAAAATTTAAATTGTCTTGAATAAATTTGAGGGTTAAAGGGTTAAAGCCAATTAATTCTAGCAATGAATTTAGTTGAGTATTGCGTTATTCACAAGTTTTGTTGGACAGCATGTAGCATGGTGACAGACATTTTGAAAATGGTTTTGCTGATGATGTCTGTTACTGTCAAGTGCAGCAACAGTTTTCAGCATGACTATTCAACCCTTGTCACACCAATGTCTAGAGATAAATTGTTACAAAGCCAGTATTAGAAAGGCTGGTGTACAGTTTGTAAACACCATTGCTGAAGACCATTGCTGTCATAGACAGTGCTGTTGCTGTTATACAATTGACAGCAACAGCTTACACAACAACTGTTAAGCAACAGCGTAGCTCATTATTTCCAGTTAAATGCGTTAATAAGATTCGCTTCTTATCAATTTATGATTATTAGCTCACCTGGCTATCGATATCAGAGGACACAATATCTTACCTATTTTGCTAGGTTAGGAAAACGGTTAACCCTTTAGCCATCATATCAGCCAAAAACGGCTTCGGCCGTATTCTTGAGAAATATCCATTTGCAGACCAAATGAAGACTATTTTTGAAAATTTTACCATTGGAATGACGGACTCTTTTTAACGAGCCAGTCATTCCAGTGGTAAATTTTCAAAAATAGTCTTGGTCTGCAAATAGACATTTTCTATGAGAAAATTGAACTTTTCTTAAATTCAATGGTTAAATGGTTAATTAATGTGCAATTGGAGTTTTATTTCCACCATACATTGACATATGACAGCTTTTATTACCGTATAGTCTGGGAGCCAATTTTCAAAAGGGGTCTAGAAGAATGGTTTCGTAGCACACCCAGTATTCAGAAGGTTTGTCTCTATATTATGCTAGACCGATGTCTTGGGTATATTCTGAGCCGTGTTGTACAAGAAAATTGTGGTATCACTAACCCGTGAGAAGCCCATTTACAATAGGTGTTGAATGTAGTTTTCAGACAATTTTCACAATGGTAAATTTTTCACAAACTTAAGCGCATGTTATATCAATACAATCTTAACCAAAATGTAAAGGAGTGATCGTATATCGCAGATTTATACATAATCAACCTCGTTTAAGACACCCGTATGTTGCTTTGTACATATTGGGGCACTTAGGTCTTCTTGTGACTAGCAATACCTTAGCTACAACAATGCCCATGTTTTCTACATTTTTCATAATTAAACTTTTAACTGACATGCACTACTGACATGCAGTGCATGTCTACACAAGCTGGCAGGACATATTTATCACGTGAGCAAATGAGAGAATGTTACTCATCCGTGTCAGAGTCATCTTCGACAATTGTATGCTGAACATTGTCACACATTTCACCTCCCATACAAAGGCATGCTTCAGTGCAGAGTAGATTGTTAGCCTTGCATTGACAGAGATCTGTTCTTTTGCAGGCAGACTTTTGACATCTACATGATGTGAGTTCAATTAATCCAAATGGAGTAGGATCCTTTGACATTAGAACAGGCTTGAGTAGACCATCCACTATACTCCAGCCATGTCCATTTGGAGATGGAAGATTCTGAACAGCTTGCAATGAACGTCTCCAAACAAGAGCTTGAAAATTGGCCCTTTCGGTGTGATGCTTTAGACTATTCGATGTAGGTGGAAGATTTTCATTTCTTTGTCTCTTTTGACAAAAGAGCCAATAACGGGTTTCATCAGCTGTCTTTCCCACATCCCTGGTGGTATACAACTCACAGACAAATTTCTCACATAGAATTGCACTATTCGGTGATAAGTCAACATGTTCGCCGAGTTGGGCTAAGCTAAGCTGATGACATTCAGATGACTTTAAGAGATTGAATGATTTTCTCTTAGCGACTCCAAATAATGCACTAGTGCTATCACAACCTGTAAGAGAATGAAACCCAGGCAAAGACAGACAGATAGCTGGGCCCAGTACTTGAGCAACTGTATGTATTGGTATGTATCGCAATTTGTCCTTTGTGCCCGTACGGAACCATAGTTCAGAACAGTGAAGCGAACGATACGTATATATACTAAGTACTGCCACGTCTGTATCAGGAGACTGTATAACAACACGCATGTGGTCTTTTGAAGCGTGTAGCGCGTGCAACATCATACGCGTATCTGCTTCCTTGTGATCTGATCGAAGTTCTTCCAAATACGACGAATTGTTCGCTGAAATGACAACAACATCCATTCCATCGTTAAAGCCACCAGCAAGAATGACGCAATTGTCGGCAGATAGCATATTTGGACCAGTATCACGCCACCGCTTGCTGAGAAATGCAACCAGGTTACTTTTGTTGCTTGGATTGCTGATGTACTTGGCCCATTGCTTTGGAACGGGAGTATTTTCTCCAGCAATCTTTACTTCCAATGCTGTTGATGACCCACGTTTTAGCCGCTCTTCCGCTTTGAGAGATTCCAGTCTATCATATCTGTCAAAAACTATATCTACTCTGTTGCAGTCTTCTTGATTCAGTGGAACTGTAAAGATGTGCCAGTATTTATCAGCCAATTCTCCAAATGTAGACGTACCTCCAGTTTTAACCATTTGCACAATTGCCATGCCATCTACTACATAAGCTGTTGCGCCTGTCTTGTCAACAGGTGGAAGCCGTCCATCAACATTTACTTCCTTTTCTAGTTCACTTAACAAAACACTTTTCACATTCTTTCTTAGAGTCCCATCCGTATGTGACAATGATAGTGGAACAGCAGACAGTTCATACGTCATCACTAGTTTTAAATCAACATCTCTGGACCTTGCGGCAATAATTAATCGACCAAATAGTTCGCGGTCAGATATCACATTGTGAATTTTTTCATCATTTGTTTTGAGTTTTTTCTTCTGTGCTAGGCTGGCAAATGTTTTAAGTTTTAAGTGTGGCAACGTGTCCCAAAAGCTTCTCGTGTTAGTGTCCAGCCGCTCCTGAACAAAATTGTCCATAATCTCCTTACCAATGTCACAGGCGGAAACAAGTCTCTTGGCGATTTCACTAGGCAATACCACACCAGTTGCAATGTTTACAAGCGGAAGACACTCACTGTCGTCGTTTTCCGCAATATTAAAGGGATTGGTCATTATATCTGATGAGAACATCGAAAGTATCTTCTGCACATCGGTTTCATCCCTGTTCATTCGATTAGGGTCCATTTCCTTATGTACTCCAAACATGTGACTATCTTGTAACCCACACATTTGCTTTGTGACCGTTGTTATGGCTGCCCTCTCGTGGCTAGTTAAAAACCACCTCTCCAGAGCTCCTGGCTTTTGTGTTATTCCAATAATACCACCTCGCTTTTTGGAATCCAAATTAATCGATTGCTCTAAGGCCATATCTGTCCACACTTGATTGAATGGATGGTGTGAGCGACTTACGGAATGATTTCCATTCAAGAATTGTTCATGTACATGGGGATGTGTACTTGGAAGCATCTTCATGTCCGCAAGATATATTGGCAGCCATCTTGCATAATCGGTTCTGTCCATGCTGTAGAAATATGGCGCCATAGCAGCAGTAGCAGATAGGTGTGCCTGCCAATCTCCAGTTCTCTCAGCTCTTATGAATCCAAGCAGCAGCTCTACCATATGAATATATGAGTTCCAAAATGCGAACAGGTGTGATTTCGAGCTTGACTCAACTTTAAAGGATTTGAACAGCTGTTGCAATTTATTCACGTACATACACACCTCTTTGAAATTTTCTTGCAGTGCGTCTAAGTCGTCAATGCTGCTTCGGCACATCCATCTGTCTCATTCCAACCACCATTACCTGGGTGCTTTGTCAACAGTGGTACAGCTGGATATATAGATTCTATGATGGAGTTAGTATACATACATAAAATATAACCTTCACATTTCACCCTCGCCTTTGGTATATGCATGCTAAATGTATGTTGGATATATGTTAGGTCGATATCCGTCTAAATATCATATATGGTGAATCTAATACGATATTACTTTGAGTTATGACATGATCATGCTTATATCGTTGTGCACTGTGGATACAGCCAAAGCCTAGACCCCCTATGCAAAGAAATCAGGATAACTAATTAGTGCTACCACAATTTGTTTGTACAACAGGGCTTAAAATGTGTGGGACATGTCCCCCCAAGCCACAGCAAGTGTCAGACCTTCCGAATACTGGGTGTGCTACGTCACGATTCTGACCTAGCTTTAGCTCCTGGACTAATAATAGATAAAAACTAAATTAACAGGTTAACCTTTTCCCTGCAACTGCTGCCTAAATATTTAAGATATGTATTGTGTACTCTGATACCTATACTGTTAAAATATTTTGAAATGTATTTGATTCATTGAAAGTTGCTGCTGCCTATGTCAGCTATGACTCAGTCAAAGTATTTTTAAAATAAACTGCAGCATCGCGAACTTGGCCATTCAGCAAGATGTACACGTGTTAAAAGGATGGTTTGGAATACACTCAGTTGAACCTGCTATAAAGACCATCTGTATTAACCCTTCTTAAAGAAAGCCAATGTTGCCTAAGGCACAACGGCTTCGCGTCAAATTAATTTCAAAATATTCAACAAAATAAGTTTTATATCATAAAGAATATACTTTTTCCGGGATTTATGGGTGAAAGGGTTAAGAGACCACCTGCCTTAAAGACTATTTTCTTCATTTGCTAAATGCAATTAAGCAATGTATTTGAAACTTTATTATCCCTTTAATGGTCAAACCAGTGAAAACCTGCCTCTGCAGTGGCCTTGAGGAATGTCAATTTGCAGGCCAGCATGAGTATTTTTGAAAATTTACCACTGGAATGACTGGCTCGATAATCGAGCCAGTCATTCCAGTGATACATTTTCAAAATGCTCCATATCTTGGCCTGCAAATAGACATAACCTGAAAGTTTTGTTTTACTGAAAAATCATGACCATTAAAGGGTTAGGAAACCAGTTACCATAAGAGGCTGTCTTCTGATTCTCACTTGAGTGGTGTCTTAATACAAGTTTGACTGCATGTCATCATTCTCCTTCGATCAATACTCACCATTCTGTTACTTTCTGATACACAGCTGGCCCTGACAGCTGGCCCTGACAGCTGGCTCTAGGACTATAGACTTAGAAAGCTTTACCGACTCCTTGGAACCGGGTACTCGGCTCCCAACTGCCGAGTACCCGTCTACCATAGAGCTCATTCTTGTTTGCATAGCGACAAGAGCTGTCTACGTTTTTTTTTGCAGGAGAAAGATTAAGGTTTTTGAAAAGAAATCTAAGTCTTATACTGTGATTTGATAGTTTGTGCGTTCTTGAAAGGATCTAACTGGATAAAATGGAGAATACTGCCAATGATGACCAGGTTGTATTATTCCTTATTATCCATAGTTAAAAGACTTAGGTCTCTAAATTTCGTTGTGTCGCATGTCCCAATTTCTGACCCCATAGAATCTGGGACGTGTGCTAACAACGTGATATGCCAGACGAGCGCCTTCTTTAAATTCCAACAGGCGATCGGCAGATATGAAAATAGGTGTTTGCTACGGTATTTCTAACACGAATATCGGCTGACGTCGTTCTCCGTAGGGTCCGAGCGGGTGACGTCACACCCGTGATGCTCGGATGTTTATGTGAAGAAAATTTTTTCATTAATTCGCGCATCTTGTTCTGGGTGCTGCGTACTAAAAATGGTACCAGAAAACTTTGGAATGGTCAAGTTTACGTGTGATCACGATCGATTTGCAATGATCGGTGGTGTCAAAATTCTTGAGTGATGCGTGGTCTGCGGTTTTACCGTGTGCTACAGCAGTTTGTTTACATTTTGTTGTTTCTTCACATATCGTGTCGGCTTTCGTTAGGAGTATAATTTATATTGATTGGTAAATATACCCCGAATGCTATGCGATATGATTCCTGGTTCCGTTATACATCCTGGAGGATCAATTTATGGGTGTATTTATGCCCGCTTCGTTCTTGTCATCATAATCAATGCGATCTTTGCTGTAACGTTGCGGGGTGGGGTGCGGGAGGGTTTGCAGTTAATTTATGGTCAAATTATTTGAAAATTAATTGTCTGCCTTCCACTTTTGTTTCGTTCCGCTGGCTTATTGTAGGTTTGGTTTATAGGCCAAGCCATCCCCGCCATCATGTGTCGAGTGCCACATATCGTACGGGTTCTATACAAGGACCATGTCTGTTTCCACTGTACTAAGTGTAGTCTTGACAGTAGGTGTAACGTTTGCGCGGTGTGGTCGGTCGATATGATGCTTAAGTTCCTTGCCAGAAGGACTTGGCAGGGTCTGACGCGGGGTCAGGCGGTCCGAAAGTAAATCGTGGAGCGTCCGTTTCGGCCCGTGGGGGCGTTCAACGTCTGCAACCGGAGGTGGCGGAGATGGCACCGCCGGCGTGGTTTGGTCCGGCTAGGCAAGGTGTCTTGCATAGCGTTCTGCCCACGCTGGTGTCGTCCCTGCTGCCAAAAGTTGTAGGGCAGTCTCTCACCATGTTTGATTTGGACCCTGTCCTTGGACAGGGTTCTGGACTGGACACCGAGGGAGCCGTTTCGTACGGCCCCCTGGCAGTCCCGTCGGGCTCTGGCCTGATGGGTTCTGTCTCTCTGCGGCCACCTCCGGGTGGTCCAGTAGCGGTGGCCGGTCCGTCAGGCATGGGAGCCGTCCGTCAGGTATGGGAGCCGTCCGCCAGGACGGCTCCACGGTTTTCCTTGTCTAGGGGTCTGAAGATGAGGAGGCAGAGGAGGAGAGTGTGCTGCGGCCTGTGAGGCCGCGGGTGGAGAGCATGGAGGTCGATTCCGTCCTGATGGAACCCGACCTCCATCTGTCTGGCCTGGCGCAAGCCAGGGCAGCGGCTCCGCCCGTGGTTGAGGCCACTCCGGTACCGGGCACCGGTCCCGTGATGGTTGGTTTGCTGCCAACCGCCACGGTGACGGGTGTAGCCGGCCAGGCATGGTACTCACCTATCTCGCCTGGTCCGGCGGTCAGACATGGGGTGCCGTTGGCGCCCGTGTTTGGCCACGCTTCCTTAACCGCTACGGGTCCGCACGGTTTCCGTGCAGGCCTACTCCATGGACTGGTGTGTTCCATGGGGTGGCGGCGGAACCGTACGGTACCGGAGTTCCTGGCATATCAGCAATGGCTCCTAGCCTGGAGGCCGTTGCTGGTAGGGCCGTGAACATGTCAACGGGTGACGTGTTCACGGGAGTGTCCTCCTCGGAGACGGATTGGTCTGAGGCTCTGGCTTGGCGAGGAGGATGTACCCCGTCCATCGGTGCATCGATTAGGACGGGGATCTTGCCCGCAGCCCTGATCCAGTCTGTTGGACTGGATCCATGGTTTATGGTGTGCTTGATACTATGTATAGCAAACAACGCATGAACAAGGGCCAGCTTCTTGCGGGCTCCATGGAGGTGCGGGCGAGGGGTCGTATTCCACGGCGGGAATACGACAGGTATGGTGTTGTCCCGTCGGTCACCGAGAATGACCGCTGGGTACTGGGTGTTCAGAGTGCTGGAGCGGGTGGCCCCAGTCCGGCACTTGTGGACAAGTCCCAGGCACACCAGGATGAAGTCCTGTCCCTATGCGATGTGGGTGTGAGGGCAGCTATGAGTGCTGTCAACCAATCGTATCGCCTTCTTCAGTCGGTGTGGGCTGAAGCGGGGCAGGCCACCCTGTGCCACCTGTGGCGCTTTCGTGCGTCAATGACGGCTTGGTGCTGTCTATGGACGCACTGGCAAGGGTGCAGGTGCGTGTGACAAAGTCCAGGAGGCAAATGGTTCTTGACCATATGCATCCGGCTACGGCAGTCAGGGAGCGTCTTCTTGCGACACCCCTGACAGGGCCTAGCATCTTCGGTGGCCAGGCGCGGGCCATCCTAGAGGACACTGCCAGCATTGCGCAGAATCGGTTGGCGGTAGGCCTACAGCTGGAGCGAGTGCGTGCGCTTGCACGCACTAGGGGCTGTAGGGAAACCGTTAGCTGTCCAACTTTCGAAGACGCAGAAGAAGCAGAAAGGCAAGGCGAAAGCTAAGCCTACTGCGACTTCTGCTTCGTCTGGATTTTCTCAGCCGCCGCCGGCTAAGAAAGCCAGGAATGTTGTGGAGGCCCCTACCCTTCCCACTGTTGCTCATGATCGCCCTAGAGGCAGGAAGGGCAGGGGGAGGGGTAAGGGTAAGTCCTCCAAGGGCGGAAAGAAGGGAGCGGATCGTACCTGAGGGTACGAGGGCTCCCTTCATATCCGCCTGGACCGCACCTGTGCGACAGTAACAGCGGTGCCGGTTATCCCTGCCGAGCCAAGACGGAAATGGTTCTCTCTCTCTCTCGTTAAGAAAGGAGGTTGGGGAGCAGACCGCGAGCCGGACAACCCCGTTAGACGTCGAGGCGTCTATGGTGGGTGGAAGGCTCATGCGTTTCGTCGAGGCCTGGCGAGGTGTGACGTCAGACAGTCTGGTCCCGGGATGGTTATCCCAGGGGTACATGCCGGAGTGGTGGGACTTTCCACCGCAGAATCTGTCTTTGGCACCTGTCTGGACACCCGTACCACGGGACCCAGACAAGTTAGAAGCCGTTCAAAACGAAGTGTCGGGTTTGCTTCTGAAGGGAGCAATAAACCCAGCGAACCAGAACACTCCGGGCTTCTATTCAATTATGTTCCTTGTCCCCAAGAGCACGGGGGGATGGAGACCCATACTCAATCTCAGGCCATTGAATTGGTTTATCCATACACCTCGGTTCCAGATGGAAAAACCGAGGTCGGTAATGGCAGGATTGAGGAAGGGAATGTGGTGTGTGTCGATCGATCTGAAGGATGCATATTTCCACATTCCTATGAACCGGAGTTGGCACAGGTTTCTGAGATTTGCGTTTCAGAATCTAGTATGGGAGGTTACTGTTCTCCCGTTTGGCCTGTCTTGGGTTTTCACAAGAGTGGTCCTTGCGGTGACAGCGTTTCTCAGAGAAGAGAACATGGCGCTACACACCTACATAGACGACTGGCTGCTCAAAGCAGACTCTGCAGCCAGGTTGAACGTGGATACTGCTCTGACTCTGAAGTTACTTTCAGATCTAGGCTGGATAGTCAACAAGGATAAATCCAAGTTGACACCCACTCAACATTTCGTTTATTTGGGGATGCGATTCGATCTCGAGGAGGGCAGGGTTTACCCTTCAGAGCCCAGAGTGGTGTCTCTGTTAGCCATCCTCAAGAGTTTTCGAGTGGGAAACCACATTCAGGCGAGGCGGTTTCTTCAGATGCTGGGCATGATGGTCTCCATGGAGCAAGTGATCCCGTACGCTGCTCTAATGCGAAGACCTATCCAGTTGTATCTGATGTCTCTGTGGAAACAGAGAAGAGAACCCCTGTCAAAACTGGTGCCAGTTTTGGAGCCGATAATATCGCATCTTGTATGGTGGAAACAGCGTCAGAATCTCCTAGTAGGGGTTTCGCTGCAGCTACCCCAACCCCGGCTGTCCGTGTACACGGATGCATAGCTGGAGGGGTGGGGGGCCTGCCTGGGAGAACACCAGGTCTCGGGCACATGGACTCTCCCGGAGAGTCAGCTGCATATCAATCTGTTGGAAATGATGGCAGTGGAACTGGCGTTGGAAGAGTTTCTTCCGATGATCAGGGGCAAGGTGATATTGATACGGTCGGACAATTCGACAGTAATATCATACATAAATCGCCAAGAGGTACAGGTCACCCACACTGTGTATCAAAGTGTGGCACTTGATTCAATGGTGCAGGAATTACTCGGTTGTTTTGAAAGCAGCTCACATTCCTGGCCGATTGAACATTCTGGCGGATGCTTTGTCTCGCAGACAGAGAATTCTGCCAACAGAATGGTCCCTCAACCCTCCAGTTCTACGAAGGATCTTCGAGCATTGGGGCAAACCCAACGTGGACTTGTTTGCCACAAGGGGAAATGCTCAAGTCATGACTTATGTCTCGCCGATTCCAGATCCAAATGCCGTCGATACAGACGCTCTGGCGATAAGCTGGAGAGGGATGCACGCTTACGCGTACCCACCCACCATCCTTCTGCCGAAGGTATTGGTGAAGATTAGGGAGGAACCGTGACTGGTCCTGCTAATAGCGCCGTATTGGCCAAGCAGGGCCTGCTAGATCTGCTGGTGGTAAATCCAGTGCAGTTGCCCGAGATTCCGAACATAATCTCCCAGGCCAAGGGACACTTCCTACACGAGCGTCCCGAAATGTTATTGACTGCGTGGTTGTTGTCAAACAACGTTCCACGTCGGGAGGTTTTTCTCGACAGGCTGCTGATTTCATCGCGGCTGCGAGAAGGCGGCCAACCTTCAAGTCATATAACGACAAGGTTAACGGATTTGCAGACTGGTGTGAGGAAAGGGGATTGTTACCTTTCATTTCACTATTCAGCAAATAGCAGACTTTCTCTGTGAGCTGTTCTTTTCATGACTAGCTCCTATCACAATTGCTGGATACAAGTCAGCTTTGGCATCAGTTATCCCTTGTCTAGCCAACAGGGATAGTCCAGAGGTGGCCCAGTTGAGTGTGATGGTGAAGGGAATGAGCAATCTCCGACCGAGACAACTGGTAGTCATTCCAGCCTGGAGTCTATCTTTAATGCTTAATGTACTGGCCAAGCACCCTTTCGAACCGTTGCGTTCGGCTAGTCTAAAGCATTTGACTCTAAAGGTGGTCTTTCTATTGGCAGCTTCCTCAGCTAGAAGGCGCAGTGTGATCCATGCACTTTGAGCAGAGAGGGACTGATTAGTCTCCAGAGAGGGTCTGCGTCTACTGCCAAGAGCAGAGTTTATGTCAAAGATCTCGGTCTTTGAGATATCCCGGCAAACCGATCGTTATACCGAAACTGAGTAGGTTAGATCGTGATGCCAGTGTCTGGTGCCCAGTCCGTGCTTTGACTAAGTACAAAACAGACAGACTTGTTACGGTCGAATGGTAGACATCTGTGGATCTGCCATATGGAGCCATATGGCGCCGCATCCATGGATTCTATCTCTCGTTGGGTATTGGAATGCATTCAGATTACCCGTGAGATTACGACTGGGCACCAAGTGCAAGGCGCAAGGGCACGTTGTTAGAGGAATAGCCTCCTCTTCCGCCCTTGACAATGGTGTTCCATTTACGGACATCAGGGCTGTCGCACAAGGGCACTGTGAGTCCTCTTTCATGGATTACTATATGAGGGATGTGTCAGACTTCGCCATTCCACTCGCTTCAGCTGTTTTGAGACGATAGCTATATGACCGCACTGCTCTTCTTCCTTTTTTGGCATTTGTAAGAGAGAATTTAGAAGCAGGCTTGGTCGAGCGAGAGGATATCAACCAGTTGTGTCACTGAGGCCGGACAAGTGAATGGTTGGAGGCTCCAGGTCTGAATTCCAAATATCATGAGGTAATTCACGATTGAGAGTGTTTTGTATTATGTCTATATATCATGATCATTCATCTTATATATTCATGCTCATTCCCAGGCTAATATATGCAAAGAGCAGTTAACCCTCTTGGCATATTTGTGTTTCAGGCGAGATACATGTTCGTGAGTTCTCTCCCTTTTCTTAGGAGAAAAAGGGGGGGGGCAGTGATGCGAATGTGATTCGGTTCCGATAACTTGACGGTCCTTTTAGGCCTCCATTAGTCAAGTTGTTAAGTCTAAATCTTTCTCCAAGGGGCAAAAGTAGCATTTATGGCTTTCCCCTTCCCACCAGGTTACTGAACAAATCTGGTGTATATCAGAAAGTAACAGAATGGTGAGTATTGATCGAAGGAGAATGCAGGAAATTTCAATTTCCCTTTCTCCGAGATCTAACAATACTCACCATTCTGTTACGGACCCAGCCTCCCAGCCCCACGGAGGCAAGCCATGGATTTCTCTTGTTTGGTGGCTATGCAAACAATATGAGCTCTATGGTAGACGGGTACTCGGCAGTTGGGAGCCGAGTACCCGGTTCCAAGGAGTCGGTAAAGCTTTCTAAGTCTATAGTCCTAGAGCCAGCTGTCAGGGCCAGCTGTGTATCAGAAAGTAACAGAATGGTGAGTATTGTTAGATCTCGGAGAAAGGGAAATTGAAATTTCCTGCAATTTCTGTTGTTAGTACTGATGTCTTCTATTTTTGCTTAAATATTGTTCAAAAGCACCTTTGCAAAATCAACCATTTGACTGAAAGTCATTGGAAGTGGCACTGATTGATGTAAAACTCCATAAAGATTAGTTGAGTTGTAAATGTTCCAGATGAGCGACACAGGCCCCTTGGGCCTCTTGTTCTGATTGCTATAGAGTGGCTGACTTGTTGATCCTTTGATTGCTAGATTGTTTAGGTACACGGGTGATCAGTAATCGCATTGTTCTGACAAATTATTTGATTGACAGTGTGGCAGGAGGCAGTGTCGGGAGGGTGTGAGTTAGATCTTCCCAATGAAAATCTTTGAAGATTAAGCTCGATCTGAGAATCCTTCTAATACTTTAATGGTAGAGTTTAGACATAGGGTTGCTCTTAAAATAAAATTAAAACAATGCACCACAACATACCATACTTCACCCTAATTTTGTTTACAAATTTGGATTTTTCAAACAAAAAAATCACCGGATTGCCATTGTTGGAGGGGGTATAGTCTATGTGTGGGGTGGATATCACGAACGTAAATTAAAAAAAAAACCTTGTCAGAACCGTACAAGTTCGTTTATTGGATTTAACACAGATACCATACAAGGACAAGTTGGCTTTTAAATTTTCGAGATGCTTGCCATATACATAGGCGTAGGGGAGGGGTGGGGGTGCTAGCAACCCTTCAGATTTTTTCTCTCAGTGTATTCTCCGTAGCGCCCATTAGGTTTTGGTCACACCCATATAGTTTATATGTGATATAAATTTCCAAAGGGTTATAGCAGCTAATTGCTATTGGGGGGGGGGGGGGGAGTGTTGGGGGGGGGGGGGAATGGGTTAAAACATACAGCCGAACATGAGTTTTTTTTTGTTTTTTTGGGGTGGGTCTGCGTGTTGGGGCGCGGGTGTCGACGCGCTAGCCGCCGAGGCTGCTAATTATATATAAATAAAAAACAATAGTTACAAACTGTTGATTTTGTAGGTTTTAAGCAATATGGGTATGAAATAAAAAAAAATATAATACCCGGCGACAGTCGCTGGAATCAAACATAGCAGTACTACATATTATATAGGCTAACTATATATAGGGCATTTACGAAAATAGGGTATTTCGTGCGATTCGTGTTAGCCATATGAAATTTCTTTTATAAACACGCAGTGATTCTACGTAAGAATATTATCTTTATGAAGCGAGATGTTTGTAAAACTCATGACTATCAGTTTCCATAAAACTATACAGGTAAACTGTTAAATATTCTGAAACTAATTTGACTGTGTGCTGTTGCTCAAATCAAATAAAACGATATAAGAGAAATAAAAAACAAAACACCATGGCTTACAAATGGAATTCTAGCAGCATGTCATAAGAAACAAGCTGTATCTTCAATTTTTAAATGTCAAACTAGCAACAACCAATAAAAATACAAACAATATAGAAATAAACACAATCAAATAATCAGAAGCTCTAAAAGAAATTACTTATACAACAAGTTAGAGGAATTAGAAGGTGACATAAATGGCACATGGAAAGTAATCAAGTTAATTCTAAATAAAAATAGGCAAAGCACGACAAACACACAATTTATGTACAATGATAAATTAATAACAAATGAAAAGGAGATTGCAAATAAATTCAATGTTTATTTTATAAACATAGGTTCAACATTAGCTAATACAATCAAATCAAGCGCAACTTTTGGCCAATACCTGAATGATAGGTATATGTCCTCACTATTCATAAGCCCTACAAATCATGAAGAAACCATTTAAGTAATGATTCATTTTAAGCTAGGAAAAAGTGCAGGTATTGATATGTTTAAACAGCGACTTTTCAAACCATGCACTGCAGGAATTTTATTACCATTAAACCATATTTGCAATCTCTCTCTTACACAAGGAATGTTTCCATCAATGCTGAAAATCACATGTGTCACTCCTCTGTATAAAGCCAAAAACGCATCTCTATTTAGCAATTACAGGCCTGTCAATATTACCTAGATTTTCAAAATTACTAGAAAGACGTATATATAACCGTTTAATGAAATATTTAGATAAGTAGAAAATACTATATTCAAGACAATATGGATTCAGAAAGAAACACTCTACTATGCTGGCTTTAATAGATATATTAGAAAAGATTAATGAATCATTGGAAAATAAACAGCACGTCATTGGCATTTTCTTGGATCTTTTAAAAGCATTTGATACGAATGACCATCAAATCCTCCTGAAGAAATTGTACTATTATGGTATCAGGGGAGTTGCACTTGACTGGTTTAGGTTATACCTGTCTGACAGGACACAATATGTTCAATACAATGTACACCTTTCTGATCCAGCACATGTAGTTTGTGGTGTTCCACAAGATCAATTCTTGGCCCCTTATTCATTCTTATCTATATAAATGTTGTACCTAAAATATGCAACCAGATCTCTCTCTCTCTCTCTCTCTCTCTCTCTCTCTCTCTCTCTCTCTCTCTCTCTCTCTCTCTCTCTCTTCGCAGATGATACTAATGCCTTTAGTTTTCACAAAGACATAAATACACTATATGACAGAGTAAATGAGGAAATAGGCATACTTATAGTGGTTTGCGCCCAATAAACTCTTATTAAATGTAGACAAAACATCACATATGTTATTCATATACAGCAATAAAATTTGACAGAAGTAAAATACAAAAACTCCTGATCAACAACAAAGAAATTGCGCAAACAAACTCGGCTAAATTTCTAGGTGTTCATTTGGACATCGACTTATCCTAGAGCTGCCACATAGATTATATTAGCAAAAAGTCACAAAACACCTAGGTGTGTTACGACGACTAAAACCATTTATCCCAAATAAAACACTTAAGACACTGTACACAACACTCATTCTTCCACACCTAACATATTGCAATGCAATCTGAACAAATACACACAAAACAAAACTCAGCAAGTTGGCTGGATTGCAAAAGAGAAGCATCAAATTATTCACAGACAAAAAAGTACACCAAAATAACTTTAAAAAAGAGAATTTATTAAAGCTGACAGATATTGGCAGAATGCAGCTGTATACCATGGTATATGACTTCCATCACAATATCTTGCCCAGCTCAATATCACAGATTTTCATAAAAACCGAAAACATCCATGTTGTTATTACACCACAAAAAATCCATTACCGTTCAATCACTACTTGCTAAATCAATCATTTGCATTTTGCTACCAGAATAAGATTTTTATGCCTGCATACCCACCTCCCCATGCCTTTTCCTATTCCTATGGACCCTCAACCAGGCTTCTGGTTGAGTCCCCTCTCCAGCCTATCATCAAATATAGACTGGCACCAGTCTATACTCACCTCATAGTGACGCTTGTCGCTAGGCGCGCTCGCGCATGCGCATTAGAGCCCAAATAGGAAACAGATTCACTTTTCAATTATTCTGCAAACAGAATAGTTGGACAAAAATATTTGAAATAAATTTTGTGTTTTGCGCTTGGATAGCTGTACCTGTGTCTTTATATTAAGGATATAATCATGCCTAATATGAAGTCAATCCTCCCTAAGTTACGTCTAAGGAAGTATAATTGTGTTTGTATGGTATCTTATAGACGAAATTGAGATATTACCGGTTTTCGTGAAGATCGTATTATTTCGTGGTATCTTGATGGTTATGCCTATCCTAAATCATTATCATCATTAATAATGTCCAGTCATATCGTGAGCCTGTAACGAAGTTATTTTTAGTGCATTATAGGGATTATTTTAAAGAATACCTTGAAAGCTTCTTGAGAGTCAGGAAATTTGAATTTTCCCGCCATTGGAACTGAGTTGAGGTTTTCTATTGTTGGCAAGCTTGAGTGGTATGCTTCATTGTTA
This sequence comes from Chaetoderma sp. LZ-2023a, assembly GCA_034401795.1. Taxonomy (NCBI): domain Eukaryota; kingdom Metazoa; phylum Mollusca; class Caudofoveata; order Chaetodermatida; family Chaetodermatidae; genus Chaetoderma; species Chaetoderma sp. LZ-2023a. The sequence continues at coordinate 95,847,352 of CM067360.1, read as the reverse complement.
CGTTTTTTTGTTTGTAGGAGTCAGCGAAATCGGATAGGACTAAATGTACGACGGCGAAATGTGATCGACATCACGCCATTAAGTTCGCTGGCCACGTTTGCGTGAAGTGTACGACCTGTACAACCACTGCTATGTGTGGGATATGTAAAGGGTGGCCGGTTACGGTTGCGAAATTGTATTTTAAGGATTTGTCGAAACAAACGCTGCCCTCTGGTCGTCCTTCCCCTTCCTCCGTTGCTAGCAAGACAAGGGCGGTGTCCTTTGCTTCAACCTCTGTTCCGTTATCGGTAGCAACGGAGGGGGGAAAATCATCGGGAAATTCGGACGCCGTGATTGCGCTCTTTGCTAGGTTTGAGTCGTTTGCCACCGTTTTGACGAAATCACTTGATGAAAGGATCTCTTCTGCAATAAAAGAGGCAAAAAGGAAGGAGAGCTCGTCAAGCTCCGAGGATAGCCCGAAGGCTAGCGGGCATTCCCGCAAATGGGGGAAGCCGGTCCCCCTGACCTCTAGACAGGTGATGGAATCGCCGAAAAAGCAGAAGACAAGAGCATCTAAGCTCTTGAAGGTGTGCTCGGAGGGTGCACCACAGAAAATCCATGTTAGACTAGAAGGTGACGGGCATAACCTTCAAGCCGTGGTGGCCCATGGTGGCGTCGGCGGAAGCTGGCGTCCATAAGGCTAGTACTTATGAAAATGCCAATGTAACGGTGGTTCCGGTGGTTAAAGTACTAAAGCGCCCATTGTTGAGAGGTCGTTACCTAGTCTTGCTAATTCCGGTTCCGGTGTGGTAGACTCGGGTCATTTGGACTCGGGTTTACTTCCGTTTTACGATTCTCATTCTTTTTCCGGCCGGACTTCCGGTTTAGCGAGACATCCGGGTCGTCAAGATCCGGTTCCGGCTTCGGTAGCTTCCGTTTCCGGAAGGACTTCCGGTTTGGGTGGTGATCCGGGTCGGCTAGATCCGGTTACCACTTCCGTTTCGGTAACTTCCGGTCTGTCTTCCGGTTATATAGGACATCCGGGTCCTAGAGGTCTAGTGTCTACTTCCGTTTCTGGGTCTTTTAGCGCTTCCGGCCATTCAGGATATCCGGAGTCTGAGGACTCTTTTTATTTTCCGAATTCCGGTAGAGGCGTTTCCGGTTCCGGGGTGGACACTAGTCAGTTTACTTCCGCTGCCGGTATTAGAAGTGTACTTCCGGGTCGGTCAGACCTGGATGTAATTCCGGATTTCCGTTTCCGGTGGGGAGTCAGCTTCCGTTTTAACGAGAGAACAAAATTCGTTATGCCCAGTTAGATTCGGGGATATTAGGAACTTTGATTCTGGTCCAGTAAATTCGCAAAGGTTTTCACAGGATTCTGCAGATTCTATTTATGATTCTTTCCTTCCTCCAAGGATCGTTGATGTGGAGTTATCTTCTCATGCGAATTCTTCTTTTCGTGATGCTGTGGTTAATCCGTTTTTTTTCTAGACATTCTTCCCGTTCATCTTGTCTCTCGTCGAAAGACTTCTCCTCTTCTCATGTTTCTAACTCTTCTCCTCTGTTTAAGTATTCCATTCCTCCTCCTCCGTGATTTGCTAGTCTTCGTTCTACTCCTCATTCTTCTTCCTCTCACGATCAGTGTGATCAGGCTTTTGCTTCTGCTCAATCAGTTTCGTCTCCTCCTTCCTCTCTGGCGTCGTCTCCATCTTTTGATCATATTGATCCGATTGTTTCGGTGGTTCTGTCCCCTGAGCTCGAATTCCAAATTGTTGATTCAGGGTTAGATTTTTCTCTGTTTTCAGTGGTTAGAGATTCTTCATTAGATCGTTCGTTTGTGTCTGCTCGTTTGTCTATTCTTTCTAGATTCTCGGCTTCTTCAGTGGTTCGTCCTTCTTCATCGGCTAGTCAGGAGGTGGGTAGAGATTCCGTGTCCAGGCATGCTTCCTCTTTTCATGAATCGGTCAGTAGGCCTTCCTCTCCTGTGTTTTCGAGGGCAGGTGATTCTTTGGTCTCAGGAGACTCTTCAATTCTTATAGCTCCTTCTTCTTCTTATTCTCCTCCTCCTCTTCTATCTTCTATTTCTTCTGTTCCAAGGTCAGTCAGGGCCAGGGATCTGAAGAGATTTTGCCCAGTTAGGGCCTCTTCGGAAGACTGGTCCATGGCTCACAGTTGGATTGCTTCTTCGCTTTCTCTTCCTCTTAAGGAGGAATTCGCTGTGGATCCTCCTTCTTTCGGATCCGCTCTTTCTTCTTCTGATCCTTCTTCATTGTCGCCTCTGGTGCTTCCTGTTGACAATTTAGTGGTAGATATGTTAGATTTTTTCGTTACTGACTCGGTTAGCTCTGATTTTTCTCTGGTTTCCAAGTATGACTCGCCGGTTCAGATTCCCAAGGAGGATTTTTTAAAGGTAGCTTCTACTCAGTCTCTGTCTGGTCCTGCTTGGGAGGTTTTATCATCTCAGCTGAAAGAGGTTTCTAAGTCGGATTATTCCTCGGATCTGTTTAAATGGGAGTCAGTTTGTAGGTCTCAGATTAAATCGTCTAATCATCTTGCTCTGCTGTCGGAGGCTGTTCTTAAGGCGGAAGAAAGAGGTGAACAAGTTCCGGTGGCAGTCTTTCCTTCTTTGGCTGATTTGTCCCGGGGTTCTCTTAATTCTGTTTGTAAGTCGTTAGGATTTATTACTTCCAAACGTCGGTCTAGAAAGCTTTCTGAGGTTAGGATTTCTGAGGTGTTGAAACAGAATCTTGTGGTGGCGTCTCCTTTCGGGACTGATCTATTTGGAGTCAGCTCCTAGTTTAATTAGGGCGGAATCTGAGCGCTTGAAGGCCTCTAGGGATCTTCAGGCTCAGGTTTCGTGGTCAAATTCTTCCGGGAAAAGAGATATTTCTTCGGTTAAAAGCCCTAATTCTTCTCCGAGAAGAAAGAGTCTCAAACCGGATCAGTTTGGAGCTTATCCTTCTAGGGTCGTTCTTAGCTCGAATTTGTCCTCTTATGATCAGCGGGATCGATCTGTGGAGGAGGATCGATTCGGTTCCATTTCCTCCCATCGTTCGAGGTCGGTAGGGAGGCGGTCTCCTTGGTCGAGGAGAGGTCAGACTCCTTCTCACCGTGCGTCTAGATCCAGAGGACGTTTTTCTTCTAGAGGTTTTCAGGGGAAGAGAGTTTGAAGGTTTGGACAATTCCCGGGTAGTTCCAAATCTTTCTCTTATTTATCCCATTCCTTCCCTTCTTCCTCCCCCTTTGGAGCAAGCAGTCCAGTGCTGCGTTCCCAACGTGCCAGTAGGAGGGCGCCTTTCTCTGTTTTGGGAGAAATGGCAAGCCCTCATTCAGGACTCCTGGCTAGTATCCCAGATACGTTGGGGTTATGCTCCGTCATGGATCCGTCATCCTCCTCTTTCCTTTTGCGCAGTGTGGACAACAGTTCCCTCCAATCCGGAGAAACTGAGGGCTTTGGAAGAGGAGTTGGAAGCCATGATTGTAAAGAGGGCTATAGAGGAAGTTCCCACTTGGGTAGTAGACCCAGGATACTACTCGACCATCTTTTTAGTGCCAAAGAAGTCAGGAGGTTGGCGTCCGATCATAAATCTGAAGAAGTTAAATCAGAGCATTCTCACCCCAAAGTTCAAGATGGAGACGGTTTCCCAGATTATTGCCAGTCTGGATCAGGGAATGTGGACGTCTTCCATAGATTTAAAGGATGCTTACTTCCATGTTCTTATTCATCCTGTATTCAGAAAGTTCCTGAGGTTTGCCTACAAGGATCGGGTGTGGCAGTTTCGTGCCATGCCCTTCGGCCTGACCACGGCTCCCTTCCTTTTTACCCGTCTAGTTTCAGCCGTGGCAGGAATTTTACACCGTCGTTCTATCCATCTTCATGTTTATATAGACGATTGGTTGGTAAAAGCAAGGTCTTCCTCAATTCTCGAAGGTATTCTTCCAGAGGTTTGCAGTCTGGCTTGCAATCTAGGGTGGATTTTGAATCTAGAGAAATCAAGTCTAGTTCCGTCGCAAATCTTTACTCATCTAGGCGTTTCTTTCGATCTGGCCCGGGGGTTAGTCTTTCCCTCGGAGCCAAGGATAGAGGCTTTATCAGTGGCCATGGAAATTCTTGCTTCTTCGCCTTGGGTAAGAGCAAGATTCCTTTTAAGAGTGATAGGTCTGATGGTCAGCGTAGAGAAGGTGGTTCCTTGGGCGGCCATGATGAGAAGGCCCTTTGGAAACAGTCAGTCCACTCTATATACCATCAGATTCCCATCAGAGAACATTTGATCCCTCATCTAGATTTCTGGAAAGACCGTTCTCTGCTGCTGATGGGGGTTCCTCTGGTAAAGTCCCCTCCTCAAGCAATTATGTTCACGGATGCTTTTCAGGAGGGTTGGGGAGCGGTCTGGGACTCCCTGTCAGTTTCCGGCATTTGGTCCCTGGAGGAGTCGTCAGCCCACATCAACGTTCTGGAGTTGTGGGCTGTCAAGAAGGCTCTCCTTTCTTGGTCAGATCTGGTGATAGGCCTCAAAGTCTCAATTCGGTCGGACAATTCGACAGTAGTAGCTTATATCAACAGGCAGGGAGGTACAAGGTCTTCTCTCCTTTGTCTAGAAATGTCCCAGGCAGTCTGAACTTTCTGGCGGATCAACTGTCAAGTCCCAGCAAGTTCGCCCACACAGAGTGGCAGTTAAAGAAGTCGGTTGTCAGAGCGATTTTCAATCTCATGGATCGTCCTCTAGTAGATCTGTTCGCGACCTCTCTGAATGCCCAGATCTCCTCTTACATGTCTCCTTTTCCGGACAGTCAGGCCCTGGCGGTAGATGCCCTGTCTCAGTCCTGGACAGGGATGTTCGCTTATGCCTTCCCTCCTACTATTCTGATCCCGTTGGTGTTGAAGAAGGTCAAGGACCAAGTTTGCGAGATTCTTCTGATAGCTCCCTTTTGGCCCAAGAGGATTTGGTTTGTGGACCTTCTGGATCTTCTGGTAGACTTTCCTCATCTCCTTCCAGTATCCCAGGACCTTCTATCTCAAGTAAGAGGTCGGTGTGTACATCCAAGTCCAGGAATCTTCAATCTATGCGTTTGGAGAATCTCGAGTCTGAAAGATTCCAGGATAAGGTTTCTAAAAGATCTCAGGAAATTATTGATTCGGCCAGAAGGGAATCGACCCATAGAGTTTACAATGGTCGTCTTAAAATCTTTGGAAAATGGTGTTCCGACCAAGGTTTCGTGCCCGATTCTGTTTCTATACCACAAGTGTTAGATTTTTTATCTTATTTGTTTGACTCTTTGAAGTTGTCGGCTAATACGGTCAGGGGATATAGATTTTCGCTTGCATCTTCCCTGCCTTGTCTTCTGAATGCCGATGTTAAGGATACTAAGACTCTTAATAGCTTTATTAGAGGTCTAGGTAATATTCGTCCTCCGTTTGCTAAGCCTTTACCTTCCTGGAATCTGGCTTTGGTTCTTCAAGTCTTGGCAGGTCGCCATTTTGAACCTTTATCGTCTATCAGTCTTAAGCTTTTAACTCTTAAAGCGGTTTTTCTTGTGGCTGCTGCATCTGCTAGAAGACGTTCAGAGATTCATGCTCTTTCTGCAGAGAAGGATAGATTTATAGTGTCAGGTGACGGTTTGGTTTTATATCCGAGAAGGCATTTTCTATCTAAAACCCAGTCTAACCGTTTTCTTGCTTGTCCTATTATTTTAAAATCTTTGTCGTCTTTTTCGCCTTCCGACAATCTTTGGTGTCCGGTTAGAGCGTTAAGAATTTATAAACAGCGAACCGATTTTAAAAGAACAGATCCTTCCCATTTATGGGTTTCCTACGCGGAAGAATTATCTAAGCCAGTATCAAAGGCTACGATTGCCAGATGGCTTTGTGAGACGATTAAGCTTTGCTACGAAATAGCGTCTCCGGATCAAATTAATCTCGCTCATATTAAAGCCCATGACGTTAGGGGCATGTCTACTTCTTTCGCTCTTTTTGCCGGTTCATCATTAGATGAAGTCATGCAGGTGGCAGGATGGAAATCTGAGTCTACTTTTACCTCGTTTTATCTTAAAGACCAGAGTGCAGCAGCTTCATTCTTTCGTAATATTACGATTTTAACTAAAAAAGCCGAAGACCATATGCCCAGCACTTCCCACCATTTTCGTTAGGACTGTGCGTCTGTAAAGCGGGTGAGAGTCTTCTTTGGTTTTTATTTAGTTGTTTAAGTTCTACTTATCCTTATTTGTTAAAATCATGGTGTGATTGAGTTAAATGCACTATTATGTTATGTTATTAACATTGGGATAAGATTGGTTTGATTTTTATCCTGTGTTAATGATTTTCTAAATCTCCCGCCGTATGGGGACATGGAGCACTGACCAAATCTACGGGTTTAGCAAGTAGTGATTGAACGGTAATGGATGTTTTTGTGGTGTAATAACAACACCCCGCAGACCCCCCTTGCGGGTTGGTCTGTTGTTTTATTAACCACTATGAAAACATACTTACCGTTCAATTACTATGGCCCGGCGTCAGCCACCCCGCGTGGTAAGATTTGAGAATCAGATTTGAAATATTTTGCACTTGAATTTAGAAAAGTGAATCTGTTTCCTATTCGGGCTCTAATGCGCATGCGCGAGCGCGCCTAGCGACAAGCGTCACTATGAGGTGAGTATAGACTGGTGCCAGTCTATATTTGATGATAGGCTGGAGAGGGGACTCAACCAGAAGCCTGGTTGAGGGTCCATAGGAATAGGAAAAGGCATGGGGAGGTGGGTATGCAGGCATAAAAATCTTATTCTGGTAGCAAAATGCAAATAATTGATTTAGCAAGTAGTGATTGAACGGTAAGTATGTTTTCATAGTGGTTAATAAAACAACAGACCAACCCGCAAGTGGGGTCTGTGGGGTGTTTTATTAAATGTCTGTATTATATATGTATTATAGTGTGAAGATACACGAATATAAATCTAGGTGCTTGTAAGCCTCATAGGCAATGCCTTAATTACAAGCAACCTATAATGTATATATCATACTGTGTTTAATCTGAAAAATAAAAGTAACTAACTAAAAAAACAATCATTGCTTATTCTGTAGTCACGTGGATGAGACAAAGCATTGTACATCACAATACTGCTGTATTTTCCATTAATGTCTCATAGAAACATGAACAATCATTGGTTATTATGTAGTCACGTGGACAAAACAAGGGATTGTGTATCACATTGATGTTGTGTTTTCCATTAATGTCTCACAGAAACATGAACAATCATTGGTTATTATGTAGTCACGTGGACAAAACAAGGGGTTGTGTATCACATTGATGTTGTGTTTTCCTTTAATGTCTCACAGAAACATGAACAATCTTTGGTTATTATGTAGCCACGTGGACAAAACAAGGGATTGTGTATCACATTGATGTTGTGTTTTCCATTAATGTCTCACAGAAACATGAACAATCGTTGGTTATTATGTAGTCACACGGACGATACAAATCATTGTACATCACATAGATGTTGTGTTTTCCATTAATGTCTCACAGAAATCTGAACAATCATTGGTTATTATGTAGTCACACGGACGATACAAATCAGTGTACATCACTTAGATGTTGTGTTTTCCATTAATGTCTCACAGAAACATGAACAATCATTGGTTATTATGTAGTCCCGTGGACGAAACAAACCTTTGTACATCACATTGATGATGTGTTTCCCAGTAATATCTCACAGAAATATGAACAATCATTGTTTATTATGTAGTCACGTGGACGAAACAAAGCATTGAACATCACATTGATGTTGTGTTTCCTAATAATGCCAGAGAGAAACATGAACAATCATTGGTTATTGCGTAGTCACGTGGACGAAACAAGGCATTGTGTATCACATTGCTGTTGTCTTTCCCAGTAATGCCACACAGAAATCTGAACAATCATTGGTTATTATGTAGTCACACGGATGATACAAATCAGTGTACATCACATAGATGTTGTCTTTTCCATTAATGTCTCACAGAAACATGAACAATCATTGGTTATTGTGTAGTCACGTGGACGAAACAAACCTTTGTACATCACATTGATGATGTGTTTCCCAGTAATATCTCACAGAAACATGGAATCTCATTGGTTATTATTTATTCACGTAGACGAAACAAAGCATTGTCTATCACATTGATGTTGTGGTTCCCAGTAATGTCACACAGAAATATGAACAATCATTGTTTATTATGTAGTCATGTGGACGAAACAAAGCATTGAGCATCACATTGATGTTGTGTTTCCTAATAATGCCAGAGAGAAACATGAACAATCTTTGGTTATTGCGTAGTCACGTGGACGAAACAAGGCATTGTGTATCACATTACTGTTGTCTTTCCCAGTAATGTCACGCAGAAACATGAACAATTGTTGGTTATTGTGTAGTCACGGGGACCAAACAAGCTATTCTGTATCACATTGATGATGTGTTTCCCAGTAATGTCACATAGAGAGATTAACAATCATTGGTTATTGCGTGGTCACGTGGATGAAACACGGCATTGTGTATCACATTGATGCTGTGTTTTCCATTAATGTCTCAGAGAGAATTTATTGTAATACAACTCCTCCGAAACAATTGGACGGATTTCAACCAAATTTGGTATGTGAGTTACCCATATCAATGTGGAGCGGGTGTGTACATTTACATTTGGGCCCGGCGCCCCCCCCCCCCCGGATAGGGGTTTCAAAAGGTCATGAAATTCATTGTAATGCAACTCCTCCGAAACTGTTTGACGGATTTAAATCAAATTTGGTATGAGTTACCCATATCACTGTGGAGTGGTTGAGCACATTTACATATGGCCCCGCCCCCAGTGTGGTGGTGGATGGGGTCAAAAGGTCATAAGATTGATTGTAATGCCACTCCTCTGACTATGTTGGATGAAATTCAACCAAATTGGATATGTGAGTGTTTATTCAATATAAAATATAATATAATATCCAATTACCCATATAATTGCGGACTGCAAAAGGACATTTTACATTTGGCTCCGCCCCAAGGGGTTGTTTTCGGGAGTGTCAAAAGGTCAAAGCAGTGAACATGGGGATTTGCGATGATGCGTCTTCGACCAGGCAATCTAGTTTAAGAATTGTAATGTGCATTATTTTGAACCGAATTCGCCTTGAAAGCTGTTTGCTGCTTATGGCGCACCAACTTCCAGTCCTATTATAGTTCCACAAAACTCAAACTTTCGTGCATCAGAAATATATTTCTACTTCATATATCTTGTTGAAAGGGTTAGAAACTGGACAATGGTCTTACATCATATATCTTGTTGAAAGGGTTAGAAACTGGACAATGGTCTTACTTCATATATCTTGTTGAAAGGGTTAGAAACGGGCCAATGGTCTGCTTCATATATCTTGTTGAAAGGGTTAGAAACGGGACAATGGTCTGCTTCATATATCTTGTTGAAAGGGTTAGAAACTGGACAATGGTCTTAGATCATATATCTTGTTGAAAGGGTTAGAAATGGGACAATGGTCTGCTTCATATATCTTGTTGAAAGGGTTCGGAACTGGACAATGGTCTGGCTTCATATATCTTGTTGAAAGGGTTAGAAACTGGACAATGGTTTGACTTCATATATCTTGTTGAAAGGGTTAGAAACTGGACAATGGTCTGACTTCATATATCTTGTTGAAAGGGTTATGAACTGGACAATGGTCTGACTTCATATATCTTGTTGAACGGGTTAGAAACTGGACAATGGTCTGAGAAACTAAGACCTCCGCTTTAACAAAGTGTCTTACGAGGTTCAAACAGTTATTTTATGATACATGATTCAACATTATTTATTCCTATAATACACACCTACACAATGATAAGGCATATAACATTGTAACGATGTAGACTAAAACAGGTATAAAAAATATCCAAACCAATATCAATATGTCATACAAGAAAGAATGGAAATGTATACATTTAATACGAATTGGCAAAGGTGAATTACTAGGCCTACAATCAAGAACGTAATCAGGCGTCTACACCAGCCCACACAAACAGATTCTGATTGTCTGCTCTGGGTGGGTGAGGAGAGAGAGAGAGAGGGAGGGAGGGTCTTTTATAAAATTGTAAGATTTCACTTAAATTTATTGAGTCTGAATTTATAGAATATGTTGTCAAGTAATTTGTATATAATTAGCAAGGTAAAGAAAATTGAATCTGTCTCATACGCTACATGTTTTCATAAAATGATGTCATTTTCAGGAGTTTCATCGTACAGTCCGACAAAAATCTCTCTTGGACCGATTAAAAAATGAGCCTATCTTGCCGCTGTAGTTGCCTTTGATGCATTGTCATTGCCTTTGCCGCTTCCCCATTGCCATTGCCTTGGCCGTGTTGTCGTTTCCCCATTGCCATTGCCTTGGGCGTGTTGTCGCCGCCGCATTGGCATTGCCTTTTCCGTGTTGTCGCCGCTGCATTGCCGTTGCCTTTGCCACGTTGTCGCCGCCGCATTGCTGTTGCCTTTGCCACGTTGTCGTTGTCGCATTCTCGTTGCCTTTGCCGCATTGTCGCCGCTGCATTGCCGTTGCCGTCGCTGCGTTGTCATTGGAGCATTATCATTGCCTTTGCCGCGTTGTCGTCGCCGCATATGGGTCAGTTTTCCTCTCGAGGTTCTAGATCTAGTTCTAGAGGCCGCTCCTCTAGAGGTTTTCAACCTAGACGGGTTTGAAGGGGTGGCCTCAGCCCGGGTAGGCCTTTCCCTTTCTCCTTTCCCAGTCCTTCCTCCTCTTCTACCACCTTTGAATCTATCGGTGCAGTCCCACCTTCCCAGCGTGCCAGTAGGAGGGCACCTGTCTCTGTTTTGGGAGACTTGGCAAGCCCTCGTTCAGGACTCCTGGCTTTTGGATCAAATCCGCTGGGGTTATACTCCGTCTTGGATAGATCTGCCTCCTCCTCTGTCTTGCCAGCCCAAATGGACTCCAGTTCCATCCAATCTGGAGAAGTTGGGAGCCCTGGAAGACGAATTGGAGTCAATGTGTATAAAGAAGGCTTTAGAAGAGGTTCCTTGTTGGAAAGTAGACCCGGGCTTCTGCTCAACTCTCTTTCTAGTCCCCAAGAAAACAGGTGGATTGCGTCCAATCATCAATCTAAAGAGATTAAATCTTCTGATATCCACCCCAAATTTCAAGATGGAGACTGTATCTCAGATTATCGCCAGTCTGAGTCCAGGCATGTGGACGTCGTCCATAGACCTCAAGGACGCTTATTTTCATATTCTCATCCACCCTTCTTTAAAACTTCATGAGATTCGCTTTCAAGGGCCGGGCATGGCAATTCAGAGTCATGCCTTTCGACCTGACCACGGCTCCTTTCTTCTTCACCCGACTAGTATCAGCAGTTGCAGGAATTCTGCACCGTCGTTCTATTCCCCTTCACATTTATATAGACGATTGGTTACTAAAAGCAGAATCTTCCTCAATTCTGTCAAGTATCGTTCCAGAGGGCTGCAGTCTGGCTTCCAGTCTAGGATGGGTAATAAATCTAGAAAAATCATCTTTGGCTCCGTCTCAGGTTTTCACTCACCTAGGTGTTTCTTTCGACCTAGGTCGAGGCTTAGTCTTCCCTTCAGATATAAGAGTAGAAGCCATCCTAGTAGCCATGGAAATTCTGTCATCCTCTGCCGTGGTCAGAGCAATCTTTTTCCTCCGGGTGATAGGCTTGATGGTCAGCGTCGAGAATATCATTCCGTGGGCGGCGCTGATGAGAAGACCTTTCCAAATGTATCTAATGTCCCTGTGGAAACAGTCGTTCTCCTTCGATCAATACTCACCATTCTGTTACTTCTGATATACAGCTGGCCCTGACGGCTGGCTCTAGGACTATAGACGTAGAAAGCTTTACCGACTCCTTGGAACTGGGTACTCGGCTCCCAACTGCCGAGTACTCGTCTACCATAGAGCTCATTCTTGTTTGCATAGCAACAAGAGCTATACATGCTTTTTTCAGTGGAAAGATTGAGAAATAAAATTCTTAAGTCTTTGTGTAACTGTGATTGTGATAGCTAGTGACTCTTTTGCAAGGATAATTGGATAATATGGATACCGCCGATGATAACCAGGTCGTATATTTCCTTATTATTCCATAGTTAAAAGACTTAGGTCTCTAAATTTAGTTTGTGTCGCATGTTCCAATTTCTGACCCCAAAGAATCTGGGACGTGTGTTAACAACGAGATATGCCGGATGGTCGCCTTCTTTAACCCCAACAGGCGATCGGCAGATATGAAAATAGGTGTTTGCTACGGTATTTGTAACACGAATATTGGCTGACGTCGTTCTCCATAAGATCCGAGCGGGTGACGTCACACCCGTGGTGCTCGGATGTTTATGTGAAGAACATTTTTTTCATTAATTCGCGCATCTTGTTCTGGGTGCTGCGTACTAAAAATGGTACCAGAAAACTTTGGAATGTTCAAGTTTTGCGTGTTTGCAATGATCGGTGGTTTCAAAATTCTTGATTAGATGTGTGGTCTGCGGTTTTACCATGTGCTACAGCAGTTTGTTTACATTTTGTTGTTTCTTCACATATCGTTTTGGCTTTCGTTAGGAGTATAATTTATATTGATGGTAAATATACCTCGAATGCTATGCGATATGATTCCTGGTTCCGTTATACATCCTAGAGGATCAATTTATGGGTGTATTTATGCCCGCTTCGTTCTTGTCATCATAATCAATGCGATCTTTGCTGTAACGTTGCGGGGGTGGGGTGCGGGAGGGTTACAGTTAATTTATGGTCAAATTATTTGAAAATTAATTGTCTACCTTCCATCCGTGTCTCGTTCCGCTTGCTTATTGTAGGTTTGTGCTTATTTATAGGCCAAGCCAGCCCCGCCATCATGTGACGAGTACCACAAGTTCGTCCGGGTCCTGTTTAAGGACCATGTCTGCTTTAGATGTACTGCATGTAACCTTGATAGTAGGTGTAATGTGTGTGCAGTGTGGTCCGCGGATATGATGTTCAAGTTCCTTGCCCAGAAGGATTTGGCTGGGTCTGACGCGGGGTCAGGCGGTCCGAAGTTAAATTGTGGAGCGGCTGGTGTGGGCGCTCCACGTCTTCAGCTGGAGGTGGCGGAGATGGCACCGCCGGCGTGGTTTGGTCTGGCTATGCAGGGCTTTCTGCATAGCATTCTGCCCACGCTGGTGTCATCCCTGCTGCCGAAGGTTGTTGGGCAGTCTACCCATGCTTGGTACGGACCCTGTCCTTGGACAGTGTTCTGGACTGGTCACCGAGGGAGGCGTCTCGTACGGCCCCCGGGCAGTTCCGTCGGGCTCCGACCTGACAGGATCTGTCTCTCTGCAGCCACCTCCGGGTGGTCCAGTAGCGGTGGCCGGTCCGTCAGGCATGGGAGCCATCCGCCAGGACTGCTCCACAGTTTCTTTGTCTAGTGACGACTCTTCGGGGTCTGAAGACGAGGAGGCCGAGGAGGAGAGGTTGCTGCGGCCTGTGATGCCACGGGTGGAGAATATGGAGGTCGATTCCGTCCTGGACGGAACCGTCCTCCATCTGTCTGGCTTGGCGCAAGCCAGGGCAGCGGCTCCGCCCGTGGTTGAGGCCAATCTGGTACCGGGCACCGGTCCCGTGATTGTTGGTTTGATGCCCACCGACACGGTGACGGGTGTGCCGGGCCAGGCGTGGTACTCACCTATCTCGCCTGGTCCGGCGGTCAGACGTGGGGTGCCGTTGGCGCCCGTGTCTGGCCACGGTTCCGTGTCTGCTATGGGTCCGCACGGTTTTCCGGTTACCCGTCTGTGGTTTCGGCCACGGCCGAGGAATATGCGCCCCGTCCGTCGGTTGCATCGATTAGGACGGCTATCTGGATCCACGGTTTATCGAGTTGCTGGAGGCTATTTATAGTAAGCAGCTCATGACCAAGTGCCAGCTCCCTGCGGTGCAGGCGAGGTGTCGTATTCCACGGGGGGAATACGACAGGTATGGTGTGGTACCATCGGTTACCGAGGATGACCGATGGGTTCTGGGTGTCCAGAGTGCTGGAGCGGGTGGCCCCGGTCCGGCACTGGTGGACAAGTCCCAGGGACACCATGAGGAAGTCCTGTCCCTATGTGATGAGGGTGTGGGGGCAGCTATGAGTGCTGTCAACCACTCATCGCCTTCTTCAAACGGTGTGGACTGAAGCGGGGGCAGGCCACCCTGTGCCACCTGTGGCGCTTTCGTGTGTCAATGACGGCCTGGTGCTGTCTATGGACGCGCTGGCAAGGGTGCAGGCGCGTGTTACAAAGTCCAGGAGGCAAATGGTTCTTGACCATATGCGTCCGGCTACGGCCGTCAGGGAGCATCTTCTTGGGACACCCCTGACAGGTCCTAGCATCTTCGGTGGCCAGGCTCGGGCCATCCTAGAGGGCACTGCTAGCATTGCGCAGAATCGGTTGGTGGTAAACTTACAGCTGGAGCTAGTGCGGCAAGCGCACACACTAGGGCTGTAGGGAAGCCGTTGACTGTTCAACCTTCCAAGAAGCAGAAGAAGCATAAAGGCAAGGCGAAAGCTAAGCCTACTGCGACTTCTGCTTCATCTGGTTTTTCTCAGCCACCGCCGGCTAAAAAGCCAGGGAGGTTGTGGAGGCCCCTACCCTCCCCAATGGTGCTCCTGATCGCCCTAGAGGCGGGAAGGGCAAGGGGAAGAGTAAGTCCTCAAAGGGCGGGAAGAAGGGAGCGGATCGTACCTGGGGGTACGAGAGCTCCCTTCGTATCCGCCTGGACCGCACCTGTGCGACAGGAACAGCGGTGCCAGTTAGACCTGCCGAGCCAAGACCGAAATGGTTCTCTCTCTCTCGTTAAGAGAGGGGGGAGCGGACTGCGAGCCGGACAACCCCGTTAGGCGTCGAGGCGTCTATAGTGGGTGGAAGGCTCATGCGTTTCGTCGAGGCTTGGCGAGGTGTGACGTCAGACAGTCTGGTCCTGGGATGGTTATCCCAGGGATACATGCCGGAGTGGTGGGACTTTCTGCCGCAGAATCTGTCTTTGGCACCTGTCTGGACACTCATACCAAGGGAACCAGACAAGTTAGAAGCCATTCAAAACGAAGTGTCAGGTTTGCTTCTGAAGGGAGCAATGAAACCAGCAAACCAGATCACTCCAGGCTTCTATTCAAATTTGTTCCTTGTCCCCAAGAGCACAGGGGGATGGAGACCCGTACTCAATCTCAGGCCATTAAATTGGTTTATCCATACGCCTCGGTTCAAGATGGAAACGCCGAGGTCGGTAATGGCAGGGTTGAGGAAGGGAATGTGGTGTGTATCGATCGATCGATCTGAAAGATGCATATTTCCACATTCCAATGAACAGGAGTTGTCACAGGTTTCTGAGATTTGCGTTTCAGAATCAAGTATGGGAGTTTATTGTTCCCATTTACCATCAGGTTTGATCGTGATGCCAGTGTCTGGTGCCCGGTCCGTGCTTTGACTAAGTACAGGAAACGGACTGACTCATTACGGTCGAACGATAGACATCTATGGATCTGCCATAAGAAGCCTTATGGCGCCACATCCATGGATACTATCTCTCATTGGGTAGTCGAATGCATTCAGACTACTCATGAGATGGCGACTGGGCACCAGGTGCAAGGCGCAAGGGCACACGATGTTAGAGGAATAGCCGCCTCGACCCCCCTTTACAGTGGTGTTCCGTTAGAGGACATCATGGCCGTTGCACAATGGCACTGTGAGTCCTCATTCACGGATTACTATATGAGGGATGTGTCAGACTCAGCCAATCCACTCGCTTTAGCTGTTTTGAAATGATAGTTAAGTGACCACACTGCTCTTCTCCCTTTTTTCACTTTGGTAAGAAAAGAATTTAAAAGCGGACATGGTCGAGCGAGAGGATGACAACCAGATTGTGTCACTGATGGCCGGACCAGTGAATGGTTGGAGGCGGTATGTCTGGAGTCCATTTATCATGAGGTAATTCAAGACTGAGAGTTTTTTGTATTATGTCTATATATCATGTTCATTCATCTTATATATTCATGCTCATTCCCAGGCTAATACATGTGTATATGCAAAGAGCAGTTAACCCTCTTGGCATATTTGTGTTTTCAGGCGAGATGCATGTTCGTGAGTTCTCTCCCTTTTCTTAGGAGAAAAAAAGGGTGGGGGCAGTGATGCGAATATGATTCGGTTCCGTTAACTTGACGGTCCTTTTTAGGTCTCCGTTAGTCAAGTTTTAAGTCTAACTCTTTCTCCAAGGGGCAAAAGTAGCATTTATGGCTTGCCCCTTCCCACCAGGTTACTGACCAAATCTGGTGTATATTAGAAGTAACAGAATGGTGAGTATTGATCGAAGGAGAATGAAGGAAATGTAAATTTCCTTTTCTCCGAGATCTAGCAATACTCACCATTATGTTACGGACCCAGCCCCACGGAGGCAAGCCATGGATTTCTCTTGTTTGGTGGCTATGCAAACAGTATGAGCTCTATGGTAGACGGGTACTCGGCAGTTGGGAGCCGAGTACCCGGTTCCAAGGAGTCAGTAAAGCTTTCTAAGTCTATAGTCCTATAGCCAGCTGTCAGGGCCAGCTGTATATCAGAAGTAACAGGATGGTGAGTATTGTTAGATCTCGGAGAAAGGGAAATTTACATTTCCTTCAATTCATTCAATTTACCATCAGATCACTGTCAGAGAGCATTTAAGTCCCCACCTAGATTTCTGGAAGGATCGCTCTCTGCTTCTGATGGGTGTACCTCTGGTCAAGTCTTCTCCTCAAGCGATCATCTTTACAGACGCTTCCCAGGAGGGATGGGGAGCGGTCTGGGGTTCCCTTTCTGTCTCAGGCCTGTAGTCCCTGGAGGAGTTGTCAGCCCACATCAACAGTCTGGAGTTGTGGGCTATCAAGAAGGCTCTCCTTTCTTGGTCGGATCGGGTGCAGGGCCTCAAGTTCTCGATTCGATCAGACCATTCAACAGTAGTCTCTTATATCAACAAGCAGGGAGGCACAAAGTCGTCTCTCCTTTGTTTGGAGGTGTGGAATCTTCTCATGTGGTGTCGCGTGAACCAGATTTTCCTGGTGTCGTCCCATGTCCCAGGATGTCTGAATTTTTTGGCGGATCAATTGTCTCGCCCCTCCAAATTCGCCCACACAGAGTGGCAGTTAAAGAGGTCGGTTGTCAAAGTGATCTTCAACCTCCTGGATCGTCCCCATGTAGACCTGTTCGCGACCTTTCTGAATGCCCAGATCTCTTTCATGTCTCCTTTTCCGGACAATCAAGCGTTGGCTGTGGATGCCATGTCTCAGTCCTGGACAGGAATCTTCGCATATTCGTTCCCTCCAACTATCCTGGTTCCCTTGGTTCTGAAGAATGTCAGGGACTAGTTCTGTGAGATTTTGTTGATAGCTCACTTTTGGCCAAAAAGGATCTGGTTTGTAGACCTTCCCGATCTAGTAGACTTCCCTCGTCTGCTTCCAGTGTCCCCAGATCTGTTATCCCAAGTACGGGGAACTTGCCTTCATCCAAACCCAGGAATCTTCAGTCTGTGTGTTTGGAGAATATCGAGTGTTCGGTCCCTGAGAATAAATTTTCTGCAAGATCTCAGGAAATCATTAATTCGGCCAGCTGGGGAGTTGACCCGAAGAGTTTACAAGGGTCGACTTAAGATTTTTGGAGAATGGTGTTCAAATCATGATCTCGTGCCCAATTCTGTTTCTATTTCCCAAGTGTTAGATTTTTTATCCTATCTGTTCGATTCTCTTCATCTGACTGCTAACACTGTTAGAGGATATAGATTTTCTTTAGCATCTTCTCATCCTTGTTTGTTAAACGCTGATGTTAAAGATACTAAGGTTCTTAATGGTTTCATCAGAGGTTTAGGTAATATTCGTCCTCCTATTGCTAAACCTTTGCCTTCCTGGAACTTGGCTTTGGTTCTTCAGGTTTTGGCAGGTCATCATTTTGAACCTATCTCTTCGATTAGCTTAAAGCTTTTAACCTTTAAGGCTGTTTTTCTAGTGGCTTCTGCTTCTGCTTCTGCTAGAAGACGATCTGAGATCCATGCTTTTTCCGCTGAAAAGGATCGATTTATTGAGGCTGGGGACGGTTTGGTATTATATTCTAGAAGGGATTTTTTTTATCAAAAACGCAATCAAACCGTTATCCAGCTAAGCCGATTATTTTAAAATCTTTATCTTCCTTTTCTCCGTCTGACAGATTTTGGTGTCCAGTCGGAGCTCTTAAAGCTTATAAGCGTCGTACTGATTTTAAAAGATCCGATCCGTCTCACTTCTGGGTTCCGTATGCGGAAGGGGTAGCCAGACCAGTCTGTAAAGCATCTATTGCTAGATGGATTTGTGACACCATTCAACTCTGCTACAAGATTGCTTCTCCTGAGCAAATCAATCTCTCTCACATTAAGGCTCATGATGTTAGAGGGATGGCTACCTCTTTCGCTCTTTTCGCTGGCTCTTCTGTAGATGAAGTTATGCATGTTGCAGGATGGAAATCTGAGTCTACTTTTACCACTTTTTATTTGAAAGACAAGAGCGCAGCGGCTTCGTTCTTTAGGAACATTACTATTTTAACAAAAAAGACAGACCATTTACCAAGCACATCCCACCATTTTCGTTAGGACCGTGCGTCTGCGTGTAATGGCGAGAGTTGTTCTTTGGTTTTTATTTATTTCTTTATGTTTAAAGTTTTATTTGGTTGATAATCACTGTGTGATTGATTAAGATGCACCATTATGTTATGTTATTAACATTTGGTTATGTTTTGTTTGGTTTTTATCCTTGCTTATGGATTCTCAAATCACCCTCCCACCAAAGTTTCGTAGCGGGACACTGACCAAATCTATGGGTTTAGCAAGTAGTGATTGAACGGTAATGGATGTTTTTGTGGTGTAATAACAACACCCAACAGACCCCCCCTTTAGTGGGTTGGTCTGTAGTTTTATTAACCACTATAAAAACCATACTTACCGTTCAATCACTACGACCCGGCCTCAGCCACCCCGCTGAGTATTGATTTGAGAATCTAGGCTGGACATATGGCACTTAAATTCAGAAAAGTGAATCAGTTTTCACATTTGGGACCTACTGCGCATGTGCAAGCGTGCTTAGTGACAAGCGTCACCAAGGAGTGAGTACAGACTGGTGCCAGTCTATTGTAAGGCGTCTCCTTTTCCAGACAGTCAAGCCCTGGTGGTGGATGCCCTGTCTCAGTCCTGGGCAGGAATGTTAGCCTATCTGCGAGATTCTTTTAATACCTCCTTTTTTGGCCAAGGAGGATTTGGTTTGTAGACCTTCTAGATATCCTGGTAGACATCCCAAGTCTTCTTCCAGTCTCGCAGGATCTTCTGTCTCAAGGAAGAGGTCTTTGTCTTCATCCAAACTCAGAAATCTTCAGTCTGTGTGTTTGAAGAATATCGAAACTAAAGTCTACGAGAATAAAGATCTCAGGAAATTAGTGATTCTTCCAGAAGAGAGTCGACCCACAGAGTTTACAAGGGTGGACTTAAAATTTTTGGAGAATGTTGTTCAGACCAAAGTCTCGTGCCCGATTCTGTTTCTATTTCCCCAAGTATTAGACTTTTTAACATATCTCTTTGATTCCTTACATTTGTAGTAACTTAGCTACGTATAAAAGGTTACTCACCCAACAGAGGTCTCGAATCGGCCCGTGGAACCAGCGGCAGATGTGCGCAGTTCAAGTTCCAAGGTACGACTGCCGGGCATCCGTAGAAACGGCTGGAATCAGCTAGCCCGGCAGCCGCGAAACACGAACTGCGGAATTGCGGGATACCGCCAGCACCACACTCTCCCCCGTTTATAAAAACATGGTTATTTAATTAAAAATTGTATCTAAAAATCTTCTCTTAAAAATTTGCACATCATAAAAAACACACAGGCATTGACGCTCAACCGCTAAAGGTAGAATCAGAATTTACCAATTAAAAAAAATAGGTGTCGATCCATCTAGAAGGAAGGAGCTGTTAATAATAAAACAGATGGATAGATCAACAGCTGCCGGACGAGGGCCATCGTTACAGATTTTAAAATAGCAAAGCATCCTAACTAAAATTAAGGACAGTGGTTTTCCACCACAGCAGAAAACTGACAGAATTGACGGAATTGCCGAATTGATAAAGAAGTAATAAAAATAATCTCATGAATTTAGTTGGAGTGTTATCTGAAATTAACTTGTGAGATTCGAGGAAAACCTATGAATATTGCAAATTTTTTAATTTAGTGAATATTTTTAACCTTAACATTTATGATATACCTCTTATATAATTGAAACGGATCTGAATCCACAAATTTAGGAAATCCGGAAAACCACTATCCCTATCACAATAAAGATATCTGAATGAAGCTAAATGGAACGGATAATACAGCAGAAGAAAGAAACATATGAATTTGCGCTATGACTAACGCGCCAATTACTTCGCGCATTATGAAATGGTAAGCGCAAGAAATGCATCTGTACGATTTATGCAGTCTTTGCTAAATGCATATTATAAATATGCTGTCATATGCAAGACTTCTGCATTATAGAGTAATGCACATTATAAATTTGCCTGAGTTATGCATTATAGAGTAATAATGCATCATTGCATCATTTTAACATGTAATTGCTACACGTTTAATAAATGAAATACCTAGGTATGGCAGTATATGATATGTTGGCCTAATATAAAATATCTGAACTGACCTATGTAGAATTAATATACCTGGGCTATCCTATAAAATATCTGTGCTGACCTAATAAAACTATATATAATATATTTGAGCTACCCTATAAAATATCTGAGCTGACAAATGTAGAACTGGCATTAAATAGCTAACCTATACATGATTTCACTATACATAAATAAGTTTGCATCATAACATATGATGCATATACTTATAAAAGCGTGTACATGGATTTAATCCATATACACATAAACAGAGAGCATTATTATGACCACACGTCATGACGGACAATAAATAGAGTTAACAATCCAATGCGTGTGATTAATGTGTAACAATTTACACATCATTTGACAACGCATATTTGTAATGTGTGATCAAGAAATGCGTAAATATAACCACGCATTACTACGCGCAATTATTCACGCGTCATTTGAAAAATGCGTAATTATAATAACGCGTTCTGTGAGTCATACAGCGATGGACCCCTGTTGGTTTTTGGTATCTCAAGGAGTATTATTGCTGGAAAAAGCCACTATGTGCTTATGTGTGCAACTAATTTAGTTTCCCAAAAACTTACAAAGAATAGAACATCACGATTTTGCTGTTGCTGAAACTAAAGCTAAGATGGAAACGGAACATAAGCCAATGATTATAAATGTTTTCCGGACAAGTTGAATGTCTTCAGTGTCATGCAGAATGTTAAAATTTGAAGTCATAATTTCATATCATCTGGATTACAGTAATTCTTTTGATGTTGAATTACTGTTACCATTGTACATTATCACATTACTATTGTAGTACTGTACCACGACCGAAAAGCTAACTGCAGTCCGCAACAATACCATGACCAAATGAATCCGTAATAAGACGAAACCAGAGGAACGTTTATTCAGGTGGACAAGTAGGGCCTTACATAGTCTAATTCACGAATGCTTAAAGATCATTCTAATACATTTCATAATCTAGGAACCTGTTGGGAAGACGGCACTGCCTTCCTGTTCGACTCTGAATGGTGTGAGTTTGGAGTTGGTCATCTCTAGGAGATGTGTGGTGTATTTCCCCTCGGACCTGACACCTCATGCGCCTAGGGGGAAAAGTGTGATGCGGTTCCCCTCGGACCTGACACCTCATGTGCCTAGGGGAAGTGTTATGCGTTTCTCCTCGGACCTGACACCTCATGCGCCTAGGAGAGTGATGCTGTGTTTGTGGGACGGGTAAAACAGAGTCGATATCCAGGTCATCTGTCAAAACAGCATCTAGATCATTATGCAGAATTGATGAGGATGGATCAATACCATATGGAATGGTTTCATCCGAATCCTCTTCAAAAATGGAAGCACGGTTATCATCAGATAACCTAAGGCCATTATCGGGGGATAATAAGTCATCATCATCGCCATGATCTTCAGAGCTTATAGCACGTCTCATTCGCAATATCCAGAGAGGTAAATCACGATCTCTGCACAGCTTTAATCTATCATGGTGAACAACTAGTTCCCGGCGTTGGTTTTTGATACCAAACAGTGCTTCTGACAACTTTGTATAAATAATAAATGGACCAGTCCAAGGAGGTTGTAGTTTACTGGACTGGCCTATTTTAGTTGCAGAATTAGCAAGATAAACAACATCACCAACATGATAGGCATGCTCATGCAAACGTAGATCATACTCTTTTTTCTGGCGCTTCTGAACCATTTTAAGGTTATCCCGTGTTACTCATGAGTTTCATGCAACGTTTGCTGTAACTGTTGGATGAAGTCACTGGCATCTGAAGGGGCATTCTCTGTAGTCGCAGACACAGGGCATTTGCACATTATGTCAATAGGCTGTAGTACTTCTCGACCAAGCATCATCATGTTGGGAGTATACCCCGTCTGTCGGCTTACAGTAGATCGTATAGCTCCAGCGATGAAAGGAATACACTTGTCCCAATCTTTCTGTCTGTCATGCTCTTGCAGGTAACACTGTGTACACTGCAAGACAGTACAGTTTATATGTTCAATCTGTCCATTCGAACATGGTCTATAAGCTGTGGTGCATGTTTTTGAAATCTCCAGTAGATGGCACAGTTCCTTAAATAGGTTGCTCTCAAAGTTACGACCCTGGTAGGTGTGTAAGAAATATGAACAGCCAAATGTGGTGACAAAACGCTCCACATATGTTTTGGCTACCAGTTCTGCCCCTTGTTCAGGGAGCGCATAGCACTCAACCCATTTAGTGAACTGATCTATGATCATCAACACATATCTATTTCCCAGTGCAGATGTGATAAAGGGGCCCAAAATGTCCATATGTACCCGTTCCAAGGGAAAACCAGCATGGAACTCGCCCAGAGCAGCTCTAGGTCGGATGGAAGCTTTTTTGCTACAGCTACAAATCCGACAGGATTTCACATATGCCACCACATCACGAGAGTATCCGTGCCAGATATATTTAGCCTTCACTCTCTCTAATGTCTTCTGCTCACCCATGTGACTGGCAAGCTTTGAATCATGACAATTTTCCAAAACCAGCTTCTCGAGAGACTTTGGGAATACCAGCAGATTCTGTGTGGTATTTGCTTCTACCCAGAGATAGTGCAAAATGCTATAGACAGAAATCAATTGATCACAACGAGCCCACCAAAACTTGACAGCTGGACTAGCTAAATATAGCTCTGCGTCAGAAGGTGTGTGTGACTGCTCAATCCATGATACAACTGTCTTCAGATCTGGAGCCTCCAACTGACGCTCCCTTAGATCTTCCGAAGAGAATACATCTAACCAGTTTGACCTTCCGATAACCTGGTCTGTTTTTGGGACACGATTCAGCAGTCCATCTGGATCGTCGCTGTCTGTGTCGCTGTCTGATAGGTCATTATTACTCAGTTGAAGGGCCCTTATGGTTTGAAAAGCCAAAGGAATTACATCATCAACATCTTGTTCAAATTGAGACCATTGCTGCTGAAGCTTGGTACAATATTTGCACCCACCACATGGTAACGAACTAAGAGATTGGCCAGCTTTATAACAGTGGCAAGGTGAAGAATCACTTGGAACTCGTGATAGACCATCAGCATTAGAGTGCTGTTTACCGGGCCTGTACTGCATCGTCATATTATATTGGCACAGTTCTTCTAGCCATCTAGCTAGATGTCCTTCGATGTGCTTGAAACTGAGCAGCCACGTGAGACTGTGATGGTCAGTCCACACAATAAATGACCGTCCTAGCAAGTACATACGGTACTGCCTAGTAAATGCTACCACGGACAGCAACTCTTTGTGTGTAACACAATATTTACGCTGAGCCGGTGTCAACGTTCGGCTCACAAAACCAATAAGCACCTCTTTCCCATTCTGAATTTGGGATAACTCTGCGTCAATAGCAGCCTCTGAAGCATCAGTATCCAGTATGAAGGTACCATCCGGTGTCGGGTAACCTAACACTGCAGGGTTGGCCATAGCACCCTGAAGTGTTTCGAAAGCTACCTGATGCTCTAGAGTCCAGTCATACTCTACTTTGGAACTGGTAAGTGCAGAGAGAGGAGCAGAAATACCAGCAAAACCCTGTATGTGCTCTCGGTGGTAATCCATGAACCCTAGGAAAGATTCCAGCTCTTTCCTGGTCTTAGGAACAGGCCAATTAGCGACGCTTTCCATATTGTTTGGCTTAACAGCGATTCCCTTATCACTCACTAACTTACCTAAGAAACAGAGTTCTGTACGGAACAAATTACACTTCTTAGGTTTTAATTTAAGGTTGTGCAACAGGAATCGGGAAAGGACAGCTTTCAAGTTGGTCATATGACTGTCAAAGTCAGTCCCTGTCACTACCAGGTCATCTAAATACGCAAGACACTCGCATCAGTTAAGACCTTGCAACACCAGCTGAACAACCCTCTGAAAGGTAGCCGGGCTGTTGCACATACCAAATGGCATCCGGACAAATTCAAAGAGCCCATATCGTGTGATAAATGCGAGCTTGTGGCGGTCCTCTGGGTCAACCTCGACCTGCCAATACCCAGCTGCCATATCAAGTGTGCTGATGAACTTAGCACCACCAAGTGCATCCAGACATGCCTCAATGTTTGGTAGGGGGTAAAGGTCTTTGCGAGTTATACTGTTCAGAGCTCGAAAATCGACGCAGTACCTCACGGTACCGTCTTTCTTCCGAGCTAATACCGGGGCTGACGACCACTCAAATTTTGACGGAACTATGATACCTTTCTCTAACATTTCCACAAGGTGTTTCTCTTCCTCATTCTCAAAACCAAGAGGAGTTCGTCTAAGTTTAGAACGAACAGGTTGTGCATTACCTGTGTCAACCTTATGTCTTATCCCCTTGAACAAACCCAAAGATCATCTTTTGCAAATGCATCCTGATACTCGATTAACATGGATTTAACTTGCGAAGACTGCGTCTCCGATAAACCCGATGTCGACCTCTCATACAGCTCCTGTAAGAATACAGGGATGTCCACCTCAGTGGCTGTAGAAGTTTGTAAACCGTCCTGGTTTATGGGATTACCAGCAAGTTGAAATTCTGTTCTAGGGTCTAAAACCTCCTCAATTTCTGTGACAATACCAAGGTTGTGGTCTTGTTCCAGAGTAATATATTGTGCAGACAGGTTCCTTAACAAAATAGGAATCTGTGAATCTTTGACAGTGGCCACTGTATGAGGTGTTACCAGACCCTCCAGTTTAGATGAGGGCTGGAGCACAACATCATTCTGTACCTCCCGATCCAGAACACCTGTGGTCTTCACGGCCTCAAAAGGACCAACGACCACTTTCTGCTTCAATGTTACCCAAGCTACTTGGGCTTCCTTCCCATGAGCTCTCAACATTGATGCTTGAACCGGTTCTCCATTAATTGTCAGACCCAGTCTAGTCAGATCAATGGTGGCCTTGTGTGCCTTCAAGAAATCCAGGCCTAATATAATCGGATCATTAATATTGGCAAGAAGTACTGGCCAGTTGAACATCATAGAGCCTAATGCAATTTTGACTGGCTCAACACTTTCCGCAGGGATAACATTGTCTCTACCTGCACCTTTCAATGTAATAGACTCCAACTTCTTTAAAGGGTAAGGTAATTTATTTGCAAAGAAATTGCCAATTACTGTCACTTGTGCCGCAGTGTCCACCTATGCATCAATGGAAACACCATTTACTTTAATGGGAATGACTAGTGTCATAGGGTCACGATTAAACTCATACATGCGAACATCATATGATCGCACAGGCGAAGATCTCGGTGAAGCAGAAGGTGATGGCGACCGTGTACGCCTCGGCTCTGGACACTCACGGGAAAAATGCCCCTCTAAATTGCAATTAAAGCACTTTCCCGATCTGAGAGGAGAAGGGGAACGCGATGGAACGACCTTCCCTCTTGGAGGAGACCGACCTCGGCCGAATTGACCAGATATAAGATTCAAAATCTTAGCAACATCTACCTTCATCTCCGCCATATCCTTCCTAAGTTCTTCGACATCTTTCTCCAATTTATCTATCCTGCTTGGAGCCGTTATGCCTCTCAACTGGTCAGGATTATCTGCCTCCATCAAACCAGAAACATCGTCCGGAAAACGGACCTTTCGAACCTCAGGTTTTCTGGAACCCATGATCAATCTTTGATTATGGATAGCTGCATTGACCATTTGTACAGCCTCCTCCAGGGTGCTCGGATCTTTATCCATAGCTATCAGAGCGGCTCGTTTATGCTCAACACCCTGTAGGAATGCATCAATGGCAATTGTCTCGCCCAAACTCTGAGGCATCAGGGTAACCATCTACTCACCATTCTGTTACTTCTGATATACAGCTGGCCTTGACAGCGGCTCTAGGATTATAGACTTAGAACGCTTTATTGACTCCTGGGAACCGGGTACTCGGCTCCCAACTGCCGAGTACCCGTTTAGCATAGAGCTCATTCTTGTTTGCATAGCAACAAGAGCAATACATGCTTTCTGCAGGGAGAAGATTTTAGTGTCTTTTGTTAAAGAAATCTAAGTCTTTGTCTGTAAAGTGATAGTTTGTGCATTCTTGAAGGATTTAACTGGATACTATGGAGAATACCGCCGATGAAAACCAGGTTGTATCATTCTTTATTATCCATAGTTAAAAGATTTAGGTCTCTAAATTTCGCTGTGTCGCATGTCCTGATTTCTGACCCCAGAGAATCTGGGACGTGTGCTAACAACGATATATGCCAGACGATCGCCTTCTTTAAACCCCAACAGGCGATCGGCAGATATGAAAATAGGTGTTTGCTACGGTATTTCTAACACGAATATCGGCTGACGTCGTTCTCCGTAGGATCCGAGCGGGTGACGTCACACCCGGTCGCTCGGATGTTTATGTGAAGAAAAATTTTTCATTAATTCGCGCATCTCGTTCTGGGTGCTGCGTACTAAAAATGGTACCAGAAACTTTAGAATGTTCAAGTTTACGTGCGATCATGATCGGTTTGCAATGATCGGTGGTTTCAAAATTCTTGAGTAGATGCGTGGTCTGCGGTTTTACCGTGTGATACAGCAGTTTGTTATACATTTTGTTGTTTTCTTCACATATCGTTTGGCTTTCGTTAGGGAGTATAATTTATATTGATTGGTAAATATACCCCGAATGCTATGCGATATGATTCCTGGAGCCGTTACACATCCTGGAGGATCTAATATGGGTGTGTTTTATGCCCGCTTCGTTCTTGTCGTCATAATCAATGCGATCTTTGTTGTAACGTGGCGGGGTGGGGTGCGGGAGGGATACGGTTAATTTATGAGTCAAATTATTTGAAAATTAATTGTCTGCCTTCCATCAGGGCCTCGTTCCGCTTGTAATTGTAGGTTTGTGCTTATTTTATAGGCCAAGCCAACCCCGCCATCATGTGACGAGTGCCATAAATTTGTACGAGTCGTATTCAAGGACCATGTCTGTTTTAGGTGTTCGCCCTTTAACCTAGACCATAGGTGTAATGTGTGCGCAGTGTGGTCCGTGGATATGCTGGTTAAGTTCCTTGCCCAGAAGGACTTGGCTGGGTCTGACGCGGGGTCAGGCGGTCCGAGAGTAAATCGTGGAGCGCCCGGTGTGGCCGGTGGGGGTGCTCCACATCCCCAGCTGGAGGTGGCGGAGATGGCACCGCCGGCGTGGTTTGGTCTGGCTATGCAGGGTTTTCTGCTACCAAAGGTTGGGGGTCAGTTTCTCCCCATGCCTGGTACGGACCCTGTCCTCGGACAGGGTTCTGGACTGGTTTCCGAGGCGGCCGTCTTGTACGGACCCCTGGCAGTCCCGTCTGGCTCTGGCCAGGCGGGTTCTGTTTCTCTGCGGCCACCTCCGGGTGGTCCAGTAGCGGTGGCCGGTCCGTCAGGTGTGGGAGCCGTCCGCTAGTCTTCGGAGTCTGAAGACGAGGAGGCCGAGGAGGAGAGGTTGCTGCGGCCTGTGATGCCGCAGGTGGAGAATATGGAGGTCGATTCCGTCCTGGACGGAACCGGCCTCCATTTGTCTGGCTTGGCGCAAGCCAGGGCAGCGGCTCCACCTGTGGCTGAGGCTAATCTGGTACCGGGCACCGGTTCCGTGACGGTTGGTTTGGCACCAGCCGACACGGTAACGGGTCGGCCGGGCCGGGCGTGGTACTCACCTATCTCGCCTGGTTCGGCAGTCTGGCTACGGTTCTGCGACTGCTATGGGTCCGTACGGTTTTCCGTGCGGACCTACCCCATGGACCGGAGTGTTTCATAGGGTGGCGGCGGAACCGTGTGGTACCGGAGTGCCTGGCGTGTCAGCCGTGGCTCCTTGCCGGGAGGCCGTGGCTGGCAGGCCCGTGAACACGTCAACGGGTGATGTGTTTGCGGGTGTGTCTTCATCGGAGATAGATTGGTCAGAGGCTCTGGCGTGGCTAGCCAGGGTTGACCCGTCTGTGGTTTCGGCCACGGCCGATGAAGATGCGCCCCGTCCGTCGGTTGCGTCAATCAGGACGGGGATTTTGCCCGCGGCCCGGATCCAGTCTGTGGGACTGGATCCACGGTTCATAGAATTGTTGGAGGCTATTTATAGCAAACAACTTATGACCAAGGGTCAGCTCCCTGCGGCCTCCAGGGAGGTGCGGGCAAGATGTCGTATTCCGCGGGGGGAATACGACAGATATGGTGTAGTCCCGTCGGTCACCGAGGATGACCGATGGGTACTGGGCGTTCAGAGCGCCGGGGCGGGTGGCCCCGGTCTGGCACTTGTGGACAAGGCTCAGGTACACCAAGAGGAAGTCCTGTCCCTATGCGATGAGGGTGTGAGGGCAGCTATGAGCGCTGTCAACCACTCATATCGTCTCCTTCAGTCGGTGTGGGCTGAAGCGGGGGCAGGCCACCCTGTGCCACCTGTGGCACTTTCGTGCATAAATGACGGCCTGGTGCTGTCTATGGACGCATTGGCAAGGGTGCTAGCGCGAGTGACTAAATCCAGGAGGCAAATGGTCATTGACCATATGCGTCCGGCTTGGGCAGTCAGGGAGCGTCTTCTTGGGACGCCCCTGACAGGGCCTACCATCTTCGGTGGCCAGGCGCGGGCCATCTTAGAGGATACAGCCAGTATCGCGCAGAATCGGTTAGCGGTCAACCTGCAGCTAGAGCTAGTGCGGCAAGCGCACGCACTAGGGGCTGTAGGGAAACCGCTAGCGGGACAACCTTCAAAGAAGCAGAAGAAGCATAAGGGCAAGGCAAAAGCTAAGCCTGTTGCGACTTCTGCTTCAGCTGGCTTTTCTCAGCCGCCGCCGGCGAAGAAAGCCAGGAAGGTTGTAGAGGTGCATACCCTCCCCACGGTTGCTCCTGACCGCCCTAGAGGCGGGAAGGGCAAGGGGAAGGGTAAGTCCTCAAAGGGCGGACAGAAGGGGCCGGATCGTACTTGAGGGTACGAGAGCTCCCTTCATATCCGTCTGTACCGCGCCTGTGCGACAGGAACAGCGGTGCCAGTTATACCCGTCGTGCCTAGAACGAAATGGTTCTCTCTCCCTCGTTAAGAAAGAGGGGGGAGCGAACTACGAGCCGGACAACCCCGTTAGACGTCGAGGCGTCTATGGTGGGTGGAAGGCTCATGCGTTTCGTCGAGGCCTGGCGAGGTGTGACGTCAGACAGTCTGGTCCTGGGATGGTTATCCCAGGGTTACATGCCGGAGTGGTGGGACTTTCCACCACAAAATCTGTCTTTGGCACCTGTCTGGACACCCGTACCAAGGGAGCCAGACAAGTTAGAAGCCGTTCAAAAGGAAGTGTCAGGTTTGCTTCTGAAGGGAGCAATAAAACCAGCAAACCGAAACACTCCAGGCTTCTATTCAAACATGTTCCTTGTCCCCATGAGCACAGGGGGATGGAGACCCATACTCAATCTCAGGCCATTAAATTGGTTTATCCATACGCCTCGGTTCCAGATGGAAACGCCGAGGTCGGTAATGGCGGGATTGAGGAAAGGAATGTGGTGTGTATCGATCGATCTGAAAGATGCATATTTCCACATTCCGATGAACAGGAGTTGTCACAGGTTTCTGAGATTTGCGTTTCAGAATCAAGTATGGGAGTTTATTGTTCTCCCATTTGGCCTGTCGACAGCTCCGAGGGTTTTCACAAGAGTGGTCCTTGCGGTGACAGCGTTTCTCAGAAAAGAGAACGTGGCGCTACACACCTACATAGACGACCGGCTGATCAAGGCAGACTCGGCAGCCAGGTTGAACGTGGATACTGCTCTGACTCTGAGCTTACTTTCAGATCTAGGCTGGATAGTCAACGAGGAGAAATCCGAGTTGACGTCCACTCAACATTTCGTTTATTTGGGGATGCGATTCGATCTCGAGGAGGGCAGGGTGTACCCGTCAGAGCCCAGAGTGGTGTCTCTGTTAGCCATCCTCAAGAGTTTTCGAGTGGGAAACCACATTCAGGCGAGGCGGTTCCTTCAGATGCTGGGCATGATGGTCTCCATGGAGCAGGTTATCCTGTACGCTGCTCTAATGCGAAGGCCTATCCAGTTGTATCTGATGTCTCTGTGGAAACCGAGAACAGAACCCCTGTCAAAACTGGTACCAGTTTTGGAGCCGATAATGTCGCATCTTGTATGGTGGAAGGAGCGTCAGAATCTCCTAGTAGGGGTTTCGCTGCACCTACCCCACCCCCAGCTGTCCGTGTACACGGATGCATCGCTGGAGGGGTGGGGTGGGGTGCCTGCCTGTTAGAACTCCAGGTCTCGGGCACATGGACTCTCCCGGAGAGTCAGCTGCATATCAATCTGTTGGAAATGATGGCAGTGGAACTGGCGTTGGAAGAGTTCCTTCCGATGATCAGGGGCAAGGTGATATTGATACGGTCGGACAATTCGACAGTAGTATCATATATAAATCGCCAGGGCGGGACCAGGTCGCCCACTCTGTGTATCAGAGTGTGGCACTTGATTCAATGGTGCAGGAATTACTCGGTTGTTTTGAAAGCAGCTCATATTCCTGGCCGATTGAACATTCTGGCGGATGCTTTGTCTCGCAGACAGAGAATTCTGCCAACAGAATGGTCCATCAACCCTCCAGTTCTGCGACGGATCTTCGAGCATTGGGGCAAACCCAACGTGGACTTGTTCGCCACAAAGGAAAATGCTCAAATCATGACATATGTCTCGCCGATTCCAGATCCAAATGCCGTCGATACAGACGCTCTGGCGATAAGCTGGAGAGGGATGCACGCTTACGCGTACCCACCCACCATTCTTCTACCGAAGGTGTTGGTGAAGGTCAGGGAGGAACCGTGTCTGGTCCTGCTAATAGCCCCGTATTGGCCGAGCAGGGCGTGGTTCACGGATCTTCTAGATCTGTTGGTGGAAAATCCTGTGCAGTTGCCCGAGATTCCGAACATAATCTCCCAGGCCAAGGGACGCTTCCTACACGAGCGTCCCAAAATGTTCAAATTGACTGCGTGGATGTTATCAAACAACGTTCCACGTCGGAAGGCTTTTCTCGACAGGCTGCTGATTTCATCGCGGCTGCGAGAAGGAGGTCAACCTTCAAGTCATATAACAACAAGGTTAACAGATTTGCAGACTGGTGTGAAGAAAAGGGTATTGATACCTTTCAATCCACTATTCAGCAAATAGCAGACTTTCTCTGTGAGCTGTTCTTTTCAGGACTAGCTCCCGTCACAGTTGCTGGATACAAGTCAGCTTTGGCATCAGTTATCCCTTGTCTAGCCAACAGGGATAGTCCAGAGGTGGCCCAGTTAAATGTGATGTTGAAGGGAATGAGCAATCTCCGACCGAGACAACCGGTAGTCATTCCAGCCTGGAGTCTATCTTTAATGCTTAATGTACTGGCCAAGCACCCTTTCGAACCGTTGCGTTCGGCTAGTCTAAAGCATTTGACTCTACAGGCGGTCTTTCTATTGGCAGCTTCCTCAGCTAGAAGTCGCAGTGAGATCCATGTGCTTTCGGCAGAGTGGGACCGATTTATTGTTTCTGGAGAAGGTCTGCATCTTCTGCCAAGAGCAGAGTTTATGTCAAAGATCTCGGTCTTTGAGATATCCCGGCAAACCGATCATTATACCGAAGTTAACTAGGTTTGATCGTGATGCCAGTGTCTGGTGCCCGGGCCGTGCTTTGACTAAGTACAAGAAATGGATTGACTCGTTACGGTCGAACGATAGACATCTGTGGATCTGCCATAAAAAGCCTTATGGCACCGCATCCATGGATACTATCTCTCGTTGGGTGGTCGAATGCATTCGGACTACTCACGAGATGGCGACTGGGCACCAGGTGCAAGGCGTAAGGGCACACGATGTCAGAGGAATAGCCGCCTCGACCGCCCTTTACAATGGTGTTCCGTTAGAGGACATCATGGCCGTTGCACAATGGCACTGTGAGTCCTCATTTACGGATTACTATATGAGGGATGTGTCAGACTCAGCCAATCCACTCGCTTTAGCTGTTTTGAAACGATAGTTAGTGACCACACTGCTCTTCACCCTTTTTTCACTTTGGTAAGAAAAGAACCTAAAGCAGGCATGGTCAAGCGAGAGGATGACAACCAGATTGTGTCACTGATGGCCGAACCAGTGAATGGTTTGAGGCGGTACGTCTGGAGTCCAATTATCATAAGGTAATTCAATAGTGATGAGTTTTTTGTATTATGGATGTGTATCATGTTCTTTCATCTTATATATTCATGCTCATTCCCAGGCTAATACATGGAATATGCAGGGAGCAGTTAACCCTCTTGGCATATTTGTGTTTCAGGCGAGATACATGTTCGTGAGTTCTCTCCCTTTTCTTAGGAGGAAAAAGGGGTGGGGGGGGCGGTGATGCGAATGTGATTCGGTTCCGTAAACTTGACGGTCCTTTTAGGTCTCCGTTAGTCAAGTTTGAAGTCTAAAATCTTTCTCCAAGGGGCAAAATTAGCATTTATGGCTTGCCCCTTCCCACCAGGTTATTGATCAAATCTGGTGTATATCAGAAGTAACAGAATGGTGAGTATTGATCGAAGGAGAATGAAGGAAATGTCAATTTCCCTTTCTCCGAGATCTAACAATACTCACCATTCTGTTACGGACCCAGCCTCCCAGCCCCACGGAGGCAAGCCATAGTTTTCTCTTGTTTGGTGGCTATGCAAACAATATGAGCTCTATGGTAAACGGGTACTCGGCAGTTGGGAGCCGAGTACCCGGTTCCCAGGAGTCGGTAAATCTTTCTAAGTCTATAATCCTAGAGCCGCTGTCAAGGCCAGCTGTATATCAGAAGTAACAGAATGGTGAGTATTGTTAGATCTCGGAAATAGGGAAATTGACATTTCCTTCATTCTCATCTTTTCTTCTCCTCCTCTTCTCTTCCTTCTCTTCCGTCAGCTCCCAAGTCGGTCAGGGCCAGGGATCTGAAGAGGTTTTGTCCGGTTAGAGCCTCTTCGGAAGACTGGTCCATTGCTCACAGGTGGATCGCATCTACTATTTCTCTTCCTCTTAAAGAGGAATTTGCTATGGATCCTCCTTCTTTTGGATCCGCTCTCTCGCTCTACATCTGATTCTTCCTCGTCTTCCTCTCCTCAGGTGCTGCCTATTGATAACTTAGTAGTTGATATGCTCGATTTCTTTTTTAATGATTCTGTCAATAATGATTTTTCTCCTGTTTCTAAATATGATTCTCCTATTCAAATTCCTAAGGAGGATTATTTGAAGGTTGCCTCCACTCAGTCTCTGGTTCCGCTTGGGATGTTCTTTCTTCTCAGTTAAAAGATTCTTCCAAAGTTGAGTTTTCCAATGATCTTTCTAGATGGGAGTCTGTTTCAGATCTCAGATTAAGTCATCTAATTTCCTTGCTCTTTTATCTGAGGCTGTTCTTAAGGCTGAAGAACGTGGTGATCAAGTTCCTTTGTCAGTTTTTCGTTCTCTGGCAGATTTGTCTCGTGGCTCCCTCAATTCAGTCTGTAAGTCGTTGGGTTTCATTACCTCTAAGCGTAGATCCAGGAAGTTCTCTGCGGTTAAGATTTCTAGTTCTTTGAAGAAAGTCTTGTTGTAGCACCTCCGTTTGGTCAAGATATTTTTGGACAGTCGGGTCCTGGTCTAATTTGTGCGGAATCTGAGTGCCTTAAGGCCTCTAGGGAGTTTCAGGCTCAGATTTCTTTCGCTAATCCTTCCTTGAAAAGAGATGTTTCTTCTGTGAAGAGTCCGAATTCTTCTAGAAGAAAGAGCCTCAAACCTGACCAGTTTGGGCCTTATCCCTCTAGGATTATTCATAATTCCAATCTTTCTTCATCCAATCATCAAGATCGATCCACGGAGGAGGATCGTTTCGATTCTATTTCTTCGCATTGTTCCAGGTCTCAAGGGAGGCAGTCTCCTCCTTGTTGGGCGAGAGGGGGTCAGACCCCTTCTCGCCGTGCTAGTTCTAGGTCCAGAGGTCGTTCTTCCTTTAGAGAGTATCAAGGAAAGAGAGTTTGAAGGTGTGGACTATTCCCGGGTAGGTCCAACCTTCTCTCTTCCCTTCCTCATCCCTCCCCCACTTCTTCTCCCTTTGGGTCAGTCGGTCCAGAGCCTGTTACCCAACGTGCCAGTAGGAGGGCGCCTTTCTCTGTTTTGGAAGAATTGGCAAGCCCTCGTTCAGGACTCCTGGCTAGTGTCTCAGATTGTTGGGGTTATGCACCTTCATAGATCCGTCATCCTCCTCTTCTCTCCTTTCTCCCAGTTTGGATTCCGGTTCCCTCCAATCCGGAAAAATTGGTGGCCTTGGAAGAGGAGTTTGAATCCATGATTGTAAAGAGGGCAATAGAAGAAGTTCCCCACTTGAGAGTAGACCCGGGCTACTACTCGACCATCTTTTTAGTACCAAAGAAGTCAGGAGGTTGGCGTCCAATCATAAACCTGAAGAAGTTAAATCAGAACATTCTCACCCCAAAGTTCAAGATAGAGACGGTTTCCCAGATTATAGCCAGTCTGGATCAGGGAATGTGGACGTCTTCCATAGACTTAAAGGACGCTTACTTCCATGTTCTTATTCATCCTGTATTCAGAAAGTTCCTGAGGTTTGCCTACAAGGATCGGGTGTGGCAGTTCCGCGCCATGCCCTTCGGCCTGACCACGACTCCCTTCCTTTTTACCCGTCTAGTTTCAGCCGTGGCAGGAATTTTACACCGTCGTTCTATCCATCTTCACGTTTATATAGACGACTGGTTGGTAAAAGCAAGGTCATCCTCAATTCTCTCAGGAATTCTTCCAGAAGTTTGCAGTCTGGCATGCAACCTAGGGTGGATTTTAAATCTAAAGAAATCAAGCCTCGTTCCATCTCAAATCTTTGCGCATCTAGGCGTTTCTTTCGACCTGGCCCAGGGTCTAGTCTTCCCCTCAGATCCAAGGATAGAGGCTTTATCAGTGGCAATGGTAATCCTGTCTTCTTCTCCCATGGTAAGAGCAAGATTCTTTTTAAGAGTGATAGGCTTGATGGGCAGCGTAGAGAATGTAATTCCTTGGGCGGCGCTGATGAGAAGACCCTTCCAAATGTATTTAATGTCCCTTTGGAAGCAGTCAGTTCACTCTATTTACCATCAGATTCCAATCAGAGAACACTTGATCCCTCATCTAGCTTTTTGGAGGCATCGTTCTCTGCTTCTGATGGGTGTTCCACTGGTAAAGTCCTTCCCCCCCCCCAGGCGATTATCTTCACAGACGCTTCCCAGGAGGGATGGGGAGCAGTATGGGAATCCCTGTCAGTTTCTGACCTTTGGTCCCTATGGTAGACTTCCCTCGTCTTCTTCCAGTATCCCAGGATCTACTATCTCAAGTAAGAGGTCTTTGTGTTCATCCAAACCCAGAAATTTTCAATCTGTGTGTTTGGAGAATCTCGAGTCAGAGGTCCTCGAGAATAAGGTTTCCTCAAGATCTCAGGAAATTATTGATTCTGCCAGAAGGGAGTTAACCCGTCGAGTTTACAAGGGTCGACTTAAAATTTTCGGTGAATGGTGTTCAGACCAAGGTTTCGTGCCCGATTCTGTTTCTATACCCCAAGTATTAGATTTTTTTATCTTATATGTTTAATTCTTTACATTTGTCAGCTAATACGGTCAGGGGGTATGGATTTTCTCTGGCGTCTTCCCTTCCTTGTCTTCTGAATGCCGATGTCAAGGGTACTAAGACACTTAATAGTTTTATTAGAGGTCTAGGTAATATTCGTCCTCCGATTGCTAATCCTTTACCTTCCTGGAATTTGGCTTTGGTTCTTCAAGTTTTGGCAGGTCGCCATTTTGAACCTATTTCTTCTATCAGTATTAAGCTTTTAACTCTCAAGCTGTTTTTCTTGTTGCTACTGCCTCTGCTAGAAGGCGTTCAGAGATTCATGCTCTTTCTACTGAAAAGGATAGATTTATAGTTTCAGGAGACGGTTTGGTTTTATATCCCAGAAGGGACTTTTTATCTAAAACTGCTTTCCTGCTAGTCCGATCATTTTAAAATCTTTATCGTCTTTTTTGCCATCCGATAAATTTTGGTGTCCTGTTAGGGCATTAAGAACCTACAAACAGCGAACCGATTTTAAAAGAGTCGGTCCATCCCATTTATGGGTTTCCTACGCGGAAGAGTCTAAGCAGGTCTCAAAATCTACGATTGCCAGATGGATTTGTGAGACAATTAAGCTTTGTTATGGGATAGCTTCACCGGATCAAATTAATCTCTCCCATATTAAAGTCCATGACGTTAGAAGTATGGCTACTTCTTTCGCTCTTTTTGCCGGTTCGTCTTTAGATGAGGTCATGCAGGTGGCAGGATGGAAATCTGAATCCACTTTTGCATCCTGTTATCTCGAAGACCAGAGTGCAGCAGCCGCCTTCTTTCGTAACATTACTATTTTAACTAAAAAAGCCGAAGACCATTTACCAAGCACTTCCCACCATTTTCGTTAGGATTGTGCATCTGTGAGAAATGGTGAGAGTCTTCTTTTGGTTTTTATTTATTTCTTTAACTTCAAGTTTTTCTTATTTGTTAATCACGGTGTCATTGAGTTAAATGCACTATTATGTTACGTTAGTAACATTTGGATAAGATTGGTTTGATTTTTGTCCTTGTTTGTTGATTCTCAAATCTCCTCCTACCTAATGTTGTATATGGGGCACTGACCAAATCTACGGGTTTAGCAAGTAGTGATTAATAAAACAATAGACCAACCCACAAGGGGGGTCTGTGGGGGTGTTTTCATTTTGTTATACTTTTCCGTTACTGGAATTACTATTGTTTCATGTGAGCGAACTGGTTTGTCAGTGAGCGAACTTGTTATGTCAAACTCGTTTCTACTATGAATAAATAGTCAGCTTTGATTAAAGGTGCATATTCACATCAAAATTACTGAAAATAAAATCGTTTAAATTATATACTTTTAGAGGCTTAAACTGTGAGCCTATATGTAATGAAACGAAATAAATCTTAACATATGGTGATATCCTTCCATATAAATTTAATATAATTTTTTAAGTTGCGAAATTTAAATAGAGGCACGAGCCTCTATTTAAATTTCGCAACTTAAAAAATTATATTAATTTATATGGCAAATGACTTGTGCTATAGTCCTTTCTGTGAGTAAACTGAGTAGCTTATCAATAGCATACCGTCTCTACTACAATTAAGTGTTAAGTAATCCGATCTGAATTAAAGTTACATAGTGTTACTTACATGCAATTTAACCTTTAAATAATATCAGGGTTCTGCCCAGGATGATGTTAGTGTCGGAAGTTTTTACAGAAATTTTACAAAGTTCCTTGAAATAAAGCTTAATTTCAACAAAATATGTGAAAAGTGGTGGTTAAATAAGATAGTTAGTCTTTAGTGCTGGTTAAAATTGTTGAATGGTGACTAATCCCGACCAGTGTGGGCAGAACCCTGAATATGATTAATATTTGGATATAATATAAGTGCCTAGCCCTAGAATCCCAAATCTAGTTTAATGTATCGACAACAAAAGTTACTATTAATCTAAAATATCCATGATAGGAGAAGAGGCACCCTCAAAGAAAACCACATACTATACAGTCCCGGAAGGAGCTACTGTATATGTGGTATCTTTAACAATTGGACCAGATGTAGTGAAAGCGTAAGCAAATATTCTGGTGTTAAACATCGCATCTTCACCTCACTTTAAGGTGATGTTGAATTCATGAATTTAGCAGGTTTCAAGCATGCAGAGATCTACATGCACACCATTGACAATTTGTCTGGCTCTGTTACACTCGCCGACTACTGCCAGAAGTGTGCTATAAAAATTCTGCCATACAAACCACCATCTCGGCGATCGAGCAGCAGTCTTGTACACTCAGTTGCACAGCCAT
Organism: Chaetoderma sp. LZ-2023a; assembly: GCA_034401795.1. Classification (NCBI taxonomy): domain Eukaryota; kingdom Metazoa; phylum Mollusca; class Caudofoveata; order Chaetodermatida; family Chaetodermatidae; genus Chaetoderma; species Chaetoderma sp. LZ-2023a. The sequence goes on along the minus strand of CM067360.1, from coordinate 95,808,914 downwards.
CCCTACAGTTATATTTGATGGTGCGTGTTTGGACAATGGGAAATCAGATGCTAAAGGTGGATATGGTATATTTTGGGCTGAAAATTATGTCAGAAACTGCCGTAGTCCACTACCGTCTGATGGCCAAATGGCCATCATGGCACCAGAAGAGGCAACCACTGCCAAGATGCCCTGTATCTGTGTTAGATCGGACAGCAAGTATTTAACACAGGGCATCACATGTCATCTATCCGAATGGATAAAGAAACAGATTTCCCAGCACGCAAGAACCATGATCTGTGGATGGGTCTCCATAAACTGTGTAGCGAAAGATCTGTGGATGCGTCTCCATAAACTGTGTAGCGAAATTGAGATAACATGGGTACATGTTAAGGGCCACTCAGGTGATGTTGGCAATGAGGCGGCCGACGACCTAGCCAATAAGGGTGCCACACTTTACTCTACAGACGCTTCATGCTGTTCACAAACAACTAGTACTAGTAATTCTGACAGTATCGCCAGGCAAATTCAAACTGTTCCCAGTGCGAGTGTACTGGCTTTAGTGAAATGATCGCCTGTGCTGTATGCAACAAGTGGTTGCACTACATGCTCTAATAAATTTGCCATTGTATCAACTTTCCTTGTTGTGGACAACTTCTTGCAGTTGCGCTAACTGTACCGCCATCCCAAAGGAATTCATGGACAGAAATAGTAAGTGTCGCAAGGCATGCAACTACATTTGTTTTCCACTACAAACCTGTGTAACCTTATGTTGTTGTGCAAACAAATTCAGACCAGCGCTGACACGATACATCTGAATTTGAATAACCAAATTTGCCTAAAGGACGCTGTTCCAACGTCTATCGACATGTCACTTGTCATAACAGATACAACTGACAAACAGGCAAACACCATCCCAAGTAATAATGTCTGTAGCGACGAGCCAATACCAAATTCTTCCTTGCTGACTACCCTCAATGAGACAGTTCAGCAACTAAAATTAGTGTCATACTTTCAGGCTGCTATTCGTGCCATAGAAAGTAAGTTAGTTGAGAAACATGTCCAATCAAATCAGGAAAATAGCCGTCTAAGGAATGAAGGGTTTATAAGTGAGCATTCAGTTGTCAAAAGGGAGAACCAAGATCTTTGGTCTCGACTCTTGTCACGAACCAAGCGCGTCAAGGGATTGGACGCCTGTGTGTCTTCCCTCACTTCCGAGATTGTTAAACGTTCTCTAGACACCGAAAGGTGTCGGACATATACCGAGCTAATAATGTATCATAAGGTATCATTGTGTTTGGGTCAGTTTGTCAATCTCTTCAGAATGATAAATTGGTAGTCACAAATGAGATCCATTTGCTTGGCAATGCAAAGAAACACATGAAATGTGAGCTGGAACAAGGACAAAGCTTGGCTTCAGCTTCCGACAAAACACGACAGTAGCTACGATGTAACAGTAGCCCAGGTTGCACAGCTATATGACAGCTTAGAAAGGGCTCATTCCAAAGTTGACACTAATGAATAGCAAAAGTGCCCTCCGACGTTGATACAGCATGGAATGACACAACACGAAACAATGTCGGCCATAACCAGGAGCATAAAAACAGCCCATCACAGTTGGCAGTCGCATCTCCTGTGAACGTTATCACACGTAACATTCTACACCACAACTGGTTTGATGTTCTCCAGACAGTGGAGCAAGAGGAGATTTCCAGCAGAATGAATACTTTTGTGCGTACAAATTCTAAAGCAGGTTTAAAGAATACCAAATATAGAAGTACCGGCATCTCGAATGATGAAGATATCAGACATACCCTTCCCATCAGAGTCCACACAAGGCGGTTTACGATGTCCTTATTATTGGTAATTCCCATGTCAAGCATATAGATGCGGGCAAAATGTACCGTTTCAAAGAATGCAATGTAGTCGGTATAGATGAGAAAACGTACCCTAAAAGGTGCATCGAACTATGTGACGTCCAATCCTGAGAAAACTAAATGTGTTATGTTACATGTTGCAGATAATAGTTTATGTAATGATTCTCTGGATATGTGCAAGCATGCGACAAGCGATCTTGTCACGCTGACGCGCCGTCAGTATCCCGGTGCCGAAGTTTGCATTTCCAAAGTCTTACCCTCGACGTCTCTACAAATGATAAATCTCTTGCTGAAAACGACAAAGCAATACAATGTAATACATTTCTGTATTCGCTAGATATTCATGTGATCTCACAAGACTCACTGCGGCCTATGAGCAATACTATGCACTATGGATGGTATCCATCTATCCAAGTTTGACTTATCACAACTTGTACGAAACTATAAAGTCACTCTAAACCCAATTCTCGGATGGAGAGACTACCAAGAATACAGCATTCATGACAACCGCGCAAAACAACAACCGGACTACATCAATCGCCATAGTACTATGGTGTAGCCAGCTATATAGGAAATGGGCCTGACAGAAAGTGGTCATTATAGACAGGTGGTTCTCATAAGGAATAGGTCACCTAAATTCCCCCTGCACATTTTAGCTGACAAATACATTAACCATTTTATTCTGCGGTGCCAGAAACATGAACCTATGAATGATAAGCCTGTTGGTTGTTTTGGAAATAATCTGACTGAAAGTTATACAAGTCTAACTAAGATAACTTTCAGTCTGGTGGTTTGCAAAATAATCAACAGAATTCTGATGCATTTGGATAAGAACTAAAAGTAACAATTATTCGGAATGAAATAGGTTAATAATCTTATGGTAGATGTCAGCTAACATTTAACTATGACCATGGGGGTGGGCATATCTGAATCAGTACAGTTAATTATTCCATATTATTAGTGAAAACCAAATCAGAACGCAGAAGTATTGATTTTTCACACCTGAGTGACTTCTGGCACAAAATGGCCAACTCCACTGTCCAGCCGTGCCATGACCCACCACCCACCCACCTCTTATCCAATATTTCTAGAACTCAGATATTATCCCCTATTGTTCACACACCCCGCCCTAACCCACACCTAATTAGCAAATACACAACTGGATTGTAGTTAACTGACCAGCAACAGACCCACCCATCCCACACCTAATTTAGAACACAAAATATCCAAGTCTCTGGGTTAAGTCGGAGCCTGTCATGTTTGAGTAGTTATCTGAGGGTGATAGTGAGAGAATGTCAACTACCAGCCAAAATTGTCATATTGAATTTTGGCTTGGAACAGTAAAGACATACTTATTATTTTATAAGATTTGAAAATTGACTTTTCTCATTGATTTATAGGTAAGTGTATGATAGTTATTGTGTAATATTTTATAAGTTATTTACAAAGATATCAGGCAGTATTTTCATGATAATGTGAAGCAGTCACAGCATTGAAATCTTATAATTAACCATGGAAATATATGACGGGATGGGATTTTAGAAGTTTAACCATTCTTCACCCATCTTGCCAGATACCTAAATAGTATAGCCGCTGGTATCATGTAATTACAGTGATCTGATAGTCTAACCATTTACACTCCCATATTGTAGCTGATCTGATAGTTTAACCCTTTATGCCCCATTTTGTAATTGATCTGATCTGCAGCCTATATTGACTTTCAGTATTTTAATGATTCTTCACCCAGTTCGCCAGATAACCAATAGTATGACCTTTGTCATCGTGTATTTTAGGTTATCTGAAGTTTAACCCTTTGTCCCACATTATAGTGGACCATATAGGTTAAGCCTTTGCTTCCCATTGTATAATTGCTCTGGCAGTTTAACCCTTTTGCACACCATAGTACAATTGATCAGATAATTTAACCCTTGGCTCCCCTTTGTATAATTGATCTGAAAGTTTAACCATTTGCACCCCATTGTACAAATAACCTGATTGTTAATCCCTTACATCCAATTGTGTAATTGGTTGGATACATTAACCCTTTGGACCCCATAGCGCAAGTAATCCGATTGTTAACCTCTTGCATCCCATAGTGTAATCGACCTCATACTTTAAACCTTTGAACCCCATAGCGCAATTCATCCAATTGTTAACCCATTACATCTCATAGCGTAATTGACCTCATACTTTGACCCTTTGGAGCCCATAGCGCAAGTAATCGATTGTTAACCCACTGTTTCCCATAGTGTCCTTGACCTGATACTTTAACACCTTACACCTATATGGTAATTGATCTAACGATTACATTGGGTTACCATAGCGCTTAATAATAATAATAATAAGAAGAAGAATAATGTATTTAATATGTATTGTATGGTTTGTGGCACGCCAATATAAGGCATTATTAGATGTACATTTTATACTGTGAAAGATATTGAATTATGGCTTGGAACAGTAAAGACATACTTATTATTTTACAAGATTTGAAAATTGACTTCTCTCATTGATTTATAGGAACCCCGTGGAGTTAGAGAGCTGAATCCCCATCAGCATAAGAAAGCCATCCCATCACTATAGGCTTAAACAAGAAACCTACATAACCGTACACTAGACAATTCCAGTTATGATGAGCAATGCCCTGATATTCGTGCACAATAGCATCAACCAGTACACAACTATCGTTGTCTACCAGAACTCTGATGTACATGTACAAGACACTCGTGTTGAACACCAACACCGTGAACACAACTATCGTCTTATTACGCAACATCACCTAGGAGCCTGTTCAGGAAATCCTCACAGGACTAGCTCTCCTCTAAACCAATCACCAATTATATCAATAAAGACCTTGGATTAGCCTCACTGTGCAGTGGCCTAGTCCAAGCATACAATTCAAGGAGAAAGTAAATGTTTGTAGGCTAGTGATTGAACTCTTGTGCGGAATTGCCAGTTATCCCTACCCAATGCCTGTCAGCATGGTATTCATTGTGGCAGTGGTGCACTGCGCTGTCCAGGGCTGTGTCTGTTTAGGACAGCCATGGCTCTTGGCACCACCATTCCAACAATGTTAACCTAGCTAGTGTCATCAGATCTGGTAAGATTTACGTCGGGCTGTCTCCAGAGTGAATTTATAGTTTCGTACAAGTTGTCCTAAAGTCAACTTCCCTACATAATCCATTGCTGCCCAATTCGAGAACTGCTTTTGACGATTCGCCCATGGAATGACTGGCTCGAGAACTGAGCCGGTTATTCCAGTACTAAATTTTCGATAGTAGTCTTCTTTTGGTCTACAACCTCACAGTCTCTATAAGAAAAAACAACAACAAAAAGCCCATTACTTTATGAAATTTATTATACTTAGCTTGGACACATGTGTGTATGTATGTATATGTGAATAGGTATGTATGTATGTATGTGTGTATGTTAGTGTTGTTCCGATTAATCGATTTGATCGATGATTGACAATGGTTTGCATGTTCAACCAACCGATCAATCATGATTTCAGAAATCAATTTTGATTGTTTATAAATTGATTTTATTAATATATTTTAACTGGTCAAGCTACATGTAGAAAACGAATACTTTTTGGAAATGAATTTAAATTTAATTGTTACAACTATATAGTATTACTCCTTAGTCTAAGACATTAATTCGTTAAGCACTGAAATAGTATGTTAATCGCAAAGCAACCATATCAACAACAACGTTGACTATTTTGAAACTGACTGGAAGCTGTTGCTGACTAAGGCAGCAACTTCTCCCAGTCAAATTAGTTTCAAAATATTCAAAAATTATTTCTTAAATTATCAAGAATCTGTCATACCGGCGACTTGGTTTGAAAGGTGTAGTTATCCTTGAACATGCTATAATTACTGCATTCGAAATGGGTAGAAAGTGAGAACCTGTTATGATCAATAATTAATTGATCATCAGTTAGTCTTATAAAACCAATCATCGATCACAAAAATAGTACCAATTCCCAACACTAGTGTATGTATGTGTATGGATACGTATGAGTGTGGGTATACTAAATATATAAACTTTCCATCTGATATCTGAGTATTCCCCTGTATTTCCCACTATTTCCTGGTATTTCCCACTGGCCTGGGAAATACTAGTATTTCCTGGGAAATTGCCAACCCTGTACTTGGTATAAGCTTGCTTCCGGTGATCCTGCTGCCACTGATAAGGAGCCTTCCTCTGGTGTTTTTCTTAAGTGGGAGTCAGTTTGTAGGAGTCAGTTGAAGTCAGCCAATTTTCTTGCTGGTGTCTCAAGAAAGTGGGAGCAAGTTCCTGCTGCGGTGCTTCATTGTCTGCAGACAATCCCTTAATTCGGTCTGTCGTTTTAAGTGTGGCTCCAGGGTTGAATTGGTTAAATTAATACAAGTTAAGATTATATATATATATATATATAATAATCAATCTGTATGTATGTATGACTTGTATCTGCTATGCAGAGTTGAAAAGGTAATAGATATAATGTGCCTGTTTGATCTCATACATGTATGTCAACTTGTATGAGATATGGGCTTCTATATTAGCCCCTCTGATTAATATAGATCTAAGATATTTAGTTTAAAACATATCACTTCTGATGAGTATTGGAGTATTTCCCAGTATTTCCCGCTATTTCTTAAGTATTTCCCAGGACGGTATTTACCAGTCTTTCCTGCACAGGGAAATTGCTGCCAACGTTTCCCAAGTAGGACCAGACACCGACTGAGTCGTACAATGTAGCAACCCTAAGAAAATCGTCCTTAGGAACTTGGACTGGAGCATCACACCGACGAGATAAAGAAAACTCTTTAACTGGACATCATTAGCATAGAACTCTAGCATATCAATAACTAGATTATCAATAGGAAGAACTTGAGGGGGAAGCGCAGAAGAATCAGCTGAAGAAAGGGCTGAACCATAGGAATGAGGATCAACTGCAAACTCATCCTGAAGAGGAAGGGAATGATTCTCAGCAATCCACTGATGAGACAGGGACCAGTCATCCGAGGAAGCCCTAACTGGACAAAACCTCTTCAAATCCCTGGCCCTGACAGATCTTGGAATCGCAGATTTAGAACAAAGAGGAGAAGAAGAAAGGAGGAAGACAGTTGTAGGAGGCAAAAGAATCCGGAACTCTAACATGGTCCGAAGAAAGAGATCTATATACAGAACATGAAGGGAGGAGAGTCTGAGATTCAGAAGCTGACAAAATATGATCAGAAACAGAGGGATCTGAGAAAACCTCGTGCACGGGATAAGGGTCTTGATCCAAGCGACTACCAGCGAATTGAGACAAAATAGAGATGAGCCGAGACAAAAGAACGATTGAGGGAAGCATCCCTAACCACCGAGACCAAGGAAAAATATAAGCCAGAATCAACCCAGGAGAAAGAACCACTGAAACAATAGGATCAGAAGACTCAAAGGAAGAAAGAGACTAAGAAAGGGGAGTCCTAGAAATAGCTTCAACCTGAACCGAATCCTGACTAATGCCAACAGGAAGACGAGAAAAAGCTGATGCAGGATGAACAGCAGAAATCGGAAAAAGATTAGAGGAAGAAGAAACATGATGAGAGGAGAAATCCCTCGCAGATAAGGAGGAGGAAGAGGAAGACTTAAGAGAACTAGCAAAATTCACTGGAGAAGTTCCAAGACTAGAGGAATTAAAGTAAAGTGAAGCTGAAGAACTGGCATTGGAAGTATCAACAACGGAAGAGTGATCTCCGAGGAGAGAAAAAAGAACCACCACCAGCAACATCTCTGTAATTGGGAATAACAAACTGAGAAACTAAATTATCAACCCCATAGCGAAAATCTGCAGAAGAAGCTCTAGAATCCTGAAAACCCAAAGGCGTAGAACTATCTAAAACAAGCATTCTATAAGTATTGTCCGCTACATGTACCTGGTGATATAAATCTTTAGAGATTGACAGTCAAAAACTCCATTAAAAATTGATGGAAGCAGCTGAAATCGAACTATACTGTAACTTAACACAACAAAGCAATACACCAAGTTTCAGTTATGTACAGTATGGTGAAGGAGAACGAAAAGGTCTTGAAAATTAATGTGTTTGTATTTCATAAGTTGAAAGGGGACATAACTCCATCAAAAATTTACGTATATGCGTGAAACACCAACTTGGTCTGTAATTTCTCATAAAGCAATGTACCAATTCTCAGTTGAATACGTTGAAGAACTGCGAAAAAAAGTGCGGAAAACTAATATTTTTTGTATTTCATGAGGGTTGGGGCGGGGGTGCCATAACACCATGAAAATGTCTGAAACACGAACTTGCTATGAAACTCCTTATATTAAAGGGATGTATTGATTTTCCTAAATATCTTGGCGTGCGAAAAATGTGCGGAAAGCTGATATTTTTCAGTCGGAAGGTGGCATAACTCCATCAAGAAATGACGCATATGCATAAAACTTGAACTTGGTCTGTACCTTCTCATTTCTCTTTTTTGTGCCTATTACTTTCTTATATATTACCAATTTTCGCAGCAGTAATTATTATTTTATCACTTCCTCTGGCCTGGATACATGTAAATATAGGAATACCCAGTTTGCATTCCAGTCTGATGACGTCATTACAAGGCCAACAACAGACGATGATTAGTCATCCAAGTCACTGTTAAGCTGAATGCGTTAAATGTAACCAAAATAAGAAATTAAATAAGACCAGCTGATTATTTTCAAAATAATCAGATTAGATTGGGACGCGTCATCGCAAATCCCCACGTTCACCGCTGTGAACTTTTGACACAACCCACCGCCAGGGATGGAGCCAAGTGTAAATGTCTTTTTGCACTCCGCAATCATATGGGTAACTCACAGACCAAATTTGGTCGAATTTTGTCCAACAGTGTCAGAGGAGTTACATTACAATCAATTTCATGACCTTTTAGCGCTATCCCACACCCTGGGGGCGGGGCCAACTGTAAATGTGCTCATCCGCTCCACATTGATATGGATAACTAACATACTAAATTTGTTTGAATTCCGTCCAATAGTGTCAGAGGAGTTGCATTACAATCAATTTCATGACTGACCCCATCCCTGGGGGCGCGGCCAAATGTAAATGTGCGCATCCACTTCACATTGATGTGGGTAACTGACATACTAAATTTTGTTGAATTCCATCCAACAGTGTCAGAGGAGTTGCATTACAATCAATTTTTTTACCTTTTGTCCCCCACCCCACCCACCCCTGGGGGCGGGGTCAAATGTAAATATGCTCATGTACAACACGACATTGATATGGTTAACTCACATACCAAATTTGGTTGAATTCTGTCCAACAGTTTCGGAGGAGATGCGTTACAATGAATTTCCGCTGGTTAAAATTTAACCTTTTGACCTCTCCCCCACGCCCTGTGGGCAGAGCCAAAGCTAAATGACCTCTTGCACTCCGCAATCAGATGGGTAACTCGGATATCAATCAAATTTGGTTGAGTTCCGTCTTAACGATTTCAGAGGAGTTGCATTACATGTTATTCAACCTTTTTACTCCCCCCTGTTGGCGGAGCCAAATCTAAATATTGTCTTGCAAAGAGGAATCATGGGTAACCCACATACCAAATTTGATTTAATTCCAACCAACAGTTTGGGAGGTGATAGCATGACAGACAGACGTAGATGATTACAATGTGTATCCGGAATACTAACTAAGCAAGAAACATCTGGTCAACAGTACTTGATTTAGGGTGAAATGTGTTACTTGTATATTCGTGCCTTTGCGGTAGACCTCTATGATCACACCGATGTCAAACAGGGACAAGTTTAAACTGGCGTTGGGTGGTGGTGGTAGGGATGGAATAAAAGGTAAAATCCTTAAAGCTATAAAATTTCAATACAATTAGAAGTCCATTCCATAACTGGCCATATCCTAAAGTACATGGATCTAGGGCGTGTCCACCTACTGTAGCAAACTTTGACAACTGTAGCTGATTATTTGCCAGCCAAAAATAGTGTACTCGTCTTTACAATATTCGCCTATAATTAACTATATTTGACTAGTCGAACTAAAGTTAGACCCAGTTCTGTCTTGGCCAATCAAATTTGATTTTTGGGATTTCCCTTTTGCAAATGGTGACTGTTTGTTTTACAACAGAAATTAGCTAACTGCCCGAATAAAACGGTTAGAACAGAGTAAAATACGAAGTTTATGCTGGGTTTATATTTCACACAGGACTTGGATCAATTTAATCTATGATACTAGCTATCAGTAATGTTGTATAGATTCTCATTTTGTGGTATGAACCCAGACTTTCATGAAAGTTAGGTTTTTGTGGCAGTTATTACATGTTTTAAAATACATCTTATCCCCTAGCCCAATCGCCTAGACGATACATGTATATCGTGATATCACGGTATTTTCCTAGATATCGTTATCGTCTTCTAAAAGCCAATATCGCCCAGCCCTACCATCAACACCATGTTTTCGTTTTGGAAACATGTTAACTTATTTAGGGTCTGTACTGTCTGTATTAATTAGTATACTCATATTGTTACACATTTCTGTTTTTAGGTGCACACAAAGAAAGACACTAATCTGATGGGGAAGATGCATCGGTAAGTAATTATCTACATTGTACATGTAGATCCCATTCACGTTCCATGCTGGCCAAAAGTAGGCATACAGTACAGCTCAGAATTCAGTTAAAATGTCCTGAGAACAAAAATGCACCAGACAAATACAAAAACGCGCCAAGAAGAAAACAAAAACATAGGCAAAGAAAACAAATGCGACACAAAGAAAACAAAAATGCGTCAGGTTGAAAACAAATAATAATAGTGAAATTTTCTTTAGTGCGCCATAAAGTATCAGAAAGAGTTTGGAAACAATATGAACAGGGCTAGAGAGCCCGTCATGTCTTCAAAATACCTGGTGCGTTTGTGAAAAACTTAGGCGCGTTTACACACCACACTTAGTAAATTGTGCGTGTGGACTTTGGCTCGTTAGAAGTCACAACCATAATATTCTTGAAGTCGGTCTTACCCATTCGAGTTCTCAGTTCTTCTTGTTCGCGAACAGACTTAGTAAGAACCCTATGATTCGATAACGGCACGGGAATAGTGTTCCCGAAACAAAATTTCCACTCCCCCATCAAACGAGGAGTGAAAATCTTGTTCGTGAATGCTAAACATGCTAAACTGTTCTCGCTGTGGCAGTTTAGAACAGTTTCAGAATGATGTTCACGAACAACGAGAAAGGACAATACATATTTTTACGATGATCTATTAAATTAGTTTCGTATCGGCGATAAAACGGGATTGTGAAGTTTATTTATTGAAATGATTGTTTGCAACAAGATTTGCAATCGCTTACACAATGTTCTTATGCACACATGTATTCCTGTTGTTGGTGATTGTACATCGTATTTGTACGAAACTACGAGAAGTATGCTAACTCCATTTATTAAATCCACAGACCTGTATTGCTATAGACCGCTTATGACCATTCAAAGGCGGCATTTCCCAGCAATATTTTCTAATATCTAACATAGTATTGTGAATAAAACCTTAAAGTGAAGACAAATGGAAGCTCGAGAAACGGCCACAGTTGATCGTGATAGATCTATTTTGTAGTTTTGTCTGACATTTTACCAGAAATACTAGTCCTGCGAATCTTCCCACTGGTCTCATACGGTTGCTTTCGCATTTACTTTTTAAAAACATCCAGCGCAGTGAAACATCCCAACCTGGTGAGATTTGACATAGTTTATTCTCATCCGGTAGCTTTGGCATTTACTTTCTATAAACATCCAGCGCAGCGGAACATGCTGACTTGAGGGATTTGATATAGATTATTTTTAACGATAGACAAATATACGCGTAGGACTGCTGGCAATTTTAGCACACTATTTTCATTTCAATCCCTGTTTACATCTTATATATCGAGAATACTATTATCGGTGAGCCAGAGAAAAACACGACGACGTTTTAGAAAAACAATCTGGTCGGGAAGAGTTTAGGCTTATCCTGTTCATAATTATGTACGTCACAGAAAAAGGTGCCTGGCATTTCGACCTCATCCTCGTCCTGTTTGTGTTTTTCATTTGGCGTGCAATGTTTTTCATTTGGTGCGTTTGTGTTTCTCATTTGACGCAAAATGTTTTGCTTTTTGCACGCATATGTTTTGCTGCTGTCATATTTTTTGTTAACTTAATTCTGAGCTGTACTGTAAGTTGCGGTTGTATTGTGAAAACCTTGATCACCAGTTACACCTACTGTACATGTACAAATGTAAGTCATTACAATGGTACATGTAGAGAAGAGATATAATGTGGAAAGCCACTATCTTTTAATGGATCTCTGATGCTTGTCGTCGAATTGAGGACGAGAAGTCAATTGCTTAGCACTGGGTTTGCGCTCACTCTTTATATGCCTCGGAACCAGGAAAGGGTCCCTGATCACACGCATTCTAAATCAAATAATACTTACCAGATGCACTATTATGATAATGTCTGTTATCCAGTCTAGCTCAAAATAAACAATTAAAACTCTGCACTCTCCATGGGCCTGCCTGTACTGTGTCCAGGAATTACCATAAGCCCCAGGTACCGAGTCAATACAGTCAGTTTCATCTATTTTGCGAAAACAGCTAGTTGTGTTTTTTCAAGCTCTTAAAATTTGCGAAATTTGAGCGTTTGGAAGTGCTTTTCTTGGATTATATCAATGTCTCCATGGAAGGCAAAGGAAAATCGTCACAGGGGCAGGTTGTATCAATCTAGAATTTATACATTCGTGCTGTAATGAATGTTTGAATTTTCCTTAAATTGACACATTGTTTTAAATTGGTAGCCATTATAGTAGTCGCTCCGTTACACATTAACCGTTTAATCTTATCCGTGTAGTTAATTTCTCTTGCGACTCGGTTCCTTCTAAGATGGATACGCAATTAGCCAAGATGGCAGCACCAATATGTAGTGTTTGTTTTGGTTTGGCGTATCTGTGCACTCGGTTTAATATCTGTGCACTCGGTTTAAGCTGCGTTATTATTCTTGGATTTCTTAACATTATTAGTATCCGAGTTGTGTTAAAAAAATTCTTAGCTTGTTAATTTTTAAAATTGAATCTTTCTCATACTCTTGTTTAATGCTAATTTAAGAGAAAGTTAATGGTTTTAGTAGTCAATGATTATAACCAAGCTTAATGTGTGTTTGTGCTTGATTCATGTTGCCATGTTCAGCGTTTTAATTCTTTACTCTGTGTTCACAGTAGGTGAAGGGGCATGGCAAAGCACCTCCAGACGCGCTCTGTTCGCTGGCCATCACTGCGTTGCCTGTGCCCGGTGTAAGGTTGGATCTCTGATGTATGTGTTAAGTGGCCATCACATCTTGTGGCGGAATTCGACAACGATAGGCATGCATGACTAGAGAGGATCGCGAAGGATAAGACGGCGCGTGCTGATCAGGCCTCAATGACGGGTATGGAGAACTGGCTCAACGAGCATATGGATTCGGCCTTGGGCGTCTGGGTGGCCGTCCAGTCCACCCTTCCACAGATGCAGCCAGCTGGTGGGCTTGCGGAGGAACATGTACACACCCCTTTTCCCTCGATGGCTTATGAGCCGACGGCAGAGGAGTAATTGGTGTTGTTAGGAGATACCAGCATGCAGGTTCTCTCTCAGGAGACGGAATTTGTCCATTCTCACGGGTCTCCCCAGTGATTTTTTTTTGTTGGGGTCTGCCAGCCTGGTGGAGATGTCGACGTTCCGTCGGGCATTTTCCACCCAGACTTTATAGCATTGGGGCTGTATTTTATGGCTTCCGTTGAAGTTCGGGATGTGGATTCATCGGGAACTGGTTATCCCGTGTCATCAGCGGATGGAATCTAGATTCACGTCGGGAATCCGATGGATTGCATAGAGACCATGTCCGTGGATTCCCTGGACACTGGGGCCGCATGCAGCTGAACCACAGACCCCTTCGAATTGGAAACAGGGTCCAGTATTCTTAGTAGGGATCACCAGCAACTTTTTCATCGAAGGGTGAGGAGGACGAGAATGGTAGTCCCATAATGCATGAATCCTCGTTTTGCTCAGAGGCTGAGTGGGTGCAGGTTCTTGCCTGGATGTCCAACCGTATTGGGTTGGCTTCAGACCAAGGATCTCAGCACAATCCGGCGATGGAGCGGATGTCGGCGCGTGCGGCTAGCGCTCGGTCCAGCGGCTCTTCAGTCAGTCCTATGTATGCTACCTTTAGATACATGTTGGAAGTTGTGACATACCTCTTGGTTCATCCTGAGTATTCATTACCGAATCTCCCCAAAGGTATCAGGAGTAGAGTCCGCATTCCGGAGCAGGCATACATGTATCAACAGTATGCTTATGTTCCTTGTTTGTCAATGACAGAACGTGAGGCTTTGAATATGCCGGAAGGTGGGGAGGTACCTGAAGCTGCTCCCGGAATTGTCTGGGACATTTTGCGCCTATCCCAAGATTGCCTGGCATTGGTAATCGCCAGAACATTGGCTGAATGATGGAGATCGCTCTCGATTGCTTAGAATCAGGACCAGAAATGAGGGCCGCTTTGTCCTCTACGCGCTTCATTGGTCCAGTGTTTGACGGCTCGGCAAGGCAAGCTCTCTCTAACGTAGCATCAATGGTTGCTGAGCAAGAAATAGTCAGCAAGTCGTGGAAGTCGACGAAAAGGACACCGTCGCAGCAGTCCTACAAGCAGCAGCGACAGGAACAATGGCAGAGATCGCCCTTCCGTCCCTCAGGCTGTGATTCCCATCAGGCATTCGGTTCACAGGGACCTGGCTGGTCGTCATACAAGGCTTCTAATAAGAGGCCGTATGATGATGACAGGGAGCGTGGCGGCTCGGGACGATCCGGTTATCGTAAAGATAACAGAGGTGATGGTACTGGGCCAAGAGGCCACGTGGGGGATGGCCCTGACGGGTTTCGGGCGAGACCCGTACCGGTGGCGCCAGGGACATCAGGAGTCATGAATTTTTACCAAAGCAAATTAACATGTTGTGCAACGTCTACCGCGAGTTGTGTGCAAATTTCTACTGTCGGAGGCAGACTTCAGCTGTTCTCAAACCATTGGGAACAGGTCGTGCAAGACTTGCACTAGTCTGTCATTTGTTAAGAAACGGTTACAAACCGGACTGGTTCATCCGAGAATCATTAGGTCCAGTAACTACGACTCCAGTCTGGATTCGCATTCCAATGGAGTCCGATCGTTTAGAGGTCATTGGCTCATAAATCGAAGAGCGCGATTCATTTAGTCAGTGATCAATCCTCCAAGGGCTTCTACTCGATGATTTTCCTCATTCCTAAATGCACCAGAGATTGGAGACAGGGACATCAGGAGTCATGAATTTTTACCAAAGCAAATTAACATGGTGTGCAACGTCTACCGCGAGTTGTGTGCAAATTTCTACTGTCAGAGGCAGACTTCAGCTGTTCTCAAACCATTGGGAACAGGTCGTGCAAGACTTTAGTCTGTCATTTGTTAAGAAACGGTTACAAACCGGACTGGTTCATCCGAGAATCATTAGGTCCAGTAACTACGACTCCAGTCTGGATTCGCATTCCAATGGAGTCCGATCGTTTAGAGGTCATTGGCTCATAAATCGAAGAGCGCGATTCATTTAGTCAGCGATCAATCCTCCAAGGGCTTCTACTCGATGATTTTCCTCATTCCTAAATGCACCAGAGATTGGAGACAGATTCTCAACCTCAAGCCGCTGAACAAGTTTTTCCCGTCGCCAAAATTCCAGAAGTGGGAGGGCGAGACCGTGCTATAGGACGATGGCCCCCGTCTCAGTCCAGAGAGACATCCAGGATGGAAAAACCTGGCTCTAGATTGCATGACGTGGTTGGTTACTAAAAGTGTCCGGGCGAGGCATACTTTTTCCTTAGACAATTTGTGCCTGTCCCAGGACCTGTACAATAGGCTGCTGCGGACGCCTATGACAGGTCCTGGTCTTTTTGGAGGTGAGGGATGTAAGCACCTCAAGGAGACAGTTACGCTAGTAAATAATCAGAGGGCGCTACGCGAACAGTGCGAGGTTCTCCATATAAGAGCGCGTTCACGCGGCGCCCCCTGCATTCCATCCTCAGTCCGCGGTTGCAGTGGCAAGGTTTTAGGTCAGACACCAGTGCAGCGCAGGCAACGGCTATGCCAGCACAGGCCTTTGGGGTTGGTGGTGTGTGTGGTGTAGGCTCAGCCAGGCAGCTGCCCGCACACCTCGGCGCGGATCCTGGCATGCGAGGATCTGGTCGTGGTAGCCGTGCCAGTCTTGCATTGCTCATGTCCACCTCTCTCTTTAGGTGGCCCCGGGGATGGGTGGGGGTGTGTGTGAACGAACCGTAACAAGCAAGAGCGGGAGCGGTTGACTCAGGACCGCTTAATCTTGAAATGGCTTTCAGTCGGATACCTTCCTGACTAGATAATAGGCCCACCAACGCACCTGTCTCTGGTCCTGATCTGGACTCAAATTCCAAGAGATCCAGATGAACGGTTGTGTATCGAGGAAGAAATAAATTCCCTCATACAAAATCTCCCAGGCTTTATTCAACCGTGTTTCTAGTATTAAAACACACTGGAGGGTGGAGACTAGTTCTCAACCTCAAACCATTGAACAAGTTGATCATGTTGATAGACACACCGAGTTTCAAGATGGAAACGATCAAAACGGTGTTGGCGGCTTTGATGAAGGGAATGTAGACAGCATCAATAGACCTGAAGGATGCATATTTTCACATTCCAATTGCGAGTGGTCGGTACCTGAGATTCACGTACGTTTCAGGGCCGACAGTGGGAATTCAAGATTTTACCTTTTGGGATCTCAACGGCTCCTCGGGTCTTTACCAGCGTGGCCCTTGCTGTCACAGCATACATGTACCTCCGGAGGGGAAGCATAGCAGTCCACACATACATAGACGACTGAATGTTAAAGGCACACAATCAGGAAAGTCTATCTGCAAATCTGGAGATAGTTTTGAAAACTCTCACAGACTTAGGCTGGATAATCAACTTTCAAAAATCAGAGCTGACACCATCCCAGAAGTTTGTTTACCTGGGCATGTTATTCAATCTAGAGATAGGGTATGTGTACATCCTACTCAGGAGACAGTAGAAATATTCATCTCAGTGATACAGTCGGCGTGCAAAAGTCGTCATGTTCTGGCACGGGTTTACTTGAGAATGCTGGAATTGATGGTTTCTCTGGAGCAAGTCATTCCACTGGCGGCCTATCCAGTTATTTCTCATGACACATTGGATCCAGAGGACAGGATCAGGGTCAGATAAAAAAGGTGTCAACCTCT
Organism: Chaetoderma sp. LZ-2023a; assembly: GCA_034401795.1. Taxonomy (NCBI): domain Eukaryota; kingdom Metazoa; phylum Mollusca; class Caudofoveata; order Chaetodermatida; family Chaetodermatidae; genus Chaetoderma; species Chaetoderma sp. LZ-2023a. Next base: position 95,791,768 of record CM067360.1, on the reverse strand, counting down.
GGGTTAAAAACAAATGTTTGATTTTGATCAATTTCCTTTATTTCACACCCAAGGGTAATAATCGAACTTTAAAAATCTGTAAAAAAAAAATGCCTCCTTCATTTTAATACACTGGATTATCTGAGGATTTTTCTTACATGTATGAAAAGATTTCTATGCCAGGACTCTTCAAAATTGTGTGTGCAAAAATTAATTAACTTATTACTAATTAGGGCATCATACATTTGAATAATTAGAATTTCCGTCCCTAATGCTAGAAGTTGTAATTAGTTATTCTGTGGTTTTAATAGACACTTCATGAAAACAGGTTTCTGTAAACTAAACTTCTAATGTTTAGTATTACCATTAACCATGTAGTGAAATATTATGACTTGGTCTGCAAGGTTCCACTGCATAAAGGTAAAACATAATTGTTAGGGACGGAATTGTGTATTGCGTTAGGGATGGAAATGGAAACGCCCATTAAACCAAATTGTTTTGAGTTAAACAACCTTGGCAAAGAATAATTATAGGTTTAAATTTTCAAATACATGTTACAAGGTAAGATAAAAGCCAAATAACTGAGGTAATGAATGGTCTTCCAAATGAATGTAACATTACAATGAGTAACAGTAAAACTATAATTATTTAGTTTCAAAAGTCAGGTATTTTATAATTAAGTCATTGTTAATTGTTATATAAAATATAAATTATGCATAAAATTATTAAATGCTATTTGATAACAAATTTAGGCTATCATAAAAGATTTTTTTGGTTTTCCTCTCCCGACCCTGGTGGAGTAGGGTAGGTAGGTAGGGACATTTTTTTTTACAAGCTCAAATATAACATTACAAAATTTAATTTAGCGAACAAAACTTGAAGGCTTTTATTTGAACTTGAAACAGAAACTATAAAGCAAGCAGTTCCTAAAGGTTATCTGAGCCCATTTTGATGAAAGGAGTCAATTCAATCTCCCAATGAATTTGCATCTGAAAATAAAATAATTCTTCACAGGAAATGACAAAAAAAGATTTTGAGTCGGCAGCTTTTTCTAAGGTCGGTCGGGAGAGGACAACCAAACTATTATTTAAGGATGGCCTTATATCATAAAATGCATAGTACAAATTGTGTTTCTAACACATTTCTTAATTTTCATGAAATTATTTCGTCTTGGGAAATTAATTATAATGTGTCATCATGACCATTGCTGTAGTAAAACAATATTCTAGTAGGTACAAATGTATTGCACCTTTCACATGGGCCCTGGTGAAATGGTGGCTATTGGTTTGGTAAACCATTGTAGACAGGCAAAGTAAATACATTTAGCAGCCAAAGGGCTTTGATTCAAAGTCCTGCTATGTATGGCCATTCCTAATGTATGAACACAGTAAGGAGAGCACAGGGAATGGATTGATGGCCCTCAATGTTCTCTGTCATGTCTATAGTCACTTAGAAACATGATTTTCAATGACAATGCAACATTAATTTAAACATTTTGCTCTTACATTATCCTAAATAAAAGCCTGACTAATGTCGACCATTACGTCACTATAGACATCATTTTGATTGTGACAGCATTAGATGAGTCATGACAATAGTGTCACGCAGACCGTTAGCCAGAGACCAATCCACCCATCTTTTGGACGGGTAAATTCCTCATCTGGTACTGCAGTAGAAGCCATTGAGGCCAAAGTCTACTGAATGACTGGCCAAGATCTTAAGCGTTTATATGTCCAATATTTACTTCACAACACGATCCAAATAATGTTAATATTGTAGTGCTGGTTTTAAGGCTTGATGATAGCTTTAAGTCATGTTGGTCACCAGTCGGTGCTGAGGGAAGCTAGTCATTAATCCAATCATTAGGACTCCACATACACAATGTCATTAATTAGTAAACTAAAACTGTCATTGTTACAGTGTTAATAGTTTACAAACTTCTCGTACTACTGACCCGTCTGGGTATTAATTATTCCGCTTTAAGTACATTTATACTAAGTTACATGTCTTTATCATAAGAAATACATATTGATGTTACCTGCTCCTATGAATTACCTGCTCCTATGAATTCAGATATGATGTTGCTTTGTCAAGAAAAGTTTGACCATGTTGCTCTGTTCAGGTTTTAATTGATTAAATTTTCATATTCCAAAAGCTATGTCAGTGTTGCACCGAGGCCGGGGAACATTTGCGCACTTGAGAATGCATATTGTCCCCTTAAATCTAACAGTTCCCTATATTACTTATAATTCAATTTGATATTTCAAACTATGTAGTGTCCGGTTCTACGTGAACAAGCCTGTCCATATTGGCGCAACGCATTTTTCATTCACGGTAAACTTACACAAATATTCCTGACACAACCTGTTTTCCGTTCCCGCAAGTCTGTGTATGCTGTACATACATAAAAAATGTGAAAATAACAACATGGAATGTTTCGACTGGTAGTCGAGGCATTCAAAGGAGGCACTCCTACACCGCTAGATTGATTAATAGATAGGAATCAATCTAGCGGTGTAGGAGCACCCCCTTTGAATGCCTCGACCGCCAGTCGAAACATTCCATGTTGTTATTTTCGCTCATCACCCCCACTACGCTCCTACTCCTTCCCGCCCAGGCCCTACACCCCCACTTGTACTCCTCCCCCATAGTCCCCCCCCCCATCTTTATCTTATAACTGAGCCTACACAAACACTGATGACGTCACAATAATGTCATCCATGATTACACAGATACCGCTGACGTCATAAATGCATGATGTCACTCCACAACAACCATTACTACGTTTCTTAAAGTCTTAATACTACTACATTGTACTATTCAAGATGTATCAGTGCAAGTCTTGCTCGAATTCTTATATTTGGAAATCCTCATTATATATACATGTCAAATCTAGGCACAACAATGGATTGCCATTCTGGCACTGTGATTCCTGCAATATCGGTTTCATTAGAATTGGCTACGTAAAAAAACTTCTAAAAAGATGGCATGGCCTGTCAAAGGAGACAATCTCCAAACTTACCAACAATCCGTGGAAGATCATAGAAGGAGTTAAAATACATGTAGTGGCGCCATCATCAGCATACAAAATGCGAAGTGAACAGAAGCTTGCATTAGTACAACAGAAGATACTAGTACCTCAAGAGCCAACAGCTCATCCATATCCCACCGGCTACACTATTCCAAAGAAGGTTTCTTCAACAACACGCCAACCATGCACAGGGCACAGGAATATGCACAGTAGCATTGCCAGTGCGGATCACGCTTCCAGGATCAGTAAGTGCTTCACAGACCTTTTCGGCAGCGACAGTCACGCTAACCTGTACACCATTCACCCCAGGCTTTAGTTCCAGTAGCCACTGTTCCTACAATGTGGACTCATACCAACGTCGCCAGCGTGTTCGCAGACAAAACCATAAGTGATATCCGTTTAGAAATCTTTGGACAAAAGCTCGGAGGATAGCTTATTCCAAGCAATCGAGAGGCCTACCGAGCGTGAACAACAACCGCCACCCAGTAAAACCTTCTCAGATATTACAATTTTAGAGACATTCGAGGCGAATAACATTATCAAACGCACTCTTGAGGTCACCCAGGACCGCCAGATCTTTAATATAGACTGTCTGTAATGGCACTTGATCTTTAAGCTGGAGGATGCGAAGAACCCATCCAGGTCTTTCAAAAAGCTAATGCACCACATGGAGACACACACGCTCCATGTGACTGAGGAGGACTCATGAACTATCTACTTTCATCTCATATATACCATTTCATATTCATATATTTATATACACACATGTGTATACTACTGCCAGATAACGCCAACCCGATACCGCCAAGGCCGTTACACTAGGTACCGCCAGTACCGCCCACCCACACCGCCAAGCCGCCAAGGAAAACCACGCCCACCAGGTCACGTGACCACCAGCTCTCCAATATGCCCATATAAGGTCACCGACGTGACTACATCCGGGCACCCCACTGAAAAGCATAAAAGGAGCGGGCAAACTCAGCTCAGATCATTCAGACTTTTGGATCTGACAAAAGCAGACCAAGCGTCAGACTTAACATTATTCAGTTATTTAGACACTTAGAACTTTACCATCTTATACATAAAAAATGGTTACACAAAACAGAATGGGTTACCTAAACCAAATGTGCTTAAACTAAAAATATGTTACGCAAATTTTCAATTTGGCCATGCTGTGCAGGCCTGGTGAATTACTTTCCTTACACTGCATAGCACTGTTGCTTATCGGGTTGCTGAGACACCAAACATGTCTGCACTTCCCAATTCAATTCAGAACTTTTTAAATCTCATGAAAAAAGGTAATAAAGTCAGTTGACCTGCACACCTTTTAAGCTTAGCATAGGTGTACCGGTTTCGTAAGACTTCAACAGGTACAATTTTTTAGAACTTTGTGGTGAGCACTAGTTCTGGTAAGCCTTCAGTTTAGACTAGTGGAAACCATACATAATAATATAAGAGCGAAAGATGTTTGCTAACTTCACACAATAATAAAATTACTATGACTATGGAAAAAAATGAAATGAATCATAATAATATTTTAAAAGGAATGTTTAAACCTGCCCATGATTCATTTAGCTGACTCTAATGGGTAAAGCCATTTTGCCTGAACTAAACCCAGTTAGCTCACCTGGCCTGAAAGGCCAAGTGAGCTTATGTCATGGCGACCATCCGTCCATCTGTCCGTCCGTCAACTTTTCCTTTAAAACGACTTCTCAAGAACCGCTGGGACGATTTCAATTATATTTGGCAGGAAGCATCCTTAGAGTATAGAGATCCAAGTTTGTTCAAACGAAGCCGATCGGCCAATTTGGCCGGCGGCCATTTTGGATTTTGGCCAATTTTTAGAAACGTCTAAAAATCTTCCCCAAAACCGCTTGAGGGAAAGAAGGAAACCTCATGAAATATGATCCAGAGCAAGAGCTCAACCAAGTTTATTCAGGGGAACTTGTTTGGTCAAATGGTTCGGCGGCCATCTTGGTTTACCTAGTTTTAGCGAAAATTACCTCCACAACCGCTGAAGGGATCAGGCCAAAATTTGGCAGATATGATTAGGGACTAAGGGCCAGTAAGGTTTGTTCAAGAGAAGTTGATCCGTCAAAAAATATGGCCACTGGGCCAATCAAAATATAGCATGTTTGGCGGCCATATTGAATTCTTTTATTTGATGGACTTTGAGGCTGAAATTGTTTTTATGTAGGTTTTTGGGTATTCTGATTTGAAAGTTGCAATTTTCGAATCTCGGATAAATGGTTTGGCGCCCATCTTGGATCATTTTCTCGCCAAAAGCTCCCATACTAAAGCAATGGGAGATTTAAAATATCTTTTCGAGAACTACTGAGCCGATTTCAATTATATTTGGCAGGAAGCATCCTTAAGGCATAGAGATAAAACTTTGTTCAAATGAACCCGATCGGCCAATTTTTTCGACGCCCATCTTGGATTTCAGCCAATTTTTAGACGAAATATGATCTATGGTAAGAGCTGAACCAAGTTTGTTCAAGGGAACTTGATTGACCAAATTGTTCAGTGGCCATCTTGGATGACCTACTTTTCGCAAAAACAACTTTTTTTCGCAAAAATAACTTCCCCAGAACTGCTGAAGCGATCACGCCGAAATTTGTGATATATGATTGGGGACGAAGGCCCATTAACGTTTGTTCAAGAGAAGTTAATCCATCAAAAAACATGGCCGCGGTGGGCCAATCAAAATATAGCGTGTTTGTCGGCCATTTTTTTATTTGATGGATTTTTAGGCCGAAATTGGTTTTGTATAGGTTTTTTGGTATTCTGATATCAAATTTGCAATTTTTAAAACTCGGATAAACGGTTTGGGGCCCATCTTGGATCATTTTCCCATCAAAAGCTTCCATACTAAAGCAATGGGAAATTTTTAATGCCTTCTTCTGGAGAACTACTAGGCCGATTTCAATTATATTTGGCAGGGAGCATCCCCATGGCATAGAGATTCCATTTTGTTAAAAGGAAGCCGATCGGCCAATTTGGCCAGCAGCCATCTTGGATTTCGTCTGATTTTTAGAAATGTCTAAAAATCTTCTCCAAAACCGTTTGAGGGATCAATTCAGACCTCGTGCAATATGATCTATGGTAAGAGCTGACCCAAGTTTGTTCAAGGAAACTTGATTGACTAAATGGTTCAGCAGCCATCTTAGATGACCTCGTTTTCGCAAAAATGACTTCTTCCCCAGAACCGCTGAAGCGATCTGGCCTAAATTTAGGATATATGATTAAGGACTAGGGGCCATTAAAGTTTGTTCAAGAGAAGTTGATCTGTCAAAAAAACAGGCCGCTTTAAAATGTCTAAAAATCTTCCTCAAAACCGTTTGGGGGATCAATTCAAAACGCATGAAATATCATCTATGGCAAGAGCTGCACCAAGTTTGTTTCAAGGGAATTTGATTGGCCAAGTGGTTTGGTGGCCATCTTGGATAACCTAATTTTTGCCAAAACGACTCCAGATCCACTGAGTGGATTGGGCTGAAATTTGGGAGATATGATTAGGCACTGAGTGCCATTAAAGTTTTTTCAAGTGAAGGCACTATGTCAGAAACATGACTGCAGTGGACCACTCAAAATGTAGTGTGTTTGGCAGCCATATTGGACTTGTAAAAATGTCCACAAACTCATTTAGAAGACTACTCCTAAACCACCCACCAACAATTGTGACAAAAATGCATAGTGCTCCAGGTGAGCGACACAGGCCCCTTGGGCCTCTTGTTAGTGACATCAACCAGGCCTTTGAAATGCTCTCTTGTGTATGCAGAGATAGAAATACTGTTTTCTATGATATCGCACTGATATGTTTGTATTCATGCTGTTTACATGTGTATCTACTTGCTACATGAGTACAGGTAAAGTACTGATTATTTTGAACACAATTTCGCAGAGTTGTTGTCAACAGCAACTACTGTCAATCAAATTAATTTCAAAATATTAAAATGTTAAATAATAACGTCCCTGGTATGCCTGGAACACAGCATTGCCAGAAGCATATTTTACGGACATATTGACTGAAAATTGTTTCTTCCTGCCAGACACATTTGACTTTCAAACTAAAGGATTTTAAAGTACGTGTTTTCAGCAGTAATCACCAGTATAGTAGGGCAGATATGTGAAAAAGATGTTTCATTCTGGCAGAAAGCATGAAATTTGGCATATAGGTGGTTTACGGTATCCTGATCATAATTAGATGCGGTGCCACGTGATTCTACCAAGGGAACCCATTCAAAATGGTGGATTCAAAAGGGCCACCTTCCCAGCGGAAAATTTGCATTACTCAAGCTCTAGACGGAGGAGAGAGATGGGATTAATTAGGGGTTTCATGGGTCAATCGTTATAATTCTACTCACTACAATACTCTAAATATGTAAATATCAATCCTTCCATAGCGACCACCTGTGTTTGATGTGCTTAAACTGGGGGGGGGGTCTGTTTCCTACTGCTGACACCAATCTTCGAATGGCAGTGTGTCCTCTGAGGCAGCATATGCACGTTTCTGCAATACATAGGGAGCAGCGGATGTCACCTGGTGTGCCCATTGCCCTCATGATTTATGCGAGCCAGTTTGAATGGCATCGGCTCTGCCTTCTGTAGTTACATTAGCTGTTGTCATCACAGCCACCCATCCACTGTTGCTTAGCCAGTCTCCCAACACATTGAGTAGCGCCATCTCAATCTGAAGTCCACCCATCATCACCACATACTTATCCTCACCATATAGAAGGGGCCAAGACCATTGTATCTTCTTTGCAATAGCATACAAAGGCTGATCAAGGGTGATGACTGGCACCTGTCCATGATTGATATGCTGTGTAGTTTGCTGAATTAAATCCATACCATGTTTCACCATTGCCAAACTATGAGCGTTGTCACGAAAGAGTGGCAAAAGTCCAGTAATTGCTGGCGGAGGTGGGACATCTTGCAAACTAGCAAAGTGAGCTGCCCACGATATGTCATCTGTCCCATACACTCGATCGAGTGTTCGTTTATCTTGTCCAGCCACGCAATTTGAGTCTTATCTAAGATTAATATGGTATCACTGGGAATCAAAGGATCAACAGCTCAAGAAGGCAGAGGATTATCACTTGGGAAAGCAGCTGGATTCACAACTGTGTACGTCTCGGGTAATGGATGGTGGTGAATTTTTGTACAACGTTTGGTGTCAATTGTTCAAGAGTTCGAATGACCCCAGTATTTGTGTCTGAACACTGTTGTGTTAATGAGATTGCTGTCCCATGGAATGCAGTTCGCGCTGATGTGGATGTAGGATTATGGTCTATGTTATCAGGGTTCACAGTTGTGAACAGATTACCATGCAAGTTAGTCGGACAAACATCCCCATCCTTTTTAAACATGTCTATAGCCTTATTTCCTACATCAGTCGAGAGCTGCATGACGCGATCGTAGGATACTGAAAGTCCATGTCTGAAGAGTTCATCCACAAGCTCCCGCTTTCGCGTTTTGGCATGAATTGGTAGGCCTAGGTAGAGTGGCAATGCTGTTTCACGATCAGGATTATGGCGAGTTCCCATGCTGCTTTTACGCGCTCTTTTAATGGCATTAAAGATGAGTAGCTGGGTCAATGATGACACTTCCCCCTTGATAGTGGTGGGGAATTCTCATTTTGATTATGAATGTTGGTACCGCCAAGTATCATCTGAACTAAAGTAACAAGTGATTGAGGTAAGTTGTCATACTGGTCAGCATCAAGTGAACCCTTGCAATCATACTTAATCTGAAAAATCTCTGCGGACTATTTGAGCTGCCCTCATCAACGCAATCGCGTCACTATCAGAATCATTTTTGGTGGCTAGTAATAGAGCATCGCCTATGTCTTTCTTGAATGTGAGAATCACTTCATAGTTACCCTTGTTTGACTCCACATTTGGCATTTTCGCCACGATCTTTTCCTTCAACCTGGTAGAGTTAATCCTACATGGCATAGCACCACGAAGTTGTTCAAAACGGCGAGTCTATAATCGTGTTAAATCAGAAAGCTTAAATATGTTGCCAATAGGATGCTCAAAGGCTTGACAATCTTCCATGTATGATATTAGCTCTGCAAGAGCAACAGAGTCAGGTTTCATATCGTCAGCAATATCAGATTCACTTCTCGAAAGAGGTCTATGTCGTGTGTATAGTTTTGTCAAACAAGTCTTGTGGTAAATAGCATCCAATGCTGTCATGTCTCCAGATGATATTTTAGCAAGAAGTGTAGTATCTCTCAGTTCTGTCACCATTTTGCGTATGTTTTGGTCAAATTTTGCTGTTGTGGCTCTATGAATGTCATGCTCTATCGGTTGGTCACAGAAAAAGCACAGTGGTTGAGTGGGGTCATTTATACTTGGCCGAGTGAAATTAGACCTCAATCTAGACTTGACTGGTGACCTGAGATCCTCGCTGGATTCTAATTTTGCATTTCTTTTCACGGTGCGATCAACCCGAGTCCGGCTACAGAGATACCAACAAGATTTGTGCCACCTAGCACAGTTTTCTATGAGCATCTCCGCAATTCCAGATCCATCATTCAACCTACATAGATCCAGGTATGGTGGAAGGGCATGGAGTTACTGTAGCCCATCAAGGTTATCAGCTAATGACCTATAACTCGTAATCACATTGTCACGATTTGTGTTACTACATGTACATGGATCTATGAGATGCGCCGTTGTGGACTGCTGGCAAATAACACACAGGGACCATTTTGTGTGTGCTAAATCCACTATGGGATCAGATGTCAATTTCACTTTCTTTGACATATTGACTTGAATGCGAGAATATAATAGGCTATTGTCTCTGTCTATAAGCAGAGCACAATACGCGTGTGCGTGATTGCTATGCAGCTATGTATTCTCCTGATATATTTAAATAGTCAGTGTGAGTTTAGGAAACTACAATAATTATATGGAAATCCACAATGAAATAATGCTTGGCGAAGTGAGGGGCTGGCATACAATTATGTTTACTGTAGAAAACGTGTTGACCAATTGTTTTGAGTAGTGAAAACTTGTTTCTAAAATGTTCCGCCCGGAACATGTGTGTACAAGCGTTTAGCACTAATACTACTAATTTACAAATGTTACAACGACGACAATAACAATAATAATAATAATAATATATTTTTCAGCATGTTTATCTATTTAGAGTATTGTAATGAGTAAAATCATAACCAGTGACCCAAGAAACCCTTAATTTGACATCAATTCCAGCCCTCTACTCCATCTAGAACTTGAGTAATGCAGATTTTCCGCTGGGAAGGCGGCCATTTTGAATCCGCCATTTTGAATGGGTTCCCTTGGTAGAATCACATGGCACCGCATCTAATTATGTTCAGCATACCTTAAACCACCTATATGCCAAATTTCATGCTTTCTGCCAGAATGGAACATCTTAGCTCAAATTTGTTACACATCCGCCCCACTAGTAGCACACTAATCTATAGAAAATACTATTAGCACTGGCCAGTAAACATTTTTCGGTTCAGCATAGACCTCCACAGACAGTTGATAGTAAAGACCTGGGCTCCCTTTAAACGCTCTGTTTAAAGTATTCTGTAAAAGCTCTGTTTAAAGTATTCTGATTCATTTAGACTGTTAATTTACGGGTGATAATAATTCTATTATTGTATGAAGTTACCATTCATCAGCAAAATTTGATAATTTCATTGCCTCTTCCTTTCAAAAATGATACAGTATCTTCAGGGTAAAAAGCAATGTCAGCATCAGTTTGCACAGAAAGTCATCTGAAGAGTATCTGTGGCAAGATTGAAATCTTTTGTGGAGCTTAGTTAATTTTAGCTGCTTTCCGTCCCTAACACACATGACCATTCCGTCCCTAACAAAATACTTTTGTTTGTGTTTTCTCAGTCATGCATGAATTGAATTAGTATTTATTGCATGAGATGAAACTTGAGGTGTCAACATTAAAGTTTATTGGAATGAATTTGAGATTTCAGAGAATTTACCTGTTTGTGGACAAAACCTTCCATCCCTAACAGTGCAAATTCTGTCCCTAACGCAGAGGTTTTGGTAGATGTAGTGGGCTAAATCAATGACACACAAGGGGATGAATGGTATTGCATGAAAGTCAAGTTAATCGTCCATAGACAACATTATTGAAACACTTTTAAACTTCACAGACTTTTACATAAATTTATGGAAGAGTGGAGAAAGCCAGATTTTCCAATTCCGTCCCTAACACACATAAAACTTGCGGACCTGAATTAATTATGCAGCGGTTCATTAATTTTTTTCAGGAATATTGTAGACCTAACTAAGCTTCTAGAATATAAACACAATCGGCTATTTCCTACTTCCATAGTGATTTTGATTTGACATTATTCTTTCAAATTCCGTCCCTAACGCTCATGGGACTTTTTGATCTGACCCATCACTGGACTCGAGGGTGTCAGTGTTGGAACCTCTTATTCACCACCTACAATGGTGGATGAGAAGAGAGAATCTCCTGGCAGGGGTGATGCTCACCCCTCCCCACCCTCAAATGACGATGTATACAGATGAATCAATGTTGGGATGGGGAGCTTGCCTGAAAGAAGCCACAGTATCAGGGCTTTGGAATCTGGATCACTCACAGGAACATATCAATCTACTGGAATTACGGGCTGTAATTCTGGGCCTAGAACATTTCATCGAGAAAGTTCAGAACAAGATAGTTCTTAACTTCTAGTTCAATCGGACAATTCAATGGTAGTGACTTACATAAACCGTCAGGACGGAACGAAGTCGCCCAGTCTCTCTATGATGACATGGAAATTGCTTTGCTGGTGCCTGGATCACAGGATCACCTTGAAAACAGTTCATATTCCGGGAAGGCTAAAGCTGCTAGCAGACTCATCATGCCGATGGATGATTGTTTTACCTACGGAATGGCAACTAAATCAAAGTGTGGCGGATCGTCTGTTCAACCACTGGGGAAACCCAACATGCATGTAGATTTATTCGCAACGAAGAAGAATGCGAAGATGACGACATGCGTCTCCTATTCCAGATCCGAGCGCTATCGCAACAGATGCGCAAGCTATCAGCTGGAAGGGAATGTATGCATATGCATACCCGCCAGCTATCCAGATTCTAAAAAATTAGACATGAGGAGTGCCAAGCGCTTCTGATCGCCCCAAATTGGCCACGCCGATTATGGTATACAGATCTGCTGGATGTTCTGGTCTGCGATCCGGTTCCTCTGGCTCTGATGGACAATATTATCTTCCAGGGCAGGACCCTTCACAACAATCTGTCAATGTTAAAATTACCTGCGTGGATGTCAAGGAATCCCCAATTAAGGATGGCTTTTCTGAGCAAGCAGCCATGTTTATGGCAAAAGTCAGAAGGGGGTCACCCTCCAGAGCATAGAATTGTAAAACCAACAGATTTGCCTAATGGTGCTCAAAGAGATGAATTAATCCAATGGATTCATCTATTCAGGTACATGTAGTAGCCAATTTCCTCTCCTGTATAATGCCTACAACCTAAAACCTAATTCTAGTGCTGGAGACAAGGCAGCTTTAATGTCTGTTATCCCTTGCTTGGCAAATATGAGAAATGATGAAATAAGTAGTTCAAATACTTTAATTAAAGGCATGGGTAATCTACATTTGTAAGACTGAGAAATATACCAGCGATTCCGTCTTGGAGTTTATCGCTAGTGCTTCAAGTTCTAGCTGATAGACCCTTTAAACCACTAAGTTCCATTTCAATGAAATTGTTGACACTTAAATCTGTATTTTTAATTGCTGCAGCTTTGGCAAGGGGGAGAAGCGAAAATCATGCCTTATCCACTGAGGCAGACCGTTATGTGGTTACAGGGTAAGGCCTTAGGCTCCTACCTAGGATTAATTTCATGGCTAAGAATCAGTCATTGAAATACCCAGGTCAACCTATAATTTTACCAGCTTTGACTAGATATGATCCTACTTCAAAAGCATGGTGTTCAGTCCGTGCATTAAACAGGTACAAACAATGTATCCAGGAATGGCGGACAGACCCCCACATCATTATGGTTGTCATATATTTGAACCCCATCGAAGGGCGTCCAAGGACACCATTTCCAGGTGGATTGTGGAATGTATCCAGTTTTGCCATAAATCTGCCACTGTAAACAAGTTGACATGGCCAAGGCTCACAGTTTCCATGGCGTAGTGGCATCCACTGCCCTGTTTAACAGGGTACCGGTGGATGACATTATGTCGGTAGCCAAGTGGCACTGTGAGTCAAATTTTTACTGACCATTATCTTCATGATACCACTAATCGACTTGCCTTAACGATTTTGAAAAGATTACATGTAGGTGTACATAGTATTGATGAGGTTTTCTCACTGTTTAAAGACAGCACATTTAAACTAGAGAACATTTACTGAAGTAACTGTAAATCTGCGATGGCTGGCCATGAAGAAATAGTATAAGGCCTCTTCTAATAAAGAGAGGACATTAAGGTGTGTCTTCGAACATGATCTTTGAAGTTGCATGATGAAAGGCAGGTAACTTGTGCCAAACATGAAAACTGGAAAGCTTTACCCGTGAATGACCTTGACCTCAAGGGAGATATTAAAATTTTCATTGGAAATTTTTTAGATCTCTCAATGTTCTAGAATCTGGCCAGGTTTGAAGAGTATCGAACAAAAACTTCCAATATTGCTCCCCTAGGTTTACTATGGGGATATGTGGCACCCAAAAGCTAATTTTCTCGCAACATGTTGGTCGGATCAACTTTAAATTTGATACCAAATCAAGTCAACATGAGAGCTATAAGTTCACCCAATTTTAAGTTGATCGGAGCAAAACTCGTTTTGGCTAGCATTTTTGAAAAAAAAAAAAATGTTCACAAGTTCATTTCTGCAAAAAAAAAAATTTTTTGTTCGTTTTGACCCCAAAAGGTGCGTCTAGTCACCATTTTTCCCAAAAAAGATTTTCATAAATTTTTTTTTTTGTTGCAATTTTCCATCCCGAGTTCATTTTTGCAAAAAGTCGAAAACTGGTATTTTGGTCCAAATTTTTTCATGGCGGCCATTTTGAGAGATTTTTTTCAAAAATAATCATCAGTGGCAATATTCTACCCAAGTATGGGACTGATCCGATCAAAACTCTAGTAGCGAGTTTAGGTGAAAACTCGCGTACCTACTCTAGGGTAGATGAGCATGTGATCAGTTACCATCGGGTAAATAACCATGTGTTTAATTTGCATTGATTTCAATGCAAACACGTGACTACTCGATTTACCCTTGCTGATAGGTGGGTAGCCTCAAGTAGGTACTAGAGTACGTACGCCAACCGTTTAGGCGCTACTCTACTAACTCGAGTAGCTACCCTACTAGGGGCGTAAACTCGGTGCTGGTGTAGTAGCACTTCAAACATTCCCTTGAAATCCCCATGCATTTCCTATAGGACTTTTTTCCATGCATTCTGGGGTCAAAGGTCTGGTGGCCATTTTGAGAAAAAAATTCGGAAACAAATGGCCAGTGGTAACATCCTCAGCAAATATGGTAGGGATCCGTTCAAAACTCTAGCTGTAGTAGCACTTCAAAGATCAATTTTGAAAATCCCCATACATTTCCTATGGGACTTTTTTGTCCACTCAAAGATGGGTCGCTCGAAAACCATTGGGCAGATCAAAAATAAAAACTATAGCAATAAAGATCCCACCGGGTACCAGAAGTTAACCAAGTTTAAAGTTGATCGGATGAAAACTGTAGGAGGAGATAGTTCCAGAAAATGTTACCGAGAAAAAGAAAGAAGAAAGATCCGTCAAGAAAACAGTAATCGGCGATTTACATCGCAGATTAACAATGGAGACAACCACTTGAACGTGTTACATCATTCTTCACCAAAGGGAAGTTGATGGCATCGACAAAGATTTCAAGGTCACTCTTGTATTGTGTTGTTTTTTGTTTTTATGTCATTGTCATGTTACCCTTTATGCTAATATGGTGATGGTTCGTGTCTTATGTGGTTCATCTCCTGAGAGTATACGAAAATGAATCCTTTTCATCCGATGTCCTTTAGTACTTTAGCACTAGTATTTAGAGAGCATATGGGACATTGAGGTCATGATGTCTCGTTTCCCAAGAAGGGGTGGGGGGGGGGTTTAGGGTTGTGTGTTGTGGGTGCGCATATGACATATGGTCATTTCTCTCAACCATTGGTTGTGTTACCCGATGTTCAAATCATTTCCTGGTTGTGTTATACACAATTTTCAGATGTTGGTGCTTCAAATGCAACAGCTCACGAAAAGAGCTTGTCTGTTGACCTTGCGTTGTCCCGTCGAATTCACTGACGAATTCTGTCAATATCAAAGAGTGTTGGGGAGGTAAGTATACTCTTGAAGTGAAATAAATGAAATCACTGATTTCTTTTTTCACGAGAGAGTTGATACTTACCTCCCTAACACCGACCCGGCCTCTCTGCCCCACAGAGGCTCAGTCTTCAGGCTTGTAAGTTGTATTGTGTCAGCCAATAAATTAGTCAGAGGAAGTGTCAGTCTGCGCATGCATGAGGTTGTGGCTGGCATCCATCCGACTGTCGACTGACTCCCTTCCCATTAGAGGCACCTACTTTTTTTAATCTCATATTTTTGTGAGTGAAGGTCGATATTTTGAAATTATCAACGTGTGTTAGGGAGGTAAGTATCAACTCTCATGAAAAAAGAAATCTGTGATTTCGTTTAATTCGTGATCAAGTGGATTTCAGTACAAACTTCTTGAAAACCTTGTCGCTGCAGTGACTAAATTTTGAGAGAATTAGACGAATCTTAACAGGATGATTGTACACCGCCCAAAAATTTGGCTTATGTTAAAATATTCTCAGTCTGATGCATGACTGTTTTTTGGAGGGGAAGGGGTGGGGCTGGGTGGGTGTTGCTGCAAAACATGGAATTTCTGTATGTACTGTACAATACCACTCAGAAATAACTTAACATAAATCTACAGTAGACTCAATCGTGATTAAAATGAGACTAAAACGCGTCTTAATTTTATTTTCACACGCCAATCATTTGAGACTATCCCGTGACTACTACCTGCGTGTGTGTGTGTGTATATACAGTTGCGCTGGATAATTTTAATCGCATCCAGATCAGTGTTCAATTAGGGCTTCATCTTTGAACTGTCATATTAATAGCTCATAAGTGAGCTTATGCCATAGCGGCTGTCCGTCGTCGTCCATTGTCTGTCCATCCATCAGATCGCATCTCCTCATTTATGCTTTGACGGATTTCAACCAAATTTGGCTGAAAGGATCCTATGGTGGTAGGCTCCAGAACTTCTATACAGAATTTTGATTAGTCAATCTTTTGGGTGGCCATCTTGGATTTTCCGAAAATTTACCGGAAAT
This sequence comes from Chaetoderma sp. LZ-2023a, assembly GCA_034401795.1. Lineage (NCBI taxonomy): Eukaryota > Metazoa > Mollusca > Caudofoveata > Chaetodermatida > Chaetodermatidae > Chaetoderma > Chaetoderma sp. LZ-2023a. The sequence goes on along the minus strand of CM067360.1, from coordinate 95,775,399 downwards.
CATTTAGAATGCTACTCCTCCAGTATAAATGGCCCAACTTCAATGAAACTTGGGTGGACTAATTCTATTACAGCATTTTGATTGGTCTATTTTTTCGGTGACCATCTTGAATATTTAAAAAAAATGGCGGGAAATCATTTAAAACGTAATCTCATTTATGCTTTGACGGATTTCAACCAAATTTGGCTAGAAGGATCCGATGATGATAGGCTCCAGAACTTCTATACAGAATTTTGATTGGTCAATTTTTCCGGCAGCCATCTTGAATTTTCCAAAAAAAATTCCGGAAATCATTTAAAATGCTACGCCTCCAATATAAATGGTCCGACTTCAATGGAACTTGGGTAAATTGATTCTATCCTGGTAGGCTTCAACACTTCTAACGAGATTTCTGATTGGTCTATCTTTCTGGTGGCCATCTTGAATTTTCTGAAAAATTGGGCATAGAAAATGTAAGATATAGGTCGTCTATTCATGTTTTGCGTGTAGGATACGCATACACGAGTCTTACAGCTTCAATCGGAGCTAAGTCAGCAATCCACACAGTCAGTCGGTCAGTGTGTTGGTCAATCGGTGGGTGCTTGGTTTGGTCTGTCAGCCTGTCTGTCTGTCCACCACTCATGCAATCATCTAGCCTGTCATTCTTGCAGTCATCTGATCTGTCACCCATGCAGTCTAGACTGTCAGTCTCTATTCCTCATGCGATCTGTCACTTATGCAGTCCGTCAGTCTGTCACTCATGCAGTCATCTGATCTGTTACTCATGCACTCATCTGATCTGTCACTCATGCAGTCATCCGATCTGTCACTCATGCAGATATATGATCTGTCACTCATGCAGTCATCTGATCTGTCAATCATGCAGTCATCCGATGTGTCACTCATGTAGTCGGTTGGTTGGCCAGTTTGTGGGTTGGTCAATCGGTGGGTGGGTGGTTTGGTCTGTCAGTCCATCGCTTATGCAGTCATCCAATCTGTCATTCATGCTGTCATCTGATCTGTCACTCATGCAGTCCATCAGTCTGTCATTCATGCAGTCATCCTATCTGTCCCTCATGCATTCGGACAGTCTGTCACTCATGCAGTCATCCGATCTGTCACTCATGCAGTCATCCTATCTGTCACTCATGCAGCCAATCAGTGTGTCACTCATGCAGTCACTCATGCAGTCGGTCACCCATGCGGTTGGTCGGGTGGGTAGTCTGCAGGTTTGTCATTTAGTCATTCAAGAAATCCATCACTCATCCGATCTGTCACTCATGCAGTCGGTCGGTTGCTCAGTGGGTTGGCCACTCCATGGGTTGGTAGTTTGGTCTATCAGGATGTCCGTCACTCATGCAGTCCTCCGATCTGTCACTCATGCAGTCATCTGCTCTGTCACTCATGCAGTAAGTCGGTCAGTCGTTTGGTCGCTCATTCGATCGGTTGGTCAGCCTCTCAGCCTGTCCATCAATCCACCATGCATGCAGTCATCAAATATGTCACTCATGCAGTCAGTCATCTGATCTGTTACTCATGCAGTTGGTCGGCCGGTCAGTCAGTTGGGCTGTCAGCCAGTCATACAGCTATCCGAGCTGTCACTCATGCAGTTGATCATCCGATCTGTCACTCGTGTAGTCAATCGTTCGGTTTTTCGGTCTATCACACATGCAGTCATCCTATCTGTCGCTCAGGCAGTCATGCAATATATCACTCATGCAGTCCGCCAGTCTGTCACTCGTGCAGTCATCTGATCTGTCACTCATGCAGTCATCTGATCTGTCACTCATGCAGGGATCCGATCTGTCACTCATGCAATTGGTCGGGCGGCCGGTTGGTCGCTCATTTGGGTCGGCCAGTTGATTTGTCAGTCGGTGGGTGGGTGGTTTGGTCTGTCATCATGTCTGTCAGTCTGTCACTCATACAGTCATCCAATTTATCATATATATACACCTGTGCAAAAGTTAAGCACCAGCAAAAACAATAGAACGTAGAAACATGATGGTACAACTAGGCTGCCATACTTTTTGTCCCCGCGTTAGCTGACATAATTCCAAGTACGAAATGCACATGCATGCATGACTTCACGCCGGTTGATGTCCGTGCGTGGCGGGAAACAGCACACGTGTTCAGTTATGTAAAAGTCCAGTTTGAGGTGTAGAACATTACATACAGATTTAGGCGACAAGATTAGGAATTTTGTGTTCATGACCGTGGTTTATTTGTACAGAGAGAATTAGCTCTTGATTGTGAACCGCTATGGCAAGACGAAGGTTAAGTGATCGTGTGAAATGGCAAATCATAGGCATGCATACCACTGGTATGTCATGCAGAGAGATTGGCAGACAGCTGAACATTAACCATACTGTAATCAGTCGTTTGATTGCAAAACATGGGCAAACTAACGAGGTGAAGGACAGGCCTAGATCTGGAAGACCGAGGAAGACTACTGCCCGTGATGATCGAGCCCTAGTACGCCTTGTTAGGAGATCTCCATTCACTAACAGCAGAGTGCTCAGCCAGCAATGGGAAACTCGCAATAGAGTGTCAATGTATACCGTCAAAAGGAGACTGTATGCTGCTGGCATGAAAGCTAGGGGACCTGTCTGACGTCCTCTCCTCACTGCACACCACAAAGAGGAGCATCTGATGTGGTGCAATGAATGAAGACACTGGAACATGAGATCCTGGAGACGGGTACACTGGTCCGATGAAAGTCGGTTCCTGCTTCATGCCACAGATGGTCGAACTCGTGTATGGAGGTCCAGACGCACGGCGTACGACCAACGTAACATCATGGAAGAAGTTCCATTTGGTGGAGGTTCCGTTATGATATGGGGGTGCATCTCATTTGATTGTAAGCTGGATCTGTTGACTGTACCTGGAACACTAAATGGACAAAGATATCAAGATTCCATACTGGATAGAGTTGTGGTCCCTCATTTTGTAAATCATGCACCTGGAACCCAGCCTATATTCATGGATGACAACGCCCGACCACATCGTGCTAGAGCTGTGCATGAATACCTCCGCCAGAATGCCATCGAAACCCTACCATGGCCAGCAAGGAGCCCTGACATGAACCCTATTGAGCATATCTGGGACATTCTGGGAAAGATGGTGAGAAAGAGGGATCCTCCTGTGCAGAACCTACAGGAATTAACAGACGCACTCCATCTTGAATGGCAACGAATACCACAATGGCGTATCAGTCGGTTGGTGACCAGCATGAGACGTCGTGTCCAGGCCGTCATCCAGGCACAAGGTGGATATACCCGGTATTAATAATGACAGTCTCAAACTCGTGCACAGATGTTAAACTTCGTTTTCAGACACCATTAATGACAATCTAGCCACGTGTGTCAACTGTAGGGCAATAGTTGTCAGTTGTGTCAACGTAACCATATTCAGGCCTCGTTTTCAAGTTCAAACAAAAACATACAGTGTTTCCCCACCATCATAATCAGCATTCCTCTAGTTGCATTATTACCTCTTGCACTAAGATGGATAGGTACATAAATGTTTATGCTATTGCTTTCTTCATAGCACATGAATATACCCTCGCATGTGCGTAAAAATAGTGTGGTGCTTAACTTTTGCACAGGTGTATAGTCGATATGTCGGTCGCTCATGTGGTCGGTCAGTCCGTCACCCATGCAGTTAGCTGATCTGTCACTCATGCGTTCGGTCGGTCCGTCGCTCAACCAATCGGTCGGTCGGACTGCTGAAGGGTAGTTTGGTCTGTCAGCCTGTCCGTCAGTCCATCATTTATGCAGTCATTCGATCTGTCACTCATGTGATCGTTCATTCCACCAGTCTGTCACTGATGCAGTCATCTGATCTGTCAGACATGCAGTCATCCGATCTGTCACTAATGCAGTTATCCGATCTGTCACTTATGCCGTCTGTCAGTTTGTCACTCATGCAGTCATACTATCTATCAGTCATCCAGTCATCCAATATGTCACACATGCAGTCCATCAGCCTGTCATTGATGCGGTCCATCAGTCTACCACTCATGCAGACCTCTGATCTGTTTTTCATGCAGTCCGTCAGTCTGTCACCCATGCAGTCATCTGATCTGTCACTTTATGCAGTCAAAACTGTCAATCTCTATTTCTCACGCCGTCATCGGATCCCTCCCTCATGCAGTCATCCAATCTGTCACTCATGCAGTTGGTCAGGTGGGTGGTCAGTTGGTCGCTGAGTCGCTCGGTCAGCGGGTTGCTCAGTCGGTTGGTGGGTGGTTGGTCTGTCAACCTGTCCATCAGTATCAATCATGCAGTCATCCGATCTGTCACTCATGCAGTCTGTCAGTCATGAAGTCATCCAATTTGTCGCTCTTGCAGTCATCCGATCTGTCACCAATGCAGTCATCCGATCTGTCAAGCATGCAGTCCATCAGTCTGTCACTCATGCAGTCATCCTATTTGTGATGCATGCAGATATGTGATATATCACACATACAGTCCGTCAGTCTCTAACTCATGCAGTCATCTGATCTGTCACGCATGCAGTCCGGCAGTCTGTCACTCATGCAGTCATTGCATCCCTCACTCATGCAGTCATCCGATCTGTCACTCATGCAGACCATCATTCAACTGATCTGTCACTCATGCAATCCATTGCTCATGCAGTCGATCATCCGATCTGTCACTCATGCAGTCAGTCAGTCATCTCATGCAGTAAGTTGGTCAGTCGTTTGGTCGCTCATTCAGTCAGTTGGTCGGCCTGTCAGCCTGTCCATCAGTCCGTCATGCATGCAGTCATCAGATATGTCACTCATGCAGTCTGTCAGTCCATCACTGTCATCCAGTTGGTCATCTGATCTGTTACTCATGCAGTTGGTCTGCTGGTCAGTCAGTCGGTTCGTTGGTCGACAAAACCATCATTCTGTCAGTCACACAGCTCTCCGAGCTGTCAATCATGCAGTCTGTCACTCATGCAGTTGGTCATCCGATCTGTCACTCATGCAGTCAGTCGTTCGGTTTGTCGGCCTATCTGTCAGTCCATCACTCATGCAGGCATCTGATCTGTCGCTCATGCATCCTGTCAGTCCATCACTTATGCAGTCAAACATCCAATCTGTCGCTCATGCAGTCAGTCGGTCATCCGCTCTGTCACGCATGCAGTCGGTCGGTCATCCGATCTGTCACTCATGCAATCGGTTGGTCATCAGATCTGTCACTCATGTGGTCAGTCGAAAATTTTCAATAAGTCACCCCTTTTTCCCTTCCCATATCCATACTGCATCTATTTGTAATTTCAACGTAGTCTGTCAGTTGGTTGGCCTGTCAGCCTCTCCATCAGTCCGTCATGCATGCAGTCATCAGATATGTCACTCATGCAGTCTGTCAGTCCATCACTGATTCAGTCAGTCATCTGATTTGTTACTCATGCAGTTGGTCGGTCGGCATGTCCGTCAGTCACACTGCTCTCCGAGTTGTCAATCATGCAGTCTGTCAGTCCATCACTCAGGCAGTTGGTCATCCGAGCTGTCACGCATGCAGTCAGTCGTTCGGTCTGTCGGCCTATCTGTCAGTCCGTCACTCATGCAGTCATCCGATCTGTCACTCATGCGGCCGGTCAAAAATTGTCCAAAGTCACCCTTCTCTTTCCCCTCCCATATCCCACAGGAGTATACCGTTTTAGATATGAAAATGCGAAATAAAAAATACCAAAACAGGGTAGCACTATATACTACTATTATTAGATAATATACACAAATATATTAGTAGTATATAGTGCTACCGTGTTTTCATATTTTTGATTCCGCGTTTTTGTATCTAAAACATCTAAAACGGCAGACTCATGTGCATATCCATACCGCATCTATTTGTAATTTCAAGGTAGTCTGAGATGAGTTCACAAAAAATCAGGATATTATTGCTTTTTCATAATGAGTCCCATAACAAAAATACCACAATACTGGTAAGACACGCTTATGAATGAATGTAGTTTGCGCTGCCCGTTTTCGTAATAACTGCAATAGTTTGCAAACTATTGTGAACGCGTTAGAAAACTGATGACACAAGCCACCTTCGCCGTATACGCGGTACGTGTTAGCAGTATTGCTGGCCTGTTTATAGCTTTTTTGCCTATATTAGTCTAGCCTATCATTTAATTTAGTCGTTACTAGTATTTACCGATGATGCATCCATCTAATAACAATAGCTGATTGACACACGTTGAAACCGAAAGCGAAACAAAAAATATGTCATGTGATAAGAGGGATTTCTCTGTATGAATATTTATGAGATGCCCACTGAATACAATATAAACTAGATGGATAAGATCAGAAATCGCTGTGAAAATACGCTATTTGACGATCGCGGTAACGGTGGAATTAAATCGATTTATTGGCGGCATTGTGCAAATATGAACTTCTGACACAATGAGATGATGTATATAGCATAGAGACTGGTTTGCAATAATGAAATACTGTGACATAGCAACTTTAAAAGTCTACTCATTAACCACTTGGCCAATTTCAAGCAAACTCGTTTGAGAGGACCGTGGTCTGGTATGTTTCAGAACTTTTATACAGATCTGGTATGTTTCAGAACTGTTATACAGAATTTTGATTGGTTTATTTTTTCGGCGACCATCTTGAATATTAAAAAAAATGGAGGTAAATCGTTTAAAACGCATCTCCTCATTTATCCTTTGACAGATTTCTACCAAATTTGGCTGGAAGGATCCAATCTTGGTAGGCTCCAGAACTTCTATACAGAATTTTGATTGGTCAATTTTTCCACCGGCCATCATGGATTTTCCGAAAGTTTTTCAGAAATCATTTAAAATGAATATTTTGAAACTAATTTAACTGGACACTGTTGCAGCCATAGACAGCCAACAATCCACATGCAGTTAAATTAGTTTCAAAATATTAAAAAGGTCTGTATAGTTATCTTGAAATTCAGAATCTGGGAATTGAACTTGCAGTTTCAAATCGATTTCAACACACATGGGCGGCACTTAGCTAGAAATCGATCCCTTTATTGAATATTGTTGAAATGTTTTCTATCTAGAAAGTTGTTTTATTTAAGATTGTGTATGAAAGATTCGTCTACAAAAGATGTCTCAGATGACGGTCATGAGAGAGGTGAATGGAAGCGACCTGTGGAGTATGTCCTCTCCACTGTTGGATATGCTGTTGGAATTGGAAGTCTATATAGATTCCCATATCTTGTTATGAGAAATGGTGGAGGTATGTTTTATCATAGAATACTGAACTACAGATATACAGTATAAGTCATGCACATGTACAGGGCTGGCAGGGCTCGAAAATTAGAAAAATATTTTGTTGCCCCAGTTGTAAGTATCCCATTTAAATTAGCTTTCCCGACTGTATTTCCAGGTTGCCCCATTTGTGTACATTCTGTCATGCATGTTGAAAATATGTATTGTTGTAAGCTATATACAGAAAACAGAATGCTTATGAAACTTTTTCAACAGTGTCCAACACTTTGTCAGGCACCAGCTACTTGGTACTGGACATCCAGAATTTGCTGCCTGTCAACTCTATTCTACTTCACAGTGTTCTTTACCTGAACTTATTAGAAACATATCAAAAACAACTAAACATGTATCATAATGATCGCGATACAACTTAGGTAGATGAATATTTTATGGCTTTCTCAACACCTGTATGCAGACTCTTTTGTTGCACCCTGCAACTACTGGGACTGTTTAAATCTGTACCTGACAAAATGTCAGGAACTGGCAGGGCTGTGCCTGACATTTGATAGTTTGGTACCTAACAATGTCCTTGACAGGCACCTTATTTCCAGGCTTGTTATAGTAACCGTTTATCCCTCATATCAGCCAAAAACGGCTTCTGTAGTGGTCTTGAGAAATGTCCATTTGCAGACCAAGAGAAGACTATTTTTGAAAATGTATCACTGGAATGACTGGCTCGATAATCGAGCCAGTCATTCCAGTGATAAATTTTCAAAAACAGTCTTCTCTTGGTCTGAAAATGTACATTTTCTAAGAGAAAATTTTAATTTTCTTGAACAAATTTGAGTGTCAAAGGGTTAAGACTAAATTAAAATAAATACTCGCCATGAGTACATATACAGACTCTGAAAATAACAAATTATCTAGGTTGTCCCCCAGGGCAACGAATGTGATAAAATTTGGGTGCCCTGCAGTAAAAAATGGTTGCTCCAGACCGCAGGAACATGTAATTTTCGTGGCCTGCCTGGTGATCAACTGCAATCTGATCAATAACAACAACGGTATTTTGTTCACTATAGAAATAACTGACGAAATAAAGTGAAATTATTCAACCAATTTATTTTATTCAGGTTTGTTTTAAAACGTTTTTATACCGAAACTTGAACATCATAAAATTACTTTTGTTAACGCTTATCCCTATTTATAAATCTGTGCTTGGCAACAACTGTCATCAGATGAGATATTTTAACAGTTCACCTTTATGTCCGCCTCATCGGAAAAGAAAAATAGGAAGTGGAAATTAGATAAGGGTGTATACAGGCAACCAGCTGAATATTTTGAAAATAGTTTTTATAGATAGAGGTATGTACATACTCAGTATATTATATAGGCAGCCTTTTTTCACATAGTAGCAGCCTTCTCTGTTGGCAGCCCTTATTGCCATACACCGTCCAGGGTAGCGTTACAGGCCCTTGGGCCTCTTATTGATAAGCCTTCTGGATTCATTTTATGTTTGAGGTCAATCTCCATAGTTCATTGCTGTCATGAAGTCGAGATTCATGGTTGCATTGCAGCCTCATTTCTGGTTTAGCCTACCCCACCCCGGGGGTGGGGTAGGCTAAAGAGGTCAAAGTAGTGAACGTGGCCGATTTGCTATGACACGTCATCGACCAAACAATCTAGTTGTTATTACACCACAAAAACATCCATTACCGTTCAATCACTACTTGCTAAATCAATTATCTGCATTTAGCTACCAGAATAAGATTTTTATGCTTGCATACACTCCTCCCCATGCCTATTCCTATAAATATGGACCCTCAACCAGGCTACTGGTTAGGTCCATCTCCAGTATATTAACTAATATAGACTGGCACAAGTCTCTACTCCCTCCATAGTGACGCATGTCACTAAGCGCGCTTGCACATGCGCACTGGAGCCCAAATAGGAAACAGATTACTTTTCAATTATTCTGCAAGCAGAATAACTGCCTAAATATTATCAGAAAGTTTTTATAGCTTTGCACTGTGTCAGCTTACTATTGAATGACTTCCTCACACTAAGATATGCCTACTATGAAGTCTATCCTCCCAAAATTATGTTTGTGGAAGTATTTCGTGGTTATATATATTACCGGTTTTCGTGGGGTTTCCTTTTCGTGGTAACACCTTTAATATGCCTAAGTCATCATCATCTAAAAACCCTCTATTACCCCAGTGAGCCCTTATTACACTTTCAGTTAAAAGAAAAAATAGTGCTTTACAAGGAATTACGTTTATTTCCCTATGAAAGATTGTTTTCTTGTCGTTAGGGATTTTTGAATTTGAACTTTTGTGGCCTTTCTTTGAAAGGCGTTTGCATATTTCTAGACTCCTTTTAACGAAATTCTAAGCTGTATGCTTCTTTCGTAATCTTTTTTCATTTTTAAGAGTGTTTTAACGACCGATAAATCAAGTGCACGTTCTCAATCTGTGAACGAGTTCACTCTGTGGAGTATGGAGGACATGTCTGTTTAAAGTGCACTACGTGTACCCCCACATCGATGTGCGGGCTTTGCATAGGGTGGTCTGCGTTCGTATCTAAGTTTTATTTAAGGATTATTCGTCCTAACAGCGCTGCCCTCTGGTTGTTCTTCCCCCACCCCCAATGCTGTTAAGCATTAAGCTGTGTCTTTTGTTAATCTAATGTATCTAATCCATCAGCAACGGAGGGGGGGGAGGGGCTTCTTCGGCGAATTCTGAAAATAAGCTATTCCAACTTCCGCTTCCGGTTGGGACGTATCTTCCGGGAACTAAGAGCAAATAATTAGAGCAAATAAGCTCTCGAAGGTGATCTCGAGCAGGTCACCCGGTCAAACCCACGTGAGGCTTGAGGTTGAAAATAAGAAGAAAAGGCATGACCCTCAAGCAGTGGTGGTGGCGGCGGAAGCCGCCGTCTTTATCATATATGCCAATGTAGCCGGTTTGGTTTTGTATGCAAGATTCGAGTTATCTGCGTCTCTTCTGATCTAATAAGCTCTTCCGACTTCCGCTTCCGGTTGGGACGTAATTTCCGGTCTAGTGGATGAATAAAGAACAAAGAGCAAATAATTAGAGCAAATAAGCTCTCGAAGGTGATCTCGAGCAGGTCACCAGGTCAAACCCACGTGAGTCTCGAGGTTTAAAAAAAAAAAGAGAAGAAAAGGCATGACCCTCAAGCATTGGTGGCGGCGGCGGAAGCGGAAGCCCCCCATCCTAAACTCATATGCCAATGTCAAAGAGCAAAATATTATAGCAAATAAGCTCTCGAATGTGAACTCGAGCAGGTCACCGGGTCACACCCACGTGAGTCTTAAGGTTGAAAAAAGAAGAAAAGGCATGACCCTCAAGCAGTGGTGGCGACAGCGGAAGCCCCTGTCCTAAACACATGTGCCAATGTCAAAGTCTTGGTCATTCCGGTTGTGAGAAATGTCCACAGATCGTCTGTAGTTAGTGTTCATCAGTTCCGGTTTGACTTCCAGTTTGCGTATATTTCCGGTTCCTATGCTTATTTTACTGTACATCCGGTTTCAGTTTCTGGTTGTCTTCTTCCGGTTTGCGCATTTCCGTTTCCTATTTTTCCACTTCCGGATTCGTACATCCGGGGATAGGGTCATTACCGGTTTTTCATGGGGTTCTATGATTAACTTCCGGTTCTGTCTTCTTTTTTTTTGGATTTCCGGTCATACCTCTTACTGAGATTCCAGGTTTGTCTTTCCTAGGATCTAGTCATCATCTTGCCTAAGAGTTAGTCTTATTTCAGTAAGTGCTTTTAAAATCGGAATGTTTAATTGCTGAAAATATTAATTCCGAGACATTGCCAGTCTTGAAGTCTCTCTTGGAATTGTAGATATTCAGCATTTATTCTTTTATCAGTGAAACAATTCAACGTAATTAAAGACTCTTCCGACTGGTTGCCGGATGGGGTTTTTTTGTTGCAGCCGAAGTCAGTCTGTATTCTGCGCATTATCGCTAGATACGTAATTTTTAATTTCACCCAACATTAGATGGCCAGTTGTCTTCGGGCCGTTCAGCCTTTTTTCACGCTCTTTTTTCCTCTTATGTCGGCAGGTTGCCATATTTATTTTAACCAAAGGGAGTTATTTTGTTGAAGAAAATCCTGTTTCTAGCGTAAATCTTAGTCTAATTCTGACAGGTGCTGAATGGAAAAGATTCAGTAGTGGATTCATAGGGATCAGAATGGCTCTAAGATTAATGATTACAAGAGCAAGAAGATGCTGAGAATAGAGAAATAAGACAAAAAGGGTGAAGGAAGAAGGAATAAAAGCCGAGTTTTCTTCTGCATTGTCACATTCATGATTTTGGTGAGTCATTTCGCTTTGATTTTATATCGCCTCTGTCTTTCAGCATTTTGTTTCGTGATTCAACCCGTAGTGTTTCATCATAATCAAGTATCAGTGTTTTGTGTATTTAGCACTCGAGCTGATCCCGGAGATTCATTATCTCTGGGATATTTGTCAATCATTCCCTTTATTGGCATTTCAAACTCAATGACATCCGTCTTTACAAGATGATAATATTGGTTCTAGTTTTTAAATATAAATGTAGCTCGCCGGGTAGTGTCGGGCCGTTCCAATGTCTCATGTCGACTCGCTGCGCCGCAAGTGCATGACGACTGATGACGCTGGTTAGCATCCGGTCTCGGGGTGAAGGACCTTGAACGAGACTGCCCTGCGGGAAACAAAAACCGGCTCCTAAGGCCGGTGGAACTCAATCGTTCCGGTGGGGCTGTGCGACCATTGTCGCGAACATTAAACACAACGGTCTCATCCCAAAAATTTGTGTCACCAGTATGCCTGTCCATAGCAATTTTGTGATCTATGGACTTACAAGATTTGATTTGGTGACCTAAAAATATAAGTCTATACAATGCGTTTACCTAACTAATTGAAAATATGCTAGATAAAACTACAGTAAGAGCATACGAAAATACAAGACATAGAGGCAGGTAGATGAACTTTTAAACATGGGGCTCCCGGAGGTACCACGGTCCGCAGAGGTACATGTATCCCCGCAAGGGAGGCTCCCGTACACGAGACATAGCTATTTAACTTAATATAAGTTATTATACCTCTAAGCGGAAAGGAAGAAGGCTATCTCAGATGAAAAAGTGATGTGCCTCACGCGGACACCACTACTAGTCCTAGTTTGGGTGAGGAGTATTATCCTGGCGTGGACCGTCGTCGCTGAATCCTTGTGAGAGGCATGTGCCTCGCGCGGGCCTCCGTCTCGGGAAGGTGTCGCCACGGATTAAAGCGGGAAAAGAATAGTAGGCAAAAATGGGCCCACTCTAATATTTCAAACAAAAATGCTGTAGAAAGAAGAGACCATACCTAGTGAGATTATGACTATAGGGGTGCGTACTGTTTTACGTGAAGATGGAACGGAAGATTCCTGATGGATTCCTTCGTCACCTTCTTATGTGATTCCTAATATGCTGAGTTAGTAGTTGCCGCTTTATTTCTGCGGGCCTTCTGCTTTGCTTAATTCCTTTTAGTTATTTTCAAAACAAGAATTAGTTTAGGCCGCAACTGGCTGATATCTACCTAGCTATTAGACACAACTGTCACGGAGAAAAGATGCCCGAGGACATCAATACTGTAGACGGCGCTCATACATGTAACTTAGCAGGATCTCCGAACTGGGTGAGAATCCGGACATTCCGCTTCGCAACCACATGAAACATTACAAGACATGGTTTACATTTCACGAAAGCATTATTAGGCCATATCTCCTATCGTTATGGTGGGGGTAAGAGAGACGAATGCACACCGTAAATGTCCTTCCCGTAAGGCTGTGGCAGATCTAAATATCATGCCCAGACATTTTAACAGAATTCGGTGAGAATACGTATCTCGCCCCTCACCGGGTCCTATGGAACTAACCGTTTAACCTGTCATTAGGTTTATATACAAGTTGCCTGTTTTGCACTGCGGTGCGGGAGGATTGTCAGTAAATAAAATAATAATTAATACATGTGTTTTCGCAGTGCTTTCCTATATTGGCTTAAAGTACTATCTACTAAGTGTCCGAAGATACATGGGAATGTGTATGTGATACCGCACCCTAGCCATCACTGCTCGGAAACCCCAATAGTTTCCCAGAGTCGGATCAGCCCATTGATGCGGATAGGGACATCCAAACAATTAAGAAGCCACAAGGCTAAGAGGAATATGAAGAGAGACACAATCTTGGAGTTATGAGTCTTACCGGAGTGCGGGGCTAGATTATCGCACTGCCGGAAGAGAAGAGTATATTACACAGTATGTAATGAAGAAAGTGTCTCTAATCATTTTGAACCTATCCTATCGAGCTGAATAGAAAAGGTTTAGTCGGTAGCATGCCGGCCTAAACAGAGTTACAGCACTGACAGCGACCTCAGTGAAAAATTGTTGGTGTCGGGAGAAAATGCTGCACATATAAATGTTGCTGTATAGTGTTTCCTACGTGCACAGCAGTCCTATATTTTCTATGACTAAGCAAAACAAGTTAACAGATGGCCACTGGCCATATACATACATAATCTAACCAGAACAAACAATACGGTGTCAAACGATTAAGATATATATATATTAATACAGGGTTAACGAACCTACTATAGTGCGGTTAGCAACACATTGAAGAAAATGCTAATAACTATTAACAAATACAGAAATTATAACTATCGGTCCTAAGACCGTCACGGTTCCTTTTAGTCATTGGAACCGTTAGTACGGATACGAGATAATTAACAAAACCTATATAGAGAAATAATTAATCTCTTGAGTATGGTTACTTGAATACTTGGTAGTCATTCCCAAGTTAGGCTACCGTGTTACTGAAATTGACACGTCAATCCGTAGTCGACGTGAGATGATGCGCTCTCCGGAAGCTGGAAAGTTCTCCCACAGGCTGGTTCCCGCAGGTTGGTTCCCGCGAGCTGTTATCCGCAAACAAGATTCCCGCAAGAACGTTCATGACGGGGGAAGGACTCAGCATTGTAAACCTAATAGAATGTCTAACGAGCAGTCAGCAAAAGATACGATAGTACTACGTGGTGAAGAAAGTTCCCGTACACCGATGGCACGGATGGAAGGTGTAAACAACCCGATCACTAGCGGGGGCTGTTAGAGGCAAATGAAGATACAAAACAAGGCTTCACGGTGCTGGGTACGTCAACCAGCTCTGAAGACACACCGGGCAGAGTTTACTTGCTGCAGTTGAAAGAACTTACACGGTTGGTGCGTCGTCGTTTGAAATACCACTTTTAGGCGTGGCCTGCAGATCCGGCGAGTCATCCATCAAAGAACATCCTGCCTCTACATCTGTAGAATCACATATTCAGGCCGCAAAGGCCTCACCGCAAGTTTGTGTTCCGAATGTAGATGTAGTATTCATGAACGTTTATCAAAAGTTCTAAATTACTCCCGTAGATGGGGAGTTACAAAATTGTTTTAGTGCGTTGGGTTGGAGAACTGCACGCTACGGGATAAAAACCCGACACAGCGAAAGAAGACGTGTATCGCACTTGATAGTAGTTGGTACAGCTCCAACCTGTTCGGATGCTTTCGATCACTGGATCGCTTCTCCTTTTATACTCTCCGTGACGTCACAGGTGCAGGCTTCATCCAAGCATCATTCGTGCAACAGCCAATCAGCGCACACCTAATAATAGCGTCGTTGAATGTTCTAGAACATTCTAGAAGCCTTAAGTCCACGTGGTTATGACGTCACGGCAATATTCTGCAGATAATCAAGGAGAGTTTTTCCTGGATAACTCAGCCATTTCTCAACTGATTTTGAAATGGTTTACAGATTTGGAAAGCCCGTCGAATTCTGGTCTTGATTAATGCCAAATTTAACGGGAACAGACAATCAATAAGGATTACAGAGTACCAGCTCGGTACACTAAAAGCGCCATCCTATCTAGGTCACAACTACGCGCTCCATAGAAAGAGCGTCCCGGCATGCGCATGCGCATAATGCGTTTTAACTAACTTAGTCGTTTTTCGACACGCTCTCCTTCCCATAGGCCCATATACGCTTATAGCTCTACCAAGACGGGCGCGTTCAGGAAACGAATCCTGGACGGGCTGCGCGTACCCAGCTTAGCTGGTACGGCCAGTACCCGACTGGTCGATCCTAACTACGTAAATAAGTAAAGATAAGTATAGGTCTCTTCCTTCATCCTCTGCTCCTTCTCCTTCTAAAGTTTTCTTTTAGTCATGTTCTCCTTCCTCTCTCTTTCAGTCTTCTTCATTTTCCCCTCCTCTGGGGTTTTCCCATACTTCATCTTCTATCAATCCTCTCCAGGGATCTTCTGGTTCTGTTCTTTCCTCTTCATCTTCCATTCGTCTTAATTCCTCTCTTCCTCCTTCCTCTTCTTCCTCCTTTGATCATCTTGATCTGATTGTTTCTGTCGTTCTCTCTTTTGAGCTTGAGTTTCTAATTGTGGATTAAGGTCTGGTTTTCTCATAGTTTTCTGTGCTCAGGGATTCGTCCCTTGTTCCTTCTTTCATGTCAGCTTTTTTCTCTATTCTTTCAAGGTTTTCCGCTAGTGGCCTGAATCACTTTCCATGTCCTTTGGTCAGGATGTTGTATCTGATCACATGCTTTCTGATCAATCTTATTCCTTTTCCGATTCTTTACAGTTTTCTTCTGTTCAAGCTTCCAGGAGGCCTTGCTTTCCTCTTTCCATTTGAACTGTTGATCCTATGGCCTCTGGTGACTCTTCTCATCATTTTTCTTCTCCATCTCCTAATCTTCAATTCCCAAGTCGGTCAGGGCTGAGGAGATTTTGTCCAGTCAGGGTCTTCAGATGACTGGTCCCTGGCTCCCAGGTGGATTGCTTAGACACTTTCTCTTCCTTTTAAGGACGAGTTTTCTATAGACCTTCCTTCTTTTGTGTCGGCTCTTTCTTCTTCTAATCTTCTTTCTTGTCTCCTCAGATCCTTCCAATTGACAATTTGGTCATTAACATGTTAGTTTTCTTTGTGAATGATGTTAATTCTAAGGAATTTTCTCTTACCTCTAAATATGATGCTCCTTTTTCAGATCCCAAAAGATGATTACTTACGAGTTGCCACTTTTCTCTCTCTGGATCTTCCTGTTAAATATTTTCTAAGGTTAGTCAACCCCCTGCTCTTAGAGGCTTATTTTTACAGACCTAGTTCAAGGTCTAGTGGTAGGTCTTCACACAGAGGTTTTTCAAGCTAAGAGAGTGAGGGTGTGGCCTCTGCCTGGGTAGGTCCAACCCTTTCTTCTATTTTATCTCTTCTCTTCCTCTTCTTGGGTCTTTGGATCCGCTGGTCCAGTGTCTTATACATACATGAGAGTGTTCAGCTTAGGGTAGGAATTCCTACCCTGTCATTAAATCTTAGTAAAATGATCTGTATTCACTCTGAAACATTCAAATCTGCATTAATTTAAATTTAACAAGGGGGTATGACATGATTAAATCTCATTATTCTTTCTCCCATGTCAAGATGGAGACCATCTCCCAGATCATTTCCGGTCTAGATCAGGGTATGTGGTCATTTTCCATCGACCAAAATGATGCCTTTCATGTTCTCATTCACCCTTCAGAAAATTCCTGAGATTTCCTTACAAAGATCGAGTTTGGCAGTTTCGTGCCATGCCTTTTGGCCTGACCACGGCTCGTTTTCTTTTTACTCGCCTAGTCTCAGCAATGGCAGGAATTTTACACTGTTGTTCTATCCATCTACACGTTTATATAGACGATTGGTTAGTAAAGCAGTCTTTCTCAATTCTCTCAGGAATTCTTCCAGAGGTTTGCAGTCTGGCATGCAACCTAGGGTGGATTTTAAATCTAAAGAAATCAAGCCTAGGTCTCTCAAATCTTCACGCAACTAGGCGTTTCTTTCGGTCTGGCCCAGGGTCTAGTCTTCCCCTCAGATCCAAGAATAGAGGCTTTATCAGTAGCAGTGGAAATCCTGTCTTCTTCCAAGATTTCTGCTAAGAGTGATAGGTTTGATGGTCAGCGTAGAGAATGTTATTCAATGGACGGCGCTGATGAGAAGACCCTGTCAAATGTATTTAATGTCCCTTTGGAAGCAGTCAGTTCGCTCTATTTACCATCAGATTCCCATCAGAGAACACTTGATTCCTCTTCTAGATTTTTGGAAAGATCGTTCTCTGCTTCTGATGGGTGTTCCACTGGTAAAGTCCTCCCCTCAGGCGATTATCTTCACAGACGCTTCTCAGGAGGGATGGGGAGCGGTCTGGGACTCCCTGTCGGTTTCCGGTCTTTGGTCCCTGGAGGAGTCGACAGCTCATATCAACATTCTGGAATTGTGTGCTGTCAAGAAGGCTCTCCTTTCATGGTCAGATCTTGTGATAGGTCTCAAAGTCTCGATTCGGTCGGACAATTCGACCGTGGTCTATTATATCAACAGGCAGGGGGTACAATGTCATCCCTCCTTTGTCTAGAAGTGTGGAACCTTCTCTTATGGTGTCGCAAGAATCAGATTCTTCTAGTGTCTTCTCATGTCCCAGGCAGTCTGAATTTTCTTACGGACCAGCTGTCACGTCCCAGCAGATTTGCCCACACCGAGTGGCAGTTAAAGAGGTTGGTTGTCAAAGCGATTTTCAGTCTTATGGATCGTCCTCTGGTAGATCTGTTTGCGACATCTCTGAATGCTCAGATCTCCTCTTTCATATCTCCTTTCGGACAGTCAAGCCCTGGCGGTGGATGCCCTGTCTCAGTCCTGGACAGGAATGTTCGTCTATGCATTAATTCCAACGATTTTGATTCCGTTAGTGTTGAAGAAGGTGAAAGAACAAATCTGCGAGATTCTTTTAATAAAGAGGATTTGGTTTGTAGACCTTCTAGATCTCCTGGTAGACTTCCCTCGTCTTCTTCCATTCTCCCAGGATCTTCTGTCTCAAGTAAGAGGTCTTTGTCTTCATCCAAACCCAGAAATCTTCAGTCTGTGTGTTTGGAGAATATCGAAACTAAAGTCTACAAGAATAAAGTTTCTTCAAGATCGCCAGTAATTATCGATTCTTCCAGAAGAGAGTCGACCCACAGAGTTTACAAGTGTCGACTTAAAATCTTTGGAGAATGGTTTTCAAACCAAGGTCTCGTGCCCGATTCTGTTTCTATTCCCCAAGTATTAGACTTTTTAACATATCTCTTTGATTCCTTAAATTTATCAGCTAATACGGTTAGGGGATATAGATTTTCTCTGGCATCTTCTCTTCCTTGCCTTCTGTATGCCGTTGTCAAGGACACTAAGACCTTTAATAATTTTTATTAGAGGTCTAGGCAATATTCATCCTCCGATGGCTAAGCCTTTACCTTCATGGAACTTGGCTTTGGTTCTTCAAGTGCTGGCAGGCTGTCATTTTGAACCTCTCCTCGATTAGTATTAACGGCCTCTGCTAGAAGGCGTTCAGAAATTCATGGGTTTTTCTGCTGAAAGGGAGAGATTTATAGTTTCAGATGGTTTAGTTTTATATCCCAGAAGGGATTTTTTAATCTAAAAATCAGTCTAACCAGTTTCCTGCTAGTCCGATCATTTTAAAATCATTATCGTCTTTTTCACCTTCCGACTAACTGGTGTCCTGTTAGGGCATTAAGAATGGACACACAGCGAACTGATTTCAAAAGATTTGATCCGTCCCTTTTATGGTTTTCTTATGCGGAAGAGTTAGCTAAGCCGGTCTCAAAGTTTGCGATATCATGATGGATTTGGGATACGATTAAGCTTCGTTACGAGATTGCTTCTCCGGAACAAATTAATCTCTCCCATATTAAAGCTCACGATGTTAGAGGAAGGACTTCCTCTTTTGCGCTTTTTGCCGTTTCGTATTTAGATGAAGTCATGCAGGTTGCAGAATGGAAATCTGAATCCTCTTTTACAACCTTTTATCTGAAAGATCAGAGTGCAGCAGCCTCCTTCTGTCGTATTATTACGATTTTAACCAAAATGGCCAAAGACCATTTACCAAGCACATCTCGCCATTTTCGTTAAGACTGTGCGTTTCTAAGAAATGGTGAGAGTTTATTTTGGTTTTTATTTATCTCTTTAAGTTCAAGTTTTCCTTATTTGATAATCATGCTGTGATTGATTTAAATGCACTATTATGTTATGTTATTAACATTTAAGATTGGTTTGATTTTTATCCTTCTTTGTTGAGTCTCAAATCGCCTCCCACCTAATGTTTTAAGTGGGGCACTGACCAAATCTACGGGTTTAGCAAGTAGTGATTGAACGGTAATCGATGTTTTTGTGGTGTAATAACAACCCCCCACAGACCCCCCTTGCGGGTTGGTTAACCACTATAAAAACATACTTACCATTCAATCACTACGACCCGGCCTCAGCCACCCTGCGTGGAATTGATTTGATAATTTGCCTATAATATTTGGCACTTAAATTCGAAAAAGTGAATCTGTTTCCTATTTGGGCTCCAGTGCGCATGCGCAAGCGCGCGTAGTAGCAGGCATCACTATGGAGTGAGTACAGACTGGTGCCAGTCTATATTAGTTAATATACTGGAGATGGACCTAACCAGTAGCCTGGCTGAGGGTCCATATTTATAGGAATAGGCATGGGGAGGAGTGTATGCAAGCATAAAAATCTTACTCTGGTAGCTAAATGCAGATAATTGATTTAGTAAGTAGTGGGTTGAACGGTAAGTATGTTTTATAGTGGTTAATAAAACAACAGACCAACCCGCAAGGGGGGGGGGGGGGTCTGTGGGGTGTTATCACTTACTTTCCATCCATCAGATAAATCCAAGTTATCAGAGATTGTAACCCACAGCCTAAAATTATCTTTTGATCACATCCAAGGTTGTTAAATCTCAATGTATGATCACACAAAATTAGAGCAAAATCGGACCAGTTTGTTTCCGATATATCCATAGATCAAAATTTGAACCCAATCTGGCTCCTGGGTTTTAGTCCAGATCACAGCCAAAGTCTGGAAATCCTTGTTTAGGTTATGTTGTTATTTTGTTTTAAAATTTGAAATCGGATCCGTAGTTTTTGAGATGCAGTAAAGGGTGCAAAGCACCCATGCAACTGTCGTCTAATAGTACACAACTGTCAAAGTGTCATGACATTAGTTCAACCAATCAGATTTGCCATTGATGGCTTTTCCAACAATGTCTGCCAATCAAAGATAACGAGGTTAAATATATATGCGATGAAGTCATCAGGATGGAATGGTGTTCCAGTTCAAGATGATCAGCATTAGATATATCGGGATTTTCACTATAAAAACACAGAAATTAGACGAATCCCGTGAAGAAACACTAAATTAAATACATCTTTTGATAAATCCAGCCACAAATTGACGTACTGTAAATAACCTACAATCTGCTGTACGAATTGCTCAAAGGTTGCAAACCATGTGAGGAAAATGTGTACTGATAACCGGGTCTGTCTAGACTAGGAACCGAATACCCGTTTGCCTGTACCCATAGGACTTGGTGAAAGAACTGGAGATTCACGGTTGGAATTGATGGCGCATTTAATTTATCGTAAAATTTTCAAACTCTACCAAATGCATAGGGCAAAAAGTTAAACCCGTCCTTCAAAATGTCAAACCCGTAGTGTCAAAATTTAAATCTGTCAAGTTAAAATTCAAGATGCATCTTCAGATTTTACCAAACGCGCTATGACTATGTAAATCACTACGAGAAAATGACACCATTTAAACGCATTTTAAACGAGTTTTAGGATGCGTTTAAGTAAAGCTAACTGTGATCTGTACGGTAGTCACCAAAACGTGGTATATCGATGCATTATAGCCTAAAGGTGTGGATGGTTGTCATTTATGGTATAAAAGGAACCGTGAAAGCAGTATTGGATTGTTCAGATTTTCATCTGCAAAATAGTAGTTAATGTCAGGCTCAAAGCCAGTAACGCCGCCTTTCATGTAGTAATTAGATAGTCTAAGGGTGTGTCATGCATCAAAATTGTCAGCAGGATTTATTTTTCACGGCCCACCGCACATCAGCTTATTGCTCTCAGATTGTGTTTTCAAGAGTTTTTGATATATACAGTAGCCAAACTTAGTGTATGGAGGATGCATTGTTGGCTAATGTTGGAATTTTGAAATCTGAGAGATTGATTTTGAGCCATTTTAGCTTTAATAGCGCTATATGACCTCTGAATAGCCATAAAATGTCACAGCATCCATCTCTGAGTATGTAATTGACTCTAAATCAGTTAATTAGTGTTCATAGCACCCGAGTTTTAGGATTTTAATTTGGGCTCACTAATATGGGCGGATTTCATTTGGGCATGACTTGTAAAGTCCCTAAGGGGGTAATCTAAAGCCCTGTGTCCGTTCGCAGTTTTTGGCCCGCACCATATTTTAAGTTTTTCACATATAGTCACTAAATTTGGTATCCCATTATGGATACATAAGATCCAAAATTAGGGTTGTGCACAAATGAGTTACAAGTAGGTGCTCACGATTTCTTTCTGCCATTACTCAACGTGTCATAAGCAATATAAATTTGTCATTGTACATATAAGGAAGCTGATGACCTGTAAAATGTCTTCTACATGTTCTACAATGTATGTCAGAAACATAAAAATAACAGGCATTTTTAATTTTTTAAAACCTGGGAAAGTTACTTTGTACCCGTATTTACATGTAAAATGTTGTATAGAAATGTTATATAGACCTACTTTAGACTATTTAGGCTTCACGATATACCGATATTATATCGAATACCGGTATCATATCTATAACGTTAGTCATACAGATATGATTTTGCTGATACCGAAATATTGAGATGTAAGATAAAAACCGCTATAACATTTTGTTAGGCAGATAATCTGCTTCTCATTAGTAATATTTCAAATGTATATATCTTTCTAGCGATATAAGTTACTGCTCTTCGTACGGGAAAATGATATTTTACCTGTATTTAACAATCAGGCTTTTCTTATTTATCCAGAGCTTTCAAATTGTTGTTTTGAGGCTAGTGTTAGAGTAATTGATAAATTAATGATTACGGCTACGAAACAGGGTTGGCAAGTTTTGGACACTAGTGGTTTAAACCGCGGTTTAAACCATGGTTTAAACAGTCCGCCCAAAATAGGTTTTGGACACCTTAAATTGTCCAAAACTGTCCAAAACCTAAAATATTGGTATAAAAAATATTTTTCTGAAATGTTATTTTCTTAAAACAACTATATAGCATTTAGACACATACAGGTACATGTACATATTGATGGATGGTTATCTACATGTATTTTTGGATACTTTATTGCTATATAATAATAATAATAATAATCTAAAAGGACACATATGATTTCAATAAATTAGGAGTCTTATTTGCTTCTTTCTATAATCCATGGGTTAATTTTTTTCAACTTTTGTTTGTCTTAAATGTTTTAACTCTGTATATTTCGACCAGTTGTGTTAAACCCACAGAAACCCTATTTAATCAATAATGTAAACATATTAGACTACCTATGTACAGCTAGATGTTTATATTATTGAGAACTGTCTCTGTGTCTAAATCTATTTCTTGCAAAATGTTCATGGCCTATGGAAGAATCTTAAACTCATAGAGAAAATATAGTCTGCTAAGATGTTGTTTCAACAATTAACTGATGACCCTTGCTCTCTAAGGCTATTCTAGAATGCACTACTCAGTACACACATTAGCTATGTTTACATAAGATCATATGCAAATTTGGGATTAAGGCATTAAGCTGATAGAATATAAATTAGATTCTTCATGTTTTCATCTATCCTCAGTTAATGCTAGATATCAATTAGATAATTAGTAAAAAGATATCCTTGTGCTACATTAATCTTTGAATTCTTCTGTTGTCCTGAATATTTATGTGTTGATGGTATTTGAAATAGTTAATATGTATTTCAAAGGTGGTAGGCCTAAGGATCCAATTTGGAAGCACTTTTTGGAAGTTAAGATTAATGGCAAACAAATGGCTAAGTGTAGAGAGTGTGAGTACACAGTTGTCAACAATGTAGCAAGGATGAAAATACACTATGAGAAGCATGAGAAGTCTACTGAAAGTTCTGTTGAACAGGCTGATACAGACAGTGCAGACACACATATCAGCAAAGACATCAAGATTTTGAAGGTAAATAAAATTAATGCTTAACCCCTTGCCCTCTAATGTCAATAATTAAAAATTCTATATTTTATTGTGACTATACCAAGGAAACTAGTTTTAATTTTTCAACAATTTTGTTGGGCGATGACAAATTTGTTGAAAATAAAAAAATAGTTTATCTTTTAATTTTATTTGAAAAATGTTTTTTGTTGACATTGGAGTGCTAGGAGTCCAATATATCTAATACATTCCTTAACCCTTTCACCGATGAATTCCTCAGCTATCATTTTCAAGGACACTATGCGGGAAAACTGCAGAATATTTTGAAACTAATTTGACTGGAAAACAAATTTACTCGTGAAATGACTGCCGCTTTTACTAAGCCAGTCATTTCAGTGAAAAATTTTCAAAAATTTGTGCTAAGTTGTGTTTAAAAGTCATAATGTACAATGTAGGTAAGGTTACTATTCACTGTAATTGTCTTGGCCGCATAGGGGTTATCAACAGGATATCAACAGGATAACAGATACCTGAGTTAATTATTCTCTTTGCCATGCTAGTAATAGAGCCAGGTCTGATAATCTCTGATAACCACAATCACATGCTGAGCCTCTTTACAATTCAATGGTATAGGTGTGATAATTGGCCTGTGAGGGCTCTGGCTTAAGATTAGAAATAACACACAATGATCTGCTTAACCCTATACTTTCTGCAACCCAAGGTTTTCAGAAATACTCTTGCCTGAATACCTTTACTACAGTAATATTAAGAAAACAATTTGGTATAGCACACTAACACCCTTCAGATAGACTGATGCAAACAGTCAAACTAATATTCAGCAAGTCCCAAAGTTTTGAAAATAAATAAAAACATGCATTTATTTGACAGAAGGGTGGTCTATCTTTAACTCTATCCATTCCAAATTTTAAATGTATTGAATTATGACATAAAATTAATTACTTTTGAAATTCAACATAGGAATGACTGATTTTGTTGCAATGCCAGTCAATTTCAATGTAAATTTTAAAAAAGATTATCATATCTTGTCCCCAAATGGCTTGGACCAGGTAGGGTGTATATCTACATTTGGCTTATATAGCACATGTAATATCCCTTTTCTTTGTTTCAGCTGGACAAACCATCAGCTGCACCATGCACAAAGCGACTAAGAGAAGAATTGCCATCACAATCAGCACCACCCTCACCAACCTGTCCAGTTCAATTCAACCCGATCTGAGCCGACATTGTATCACTACCACCTCAGCGATGAAGTCAGCAATAGATATAGAAGTCGCGAGGTTGTTTTATGCTTGTAGCCTTCCATTTTCAATGGCTGAACATCCACAGTTCATAAAAGTTGTTAGTATGCTACGCCCAGGATATAAACCCCCTTCACGTAAACTGATTGGTGGAAAGCTTCTAGATGCTGTGCATGGTCAGGTGACAGAGGATATGAAGGTGATTCTTGATGGCAAGACAGCAACATTAGTGGAGGATGGGTGGAGTAACATTCACAATGAACCTATCATAGCATCCTGCTTGCAAGTAGAAGGAAAGAGCTTCTTCCTAAGCAGCTTTGACACTGGTTCTATGGCTAAAAGTGCTGAAAACTGTAAGGTGAAGTGTCAAGAGACAATACAATATGCTAGGACAAAATACAACTGTACAGTTAAGAGCATTGTCACAGATAATGCAAAGAACATGGAAAAAATGTGTGATGGTTTGAAGGCTGATGACAATGATCTTATTGTCTATGGCTGTACTGCACACTGGCTAAACTTACTAGGGCAAGACATAACACCGGATACGCTAATTAAGCATGTAGTTGAGATTCAAAAATATTTCAGGAATCACCACAAGCCACTATCCTGGCTCTCGGAATGTATTGGTAGTGTTAAGCCACAGCTTCCTTGTGACACTAGATGGAAGAGTCAACTCGTGTGTATTGACTCCTTCATTCACAACCGTCCACATTTCATGAAAATTGTACAAGACCATGAAGGAGAAATAGATAATTCTATTGTCAAGAAGATAATGGACTTTAACCTGTTTAGAAATGCAAGAGACTTAGCCGAACAACTTCGGCCAATTTCAATAGCAATTGACACATGTCAGAGTGACACATCAACACTAGCCGATGCATGCCATGTTTGGCTTGAATTGCTAAACAACACTCTGCTAGAACCACACAAGAAAACTCTGTTAGCACGTATCAGCAAGGCAATCCTGCCAGAGCATCTTGTTGCATACACATTACATCCAAAGTTTCAGGGCGAGATGCTGGTAGCAAAACAGTTTGAAGAAGTGAACAATTGGATAATAGCTAAGAACCCTAGCTTTATAGCAACATTTATTGCATACCAGGCTAAAAGCAGCCCATTTCCTGCATCATATTTCTGTGATGCTGCAGTTCAAGTGCCTTCAGTGACATGGTGGAAGGCCTTGAAAACACTAGGTGTGCCAGGTGATTTTATTGGTATGGCTATTCCGCTGCTTGAAGCACCAGCATCATCAGCATCGATTGAGAGAATTTTTAGCAATTTTAGCTATATCCACACTAAAATCCGTAATAGGCTTGGAGTAGAGAAAGCGTCAAAGCTAGTGTTTTGCTACAGGATGTTGAGAGGGCTGTCTGATTTGGACTACTAATTAAACCTAATTAAGCCTTTTAAGTTTTAATTGTATGTATTTGATAAAAATGTAATAATAACTCATATAATAAATGGATTTGTTTAATATAGTACTTTTGATGCAATCTCTGATTTCTTGTTATTTTTTAATAGGATTATGATGCATAAGAGTATGGTGATATGTCCAACATAGTTTTGGACAGTTTTGGACTGGTTTAAACCATTTAAGACAGGTTTTAGACAGGTTTTGGACAATGTCTGCTCAAAATTAGTTTTGGACTGTCCAAAACCCAACCCTGCTACGAAAGATACCTACTTATAAGAATGCACTTATCACACACAAAAAATTGAATAAAACTAATTATTTTTATCACCATCATAGAACATTGGATGGCTAAAAATGTCTAAAACCTATATTTTCGTGCGCTATTTTATAATTTCGTTGTATGCTAGAAAAATCATAATATGAAATGAATATTTTGGGTAATATTGTATATCAATTACTACAGCCTGTTTAGTAGACGATTTCCCGGAATTGTGAGCCTTTGTAATGACCGCCCAACAGCCCGAGCGGTTTCGTCCAATTGCAAATTCATCCAATAAAACAAGCCATTGTGGAAAGTTCATTTATTATTCTAACATATACATCAATGCAGATAACCAGGAAAATGAGTAAAACGTACATTTACATTCATATCCAACGTGTTTGACTCATAACATTGATATCTGTCAGTCAAATATCAACAGCTTAAGCTGTTCGCAGTTTCACTGGGCGAGTTTATATGGGACGAGATGGTCACTTGTTACCGGTATCTCGCGATCTCCACGCGGAAACAGTTATTTTGTGGCAAATTCAAAATCATTTCTAGGGACGATTTGGGGGAGTTTCAGCCATTTTGGGATATGATTTAGCTGAAGACAGTTAAAATTTAGCGTTTAATATCAGGATTCATGTAATTTCTTGGTTTTATTGTGGAAATTTGCGGCGACTATTTAAGCGGGCTGATATACATGTAGGTTGAATATGGAATCATACTACTCAAGCCTCACTCCATTTTCCCCATTTTTCCGATCGGAATAATACTGGTGTTAAAGGTATACTGATATGAAAATTGATATCGATACTGATATTCATTTTTCTAATACCGTGAAGCTCTACTTTAGAATCGCCACATTGTGCACTTACAAATGTATTGTCTAATTCACCTTCTCAGTTTATCCACCCATAATAATCAACTAAGTGACGTGTACGATGACGTCATAATCAACTAAGTGACATGTATGATGATGTCATAATCAACTAAGTGATGTATGTGATGATGTCATAATAATTTAGTGATGTCATGAATTGATTCGAAATAGTCCGTCTTTAACTCTTAATAATCCGACACGTTGTACGAATTGTATGTCTTTGCTATTTAATAAACATGCAGTTGAATATTCTGAAAGTAATTTGACTGGGCGCTGTTGCTGACATAGGCAGCAACAGCACCCATTCGAATTAGTTTCAAAATATTCAACAGCTTGCCTGCACAATTTTCTGGAAATCGATAGTCCAGGAGTTCAGAGATCGGTTTTAGAGATCGATCGATCTCAACACGAGCATGGTATGGGTAGAGCTTAGATAGATAGATAGGGGTGGAGCAGAGCTAAAACTGGAAAGGTCCATTGTCTTGGACTGTAGTACTTTGGCATTGAATAACTTCACATATTAGGCAATAAAAATGTATGCGTAATATTTAAGTTGCAAAATTCTCTTACTTGAAGAAAAATGGGAAAATTCCCAGTCATGACAGTTGCACCAGTACATGTATGCCCTTTTCAATAATTTTCATCCCTACTAGAAGAGGTTACTGTACTTCATCTTCAAGCAGATTGTGCAGACATGTTCTAGCCAATGAAAATGTACATGTAGCAAGAAAGGAGCGACAATGAATGCTAGTGATTGTTATGATATTTGGTTTGTCTAACACAATGAACTTTGTTTGAATAAGAATTGATGTGCTTTAGATAAATAACAGCAACATTGAGTAAGTTTAACCCCTCTTGCGTCAACAGCACCACAGATCGCTCAAATATGCCACTTTATAGGCCTGTTAATTAACCATTTAGTGGTCAAGATTTGTAAAAAAGATGAAAGTGTTGCTCATTGAATGCAATCCATTTGCAGGGCAAGAGAAGACATTTTTTAAGTTTTCCAATGAAATTTACAAAAAGGTCTCGGTTGTCCCATAAATGAAGGCTGTTTGAACATTATATGGTAAAGAAAACTAAAATTTGTTCATAATTAGTATCCATTTGCAGGCCAAGAGGAGACTATTTTTTTTAATTTATCACTGGAATGACTGGCTCGGTAATCAAGCCGACTGGCTCGGTGAGCCACCCAGTCATTCTAGTGGTAAATTTCCAAAAATAGTCTTCTTGGCCTGCAAATGGACATTCCTCAACACCAGTGAAGAGACTGCTGTGGCCAGTTTTACCATTAAATGTTTAAGTAGACACAGGGTTTAAGTTCATTTGATATCAGTTGCAATGTAAACCAGCAAGGATGCAATAAATACTGTTGTTGCATTCTAAATTTGCTACATGGTAGTCAGTGAAATATAGTGAATTTTTCACACTTGACCTCACCAAGTATCGAAATCGTATCGTTGGTTTAAAAATTGATCAAATCTGAAATCGGAAGCAATGAGCACAAACCCTAGTCAAACCCTGTTTAGACCTACCGGTACTTTTCATTATTAATAATAATAATAATAATTATTATTATTATTATTATTATTATTATTATTATTATTATTATTACACGTACATGTGCAATGTATTATTATTAAACATTATTATTAGCTCACCTGGCCTGAAAGGACAAGTGAGCTTATGCCATGGCAACCGTCCGTCGTCCGTCCATCCGTCAACTTTTTCTTTAAACAACTTCTCAAGAACCACTGGGCCGATTTCAATTATATTCGCTAGGAAGCATCCCTAGGGCATAGAGATTAAAGTTTGTTCAAACGAAGCCGATCGGCCGAAGGCATCCTTTTTAGATGTATAAACAAACAAAGCCTACACTTTGTATTATATTTGTTTCAGCACCAAATAAAATATTTTTTCTCGCCTTTTTGCGTTTTACTTTGTCCGTGTGAAGAGGAAGATGCGCATAAGTGTCCTTAACTCCGTCACTGTGCGCAAGAATCTCCAAGGGAAATCCCAAGGGTCCAACCTGATTGGTTAAAAGCATCAAGTATCTTTCATTGGTTTTAACCAGATCATAATCGGATGCAGTGTTTAGTGGAGCATTCACGATCAGCTGTTTTTATTATTACTATTGAAAGCTTATAATGAATGCTCCGCGATAAAGACCACGCGATTAGGCACATGATCAATTAATGGACAAACCAGGTCTGAAGACGCGATCAGCTGCGCGCGTGTATGCGTGTATAAAGATAACAAAATGACTTTAGAACATTTTCAACCTATTGACTGCGGCATGAAAGTGAATATAAACTGGACATACCGGAGTGTGCGAAAATAAATAATCATCAGCTATTTATACAGATTATTTCAAAACAATTTGACTCGAAGTTGTTGCTGTCCATGTCAGTAACAACTTTTGGGTCATAAAGTTTTCAAACTAATCAGCTCTTTATTTATTATTTCCTTTAAATTATATTTCCATAAAGCCTCTGCATTCGTCTTGAAAGTGGTTAAGTCATAGCCCTTATAGATCCATGGCGCAATAGTCGCCTGAGCCAATGACCCAGAACGCGTGAATATAGTGAATACAACACATTCCACGCTATAAGATCTTCTGTCTTCTAGAAAAGATGATCTAAGAGGTTAGTAGTTATTAATAACTTGTCCGATTTTAGCTAAATATTTTGGAGACAATTTGATTGGAAATTATTGTCATGGCGCAATATGTTTTAATCAAATCATTTTCAATATATTGTTTCATTCATATTGCGGCTGCCTTTAGCGCATTCAGCATTGCAATGGTATTACTTTAAAGACTGATCAATACTCACCCAAGCGTACATTTATACACATGTGTGGGATGAATTATTCTTGAACAAGCGAAGAATAGAGGGATTACAGTTATGGCTTCACCGGTTTAGTTAGATCGCTTGAATTTATCGTCATAGTTAGCGAGGAATTTATCCCGCTAGGATATTTGGATGGTCGTTGTTTTATTTATTCCCTTGTAATGACGTCAATCGCATCATCAGCTATGGAAAGCGAAGGTGGTATTACAATAATATAATCAAAACGAGGCTGAGTTAAGTTTATTTGTGTTTTACAAATGGCTGCTATTTTGCGTATTCAACGTTGTCAGCAACTACGATTTTCAGATTTAACTTGTCTTCATTGGAACAACATTTAATTGAGCATGGAAGGATAACTATACTAAGAACAGTAGGGCTATGTATATAACACATGGACATATATTTACTGCAATAATAGTGCCGAAAATGATTGCTTTTGACTACCATGAATACGGAAATGAAGAGACCAGACTCGTCAAATTCGCATGAAATGCTTTATTATCAAATTATTACAATATATAAATTGTCAATACCATCACTGACGGTATTTGACGATATTGGCGGTTTTTAGAAATGAGACGATAACAATAACAATAATATCGCGATTTTCCCGGTTTTATCGGGAAACCGCCCAGCTCTAGTGCACGGGTAGACCCAAGTTTGTTCAAGGAAACCTGATTGGACGATTTGCCTGGTGGCCATCTTGGATGACCTAGTTTTCGCGAAAACAACTCCCGAACCGCTGAAGGGATAGACCTGAAATTTGGTAAATATGCTTAGGGACCAAGGGTCCATTCAAGTTTGTTCAAGCAAAGTTCGTACATTAAAAACATGGCCGCCATCAACCAATCAAAATTTAGCGTTTGTTGGTGATATTGGCTTTTTTGTATTTGATGTATTTTGATGGCGAAAATTGCTTTATATATGCTTATCAGTGTGGCGAGTTCAAATATGCCACTTTCAAGACTGTCGGATAAATGGTTTGGCTGCCATCTTGGTTTGTTTTCCCGCCATCGGCTCCCATAGTAAAGCAATGGGCCCATAGTAAAGCAATGGGGAATTCTTTGAACGACTTCTTCTCAAGAACCACTGGCCCAATTTCAATTATATTGTGGAGGAAGCATTCATAGGGCATAGAGATCTAAGTTTGTTCAAACGAACCCGATCGGCCAATTTGTCCGGTGGCCATCTTGGATTTAGGCCGATTTTAGGAAACGGCTTGGGGGGATTGATGCAAACCTCATGAAATATGATTTATGGCAAAGGAACTTGATTGGTCAAATGGTTTGGCGGCCATCTTGGTTGACCTAGTTGTAGTGAAAATGACTTATTCTCCAGAAGCGCTGAAGGGATCGGGCTGAAATTTAGCAGATATGATTAGGGCCTAAAGGCCATTGAAGTTTGTTCAAAAGAAGTTGATCCATCAAAAAACATGGCCGGCGTGGGCCAATCAAAATATAGCATGTTTGGTGGCCATATTGGATTTTTTTATTTGATGGATTTTGAGGCCGAAATTGTTTTTATATGTGTTTTGGGGTATTCTGATCTCAAATTTGCAATTTTCGAAACTGTCGGATAAACGGTTTGCTGGCCATCTTGTTGATAAAGAGCATTCTAGTGTTACATATGCAATGGCGACCGTCCGTCATCTGGCATCCGTCAACTTTTCCTTTAAACAACTTCTCAAGAACCACTGGGCCGATTTTAATTATATTTGGCAGGAAGCATCCTTAGGGTATAGGGATTCAAGTTTGTGCAAACGGGGCCGGTCGGCCAAAATCCAAGATGGCTGTCTGCCTTATTGGCCGATTTTGAGAAATGTCTTTGAAAATCTTCTCCGAAACCACTCAGGGGATCGATTCAAAATTCATGGAATATCATCTAGGCGTGTAGCTGAACCAAGTTTGTTCAAGGGAGCTTGATACTCCATATGGTCCGGCGGCCATCTTGGATGACCTACTTTTCGCGAAAACGACTTCTCAAAAACCACTGAATGGATCGGGCCCAAATTTGGGAAATATTAGCTCACCTGGCCTGAAAGGCCAAGTGAGCTTATGTTGTGGTGACCATCCGTTGGTGTCCGTCATCCGTCCGTCCGTCAACTTTTCCTTTAAACGACTCCTTCTCAAGAACCGCTGGGCCAATTTCAATTATATTTGGCAGGATGCATCCTTAGGGCATAGGGATCCAAGTTTGTTCAAATGAAGCCAATCGGCCAATTAGGCCGGTAGCCATCTTGGATTTTTGCCGATTTTTAGAAACGTCTTTAAAAATCTTCTCCGAAACCGCTTGAGGGATTGAAGGAAACCTGATGAAATATGATCTAGGGCAAGAGCTCAACCAAATTTGTTCAAGGGAACTTAATTAGTCAAATAATTTGGTGGCCATCTTGGTTGACCTAGTTTGAGCGAAAATAACTTTTCCAGAACCGCTGAAATTTGGCAGATATGATTAGGGACTAAGGGCCAGTAAAGTTTGTTCAAGAGAAGTTGATCCATCAAAAAACATGGCCGGTGTGGACCAATCGAAATATAGCATGTTTGGCGGCCATATTGGATTTTTTTATTTGATGTATTTTGAGGCCGAAATTGGGTTTATATAGGTTTTTGGGTATTCTGATCTCAAATTTGCAATTTTCGAAACTGTCGGATAAACGGTTTTGCGGCCATCTTGGATCATTTTCCCGCCAAAAGCTCCCATACTAAAGCAATGGGAAATTAAAAATATCTTCTCGAGAACTGCTGGGCCGATTTCAGTTATATTTGTCATGAAGCATCCTTAAGGCATAGCGATTCAAGTTTGTTCAAACGAACCCGATCGGCCAATTTGGCCGACGACCATCTTGGATTTGGGGCGATTTTTAGAAATGTCTAAAAATCTTATCCCAAACCATTTGAGGGATCGATTGAAATCTCACGAAATATGATCTAGGGTAAGCGCTGAATCAAGTTTGTTCAAGGGCACTTGATTGACGAAATGGTTCAACGGCCATCTTGGATGACCTAATTTTCACAAAAGCGACTTCTTCCCCAGAACCGCTGAAGCGATCAGGCCGAAATTTGTGGTATATAATTAGTAACTAAGGGCGATTAAGATTGGTTCAAGAGAAGTTGATTCGTCGAAAAATATGGGCGCGGTGGACCAATCAAAATATAGCGTGTTTGGATTTTTTTATTTGATGGATTTTAAGGCCGAAATTCGTTTTATGTAGGTTTTTTGGTATTCTGATCTCAAATTTGCAATTTTCGAAACTGTCAGATAAACGGTTTGGCAGCCATCTTGGATAATTTTCCGGCCAAAAGCTCCCATACTAATGCAATGGGAAATTTAAAATGTCTTGTCGAGAACTACTGGGCCAATATGAATTATATTTGGCAGGAAGCATCCTTATGGCATAGAGATTTCATTTTGTTCAAACGAAGCCGATCGGCCAATTTGGCCAGCGGCCATCTTGGATTTCGTCTGATTTTTAGAAATGTCTTTAAAAATCTCGTTCTCCGAAACGGCTTCGGGAATCGATTCAAAACTTATGAAACCTCATGTAGGTAAAGAGGTCAGCCAAGTTTGTTCAAGACAACTTGATTGACCAAATGATTCGGCAGCCATCTTGGATGACCTAGTTTTCCCGAAAACAACTCCAGAACCGCAGAAATCTTCTCCGAAACGGCTTGGGGGATTGATGCAAACCTCATGAAATATGATTTATGGCAAGGGAACTTGATTGGTCAAATGGTTCGGTGGCCATCTTGGCTGACCTAGTTGTAGTGAAAATGACTTATTCTCCAGAAGCGCTAAAGGGATCGGGCCGAAATTTGGCAGATATGATTAGGGACTAAGGGCCATTAAAGTTTGTTCAAGTGATGTTGCTCTGTCAAAAAATATGGCCGCCGTGGGCCAATCAAAGTATAGCGTGTTTGGCGGCCATATTGGTTTTTTTTATTGATGAAGTTTGAGGCCGAAATTGGGGCTATACAGGTTATTGGGTATTCTGATCTCAAATTTGCAATTTTCGAAACAGTCGGATAAACAGTTTGGCGGCCATCTTGGATCATTTTCCTGCCAAAAGCTCCCATACTAGAGCAATGGGAAATTTAAAATATCTTCTCGAGAACTACTGGGTTGATTTCAATTATATTTGGCATGAAGCATCCTTAAGGCATAGAGATTCAAGTTTGCTCAAACGAACCCGATCGACCAATTTGGCCGGCGACCATCTTGGATTTCGGCCGATTTTTAGAAACGTCTTTAAAAACTCACGAAATATGATCTAGGGTAAGCGCTGAATCAAGTTTGTTCAAGGGAACTTGATTGACCAAATGGTTCAGCGGCCATCTTGGATGACCTAGTTTTCACAAAAACGACGTCTTCCCCCACCACTTGCTGAAGCGATCAGGCCGAAATTTGTGATATATAATTAGCAACTAAGGGCGATTACGGTTTGTTCAAAGGAAGTTGCTCCGTCAAAAAACAGGTCCGCCGTGGGCCAATCAAATTGTAGCGTGTTTGGCGGACATATTGGATTTTTTTATTTGATGGATTTTGAGGCCAAAATTGGTTCTATATATGTTTTTGGGTATTCTGAGCTTAAATTTGCAATTTTCGAAACTGTCGGATAAACGGTTTGATGGCCATCTTGCATAATTTTCTCATCAAAAGCTCCC
The DNA here is from genome assembly GCA_034401795.1 of Chaetoderma sp. LZ-2023a. Taxonomy (NCBI): domain Eukaryota; kingdom Metazoa; phylum Mollusca; class Caudofoveata; order Chaetodermatida; family Chaetodermatidae; genus Chaetoderma; species Chaetoderma sp. LZ-2023a. The sequence goes on along the minus strand of CM067360.1, from coordinate 95,740,812 downwards.
ATGCTTAAGCAATGGGAAATTTAAAATGTCTTCTCGAGAACTTACCAGGACCATTTCAATTATATTTGGCAGGAAGCATCCTTAGGGCACATCGATCCAAGTTTGTTCAAATGAACCCGATGGGCCAATTTGCCCAACGGCCATTTTGGATTTCGACCAATTTCAGGAAATGTCTTTATAAATCTTCTCCGATACCACTTGCAGAAACTTCATCTAGGCCACGAGGTAAGCCAAGTTTGTTCAAGAGGACTTGATTTACCAAATGGTTCGACGACCATCTTGGATGACCTGGTTTTCACGAAAATGAGTCCTTCAGAACCGCTGAAGGGATCACGCCAAAATTTGGGCCATTAAAATTTGTGCAAGGGAAGTTGATCCATCAAAAAAACATGGGCGCCGTGGGCCAATCAAAATGAAGTCTGTTTGGCGGCCATATTGCACTTGCAAAAATGTCAACCAACTCATTTAAAAGACTGCTAAACCACCCACCAACAATTTTGACAAAAATTGATGGTGCTCCAGGTGAGCGACACAGGCCCCTTGGGCCTCTTGTTTAATAATATTATTTTATTTTATTATTATTATTATTGCTTTAACAGGTGCTTTCCTGGTTGCATTTGTGTTCTTCATGATAACTTGTGGCTTTCCATTGTTATTCATGGAGTCGGCTCTTGGTCAGTATTACCAACTGAGTCCAATCAAGATTTTTAACATCTGCCCACTGTTTCAAGGTGTGTACACTTAATAAGCGCTCTCCCGCTATTACTCTACGCAGCCAGGTATCTAATTTATTATATAGCAATATGCTTAACTTTCTGCCGACTACATGTACATTTTCTATGGGGTTTAACTGAATATTTTGAAAACAATTTGACTGAAAGTTGTTGATCCCTAAGCCAACAATAACTCACTAAGATAGTTTTAAAACTATTCAGCAGGTCCAGAGTTAATGCCAGTTGAAATTATTGTCTGTAGCTTGCAGGCATCTGATAGTTAACAATTGTAGAATGACGTGGCCCACAGCTAGTATTTAACTCTTTAATGGTCAAAGTTGGTCATGAAAATCAGATTATTTGCTTATAAAATGTCCATTTGCAGGCCAAGAGAAGACTGTTTTTGACAATTTTCCATTGGAATGACTGGCTCGGTTACATAATCTTGGTCTGCAAATAGACACTTTCCAAGACCACTGCAGAAGTTGTTTTTGGCCGACATGAGTGTTGATGGGTTAAAAGACAAGTGTGACAGGCTATCGTTACGACTTAGGTGACTTTGTCAGAAATGGCAAAAATTTTACAGACAGACTGACTGACAGACAGACAGACAGACAGACAGACAGATTTATACTTGTCTGAGTAGCAACTAAAAGTGGAGTATCTATACATGAATGTAAATGTATACATTCTTAAGCTAGGATTCCATTGACGCATATGCTTATACATGTACGTATCCATATCCGAAATTTCTTTTCTCCAATTGCAAAAACATCATGGGCTTTCCCCAAATCTACATGCTATTATTCTGTACATGTGTTCCATCATAAAAGTTTTAAAATTCATAGTAAGGGCGCTGGAATGTCAAAGGATGATAGAATTATTTAAAAAATATTCATGCTTCTTTGATGCCTGCAATCCAGACCATAAGGATGCCAATTACAAACACAAATCAGACACAGCCTGTTGTGGTGGTGGTGGTGGCGGTGGTGGGGTTGGTGGTGGTGGTGGTGGTGGTACACTTGATTGGACTAGAATTGACTAAAATCACTGCTTTCGGATACGCATACATGCAAATGGAATCACTCATTCGCATACGCATATGGATACGCATACACGTTAATGGAATCCTATCTTTACTGTCGATTGCGAACTCAATTAACATAACAGGATGTAGTCACCAACTTGTGTCGCTTAGGCACCCGTCTAACTTTACATATCTAGTTAGAAGACATAACTACACCATATTCATGAAGAGGTGGCTAAATCTAAACCTTTGTTTAGACTCAATTTGATGCTCGTGGAAAGAGTAAAATAACATCAGTTTATGTGACTACATGTACATGTATCAAGAGCCTGTGGAATGACCATCACACAGCGTAGTAAAGCGGCAAGAGGTGATTAGTATAGTATGCTTATTTTCAACATGAAACTTTGGAACCTGACATGTCTGGCTGTACAACTGCAATAACATAACACGACTTATAACAGCTCAGCATTAATATCAACAGGACTTCCAAGCGTATAGCTACTGGACTGCTTCTCTTCACTCTACGTGTGTACCCGGGCCCACTGTCCTGCCTGACATTCATTCTATATTGGTTTTGATTACTTCTTTTCTAAGGTATTGGCTATGTGATGGTTGCTGTGTCGACTGTGCTAACTATATACTACATGGCAATGATGGCCTGGGTTATCTATTATCTATATTCATCATTCGCATCTACATTGCCATGGGCAGTGTGTGGTAATGTCTGGAATACGAACTCATGCATACCGTTGCATGATTGGAATATCTCTGCCACACTACAAAATAACACCATAAAAGGGCACAGCTCAACAGAGGAATTCTGGGAGTAAGTTATCATATTCTATGTAAAATATTTAAGCCAATGTGATGTTATTTCATTTGAATTCTCAAACTCTTTGTTGACTCTTCCACACACACGCACACATGCACGCACGCACGCACGCACGCACGCACACACACACACTTGAACTCCTCATCATAATCTTCTTTACCTGATCTTATCTTCAGCTGGTTAGCCTTGACCACCTTCTTCACATTATTAAACTGTTGCTGGTTAAGCCATCCACAACGGGCCTCAGCAGTGGTCTTGAGGAATATTCGCTTGCAGGCCAATGAAGAATATTTTTATAAATTTACAACTGGAATGCCTGGCTTAAAAACTGAGCCATGTCTGGCTCAAAAGCCGAGGGAACGATTCTCTTGATTACGTTTCAAAAATAGTCTTGTCTTGGCCTACAAATCGACATTCACTAAGCAAATCAATAGTCTTCTCTTGGTGTGCAAATGAACATTCCTGGAGACCACTGCAAGTGACGGTTTTGGCTAGCTTGACTATTAACTGTTAACTCTTGCCACTCTGATGTCAAAATTTTTAATTTTCAAATTAAATTAAAAGATGAACTGGTGTTCATTTTTCAACAAATTTGGTGGAAGATATTGCTGTCATAGACAGCAACGTCGTCTGCCAAAACTGTTGAAAAATGTACACCGTTTTCTTGGCTATTGACACATTAAAAGATAGTATATTGACATCAGAGTGGCACGGCTTAAAGATTTAAACTCATAAATTTCAAGGTCCCCAGTCTTTAGGCCATGTTCTCCAAAGGCCCTTTCTTCACCACCTCCTCCCCATCCACTGTACATCATCATTGTCCACATGATGGCCTATTGGCCAGATACATGTATTCATCGCTTATGTTGTCCACATCCTCCACGGCTGCCATTCTCCATTACCTGATTTCTATCCTCATTCTTATCATTTATCACCTCGACTCCGTCTACATCATCGACCATCTTCATTTTGTCCTCCCATTTCTTCCCATCATCCAACATCTTATTTCCATCTTCTATTTCTTTTTCCTCTTCCTTTCATCCTCTTTTTCATCAAGCTAATCAGGCTCTGCCACTACCTTAAATTGAATTATGTGCTGGAAAAAAATCCTACAAATCTTTTATTGTCATCCTGTCCAGTTTCATACTTTCCAGACCATTTGTACACAGCCTTGATTACATCTTTATGTGTGTGGGTGGTCGTGGGTAGTGTTATCATAATTATACTATTTATCATTATTGTCTGTAGCATCATCTTTGTTATCGCCGCTGTCATCATCATACATGTATTGTGGTCATGTATTATCAGAAATAAACTTATTCATAGATATTATTGGGAGGTGGGTTGGGGGGGGGGGAGGGGGTTAGATATTTAAATCGTTTACATGTACCTTGAGCTACTTTATACATGTATATTTTTGACATTAGTTATCTGTTCAATAATCTGCATAAAAATATAAGTGTTAGCTCTGTCCATTGTAAATTTCGCTAAGTCTGGTGTTTGGTACATTTATTATTAACCTAACTCTAACTAACTCATGTGGGTGAGGTTTGTCACCTTTCTAGCTAAAGCATATTTCTAATTCTACACTGAATGGTCGATTTGCTGCTTCTCAGTCGATCTCCGCATCCCTGACAAAAACACAAACTAATTTTGAAGTTTGATGTATATTGATGGATTAATATCTACATAAATAAGGTAAGTAAATACATTCATGAATTTATTAATAAGATAGTATTGTCCTCGTGACAGCCATACATTGTATTGAATGTTTTCATGGTTGCTATTTGTCAGAACAAACTACGTAGATGTTTGCTTGGTGAAAGTGCATTTGCAGGCTCAGAGAAGACTATCTTTGAAAATTTACCACAGGAAATGACTGACTACTTGCCAATTTGCAGGTCAAGAGAAGAAAATTTAGGAAATATTGCCACTGGAATGACTGGTTCACTAATCAAGCCGGTCATTCCAATGGTAAAATCTCCAAAATAGTCTTCCCTTTGCTTGAAAATTGACATTCAAAAGCAAATATTTTAATTTTCTTGACTAAATTCGACCATTGAATAGTTAACCTGCTCATAGCTCTGAAATAGCATGGATACAGTACAGCTCAAGTTAACATGTTTCCAAAATAAAAACAGAAACATGAAAAGTGTTATGTTGATTATTTTGAACATAATTGAATTGGAAGACATTTCTGCCTTAGGGACATTAGGCAACAATGGATTCCAATCCAATTACGTTCAAGATATTCAACAGTACATTTTATTTTGTTTTGAAAACATCTTAAGTTATTGCTGTGCACTACTGTATCAGTACGTAGCTCATGTTCATTTTGAAGAGAGAGTGAAAGGCACTGTATTCACTGCTGGTTGTGTAAAGTTAAGCCTTGCATGGCATGTCCATTGCCATGTGACTTGGACTTTAGTATTATGTAGACTTGTGCGATTATTAGGGCCCTGCACTGGAAGGTGTGGAAGCCCTATAGTAATCACTGCGTCTGTCTGTCCGTCCGTCTGTCTGTCTGTCCATCCGTCTGTCTGTCCATCCACAAATTCTCGTAAACAGCATATCATACAGAACCCTCTTAAGATATTTTAATGATACTTGGTATATGACTCAGTTTAGATACGTAGATGTGGCTTTTGAAGGATTCACCATTATTGGCCCAATAATTTGCGTGAAAATGGGGTTTTTAATGCAAAAACATGATTTTTGTCAATTTTCTCGTAAACACCATATCATACAGAATCGCTTAAAATTATTTTATGAAACTTGGTGTTATGCCCCGGTTTATGATACGCAGATGTGCCTTTTGAAGGATTCACCTTTATCGGTCCAAGATTTTGGGTGAAAATGGGCTTTTTAATGCAAAAACATGATTTTTGTCAATTTTCTCGTAAACACCATATCATACAGAATTGCTTAAAATAATTTAATGAAACTTGATATATGTCTCAGTTATGATACGCAGATGAGCCTTTTGAAGGATTCACCTTTATCGGTCTAAGATTTTGGGTGAAAATGGTCTTTTTTAACTTTTTACTTTCACTTGATTTCTAGGGGTGTCCCTTTATCTAATGTCTGTCTATCAAGGAAAGCCACAGGTATTGCCTGTAGTGGAATATTTGTTGCCACCAAATTCTGAAATCATTGTTAGCTTGTAGCTTTATACCGTATCCTGCTCGACACAGACACAGAGTGATATTCATTTTGACAATGTTGCAGATGAAAGGAATTCTGTTATTCATCTGACACCTTAATTCTTCAGTTTTTGCTTTAATTCATTTCATTTTTTATTTATTTTTTTTTATGTTATTTTTGTTTTGTTTTGGTTTTGGTTTTTAATATTATGAAGGCTTTGAATAAAATTGCTATTTACTACATAGAAAAAGGTATTTTCAGTGATTGCGGGGCCTTCTTGAGTCAAACAACGTATTCTAGTTCCTTTGAATGATCACGATCGATTAGTTACGAATAATTGTGATTACCTCAATGGACCTCTCTAGTTTTAGCTATACCCCGCCCATCTCTAGCTAAGCTCCACCCATACCTCACTCGTGTTGGGATCAATCGATCTCTGAACACCCTGACTATCAATTTCCCAAAAAATACACATGTAAGCTGTTGAATATTTTGAAACTTAAGGCAGCAACAGCGGCCAGTCAAATTAGTTTCAAAATATTCAACAGTTTGTTTAATAAATAGCAAAGAATTACAAAGACATACAATTCATACAACGTGTCGGACTATTTGAGATTTGATGACGGTCTATATGGAACCCTTTGTGACATAATGATTGTTACATCATCATACACGCGTTGAGCTGGCTATGACGTCATTCGAAGTCAGATGGATGGATACTCTGGAAAGTTGAATTAATTAGCCTGGGTACAAATGAAATACAAATGGATATCAATGATGAAAACTGCAATGGTGATTAGAAATTTCCATTTGCTGGCCAAGAAAAGATTATTTTTGAAAATGTTTCACTTGAATGCCTGGCTCGATGTCTGAGCCAGTCTTCTTCTTCTTTTCAATCGCTGGTATCACACTTGGAGAGCCGTTCTCAAGATGAAATCTGTGGTTTTCTGCAGTTCTTCCACAGGCCCATACAGCTTTGCAAGAAAAGAGGTTGACAAAGGCCAGATCTCTTCTCTCAACAGCTGATACGTACTGCAACATTGAAGTATGTGCTCTGTGGGCTGTTCTGCTTCTCCACAAGGACAAGCGGGCGATGTCGTAAGGTGGAACCACCTGTACATGTGTTGGTTTAGTCTATTATGTCCAGTTCTGAGGCGAAAAATGGTCACTTGCTCTGGCCTCGAGAGATGATGGTAGGCATCTTCTAATTGAGGTGTTCTATAGAGTGACTTGATGATAGTCTTCATCTCTGTATGTGTAACCATGTTTTCTGTCTGATTCTCTTCTGCACCCACCTTTGCCATCTTGTCTGCTTCCTCATTTCCTTGGACTCCACAGTGTGATGGGATCCACTGCAATGCTATCCGAAAGCATTTAATGGTTTGTAGTGCTTCTTCAAGTTGTGGCAGCTTACCTTTGGTGATAGCCTCAAGGACGGAGCGGGCATCAGATAAAAAGACAATCTGTGCAATAGGGTCTGTTGTTCTGCTGATGATATTAGCTGCATGGACCAGTGCTTCGACTTCAGCTCTGTAGTTTGTGCAGTGTTTGCCTGTCGGTATTGCAGCTGACTCATGTTGTCCATTTGGATACTGTATGTGCAGTCCGGCACCTCCGCTCCCAATTGCATCTTTGGCTGATCCATCTGTGTAGATCCTTATCCATGTCTCCTGAGGGTACATATTCTTCCAGCATGGCTAGGGTCAGGGCCTTCTTGCTCACATCACTGTGTTCATCTTTGGTTGTGAGATGAGGTACTGTGGTGCAACATTTCTTGGTGTTTCCTTTGAAGTGCTTTTGTCTCTTTCACAAAACTTGATCTTTTAAGTCTTCCTGATGACAGCTGTGCTTGCCTGATCTTCATCGGGTGGTTGTTGAACGATTTGAACTTTGCAGCTTGGATCAGTGCTTTGCATTCCCTTCCTTTGCTAAGTGGGGGGGGGGGATGCCTGCTGTCTGCTCCATTTTTTCTATTGGTGTTGATCTCATTCCACCAGTGATGATGCGCAGTGCCTGGTTTTGTACTCTGTCGAGGTTCTGTTGATGAGATTTAGCTGCTGTCATCCATGAGCTGGATCCATACTCAAGGTGTGGTCGTACGGCACCTAGGTAGATGGTCTTGAGGATCCTTTCATTGGCACCCCACTTTGTTCCTGCCAGCTTCCTCCTGATGTTTAGCTTTCTTCTGGCCTTTGCCTCTGCATTCTGGATGTGCTCATTCCATGTTAATCTTCTGTCATAGGTGACTCCCAGGTATGTCTGCTGGTCCTCGTACTCGAGTGGAGTACCGCCCAGTGTCAGATTGCCAACCTTGGTTTTGGTGGACAGTGAGAATAGCATGGCTGATGATTTTTCTTTGTTGATGGTAATACACCAGCGATTGGCCCAAGCTGTAATTCTGTCCAAGGCGAGCTGCATTCTGTACGTGGCAGTCGTTGTGTACTCCTCGGTGCACCAGAGTATGAGGTCATCTGCATAGAGGGCTGCTTGGATCCCATTGGGCAGCTCTGCTACAATGTCATTAATGAAGTGTATGAACAGAGTTGGTGATAATACTCCGCCTTGTGGTACCCCTTGTCTCAGCAATACATTCTGTCCAGATTGTCCATCCACCAGCACCCTAGCTATGTGTAGGTATGACTTGGTCCATCGGAACATGTTGCCACCGATGCCTGTGCGCCGGAGCTTCACGAGGAGGCCATCCTTCCACACCTTGTCAAATGCCTTCTGCAGATCAATAAATGCAGCTAGCATCACCTTGACTTGAAAAGTGTCCTCTATGACCTGTGCAAGATGTGTTGTTTGATCTTCTGTGCTCCTGTATCTTCTGAAGCCAGCCTGCTCTGAAACTATAATGTTCTGCGACTCCAGGTACCACTGCAACCGCTGGTTGACGATGCGCTCCATGGTCTTGCATATGCAGCTTGTAAGACTGATAGGACGGTAGCTCAGCACTTTCGTCTTGTTCTTCCCTTTTTTCAGAATAGGAGTCATTCTGGCTTCCTTCCAGCACTGAGGAACCTCTCCATTGGTCCAACTGAGATTAAAGATGTCTAGCAACTTGCGGAGAGATGCATTACCAAGGTGTTGGATCATTTCATTCGTAGTGCCATCTGGCCCGGGAGATTTCTTCTTCAATTGGCGGATAGACTTTTTCAGTTCTGCTAAACTAATGTCAACTTTCATTGCATCGTGAGTCTCTGAATTAAACCCTGCCGTCTTTTCCCTCCAGCTTCTTCTGTTGGCCTCCAGCTTGGTCTTTAGATACCTGGCTTTAGTTTGTTGTAGTGTGAAGTGGTTTTCATGACAGGGATTACCCTCTGCATCTTCTCAGGCCTTGTCTAGTTTATCATGTGCTGCTTGCAGTTCTGTTGTCCAGTAGGGGCGGTAGTTTTTCCTGAACCCTCTTGGAATCGCTTCGTTGGCAGCCGTGAGGATACTTGAATTAAATTCCTAGCCCGCATTGTTGATGTTTCTCCCTTCTACTGCTATATTTTGGGTAAGCTCATTGGAACGAATGCCGAACAGACTCCAATTTGCCTTTTTGTAGTTCCACCTTGGATGTTGAGGTGAACTTGTCGAAATACTTCCAGAAAGAGAGAGGAGGACTGGGCGGTGGTCGCTGCTCCTAACTGCGATCCGACCACTCTACTGAGGTTTCTGTGAATGTCTTCTGTACAAAATGCCAAGTCCGGCGTTATTGTCGAGTGCCACCGGCGCGAGTAGAAGGTAGGCTGATCTGTGGGATCGGTGACAAGTAAAAGGTGCTTTTCATCTAGCCATGCTTCAATGTCTTTTCGTTTATCACGTGTTCTGTATCCCCAGCTCTGAGACTGGCTATTAAAGTCTCCTGCAATGAGGAAGTGGCAGTCCTGGACCTGGATTGTGTCAAGTGAGAGATTCTTGTCATTAGGGCAGTAATAATTGACTGTCAATCACAGAGTTGCTGGTTGTTACCTTGATCTTGATATATTCTGCCTCTTCCATAAAGGTTTTGATCTGGCTGGCGTTCACGCTGTTTCGGACCAAGGTGATCACCCCGCCTTTCTTTCTTCCTCTTCGATCACACCGGAAAATCTGGTAACCTCTGATCTTAAATGGTTTTCCTTCTTGCAGGTGTGTCTCTTGGATGTAGCAGATATCAATGTTGTTTTCATACAGGAACTGTTCGAGCTCTGATTTCTTGTTGGTAACCCCTTCTGCGTTCCAGTGCATGATGTTGATACTGGGGTTCTCTGGGTTTGGTCTTCTCTTTCGGTTGGCCAGTAGCTCTCCATCCTCGTCCCCTACCTCCACAAGACGAGTTGATGGGACCTCCAGTAGCTGAGGGTGGGCTCCTTCGAGGCGTGGAGCCCGGTGCTGCACCTGCCTGACAGATCCTCACAGGGCGAACACCATTTCGGTTGATTCGATCTCCAAGTGTCATTCATTTGCGTTGTGCATGATGCTCTGGTTAGCCCCTCCAAATGTCTCGATTGACACCCAGTGGGTTACACCCCTGCACCACGTTGAGGCCGAGCATATAGTCTTAAACAGGGGGTCCGAGCCAGTCATTCCTGTGATGCAGTTTCAAAAATAGTCTTCTCTTAACGTGCAAATGGACATACGCTCGCTGAGCAAAATGTTAATTTTTGCCACCGATCGCATTAAAGAGTAATTAAGAGGTAGGTTTTGAAATATTTTATGCAGTAGAGATTATTCCCGATTATTTGATAATATAACTTAATCATATACATGTAAATTCAACATTTAAAAAATAATTGTGATTTTTGATTTAATCACATAATCATGGAAGCCTAATATTATGTAACCCAAATGAATACAATGCCTGATCCAGCTCTGCCATTCAGCTCATTGCAAACCACTCAGCCATGGAATTTTACATCATGTTATTTAATAATGCAGTTTGTCAGCTTACACAACCTTTAGAAATTCAGTTTTAGGAACATGACAAATTGTTATGATTGACTTAAACCCTAGACTACTGAATTTAGATTGTTAAATTTCATTCGGTTTCAATCGGAAATGGCCATTTTGTAAACAATGCTGTTGTATATTGTTGCTGTCTCTTACTTCAACATATTTCAGCAACTTTATTTCCAAAATGTATGTCAGTCGGACTTTGCTTTACCAATTCTGTAATGTCTGTCAATATCAGTGTGATAGAGGAAGCGCAGACATTTATGCTTTGAAACTTACAAGTCAGCCAAGTCTAATGCTATCAAGTACTTAACGCGTTAATGATTGAGCCAGACAAAACCAGACTACGCAGTGGTCAAGAAAAGGCTTTTTGTGAACATTTACCACTCGAATACCTGGCTCGATATCCAAGCCAGTCATTCATATAGTAAATTTTCAAAAATAGTCAGCTTTTGGCCTATAAACAGTCATTAACCCTTACCTCACTGGCGTCAAAATTGTAAATTTTCAAATTAAAGTAAAAGATGAACTGGTGTTTATTTTTCAACAAATTTAGTAGAAGATGGTGCTGTTGTAGACAGCAATAGACAGTAGCATCTTCCACTAAAGTTGTTGAAAAATGTACTCTAGTTTCTTTGCAATTGACTCTGTAAAATATTGACATCGTTGTGCTAAGGGTTAAATAAGCACCAAGGTCAGTTTTTTACCAATCTTGAGAATTAGATAGAGTTAAACATTAATACAAGGTAATTTTGCTCAACATTACAAAATTAATTATTCTGTTTTAAATTCTATTCCTTAGGATAGATGAATGAGTGATTAACTGGACCTCCCATTAAGAATCATATAGTGAAATCTTAAAAAAAATCTTGGGACCACACGTTTGTACATGTAAACACAACATTGTTGGGCATGTCGCGTGATGCCAGTGCTTGCGACCTCTGGCTTTGCGAGTGCATGCGTGAGTTATGTTCTGTACATCAGGCTTTAACATGCTTATTAAAATTTTCCATTTTATAACTAATTAATAAGAGTGTCCGTTTGTGTCTGCCTAGATGCAATTGTATGATGGTGTGTGCATGCATGTGTGTGAGTGCCATAAGATTGTGTGTGTGTGTGTGGGTGCGTGTGTACAATGTTCATGCTTATCTGTTAAAAATTGTTAAATAATATACACCAGTTTCTTTGCTATTGACACCATAAAAGATAGAATATTGACATCAAAGTTAAAGGGCAACCATTTAACACTCATATCATCCAAAAATGGCTTCAGCAGTGGTCTTGAGAATGTCCATTTGCAGACCAAGAGAAGACTATTTTTGAAAATTTACCACTGAAATGACTATTCTAGTGGTAAATCTTCAAAAATAGTCTTCTCGGTTTGCAAATGAACATTTTCTATGAGAGAATTGAAATTTCTTGAATAAATTTAAGGGTTAAAGGGTGGAGGCTAGTTTTATCCACTCACAGCACAATATCAGTGGTCATATACTAGACAATAATTTCACTGATAAATTCATAACTATCATATGGACCTGCTGAATATTTTGAAAACAATTTGATTGAAAGTTATTGGTGGCACAGCCACCAAAAACTTTCAGTCAAATTCTTTTCAAAATATTTAGCAGGTGAAGAGTTAAACCCCTTGGAAAATATAGTCTGGAAATTCAGCAGGCAGGCAGTTAAGAACCATCTAAACGGCTAGGCTTTTACAAGATTGCCAATAACATTACACTTTCTATTGATTAACCTTCTAATGGTCAAGGGAATCAAAAAGTTCTTCTGTCCAGTCGTCTTGAGAACTGTCCATTTGCAAGCCAAGAGAAGACTGAAAGCTCACCATGTGCTAGATAACTTGCTATAAAATATGTCCTGGCATAAAGTTTCAATTTTCTTGACAAATCTTGACCATTAAATGGTTGTACTGATTATTCTGTAAAGCTACAGTACTGCTCAGTAATAGCCTTGGAAGTTTTCAAAACATACATGTATATCGTATGATTGAATATTTTGTTCTTAATTTGATTGGATTTCAATCAAATTAAGTCCAAAATATTCAGCAGAACATAATTTGTTAAATCGTGTTCAAATTTGTACTATCTAACATGTTTCTGTTTTCATTTTCGAAACATGTTAACTTATTTCTGAGCTTTACTCTTATCATCGGTTTTATAACTAGCACTGCAATATCCACTTTGTTGCTGTCAAGTTGAGTTGTAATAATTCCCTGTAGTCAGGCAGATTTTGGCGGAGCATTCAGGTGACTCCCAACTACATTCACGAGCACTTGACATATCATAGAGACACATTCAGGTGACTCCCAACTACATTCACGAGCACTTGACATATCATAGAGACACATTCAGGTGACTCCCAACTACATTCACGAGCACTTGACATATCAGAGACACATGAATTTTCATCAACGCTTGAATTCATATTTTCTAACCTATTACATGTACATTTATTAGTGTGGACACAATAATTTAGGCAATTTTTGTGCTGAACCATTGCGCAGTGGTGTAGTGGTAAATTTTAATGGTCCTGAGTGGATGAGGGGCTACAATACTTTTGTGTTGTTGAATTTGTGAAAAAGTCACCCATAAGAGTTCTATTCTTCTGCCATGTCTTCAATGGGAAATTGTGGCCATGTTTGAGGTACTAAGATTCACTTAGGGCTACAACCTATTTAATTGGAAGATTTTTCTTTCCAATATTGAAATGCCTGTCAAGTAGTAATGATAGTTTTTCCATTGATAATGGAAGTGTTCTGGACAACCCGTGTTATCCCAATAGACTTGATAAAGGGGATATTTTGAAATAAGAATTATCCAGAATTTGCATTCAAGGTGCATAATAATTCCATGTGAATGTGTGTTTTAGAATTCAAGGTGCCTTTTTTAAATCAGTCTTGAAATGGGTCTAGGTTTTCACTACTCTAAAATAGGTGCTTTTCTGGTATGGTACCGTAGGATATGGGAGATAACTCGTTTCACAGATTAGGAATGCTACTAACAGAAGGATTTCCTATTGAATGTGGTTGTTCACTACATGTACTAAAGATATGTGAACGTTTTCATGGTAGTACGCAGATCTTGGTATAAAGGATTCTTTTCGCACATTAAGAACATTAATAACAGATGGAATTCTGATGTATATGGTAAGTGAATGTGGCATGTAATTTTTTCACAAGTATCTTTACGGAGAGTAAGTTAGGATATTGATTCTAAACTGTCCTTGAATTGAAGTCATTTTGCTGCTAATGTTGGTTAACAAGTTACAGTAAGATGTGGCTAGCCTCGATCACATTCACATGATTGATACCTCTTCTCAGTGTGAATGCGAAGTCAGACTCAGATGTTGCCTGGGCCGTTATTCTTCAGTCTTACCAGATGTTCACATCTCACTGGTCACCTTTATAAAGAATAAATTCATCTATCTTTACATGTAACTGTCTGATTGTAGTAAGCCACCCGACAATAATTTCTATAGGCAATAACTCGAGTGGATGAATATTTTGAAAACTATCTGACTCAACAACTGTCATTGAAATTATTTTCAAAATATTCCTCCAGTCTAGAGTTATATCCCATGGAAAATGTCTGTAAATGTTCAGCACTCATAGTTAACTGGTTAAATGTCAATTGGATTTCAATAAATGAATATACTGAATGATAGTGCCGATTAAAGCCTTTCACTATTAATCCTTCACTAATGAATTACCCATACCTCATTTTCAAGGGAACCATATAGGAAAACTATTGAATATTTTGGAATTAATTTGATTGGAAGCCATTGCTTCCAGTTAAATTAATTTTAAAATATTCAAGAAAATAAGTTTTATATTGCAAAGAATATAGTTTTTCAGGGGCTTATCAGTGGAACTGTTAAAGGTTATATATGGGTCACGTTTTTTGGTAGAATTACCAGAAATTGTTAATATGCTACTACTCATTAACCACTTGGCAGATTTCAACTGACTGGCGGGAAGGACCTTATGGGGATTTGCTTCAGAACTTCTAGATACAGAATTTTAACTGGTCAAGTCTTTTGGTGAAAACATTAGATTTGGTGAAAATTTTACCAGAAATTGTTTAAACGCTACTCATCATTAACCGCTTGAAAGATTTCAACCCTAGTTGGATAGACAGACCCTATCATTGTAGGCTCCAGAACATCTATTTAGAATTTTAATGGGTCAATTTTTTAATGAAAAATTTACCTGAAATTGTCAAAATGCATCTTCTTCATAACCACTTTGTGGATTTTATCTAAATTTGGCTTGAAGGATTTAATAGTGGTAGATTTTTAGAACCTCTATTCATAATTTTAGTGGGTCAATTTTTTGGTAGCCATTTGGATTTTTGGAAAACTCCAGAATCATTTAAAATTCTACCCCTTAATTACTGAGCCAATTTCAATGAAACTTGGTTGGAATGATCCTATGGTGGTAGGGTTCAACCTATCAAATGTGAATTTTTATTGTTCAATTTCTTTGGTGGCCATCTTGGATTTTTTCAAAAATTATCCAGCATTTCTACCGGTATTTAAATGCAAATGGTTCAAATCCTAATGGTCCAGGGTGGCAAGTCAGGCCCTTGGGCCTCTTGTTTATAAGGCCTATATTATTTATTTTATGTCTAAAGTCAGGCTTAATAGTTCATTGCAAAGTCGTAAAGTCGAGGTTCATGGTTGCAATGCAACCACATTTCTGGTTTTGAATTTATTATTGGAATAACTGGCTCGATTATTGAGCCAGTCATTATAGTGATAAATTTGTTAAAAATGGTGTTCTTAGTCTGCAAAATTGACATTTTCTGTGCGAAAATTGAGATTTTCTGTACCAGATGTGATCATTAAAGGGCTTACATGTAATAGAGCAATCCAGTTTCTTAGTCTGCAAAATGGACATTCAGGCATTATTATATAAGGATTGTATGTAGCTGCTATTTATCAATATTCAAAGTGACCATGATTTTGAAATTGCATTTGTATTACACAATGATATGGGATAAAAAAAATCAACAAACTATGCATTTATGAATTATATTCAAGGCATTGATATTTTTCCTTAGCACAAAAAATTGGCATGCTCATGATGGCATCTGACTATTGAGATCCACATGCCCTCAGTGAATCTCAAATGTATTTGCATACAGCGCTGAATTTTTCAAAAACCGCTTCGCCACTTGATGTGAAACTCAAGAAATGTCGTCTAGGCCAAGCACATAAACAAGTTTGATCTAGAAAACCTGATTTGTCCATACACTCAGCGATCACCTAGTTTTCTAAAAAAAATTGACTTAAGTTATCGACGAATAACTGGAATCACGGGAGGACTCAAGTTCTGACACCCGACATTGGAAGACGCTAAGTTCTCTCTTTAAGTGCCTTTATCAATACTTGTGCCTACGCAAAGCGTGTTGAATCTAGCAATGGATGAATGTGTGAAAGCTGGACAAAGGAATTGACTAAACAACGGACATGTGATTTTGGGAATGTGGGAAGAAAACATGATGCATTAACTCTGACTTTAAAATGTGGAAAATCCTTGAGGATACTACTAACCCCACCTGGCAGAATCTGTGTTGTTCATTGTAATGTATTCATGCTGTTTTGGGCGAATTTGGGTGAATGCCTATTTTCTATTGCAGGACTTGGCGAGCTATTTGGCTCGGCGCTCTATGGAAACTGAACCACAGGGTGGATTGTCTTGGGGTTTGTTTTCTTAATCATATCCTGTATCCATCTCTCTGAATATTGTAGTTACCTTGTAGATTCATTCATACAATCCTCAAAATTTGTCTTCATTTATTCAGCAACTGTAGTCATTCATAAAAATGCATCTATTTAATTATGTGTTTATTTAGTTATTTCACAATTACTCATATATTTGTGATGTACAATAATTTTGGGCTTATTTACCAAAGATAAACATTAACTGCATGAATTGTTAAGACTACCTTTACAACACAGCCTAAGAATAATCTAGTATAAGATGAACAAAATATCTGATTAAAGAAGAAAAGATATATATGCTTATTTCTAAATGTACCTTCTAAATGTACCGCTACGCGCAATTTGCTTCTCACTTACAAGTCTGTTAGACATATAAGATATGATTCCATTTCTAGCTAAACTCTTCCCACATTTTTGTAAGGATAATTTGTACCTTCGGCATGTAGAAATGATGTGATCATTTCAGTCACCTTTTCAGCACTACAGTAACTGATGCTCGCTGGCTATGTCACTGTGGTCAATTCTTGTAGAGTCATTTAATAAGATTGATTGGTAGACCGCTGGTATATGGTATTCCTTGTCTCGGTTCATGGTTCGTTGATGTTTGTTCATTTCTTTTAGCCTGCTTGACTTTCCATTTGAATAAATTGGTCTCGATGTTGATGGCGGAGGCTTTGCTGGTGTGGATGGTATGAACAGTGGTTTCAGTGTGCTCTTACACAGTCGAGTTAGAATTTGCTTTAGGTTGTTCTTTCACTCTGGTGCTGAGTGGCCTTTTTATCTCGCCTATATATGTGCCCTCACATTGGTCACAATCGATCTTGTAGATGACTCCAGAGTGTTCATCTGTGGTGAGTTTTTCTTTAGGCCTGACTAATTGCGATCATATGGTGTTCACTGGCTTGTGGTAAGTTTTGATGTCATGTGTGAAGAGTCTTGCCTAGGTGTTCAGGTATTCCTTGGATGTACGGACCAGTGGAATTTTTGTCTCGCCTGCGAAGCAGAAAGCGAGACAGGGATCACTAATTCCGGCAGCTGCGGCGGTGTCGTTGGCGGCGGCGGCCATCATTTGTGCAGTCTTGTTTAAGGTTTTTTAATCAACACTGGCTCATACGATCTCAATGAAACTTTACAGAAGTGACCTATACCATACATGGATGTGATCTACATAACAATAGATTAAATTTTGGGGCATTTTAGCTATTTTTTCATGTTTTTGAACGTGGCCATTTTTCATGTATTTTGCCAGTGCACTTTTGATTACAGTTTTTAAATCAACTTATTTTGCAACAATGGCTCATCCGATCTCAATGAAACTTTACAGAAGTGATCTATACTATACAGGGATGAGATCTCTATAACAATAAATTTAATTTTGGGAATTATAATTATCTTTAAATGGTTTTAAACTTCAAATTTCTTTCTTCATGTTTTTCTGGTTAAGGTTTTTATGAACCATTCTTTTTCAACAACGGATATCAACAAAATTTTAATGCAGTGTTATATACTATGCATGGGTACTATCCGCATCATTACCCATTTCATTTTGGGACATCTGCTGTTTCACAGTTTTGGACTTTTTTCATGGTTTTTGTGGTAAGGTTGTCTATTGATCATCTAACTGAACTATGGTCATTCCGATTTCACTGAAATTTTACAGAAGTGTTCTATGCAATACAGGGATATGATTTGCATCATTACTGATAAGATTTTGGGCAATTTTTACTACTTTTTTCATGGTTTTGGACTTTGAAACTTTTTGTCATGTTTGTTTTGCTGTAGTTTTTTATGGACCACTCATTTTTAACAGTGGCTCACCAGATATCAACAAAATTTTACAACAGAGTTATACTATGCAAGTGTACTATCTGCATCATTACTAGATTCATTTGGAAAAAAATTTCAAGATCAGAATATCTGCACTTTGATAAAAAAAAAATTCTGTGTTTGATTGGTTACACTTGTTTGTGCTTTACTGAAGATTGTATTACATTATTGCTTTGCCAATCAACACTATCCAGACCTTTGCAGGCGAGACATTGTACGCTTCAGGGTTCTTGTTTTGTGATCTTGATTATTACAAGTTGGGAAATGTGGTTTCCTCATCCAGTAACACTTGGTTAGGAGTGATTTTTGGCTCTGTAGATGATGTTCTGTTTTGTCCGATGTTCTGTGATGATGGAGTCTGCACGGCATTAATAACGAGTTCTTAAATATGCAGATAATACCAACTCGCCATAAATCGCACATGTCATCAATTCTGCCTTTGAACATGTGGAACAACACCTTCAAATCGATTCTGTGAGAGAAGAAACAGTCATCGCACTCCCAAAGCCTAAGAAACCCCCTGGACCTCTTTCAAATTTAATGGAAATTGGCAGAGTGCCTGGGCACAATGAATGTTGACATTGGTAGTACTATCAAAGCATTGCAACTTCTACAACATGTGACTCGACATGTCACATTCATTTGATACCATCCAGAAACCACAGATCCATAAATTTCTCCCAGCTGGCTGCGATGATGATGATGAACTATATATTCCTGGGGAGACGCCGATTGGCAAACAAATCTAAATTTTCCCATCAAATCAATGCTTTCAGAACAGTTTAAAATATCAGTAGGATGACCACAAGCTGATGGTTTATCACCAGTGCTCTTCACTTGCTACCTCGATGCAGCACTCATCTGTTCCATAACTCTCCAAGACCAAGCCCTCCAATCTCATTGATAGGTACGCCACTAGAGATGGAGTCTGCACATGATGTTGCCTTTATCGATGAGAAAACATGTACTTTATACACTACATGTGCTTCCATTATGTAGCTGCAGAACAGCTCACGGCTTCAGACCTTTTCATGAATGAAGTCAAAACAGAGGTCACTCATGCATACATGTACCTATCTGACACCATTGAAATCAATGATAAGTGTACCACTATCAAGGGACTGAGAAGTGGAGGGAGAGCAGCATCTTGGTTCTCTGTGGAGGTCTACCGACACACGGTTACTTGCTGTGTAACAGGAAATATCGCCTTCCCATCACAGGAATTTGTGGACTGAAATCCCCATGGAAGTCATGATGCAAATATATGATGCTACATGTGTTTCCATAATGCTATTCAATTGCAACAGCTGGGCAGATCCAAAAATCCTCTTGAACAAACTTGATGCATGCCACCACAAACATCTATGAGCCATTATGAATCATCGCTGGCCACACACAGTCTAATAACAAATGCAGCACTCTACACACTGTAACACAGAGCCCCTATCTGGGAGGGTAGGGCAATAGTGATGGTCTATGTTCAAACATCCTCTTCAAATTGCAGAAAATAGGCCTGCTCAGAAAGCAGTGGAATCTGTAGCGGTATGTGCCAACAGCCTAGGTACATGTATCAGGTACACAAAGAATTCCACAACATCAAATTGCCAAGTGTTATGGCCACTATTGTTTTGGAAAATTATTGAAACATTGCAAGAAGAATATTAACATGTCTGTCATCAGGTTAGGGGACCAAACAATTCAATACTTTTAGAATTCTTGATTATTTCTAGGCTGCGTTGTGCCTTTATTTCTTGTACATATAAAGCATTTAAAAAATCGTTTTCCTTTGTCAGGTCATATACATGTGACTGTTAACCAAACAAATATACTCTCATTTTCAAAGCAATTTATGGTGTGTATTGGGGTGGCCTTGACGAACTAGCAGCGGTGGTTTCTGAAATGTACGTTTCATAGTTCCATGACGTATGGGAGTGACATATTGATTTTGACGACGATTTAAAAGTTAATATGGCGACCAGCCATGTGATCATCTTGAAAATTGCTTTGGTCCAAATTTTATAGGACTAAGTCTCTGGAATAACTAGAGATCTAAGATTCATTATTGACAGGGCATGTCTTGGCAACCAGTTGCCGAATAAGAACCTCACTATTTTTTGTTGGATCGGTTTAAAATTTTGTATGTCTATTGAACTACTAGGTGTGGGGAAAACCTAACGTATTCTATAATGATCCAAAATCCAATCTGGCCCCAAGCCTCGGAGGGTAACCTTTAACATCATTTTCCAATTCAATGATGCATGTAAATCTGCTAATATTTGTTTTGGATCAGTTTAAACTTTCATAGGTCTATTTGACTGGTCTAAGAAACATTAAATCGATGCTAATCCAAAATTCAATATAGCAGTCATTCCATGCTGGTCATCTAGGAAATTGTTTTCTGAAGAATAGTGCTAGATTGCGTTATGACTTAATTGATAGTTCCGAGAATTGAGTTACATTGTAGGTATGTAGAAATATCTACAAAAATCTCTGATGGTTTACACTTACATCCCTCTATTAATGACTATCTGTTTTCTGAATGACAACTCTGCTAAGGTAGCTTGTTTTGGCATCGGATTTTATATACATGTGCATTGCTCTAAGTATATCCTAAACCCAATATACCTACATGTATTAGTCTATCTTTATAGCGCCATTTCTTAGTAATAGCTCCATGAAGGGGTCGTCGATTCAGGTTCGCTCAGAATTTTCAATGATTTATTGTCTTGACATTGTACTACATGTACACACCATTTCCAGGGATATTACTTGTGTTCAATTTTTCACAAAGTCTTAAGAACTAGGACATATTTTTTTTGGTTCGAAGTTTAGTATGTATGACGATGCTTTATGTACAAGAAATAACAAGAATTTCGCACAACATATTTACTTGAATTATATTGCTTTTTAATAATATTCCAATCACCTTAAAACATAATTATTGTGTGTTTACTGTGTTGTATGTTTAACGCTAACACTTCGGTTTTCAGATGATCTGCATATTTCTCATTCTTGTAAATCTTCCTGTCTTTCCTCATTTTGGTTTATAAAGGCATTCGGTAGTTTTATCATAGCAATAAATATGCTGGTTCACTGCCATCCTCCATTCACTCCACTACTGAAATGATTGTCCTAGGTACATGTATATGACATTGTCAAGACTATTACGTTTCTTTCCTCATAAGATACTCTCCATATCCTGCCTTTATGTCCTGCTGAGCAGAAAGCGAGAGGGGGAGAGGGATAGAGGGGTGGTGTGACTGCAATTCTAGGGATATTTTCCAGCCTCAAACCTACTGTATGTTGTGAGAACTTATGTAATTCTGGGCACATGACCGACGTCCACAAAATTATGGCGGCATTGTAAGGATCAGCGTGAAACATCCAAATATGCATCTCTTTTTATGTCCCATAAAGTATATGTTGGTGATATCTCGGCGCCTTTTTCTTGACACCCATCTCTCTGAAGTAGGAACTGTCACATATCCTGGGTGCTTGTGAGAACTGTCTCCACAATGTTTCTGTCACTTGTGGAGAGACAGAGAGAGAGCGGGAGAGGAAGCCAGATAGTCCAGTGTGAACATAAAAATAAGCATTTTATTTTAAGTCCCGATAAAGTATGTGTTAGTGATATCTCGGCAGGTTTTTTGTTTCTTTGACGTAGGGACTGCGAGAGAGAGAGAGAGAGAGAGAAAGGGAGGGAGGGGGGAGGCAGGCAGGAAGGGAGGGAGTGAGGGAAGAGAGGAGAGGAGGGAAAGAGAGGGGAGAGAGAGAGCGATCTGGAGAGCGGGGTTGTTATTCCTGGGATATTTTCCAGCCTCAGATCGAGATTGTGTGTACTGTAATCTAGAGGAAGAGAGGAAGGGGGGGTGGGGTGTTGGGTTGTGTGGGGGTGAGGTGCGTCTTCTTAAATGCAACCATGAATCATTATCCCCATGCGTTTTGAAAAGAAATGGAGGGATATTGCAATCACTGCTGTCCGTCTGTCCTTCCATCCTTCCAGCGATCTCCGAAACAGTTTGATGGAATTTAATCAAATTTGTTATGCGAGTTACCTGTATGATTGTAAACTGCAAGACAGCATTTACGTTAAGCTCTGTCCCCAAGACCAGGGGTTGGGGGTGGGGGAGCAAGGTGGAGGTGTGGCAGGATGGTAATGTTAGCGGAATAAAAACCAAATTTTGTATGATAAGCACTCATGATTGCGGATTGAAAGGTCATGTTTTACATTAGGCTCCGACCCCAGAGGTGGGGGAGGGGAGGGGGGGGGGGGGTTGGAGAATGGCAAAGTTGGCAAAACTGCGGGGATTTGCGATGGCGTGCTGTCAAGGTTCAGAAATTGTTGACCATTTCTAATTCTAGTTTTATCGGATTTATACTTTTTATTGTTGACGTCCAAAGATGGGAAATCCTACGTTGCAGGAGTATCCTTTCTTACTAGAATAACAAGTTTTAAAACTTTGGTCAAAGTATGTGAAAAGTTTGAGAAACATCTGTAGGCAGACAGATGAGTAGCGATGGATCCTCCCTTTTCTCTCACGTAATCCTTGTGACAGTTATGTATATGCCATTTGATATGGGATTCTAAATAAGCCACTCCATAGGTGTCTTTTTGGTGTCGCTTTCGCATGAGTCTGCCTTAATCTGGGAGAATTCACAGACGTGTGATACACATCAGACATTGAAATTTAAATGCCTTCTGTGTTCTCTGAGAAGCCTCATCATGTTTGAGACTGATGCTGTAATGTAAACATAGACCCTAATTTATCTTTTCTATCATAGTATCTTTCTTCATCTTAAACGGGTCATCAAGAAGAACACATCTTACCTCAAAAAGGCATTCACAGCCAATATAGCAGAATGTTACTAGGAAAAACAGGTACATGTACCAGTGGATATGTTGTATCCATCATGAAATGGCTTGGCTGGTTCTTTCTGTACATATATTGTTGGTGTCTGTTGGTGCATAAGTTGATTCATTTGTTCGTCACCAGGTACATGTATGCTATGTGATGTCTACACGTAACCCTTTGATAGCTAAATTTTGGCAAGAGAAGCTAAATATTTGCGTAATAAATGTCCATATGCAAGCCAAGAGAAAACTATTTTTGAAAATGTACGAGTTTTCAAAAATAGAATTCTCTTGATCTGCAAATTGACATTCCTCAAGACCATTGCAGAGGCCGGTTTTGGTCGGGTTAGCCGTGAAAGGGTTAATTTATTTGTTTAGTCTGGTTGTAAAAATCCTAAGGTTTTTAGAATTGTCTACCATAAATTCACTTCAAATATATAATATATTACAGGCGCAATGTTCTAGGAATGTCTAGTGGTATTGATGTCATTGGTGGAATTCAGCCGGGATTGGCAGTGTCTCTCTCGCTCGCATGGTTCATGGTCTTTGTTGCTCTTTGCAAAGGGATAGCCTCATCTAGAATCGTAAGTAATATATTTCAAACATGTCTTCGTCCATTATGTTTGATAAGACTTTTCCCACAGTTATCTTAATGATTGAGAAAGGACGAAAAAAATCTAAGTATCTACCTAATTTTAACTACATATTTTGGTCAACAAATTACTCATTAGATTTTAACTCACCTGGCTAGAATGGTCAAGTGAGCTTAAATCCTATGGCATTAGACGGCAACATTTTTAATGGAGAATTTTGATTTGTCAATTTTTTTCGACTCTATTTGCCAAAGATTTTCAAGAAATCCTATTTACAGTACCGCCTGCAACCACATTTTCATTATTCGCTTATATCCCGCACTGAAACTTGCCACACACCCAAAACCAATTTCGCAATGGTGAGCATAGTTTTAGCTCGAGCTGAACCGGGTTCGCGTTAAAGTCTAAAAATGAGCTTGTATGGAAAACCCTGCATTTTAATACTGGGCCAGTAAAGGCGGTTCGCGCGCTATGACTTTAGTAATATGCGCGATGTTTTAGCAGGCCATAACGCAACAATTTAATGATACATGTATACATCTGTATGTACCATAGTACATGTACCGATATAACAAATGTAACGTCAAAAACTGACTCGACACATTTTTGATAAAGTGCTATTTTTCTTTGTCAACAGCCTTGTGTCCGGAACTAAAAAGGTTTAAAAAATTACGTAGTCTTGCAGCCATAGATATTGATATATAGATGGCTAGATTGCTCATGCGTATACCCTCACTAAGGGGCAAATTGTTGCGACCATCGGTGACATGGGTTTAATAAATCGCACCTACTTAATAGGTTTGGTAACAAAAACATATTTTTGAGACTGCATCCGGAGAGAAAATACTGAACTGTGAAATGCCACTTTTGAGAGGGTCATGTGCCATCTAGCCTGTATATATACAATATCTACTTTTACAAAGGCTAATCTAGAGTTATCAAAAAGCTGTCGTTTCATATTATTCTAAACTGAATGGTCGTGATAAGAAGTTTGTTTTTTCGATATATTGCAATAGAAATTTGATGTGTCTTATGTTGCACGGTCGTCGTTCGGAATAAAGTTTGAAAAGAAGTTTTGCGATAAGTGTTTTCTTACGGCACTTGACGATATAAATTTGGCACGTCTTTTGTGCCGTGGTCGTCGTGTGTGTACATTTCTCTTTGATTTAAAAAAAAATTATCCATCTTGTATCTATTTACCCGGTAAATGCAAATTGTTCAAATGCTAATGATCCAGGTCAGCGTCACAGGCCCTTGAGCCTCTTGTTGTTGTTTAGTGATTTATTAATAAAGCTATTTAAAACTTGTTTAGCTGTTTGCCGGCTGAATTTCTGCAGACTACATTGTCTTTTGGGGTTTAATGCTGAATGTGATGAATATTAATTTGAAAACAATTTCACTGAAAGATGTTGGTTGCTAAGCCACTAACAACTTTCATTCAAACTGTTTTCACAATATTCAGCAGGTCTAAATGTATTGAAATTGTTGTCTGTTGGCTAAATGCAGCAGTCAGATAGATAACTGATTCATGGGTGGCACAGCTCTAGGCATACTCTCATAGGAGATTTTGAGCAATGTTAACCCTTGCCCCATGTATTGCACATAACTCATTTTTAAAGCAACCACACAGGAAAACTGCCAAATATTGTGAAATTAATTTAACTGAAATGCCTTAGGCAGCAACAGCTACCAGTCAAAGTAATTTCAAAATAATCAACAGAATAAGTTTTATATCGTAAAGAATATGCTTTTTCCGGGATTTATCATTGAAAGGGTTAAAGGCTCGCATTTACAGTAGAATGCTTGAAAATAGAATTGTTAAAAGCGTACACTTTTAGAGGCTTACATGTAACTTATGTGTCTCAAATTAATGAAACAAAATAAATCTTAAAATATGGTGATTTCATTCTGTATAAATTAATAGTTTTTTAAGTTGTTAACTTGATTTACAGGCGCGTATACCTAATTGAAATTCGCAATTAAAAAGATTATATTAATTTATACAAAATCAATTCATCATATGTTAAAAGTGCATATTCACAGCAGAATACTTGAAAATAAAATTGTTAAAATTGTATATTTTTAGAGGATTAAACTGTGAGGCTAGATATAATGAGACTAAATAAATCTTAGCATTCCATATAAATTAATAAAATTCTTTGAAGTTGTGAATTTGAATTAGAGACATGAGTCCCTAATTCAAATTCACAACAATAAAAATGATATATGTATTTATATGGAATGAAATCATCATATGCTAAGATTTATTTTGTTTCATTTTAGCGAAAAGCGGGGGATTATGTTTTCGCTTCCATCCGTCCATCCATGCGTGCATGCGTCCGTCCGTGCATCCGTCACACACACACACTCAGGTTTTCTTTCGATAACTACTTTTGCTTGGAGTATTGTGACGAAACTTCATGGGAAGGTTGGCTATGGTAGTAGGGTAGTAAGGAAATGCACCTTAGTTTGAGGGTCAGTCAGCCCGTCCCTCCGTCCATCCATCCCTTTGTCTCTGAATTTGTGTCCATCCGTACAAATTTTGGGTTTTCGTACAATAACTATCTGTGCTTGGAGTATTGTGAGGAAACTTCATGGGAACATTGGCTATGGTACTAGGGAAATGTACATTATATTGTGGGTCAGTCAGCACATCACTCCATCCGTCCATCCCTTTGTCTCTGAATTTGTGTCTGTCCATCCTTGCAAATTTGGGGTTTTCATTCAATAACTTTATCTTTGCTTGGAGTATTGTGCCGAAACTTCATGGGAACATTGGCTATGGTACTAGAGAAATGTACATTATTTTGTGGGTCAGTCAGCCCATCCCTACGTCCATCCATCCCTTTGTCTCTGAATTTGTGTTTGTCCATCCGTAGCTACTGTCACACACAATTCTGGTTCATCAATTGACTATATATTTACCAATATCCCTGTCTCTGATAACCAGTGGGGAACTATGTCACTTTACTTGTCGGATCACAGAACTACATGGAAAATTAATAAAAGCTGTACCCGGTACTATCATTAGTGAACATTGAAATCCTCAGTTTATAAGCAACTTTACCTGTGATTGGGCCCGTGATTGGACTTTCAATGAAACTGCTTATTAATAATGGTTGAAAGAACAATATCCGAATCACCACTAGTTTATGAACAGCACACTATTACAGCATTACTCCAAGAAACATCAATGATTAGATTTCTCACTATCTACATACAAAGCATGACAAACCATATCATGCCATACTGTCTTCACCTCCAGCACCATCCAGCGTCATCACACACATTTCAGTTTACTGTCTTCCTCCCAGTTCTATGAGCATCGCATCGCCTGAATGAGTTACAACAGATTGTACATACTATTGGAAATGCATAGTTCTACCAATTGTAGGTATGTCATACTCAATCAACAATCTAATATAGATTAATTAAATGCGACAATAAATGTCATGTCATTTCTGTTTTGAGATGGTCAAACAAGATTGTGTCCATTGTCTTTGGTTATTATCATTCAATAACTAAACCTTCTACTTGAATGTGTTACTGAATAGGTTAGTAATCTCATGTGGCTAGTTTATAATTATTAGCTCCCATTTGTCTGTGTATCCATCCATATGTCTATCCAAATCAGTGGGATTATGTCATCTCACGAACATGCCTGCCGTCGCTAGGGTGGGTGGGAGATTTTGATTTATATCATCTAGTTATATATAGTCACACAATTTAAGCCTCTAAAAGTATACAATGTTAATTAAGTCTTCCATCAGAAATCAGAGACTGTAACAAAATTGACCCATTTAAATCCTTACTTAAAACACATTTATTTAGAAGAGCATATATGTCATCATTGTGAAGCACCTTTGAGAAGTTAAGTCTGGAAAGGGCGCTATATAAATCTATACATTCAAAAACCGCTTCTGCAGTCATCTTGTAGAATATCCATTTGCAGACCAAGAGAAGACTATTTTTGAAAATTTACGACGAATGACTGGCTCGGCATTCCAGTGGTAAATTAAAAAAAATAATCTCCTTGGTCTGCAAATCTACATTTTCTATGAAAAATTTAAAAATTTTAAAAACAATCGAGGATTAAAAGGTTAACCTAACATGTGCCTAAAGGTCAATTAAATGAATAAAACAGATTTAAAATTATTATAATTTGAATATAAACAGAATCCCAGACTGAATAACGTAAAAGTAATGACGGGATCAAATATATGCCTGCCTATTTCTAGCTAAGCCCCGCCCAGTTTTTTTCCACATTATGGAATTGATTTGAAACTTCGAAAAAATTTATTACCGGAGTCTAAATTTCAAATTAACTGCACAGGTATCCTGTTGAATATTTTGAAACTAATTTGACTGAGAACTCTTACTGCCTAACAACTACCAGGGAAATTAGTTTCCAAATATTCAGCAGAATGTTTATTAAATTGTAAATTCACTAAAGACATACAATCTGTTTAATTTTAAAGAGACAGACGTTTCAATTTTTGTGACATAGCCACGTCGTTTTGATTGTGATGTCAATTATCCCTTTAACCCTTAAATTTGTTAAAAAAAATTTCAATTCTCTAATAGAAAATGTCAATTTGCAGACCAAGAGAGGACTATTTTTGAAAATTTACCACTGGAATGACTGGTTCGGTTATCGAACCAGTGATTCCAGTGGTAAATTTTCAAAAATAGTCTTCTGTTGGTCTGCAAATGGACGTTTCTCAAGACCAAGCTGTTTTTGGCTGATATGAGCATTGTAGGGTTAACCTGTCAGGTACATGTACTTGATTATGACGTCAGATAATGTCAGAAACTTGTGACAGATCAGCCTTTCAGTTACCACAAAATAAATTTGTCAATTGGAAGATTATTTCACAAGTATCAGAGCGCATGTAAGAATTTAATAAATAAAAACGACAAATTTCCATATATCAAGTTTCACCTGATTCCTGATTTTATGAGTTTTAGGCAAAGTATATTACACTAGTTATTATTGCTTGTAGATTTCTCTACGTAAAATTGAATTAGAGACATGTATCCCCAATTCAAATTCACAGCTGGAAAAATTATTAACTCCTTCACAGATAAAATCCCCACGTCATTTTCAACGCTACCTGGTGCAGGAAAACTTGAATATTTTGAAATTAATTTGACTGAAGGCCGTTGCTACCTTAGGCGGCAACAGCTTCCACTCAAATTATTTCCAAAATATTCAACAGAATAAGTTCTATGTTGTAAAGATTTTACTTTTTCAGGGAATTGTCATTGAGAGTTATTGTATACTGAAATAATCATATGTTAAGGTTTATTTTGTTTCATAACATTGGGGTACACAATTTAAACCTCTAAAAGTCTGCAAGTTTAACAATTTTATTTTCAAGCATTTTGACCTGAATATGGAGCTTTAACATTTCAGGTAAACATTCAAGCACCAACCAGCCCTGCATTGGGATCATGAAAATCTAGCCAACTGTTACATACATGCGCTAACTTTTTAGAAAATACTCAAATATTAATTATTCTAAATGCTGATAATTTTTTTCCTGCTGAATTCCAGCAAACACGTTTTTCGACCGGCTGATTGTTTTAGAAATCATTTGAAGGAATATTGTTGCTTAACTATTAACCCCTTCACCGACAAATTACCCATATCTCATTTTCAACGCCACTGTACAGGAAAAGAAATTAATATTTTAAAATTAATTTGACTGTAAGCTGTTGCTGCCCTAGGCAGCAACAACTTCCAGTCAACGTAGTTTCAAAATATTCAATAATAAATTTTGTATCGTAAAGAATATACTTTCTCAGGGATTCATGGGTGAAAGGGTTAACGTTAAATGTCCAATTGCAGGCCAAATTTAGTGAAGAAAATTACAATTTTCTCAGAACGTGTTCATTTACAGAACAAGAGAGGACTACTTTTGAAACTTTACCACGGGAATGACTGGCTCGGTTGTCTTCTCTTGGCCGGCAAATGGCCATTCCTCTATACCACTGCAGAGGTCGGCCTTCTCCAGTAAAGGGTTAATTACCAAGAGAAACTGACTTTGACATTGACAATGAAAACGAGGCTTTTACAATTATGCAATTTTCATAATCGGGCTCATTTTAGATAAATATTCATGATTATTTGATTAGTCATACATGAACTGCTGGGGGTCGGTTTGGAGATGCATAAGCATGTCAAAACTACTATTATTGGCGATATATGACAAAGTCTGAAAAGACTGATCTTCAAACTACAATATAACTAACATGATACTATATGTAGGGAAATTGGTATCGTTGATTCGACACCCTAATCGCACCTCCAGTCTTGGACTGTTGATTGCAGTGATACCCAAATGGCTGAAGAGAAATAAAATATATGATTCTTTTGAAATTGTATGAAAATGTGTAGACATTGACACATTCGAATCCACACCCACCGTTGCCTATTGATCACTAAAAAAAAAATGCCTATCCATGCCAACAGTTAAGTTTCAAAATATTCAACAAAATGTTTATAAAACTAAGGTTATCAAAAACATAGACTTCGTTCATTTTGGGGTTTTAAATGCTAATTGTGATAATTTTTTTCCTGCTGAATTCCAGCAAACACATTTTTCAACCGGCTGATTGTTTTGTAAATCATTTGAAGGAATATTGTTGCTTAACTATTAACCTTTCACTGACAAATTCCCCATATCTTATTTTCAGCACCACCATATTGGAAAAGAAATTAATATTTTAAAATTAATTTGACTGGAAGCTGTTGCTGCCCTAGGGCAGCAACAGCTTCCTGTCAAATTAATTTCAAAATATTCAACAGAACAAATTTTGTTTCGTAAAGAATATACATTGTCAGGGATTCGTGGGTAAAAGGGTTAACGTTAAACGTCCAATTGCAGGCCAGATTTAGTGAAGAAAATTTAAATTTTCTCATAGAATGTGTCCATTTACAGAACAAAGAAGAGTACATGTATTTTTGAAGATTTACCACTGGAATGACTGGTAAAAACGACCTTTTTGATTTTTGTGGTAGAGCAATAGATCATTTTAATTGTGTCATCATCTGACTAGTGATGTAATGGAGGAATCATGGTTTAGCTATCTCCTGCCCATCTCTAGCTTAGCGCCACCCAGGCTTTTCCCTGTGTTGGGATCAATTGATCTCTGGCTCTGAATCTCAATTTTCAGAAAAAATATACATGTAAGCTGTTGAATATTTTGAAACTAATTTGACTGGGTGCTTATGCGGCCTATCATGCTTATCTATGGCAGCAACAACACCCATTCAAATTAGTTTCAAAATATTAACCCGTTAACCCTCAAATTGGTCCACGAAAATTTAACTTCCTCACAGAAAATATTTGAAGACCAAGAGAAGACTATTTTTCAAAGTTTATCACTGGAATGACTGGCTCGGTTGAATTATTGAATTATTATGGAGAGTAGCATGCATACTGATGTGACATGTAGGCCTACATTTTGTACTTGTTCTCTGTATTCATTGCAAACAATTGATTCAATGAACATGGCTGGAATAAGATTCAGAAAATTCCTAGAGTGGGTAGTAGTATGGTACGTCCTTTGTTTCTGTAATGTGGTGATGACTATGCCTTATATGGGGCGACTAACTACTTAAACGAACTACCCATTATCAGGAGATGGTGGACTACCCGTTATCAGGCAATGGTCGTGCTGTGGACTAGTATCACCCTTTCATGAATTTCTAACCCTGGACATAGTTGATTATGACATCATATAATTGACTGAGAAACTGGATTCCTCCATTGATTGCTGTGTTAGATATTTGAGCGACAGATTGGATCCTAACATGTGCACAGAGAACACAATGTGCACAGAGAGCACAGTGCATGAATAGGATTTACATGGTACACATATGTGACCGTCTCTGATAAAACCCGGCCAAAGTCGGCAGATTGGATCGCCAGCAATACGCGATATAGTGCCATTCATTAAAAATACTTTAAAAAATTCATTCAGATGTTTTTGTTTATTCTTTAAGCCTTATTGTATATAAATGCATCCTTCAGCTTTAATAAGATCAGCGAAATCAATAAAACAAAATATATATACTTTTTGTAACCTACTATTAAGTTCACGACAAACCATAACCTATGGACACACACACTTTGAGATTAGTTTCGCCGAAGTTTGCGTGTATGTCTGTCATTATTTTGGTATCATTCGGTTCGGGAACTACATTCCTATTGATCTAACGCTATGGCGTATTGATATGAGCTGAATAAATTGTGATAAGTCCGATCAAAGTGACTCTGGGTTTTTTTGCGACTTTAGCCGGGGTCGAAAAGAAACGTCTGAAAATACCTACACTAACACGTAATCGACTAATTTTGTATTTCCTGCAATTCCCAATTATGTTATTAATCAATTCATGTGTATTTAAAGGTGTTTTAGTGATGGATAGTAAGTGAAATAATTTGTTTTTAACATCGTGTAGCCGAGTAAAATAATATTTTGAATCACGTCATTCGTCTTAATTTTAAAATGGCGTCTACCGTGAACAACAAAGCAGTGAAAGTTGCACGGTGTTTAAACGAACTGTGTTCTATAAATCTAGGTGCAATCGGCACGAATGACGATATAACGGGAATTATAGAAGATTATTTCTTAAATGATGAAAGTGATTGCAATATGGATTCGTCAGATGAAGATTCTGATGGTAAGTTTTTATGTATCCTATTTTCGTGGTAAGAAGCGTTTCGTCATGCAATTTTACCACCTCTGTTAAAATTTCAGACACACTATTATGGGTTTCTTGGTTAAATTTGGATCTTTCGCCAGTGGATAATTTATTTATGCAAAGTTTGTGTAAATCTGTTATCGTGACACCTATCTGTAAGCTGTTATTTAAGACACCAGTTTTCGTTTTGTACAACAGAATTAGACTCCCATCTGACAGACTTCATTATACATCGCACCCAATAGGCTATTGTCTTAATATGACACTGCATGGCATACTAATGTGATTCTATGTTACACTAGTCCTCAAGAGGTAACTGGAAGTATTGTTGGTTCAATTTTTTATGTGTGTCTGGGAATATATTCTGTTGAACATTCTGATACAAATGTGTATAGGATCTGTTGCTGCCTAAGGCAGCAACAACTTCCAGTCAAAAGGTAGAGGTGCATGAGTTTTCGCGATGTCATTATACCATTACCCCATATTTAATGTACAATCACAACTTTACGATGCTAAACTGAGAAAATCGACCAAAAATTTACGGTGACATGTTGAATATTTTGAAGTTGCTTTGAATGGCGCCCAGGCAACATACTTTCAATATATTTAACAGTTTTAACCCTTTAATGGTCAAGTCAGCCAAAACCGGCCTCTGCGGTAGTCTCGAGGAATGTCCATCTGCAAGTAAAGTATTTTTGAAAATTTACCACTGGAATGACTGGCTCGATAATCGGGCCAGTCATTCCAATGGTCAATTTTCATAAATACACCTCTTTACTTGTTGATGGACTTTCAATAAGGATATTTAGATTTTCTTGACCAAATTTGATCAGTAAAGGGTTAAGATGATTTTCATTGACACTATCAATTTGTATGTGTGCTTAGCCATGTGAAACCACCAATATTTCTATCAACAATGCGATATAGGGTGGGCCGGGTGGTTGGCTACAAAATATCGCAATTTTTAATGCTCTATAAATCGTCATAAATTATTATCTAGAATAATATCACACACCCCTGATAAAAGGTTATAGATCTGTAATGTGTACACCAATGTTGTTCACCATTGACTGCTACCAACATGTCAAATTCTACCTGTCAGGCTGTCAATCAGGACAGCTGAATAATATTTTATTCATTAATTTTAGACCCATAGGTTAAACTTTGAGGAGTGTCAGTTTTATAGTTTGACATCTTGGCAAACTAGTATACAGAATTGAAATTAACTCATCAGCTCAAAATTAATGTGTTTTAAAAGATTGTCCATCTGCAAACCAACAGAAGAATATTTTTGAAAATTTACCACTGGATTGACTGCCTTGGTTATCCAGCCATTCCAGGGGTAGATCTTCAAAAATATTCTTATGCTGGACTGCGAATGGACATTCTGTTTGAGAAAATAAAATTTTTTTTTAACAAAGTACACTGTTAAATGTGGTTAAATTAATGTGATTGAGCTGGTGATAATATTGAAATTCTTGTTCCTAAGTGTGTTATTATGTTTTTAGATGGAGCCGGTGCACTACGTACAGATTCCACACATGAAATAATGGACAGCGGTGATGCTAATGTTGATGCCATGACTCAGTTGCTCTACCCAGATTATGAGAATCAACCTGTTCATCCTGATTGTCAGTTTAGCCAAAATGCTGGTAAAGTTGACTCTAAGCTGGCGAAAGGTGGTTTTGATTGTAAATGCAAATTATGGGATAATAAACAATGTTCCAAATTCTTCTCCCAAGAGAAATTGCTGGAACTTCGTATGGAACATCTCTCCATGGAGACTCCTGACAAGGATCTTGTCATTTTGGCCCATTTACGTGCACATGTTCATCGGAGTGATGACACTGTAAAGTCCAAGAAGACGGTTCAGGAGAAGCGCAGTCGATATCGGGTGGACTATTATTATGAATCGCAGAAGGTTTGCAGGGACACCTTTATGTTTATACATGCAATATTTAAAGATGGGCTTAGTTCATTACTTCACCACTACCTAGAAAATGGTGTTAGTCACCGCATTCATGGAAACACTCGTAGAACACCAACTCATGCGCTGGACATCACAGACATTGAAAGAGTTGTGACATTTGTGAAGAACTATGCTGAAATTCATGCAGTGTTGCTTCCTGGCCGCATTCCTGGATATAAAAGGGATGACCTGAAACTGTTACCATCTTCGGTCAGTAAGGCTGGAATACATCGAGTGTACAGTGAGTCGTGTGCCATTGCGGGTGATCGGTCTGTCAGTGTAAAAACATTTTATCGTTTGTGGAAGCAGTACTTACCGCATATTTTGCCTATGAAACCTATGTCTGACCTGTGTTGGGTCTGCCAGCAAAATAGTACTTTGTTGCAACGTAGTTCAAATCAAACAATTGATGAGAAAACAGAGGCGCTTAGAAAAGCTGAAAGTCATCTGTTTATAGCCACAGCTGAACGGTCACTTTATCAGTTGACTGTCCAAGACTGCAAACGTGTTCTCCAGGAAAATGGCATCGGACAACTTGAAGCCCCTGGAAACATCATTCCAGACTCATCAAGGAATTTTGAGGTTAGATATACGTGTATTAACCATTTAACCCTCACAGACCAATGAGAACATCTTTGTGTGAAGGAATGTTCTGTTGAATAATTTGAAACTAATTTGACTGGGAGCTGCTTCTGTCTATGGCAGCAATAGGTTCCAGCCAAATTAGTTTCATAATAATGTAAGATCTTTCCTGTATGTGTCTTGAAAGTCAAATACTGAAGTTTCAGCGGTTGAAGGGTTAATTTTTCTGTTGTTGATGTTGAAAATTAGCGTTTCAAGAATGTGTGGACATTTTTTTCCAGCAGATGTGTTAGGGATAGACGATGTGTCATGAATTCGTTTCAGCAAAATCAGCCCATATTTGTTGTATTATCTCCCTTGAAAAGCTAAAACTTAACATTTTCTTGTTCATGAATATTTCATTGATCTATATGAAAAAGTATTTTTCTTAATTTTCAAGTTGCTTGAATTTCCGGGTTTTCCCGTAAAGACCCTTTAGATGTGTGATGCACATACACTGTACCCTTTCATTGCTAAAATCCCTGTATCTCGATTTGAAAATAGCCATACGGCCTAGCCATGCTACCTGTTGAATATTTTGAAACTAATTTGAGTGGAAGCTATTGCTGCAATGCATGCAGCAATAGAGTTCAAGTTAATTTTATACCCCACCAAATTGTGCAATGGCGCTGTCCAGGCGTGCGGGCAGCAGAGTGGTTTCCGGATGGTAACTCTGTTACCGTTTGTCGAATCACATTGAAACTTCATAGGGCGATTGGACTAGGTTTGGGGAAGAAACATATCAAAATCGACGATGATCCCAAATCCAAGATGGCCACCGACGGCCATCTTGGACAATTGGTTTCGGGATGATACCTCCTTGACCATTTAACGGATCACTTTGACACTTCATAAGGATGACCAGACTGGGTCTGAGGAAGAAATAAATATTTTCTAAAAGCTCTCATTCATTGGTTTGTCATCATGGCGGGGGTATTATGCCGCATTTATGCGCCATAAGCGGAGCTCTTGTTAACATATTCAACATAATATTTTCTTGCGCCGTAAAATGGCTTATTGTATGTAATATCATTATGTAGTGGTGGAAAGGTTAGGATTATGTTAACCAGATTGTTCTGTTTTGTAAGATATTTACTACTTGTAACATTTTCTTTCGCAGGTTCATTACAGTTTCGATTTTGCCCCAGCAAATACATTACCCATCAGACCCATTACAGAGGGCATTCCGAAAATGGTATTGTTTCTGATTGATGAAGCCACTGCTACAGGAAAGGGCGCAAATTGTGTGATTAGTCTTCTCGACTTCTTCTTTGAGAATTATGGACTTAAAGAAGCTATTTGCCATCTTCACGCTGATAATTGTTCAGGGCAGAATAAAAATAATGCCATGGTGCATTATCTTTGTTGGCGTGCCATTACTGGAAGCCATAAGCGAGTGAAGCTGTCTTTCATGCTTGCGGGGCACACAAAATTTGCACCGGACTGGTGCTTTGGTCTGTTTAAGCGCAAATACAAAGTGACCAAGGTTGACTGTCTGGCTGATATAACCGATGTTGCGCTACAATCGTCTTCATCTGGTGTGATGATTCCGCAGCTTTGTGGTGATGAAGGCGGTCATGTATTTGTGCCAATGTATGCTTGGGATGCTTACTTGTGTCCAACCTACTTTAAGAAGCTGCCAGCAATTAAGCCGCTACATCACATTGAATGCCATGATGATGGGAGTGTAGTGTGTTGGGAGTTTTCGGATAGTGTAGCGGTGACCCACAACCTACTGAAATGTGAACCTACAGCTCTTCCTCGTGAAAAACCAGCACGTGTGTTCCCTGATGGCCTCAGTGATCAACGGAAGTCATACCTTTTTAAGGAAATTCGGGAATTTGTTAGTGAGGAATATAGAAATTTGGTCTGCCCACGGCCCAAGAGTGATGTGGAAGATATTCTTGCTGAAGATTGCGTGGAGGAGGAGATTCATGTACCGCCTACTCCTGTGAGCAGCCGCGGTCGTGGTCGGCCAAAGAAAGTTCCAAGAGGTCGTGCTGCGAGAAAATGACATTTTCGTACAAAGTTTTAGGATACCAACCTTTGGCTTGTTTAGCAACAACAAATCCCAGTCAAATTAGTTTCAAAATATTCAACAGAATACTCCTTACATCATGCATACCCGATGTACCTGTTTCATCACTGAACTCCCAGTATCTCCATTTCACAGCAAGGATTATGTAGGCACTTAATGCTTTAGTCATAAAATTCTAGTCTCAATTTCAAGACAAAGGTTCTACAGGAAAGCTGTTGAATACTTTGAGATTAATTTGACTGACCCAGTCAGATCAATTTCAAAATATTTTACGGAATATTCCTTACATCATCAATAATTTCTTGTCTGTTTCTTGTCTGTATCTAAGGCCTTATGGTGGAGGTACAGTTCAGCTGATAAGTAAGTTAACAAGTTTCCAAAGCAGAAACATGTTAGTTAGTAAAATTTCGAACACGATGTAAGAAATTCTATGTTGAATATTTTGGACTTAATTTGATTGGAAGCCATTGCTCCCCTAGCATCCAATATAATATGGAAACAATTAAGCTATTTCTGAGCTGGAATGTATATTCATCAATAGATTAATACGTGTATATAAGTGTTTGCTAGCGAATGCTGATGCAGTAACTGGCATTGTTCTTGCAGCAAAAATATAGTTTATTTTGCTATTTAACGATAAACTGTATTATTGATAAGACATTACTCTTGTCCCGTATGGGGGGGGGGGGGGGGGGAAGGGTGTTGCGATCAGGTCTGTGTGTCTGGAGCTGTATATAAAAAACTGCTGATGCGATTTGGCTAAAATTTTAGCACAACGAATGAAGAGGAAATGATGTGGTCCCAGTATCTCCATTTCACAGCCAGCCCAATGTAGTTAGTTACTGTTTCAGCCATGAAATTACAGTACTCTCAATTTCAAGACTGAAAATATTTTTGAAACAATTTGACTGGAACCTATTAGTGCTTCTGACCTTGGCAACAACAGCTCCTGATCAAATTAGTTTCAAGATATTCAACAGAATATTCCTTGCATCATAAAGAATTGCATGTTTCTGTTATGTGTTGAAAGTAATAACCCTTTCAGGACGAAACCGGCCTAAACCGACCGCTGCAGTGGGCTTGAGGAATGTCCACTTGCAGGCCAAGAGAAGAGTATTTTTTAAATTTTACCGCTGAAATGACTGGCTAGATAACCAAGCCAGCCATTCCAGTGGTAAATTTTCAAAAATACTCTTCTCTTGGCCTGCAAATGAGCATTCAATAAGGAAATATTTTGATTTTCTTGACCAAATTTAGACATTAAAGGGTTAAAGTAGATGAAGATATTCATATTCATAAATAGAATGTATACTTTCTTACTAGTAGTAAATGCTCATGGGGTAGAGCTTGACATTGTTCCTACAGCAAAAATAGCATTTGCGCCATTGTAAATCATTTAAGTGATAAGAATTATTATAAAAAAAATTATCATTTGCTAAATTATTGTCTTATTTCTTATCTTTTAGTACATTTCTAATTAGCCAATTTTCTTTTCATTCTAAAGTGACGTCATTCTATATATGCCATCAGAAATCTAAACTTATGGTTAAAAGCTGGTGAGGATTTGGATTTCTTTTACTGAAAGTTGTTGCTAACTGTGCTAGCATTACCAGTCAGCAAAATAGTTTTGAAAATAATCAGTTTAATTGGCATGTAATAAACATCATCTACATGTCTAGAAATGAAAATGGCATGCAATTTTTGTTGGATTGCAAGCCAAAGCTTTCTTTCTCATCCATTGTTAACCTCTGGACCAGTTGTTCATGTTGTTGCAAGATCTCTGCAAGTCACTTTTTTGGACAAAGAAGCAAACATTCTCACTTTTGTCAGTAAATGATGTGAATTTTTAGATATATGTATTATATATGGTTGTAAAGTGGAAATCATAAGCTATAAGATGATATATAAAACATGTACCTCAAAATTATGGTTATAAAATGGCATCATATCTTGTTTTGGTTAATTTTAACGAGGAAATTCTCAAATTGGCTAATTACCGCCTACGTTATATACATAAATTTTGAAATGTCACAACTTTCTTAGTATTTGAGATAGAAGATTAATATTTGGACAGTGCATTAAGTATCATGGTCTGTATAATGGGTTGTAATGAATGCAAAATGTTCAATTTTTTACTTTGGCTGGGTTTTCCCAGAGACGGACACATATTACATTTTTTCCCCTTCATAACAGGACATAGGATTGTCGCTCCTGCACTTATGTCCTATGCCCGGGTTAACTAACATTGTTAGGCATCTCTGACCATTTAAAGACTAAGACATAGTGTGTGATTAATAAATTTGATTTATTTGAAGCACTATAATAAGCGATTGCAATGTGTATCCATTACATTTGCCGTGTGGTAACATTGCCGTGTGGTAACACATGGTTATCAGTGTATTCTCAGCATCTTTTTAAGCAGGGAAATAAGTGATTACCATACCTGTGTGTTGGTTACATTGACCATATTGTAACAAGCGATTACCATGTGTTTACCATTTGTATTTGTTACATTGACCATATGGTAACAAGGGATTACCACGTGTGTTCGTTACATCGGGTGTGTGGTAGCAAGCGATTACCATGTAGATTCGCTGCATATGCACAATGGTAACAAGATTACTCTGTGTAGTCATTATATTGGCCACATGTATATGGTAACAAGCGATTACCATATGTGTTCATTACATAGGTCATATGGTAATAAGCAAATACTGTGTTCATTATATTGGTTATATGGTAACAAGCGATTACCATGTGCGCTCATTACATAGGAAGCACGGTAACACGCAAATGAGCGATTACTGCATGTGCACATTAATTGACCATATGGTAACAAGCGATTACCATCTATGCTCTGCAATTGCAGTGTGGTAACAAGTGAATACCAGTTGTCCGTTAAATAAGCCATAATCATGGTGAAACGTGCATACCAATATTATCAGCATTTTAAGTATGGTACCAAACGGTTACTCTGTGTCTGTTTACTTCATTCGACCCATGCTATCTAATGGTTACCATGTGCATACATCGCAGTTAACAAATTGTAATTATTGGTTATCCAATCTTATCCGTGTCGCTAGACAGAAGGTTTAATACGAGCATGTAGTGCTTCTTGTTCTTAAGACACTTGTTAATGACTGGTTCTAGTAGAGCGATCTCCAATGATGTGTGGAAACTTGCCCGTGGAGTCCCAATGATGAATCAAAATTTCTGGTATCAATAGCCAAAATGCAACAGCATCAGCTTTCAGCCATATTGTTTTCAAAGTATATATTTAGACGCATTTTTCAATAACTAGTTCAACTGGTATGATCTTATCCCAACGTGTGTAAATGTTTGTTCATTTATCCTGATGTATGCAAATTTAGAGTCAAAAGCTCAAATACAACAACAACAGCTTTCAGTACAGCAGCTTTCAGTATCGCGGTACCAAAATAGACACTTTGAATGTCACGACAGCCTGATTGAAAAAAAATATCGACGATGTGGCTATTAGACAACTCGTTTATATAAATGATCTATACAATAAATCTGCATATTGCTAAGTACATGTACTACATTTTGTAATGTTATTGAATCTGTTATGCTATGTGCAATAGTGCATATAATCCTCCTAAGTTATACTGTAAACTGCTGGAGGATACTGCCAGTGTCATTAAATAAGTGAATTGTTTAAATGCACACCCTGGATGACATCGATACAAGTTAACCGGCCCCAGGAGTTCCAGCATTTGAACATGTTGATCCTACTACACACTGTATTGCAGTATGGGGACTAATGTGTGGTGCGTGTTCACAGCTGGTGGTCCTAATGCATCTTGTGTGTTTGCCGCATGCTGTATTTGCCGCATGACATGCCAAAAGCATAGCATATGTTCGCCACATCATTGTATTAGTTTGCCTAATAACTAATTCATACAATTTATGAGTTTTGACAGTGCTTTTCATATTATACATTATATGAAACATAGACTACGCCGGGAGGCATGGTTAAGCTTACATGTATGGAATTTAATAAATATCTAGATCTGACTGCAGGGGTAGATCTTAACTTTTTATTCCACTAGCCCGTCGGACTAGTGATTTATAAAATACACTAGTCCGCAAATAAGCGTGCTAGTCCTGCAAAAGAGTGGGGTCTGGGCGCCCTGCCTCAGAAAAAAACCCTAAAAACATGTAGGTGCTTATTGAATGTCCAATTATAGGCCAAGAGACTGCATTGTTTTAATCTACCACTAAAATGGCTGGCTCGGTTTTCGAGCTGTGGTAAATTGAAAAAAATAGTATTCTCTTGGTCTGCAAATGGACATTTCCCAAGACCACTGCAGAAGCCGTTTTGGCCGCCTTTAGTGTTAAGGGGTTAAAGTAGTCACATCCCCCCCCCCTTCATGTTATTTCCTAAGGCCATCAAACTGTCAAATTTAGCCATTACAGTTACATGTCATGGTTGGGGTATGGTGTTTGAGACTCATTGCTATTAATCAACTAACTAGTCAGTCATGCCAACCAAATTTTAATTCTGAATGAAAATGTATTTTTATATCAAAAATTAGTTTATTTTATATCCAGCTGTGTTATGGCGCATCATACACAGTTAGCCTATAGAGATACACTAGCATTCTAAAGAATGTGGCATATTGGAAAATGAATACATATTGGTATAATAATATTTGTCATTCTGAATTCCGAGATTTGTTTTAAAGGAGGTAAATTTAGAAAGCTAGTTTGACTGAAAGAAATTGCAGACAGCAATTAATTACTTACAAGTTAGTCAGGCCTACATCTGATCTCGAACATTCCTTTAGAGTAATATGATGCCCGACCACCACGGTACATAATATGTGCCAAATTTATACTGTGAAGTATCGTAAAAACAAACTTCTTTTCTCAAAAGTTCTTTTCGAATAATATTCTGAACAATGACCGCGCAACATAAGATGCATAAAATTTCTATTGTGAAGTATCTAAAAAATGAACCTCTTATTATCTCAACCGATTTGCTTAGGTGTTTAGAATAATACGAAGCGACTGCTTTAGATAGCTCTAGATTAGCGATTTTAAAACTGTCATATTATATACGGAAATTGGATAATTGGCTTATGTTGCGAACAGTGGTGCATGCTTCCCACAATTTTAACCATTAGGTCTATCAACGTCATGGAATATTTCATTTTGGCGAGTCTAATAGCTAATTTTGACAAGAATTTTGCACTTGTCCACCAGACTTGTGACTAATAGACTATGAGTAGTCCGTGCGGGAATCAGGTAGTCTCGGACTAGCGGACATGACTTAAGAT
Source organism: Chaetoderma sp. LZ-2023a (assembly GCA_034401795.1). Taxonomy (NCBI): domain Eukaryota; kingdom Metazoa; phylum Mollusca; class Caudofoveata; order Chaetodermatida; family Chaetodermatidae; genus Chaetoderma; species Chaetoderma sp. LZ-2023a. Next base: position 95,698,524 of record CM067360.1, on the reverse strand, counting down.
CGAACCCTGGACTGTTGTGTTCGACTATTGCTCTAAACCTGTAGCCACCAAGAATGCTTAACAAGAGGGTACCCTAATTGTAAATTAAGTCTATAACCTTGTTGATTGGCTGACCTGATCATGTGGTTTCTATCGGGTGATGGTCTGCATACATGTTCCCATATAGGGATGGTGACTGCTACTAGCTGTCACTGGATTGGAATGTTAGTTATATGGCCTTGCTATTATTTTGCTGCTTTTGCATGAATGAGTGCAATTACACACAGTGCCAAGGGAGCTAACTTTGTGACTGTGGTCCCAGTTCCCTTGGAACAAGTTTTCCAATACTTTTAGATTACTTGGCCTTTGATACTCCTGTCAAACTATGCCGAGGAGTATGTTATCTTTGCATCTGCTAAGTTTAATCGTAAAAAAACATTAAACAAAAATAGATACAGTACTGTATATACATTACATGTAGAGTCGACAGTTCATTTCCTGCGCATAATGGACCTTTTCAGTTTTAGATATGCCCCACCAATCTCTGGCTAAGCTCCACCCACGCTTCACCCACATTGGGATCGATCAATCCTTGCACTTCCTAACTCATTTTCCAGAAAACTATACAGTCTTATAGGTAAGCCATTGAATATTTTGAAATTAATTTGTGTAAAATTTGTAACTAAATTAGTGAAAAAATATTCACTAGAATGTTTATTAAAGAGTAGTTAAGACACAATTCATACAGCAACGCTTAGTCCGTCTTCAAATAAGAGATCTTGACGTACTTATCTATATCATTCATGGCATCATTGATTAGATTATGACATCATCCTACACGTCACATGGTTGATTATGACATCATATGATGGATTGATAAACTGGAAAGGTCCATTATTAGCTCACCTGGCCAGAATGGCCAAGTGAGCTTATGCCATGGCGACCGTCCATCGTCTGTCCGTCAACTTTTGCTTTAAAATGTATCTCCTATACCGCTTGGCAGATTTTAATCAAATTTGGCTAGAAGGACCCTATGAAGGTAGGCTCTAGAATTGCGATTCAGATTTTTGATTCGTCAATTTTTTGGGTGAAAATCTTAAATGTTATAAAGACTTACCGGAAAGTGTCAAAGCGCATCTCCTCCTTAACTTTGTGACAGAATTCAGCCAAATTTGTCTTGAACGGTCCTATAGTGGTAGGTTCTAGAACATCTATTCATATTTTTGATTCGTCAATTTTTTGGGTGAAAATCTTAGATTTTGTAAAAAAATTTACCGGAAAGGGTCAAAATGCATCTATCTCCTCCTTAGCTACTTGACAGTTTTCAAAAAAATTTGCCTGGAAGGATCCTATAGTGGTAGGCTCTAGAATTTCTATTCAGAATTTTGATTGGTACATTTTTTGGGTGAAAAACTTAGATTTTGTCAAAAGTGTACCGGAAAGTGTTGAAGCGTATGTCCTCCTTAACTTTTTGAGAGATTTCAGCCAAATTTGTCTTGAAGGATCCTATGGAGGTAGGCTCTGGAACCTCTGTTCAAATTTTTGATTGGTAAATTTTTTTGGTTAAAATATTTGATATTGGATCAAAATTTACTGGAAAGTGTCAAAACGTATCTCCTCCTTAGCTTCTTGATAGATTTTAACTAAATTTGTGTGGAAGAATTCTACAGTGGTATGCTCTAGAATTTCTATTCAAAATCTTGACTGGTAAATTTTTTGGGGTCAAAATCTGAGATTTTGTAAAATATTTACCGGAAAGTGTCACATGTCTCCTCCTTAGCTCCTTGACAGATTTCAACTAAATTTGCCTGGAAGGATCGTATAGTGGTGGGCTTTAGAACTCCTGTTTAGAATTTTGATTGGTCAATTTTTGGGGTGAAAATCTTAGTTTTGTAAAAAAAAAAATGTGCCAGAAATTGTCAAAATGCATCGCCTCCTTTTTTTGTTTATGCACGCTAATCGCTTTGTCCGTGTATACATCATCTGTTCATTTTTGTGTGTCTGAACTGTGTTTTCAGTAGCCAAATTTAGTATATGAATGCATTGTACCCTAATGCTGTCCTGTGTCAAAAGTAGGCCACCATGACCTACTTTTCATGGTTTAGTAAGCATAATTTTTTTGGTCCTACTATATTTTCAAGTTTTTCATATTTAGTCCGCATAGGGATGCATCATAGCCTAATGGCATGAAAGGTGTGTAACGCATCAAAAGTGACCTACTTTTTATAGTTCACTGAACATCATAGGTTACTATGGTCTGGGCTGTAGTTTCAAGTTTTTTTTATACAGTTACAACCAAACTTGGTTTATGGATGCATTGTAGGCTAAGTTTCTGTAGCCTATGAAAAGTAGGTCACCCTGACCCACTTTTAATGGTTTACTGCATATCATATAAAATTGTGTAAGTCTGTCCCAAATTTTTTGTACGAACTATATTCTGAAGAATTTTTCACAAATACATGTATTCAACTATGGCTATATGGATGTGTATCTTAGGCTAAAGGTTAGTTATATATTGGAAGTAGGTCACTGACCTATCTTTCATGGTTCACTGAGCATCATGGAAAATTGTTGTCTGTTTTATACCTTCAAGTGGGTTTGGTTTACACTAATCAAATGTGGTGTATGTATGCATTGTAGGCTAATGATCCATCATGTATCAAAGGTTGGTCATACTAAAGGTAGGTCAGTATTTCGCAATTCACTAATCATCATAGAAAATCCCTGTCCGGCTTTAGTTTTAAGAGTTTTTTAACCAATCTTGGTGTATGGATGCATGTTACTTGTAATATCAAATTAGGCCTACTTCACAGTTCACCCAACTTCAATATTAATTGCATGCTTTCAGCCAAAGGCAAGGTTCAGTGGAAGGCGGGGTATCCTTCGTGATGCACGGATACTACATGGACCACAGTTGCATTTTTTATTCCATGCAAATTGTTGACTTGTTTTGCTACTTTATCAGCGTCACTAAAACTCTTAGTTTACAATTACCACAAGAACGTCATAAAGGAGCTTAATTATGTTTCAGTAAAATTCACGGGCAACTCAAAATTGTATGTTTTTCGTCATCGGTTTGTAGTTTACTTGCCTAGAAAACCTTGGCCGAAACGAGACAAGTAATCTATCTCCCTAGAGGACGCTTCTGAGGTTTTTTTTGCAAAAAAGTTCAATGTCACAAGTTTTGTCTCTAAACCTGTATCAAAGATCAACTTTTTTACAGTCTTAAAAGAAAGTTATCTCATAATTTATGTGGCTACATCATGTACATCATAAATGGGATATCCTGATTTGACCAATCAAATTATCGGAAATATCTAATACATCATTTCAACTGATTCGTTCTTGGCGAACTCTTCCATCTACATTGAATGTTAGACAGCAAGTTTTAATTTGCCTATCTTTTTAAAGTGAGTTCTCATTGGCTAAACTGTGCAACTATTAATTTGCCCAAATAATTTTTCTATGAAACCACGTAAGTCTACAAGATTGAGCTACATATTAATGGTAATATTCCGACAAAATGTCTTAAGCCTTTAACCCTCAACTTTGTTTAATAAAATTTCAATTTTCTCATAAAAAATGTCCATTTGCAAACCTACAGAAGACTGCTTTTGAAAATTTATCACTGTAATGACTGGCTCGATTATTGAGTCAGTCATTCTTGTATTGCATTTTCAAAAATAGTCTTCTTGGTCTGCAAATGGACATTTTCCAAGACCCCTGCAGAAGCCGTTTTTGACGTCTCGAGGGTTAATGAAAGAACTTTTAAACCTAAAAGGCAGATGACCTTTCTTGACAGGTTGAAGTGTTATTTTTGTAATTCATGGACTATGTAGTCTAGTGCAGTCCTGTGACGCCTATCGCTACTGACGCTGTTTTAGAAGCTTTTTAAAATAGTTTCTGTAATCATAAATTTTTATATGATGCTAATAATTCTTAGTTACATAAAGTTCTACAATTACACATAGGTACCATATATACAGTATTATTGTTCATGTTTGTTAACCCGTTGCTTACCACATGCAGTAGGTAATGAAGATAGTGTCTCTTAAATAGCTAATTGTAGACATGGAAAAATTGCATTTTTAATAATGTTGAGTTGGTACTAACATGAGTCCAAATTATGTTCCTTATTTAATGCTAGTAATCTTCCGACCAGATGAAGTGCCTTATTTTAAATCCAAAAAGCATATGACAAGTTGAACTCTCCTCTCTTTACCAGTAATTCATTGACTAAGTTGATCTAGTGACAATGTTTGAGAAGTGCTTTTCAAGATTTCCATACATTTATTTCTGTCACTAATGTCATTGTAATTTTGTATTGCATAAAATGCTACTATTACATAATGTTACCAGTTATAGTATATTCTTGTTCACGCGTGTTAACCCTTTACTCACAGCATGCACATAGTGAGAGGTACATGTAGTGGAGACGGAATGACAAGATTTTACAATGACATGCATCATGATATCAGTTAGAATTTGTAATCCATGGTCAGTAATTACTTAAAAGTAAATGCTGTCTGTAACTTAGCGATGTCATCTGTTGTTGTATAGTAAGTACAACTTTGCATAGTGCCACCTCTATGTCACATTTCATATACTTCATCCGAACCATCATTCCAGAATTAGTCTTATTCAACTGTATTTCATGTGTCCATCATCTCTTCCCAACATAAAATTGCCCATGGATGAGCATGAAATTCAGTTGACCCTAACACCATGTCATTGTCATTAACATCAAAACATGCCAAAGAACATGACTGTCATACGAGTCGACACAGACATTTATCTAAGAATGTTAATTTTGTTATTCCATTAACATTTTTTGCCAAATCAGATAAAAAAATTGGCACCTATCAAAGTTATAAATTCAGTTTATTATCAAATTTATACACCTAGTGAACACTATAATTGGAATTATCAAGTCATGAGATTTTACTCTAAATCGTTAACGGCAGGGATTATAGAAATCGTTTTCATGCGTGTAATTCTGTTTCCACTCGAAAACTTGACGATTCACTTCATATTTTCAACATGATAGATGAGACCTTGACTGGCATTCAGTTTGGCTAAAATACAGCTGCAGTTATGCGCTTGAATTCTTGAAAAAAATTGTCAGATTTATTCACTAGAGTGCTTGAAAAATAGTAAAATATTTGAATTCAAAATTGGAGTACAAACATGATTCTTCTGTCAAATTGTCATGGTAGATTTACTAAGATCTTATTTCGAAGATTATTCCATATTAAAACAGAGAATCTATCTGTCATCCTGTTGAAGTTTCACGAAATATATTTTCATGAGATATGAACTACCCAGTATTTCAAATGCTAATGTTGCAGGTGAGCGACAGGCCGTTAGGCCTCTTATTATATAATCCCAAAGATAATGTACAGTGTGCCACATGCTGTTACATGTAGCTTCAGGTTGTTTCTGTTTGCATTCTTCAAATAGGCCGTGTATATAACTGCTACAGCACCATTCGTGATCCTTGCAATATTGATCGTTCGAGCTGCCCTCTTACCTGGCTCTCTTAATGGTGTCATTTACTATCTCCAGCCACGTTGGGACACGATTGCCAATCCACTGGTGAGTATGCTATGCCGTATGTGTAGTAAGAGCTGAATTGCCAGGTTATATATTAGATGACTATCTATGCCATATGGATATCTTACATTGTCACTTCTGCCATTGTGTCTGACTTTAGTGGGCTATATCGCCAAACATTCCAAAGATAAAATTCCCATGTTTAAATCGACTCTTTACACCTAGGTAGAGCTAGGTAGGATTATGGTTTCACTTCCGTCCGTCCGGCCATCACACACAGGTTTTCTTTCGATAACTTTACCGTTGCTTGGAATATTGTGACAACACTTCATGGGAACATTGGCTATGGTACTAGGGAAATGTACATTAATATGTGGGTCAGCCAGCTCATCCTTCCATCCATCCATACCTTTGTCTCTGAATTTATGTCTGTCCGTCCGTGCAAATTTTGGGTTTTCGTTCAATAACTTTATTTTTGCTTGGAGTATTGTGACAAAACTTGATGGGAACATTGGCTATATTTCTAGGGAAATGTACATTATTATGTGGGTCAGCAGAACAACAGACCTTATTGCACAGATTGTCTTTTTATCTGATGCCCGCTCCGTCCTTGAGGCTATCACCAAAGGTAAGCTGCCACAACTGGAAGAAGCACTACAAACCATCAAATGCTTTCGGATAGCATTGCTGTGGATCCCCTCACACTGTGGAGTCCAAGGAAATGAGGAAGCAGACAAGATGGCAAAGGTGGGTGCAGAAGAGAATCAGACAAAAAACATGGTTACCCATACAGGGATGAAGACTATCATCATGTCACTCTATAGAACACCTCAATCAGAAGATGCCTACCATCATCTCTCGAGGCCAGAGCAAGTGACCATTTTTCGTCTCAGAACTGGACACAACAGACTAAACCAACACATGTACAGGCGGTTCCACCTTACGACATTGCCCGCTTGTCCTTGTGGAGAAGCAGAACAGACCACAGAGCACATACTTCAATGTTGCAGTACGTATCAGCTGCTGAGAGAAGAGATCTAGCCTTTGTCAACCTCTTTTCTTGAAAAGCTGTATGGGCCTATGGAAGAACTGCAGAAAACCACAGATTTCATCTTGAGAACGGCTCTCCAAGTGTGATACCAGCGATCGAAAAGAAGAAGAAGATGTGGGTCAGTCAGCTCATCCCTTTGTCCGTCCATCCCTTTGTCTCTGAATTTGTGTCCGTCCGTCCATGCAAATTTTGGGTTTTCGTTCAATAACTTTATCTTTGCTTGGAGTATTGTGAGGAAACTTCATTGGAACATTGGCTATGGTACTAGGGAAATGTAGATTATTTTATGGATCAGTCAGCTCATCCCTCCATCCATCAATACCTTTGTCTCTGAATTCGTGTCTGTCTGTCCGTGCAAATTTTGGGTTTTCGTTCAATAACGTTATTTTTGCTTGGAGTATTGTGACGAAACTTCTTAGTTTATAATTATTAGCTCCCATTTGTCTGTCCAAATCAGTGGGATTATGTTATCCCATGAACATGGCTGCCGTTGCGGGGGGATTATTTGATTTATATCATCTGGTTAATTACTTTACTCATGGTTTTCAGATAAAGGTGGCTTCATACACCATCTTCATATTTTTTATCCTTCCACTAAGCGGAGGATGGCTCGACATAACGAACCAAATAGCATTTGCTTCATCATGGACCTATCCTATCTGAATAAAACGTTACAAATCTGTTCCATGCCATCATTACGTCCATAATGTTTCCATACTTTTACATGGTTTACACTTCAAGAATTGAAACAATGTTTTTCACTAGACGTTTGATTCATCAAGGGCTTAAATAGATGTACTATTATCGAGCCAGTCATTTCAGTGGTAAATTTTCAAAAATAGTCTTGGACATTTCTCAAGACCACTGCAGAAGACGTTTTTTGCCGTTTTGTGTGTTAAAGGGTTACACGTTTTCTTAGCTATACGTAACATGTACATGTTAGACCTATAACATCCTGAGCAATAATTGATAACCATCATATGTATTTCAGGAAAATGGCACAAAACATGCAGTGTTTGTAGAATAATTGTATATTATTTTTTGACTAACAAATATTGCAAACTAAGATCGAGTGCATTCCGCGTATAAAGCTCTTCTGATTTTTCACATTATGTGGCAGTGTCGCGAAATAAGTATTTCTTAAATTAGTGCATGTGTTTAAGCTCTTGATGAATCAAACGTCTATTGAAAAACATTTTTTTAATTCTTGAAGTGTAAACCATGTAAAATTATAGAAACATTATAAAGGCATTTTCGTTATGGACGTAGTGATCGTATAGAATAAATTTTCAAAAATATTGTCTTAGTTGGACATTTTCTTTGAGAAAATCTAGATTTTCTTAAAACAATTTGAGCATTAACGGGTTAAGGGACTCTAATCTTATCTCAAATGTGGTCCTGTAGTTAATAGATTATGCTACATGTATAGTTTCCATATCATTCACTTCCAGGCGCATTCCTTTATCAAAACTGGCCGCTGCAGTGGGCTTGAGAAATGCCCATTTGCTGTCCTAGAGAAGACTTAATTTACCCACTGGAATAACTGGCTTGATAATTGAGCCAGCCATTCCATTGATAAATTTTCTTCTCTTGGTCTGCAAATCGACATTCAATAAGAAAAAATCTATTTCTTTTGACAAATCATGACCATTAAAGGGTTAACATCACATTATGTATAAATGTGGTTGCCTTCTTTTTGTTTGTGTGTGATGTCACGTACATGTAGCTGATGATGCAACAAATTCATTATTATGTAATAATTATTGTCATGAATGAATATTTTGAAACTAATCTGACTGGAAGCTGTTGTTGCCTAAGACATCAACAGCTTCCAGTGAAATTAGTTTCAAAATATTCAGCAGCTCACCTGTATGTTAGCTTTTACACCACAATGACAAACTAGATGACACCTGTGCGATTGAATGTATATGTACCGAGGCAGACAGCCTAGTAGCATCTTTCGGAGTTGATGAAAAGGAACCCGTGCCCACCTTCATCTAGACTCGTGAAATGTGTCAACATTTAGGGCCAAATTTATGAAAGATGTTTATCTCTTAGTCATGTGTAACTTTCATGTCAGTCCCGCAGCCGCTACTACTACTACTACTACTACTACTACTACTACTACTACTACTACTACTACTACTGCTACTGCGACTACTACTTAATTTCATTTCATTAATTACCATATGCCAACATAGATCTCGCAATACTGAGACAAAAGAAATATGTCGTCGTTTGTGGTAAATGTCGATTGTTATTACACCACAAAAACATCCATTACCGTTCAGTCACTACTTGCTAAATCAATTATCTGCATTTAGCTACCAGAATAAGATTTTTATGCTTGCATACCCTCCTCCCCATGCCTATTCCTATAAATATGGACCCTCAACCAGGCTACTGGTTAGGTCCATCTCCAGTATATGTGCATGCGCACTGGAGCCCAAATAGGAAACAGATTCACTTTTCAATTATTCTGCAAGCAGAACAACTGCACAAATATTATCAGGAAGTTTTTATAGCTTTGCGGGGTGTCAGCTTACTATTGAAGGACTTCCTCATGCTAAGATATGCCTACTATGGAGTCTATCCTCCCAAAATTATGTGTTTGGAAGTATTTCGTGGTTATATTGAGCTTTATAACTATGTATATAAATGTTACCAGTTTTCGTGGGTTTCGTTTTCGTGATAACAACTTTAATATGTGTAAGTCATCATCATATAAAACCACTCTATTACTCCAATGAGCCCTTAATCACTTTCAGTTAAAAGAAAAAATATTGCTTTACAAGGAATTACGTTTATTTCCCTACGATAGAAAACAATCTTGAATTTGAACTTTCCGACCTTTCTTTGAAAGGCGTTTGCATGTTTCTAGACGCCTTTTATCGAAATTCTAAGCTGTATGCTTTTTTCATTTTTAAGAGTGTTTTAACGAACAATAAATCAAGTGCACGTCCTCAATCTGTGACCGAGTTCACTCTGTGGAGTATGGAGGACATGTCTGTTTTAAGTGCACTACGTGTACCCCCACATCGATGTGCAGGTTTTGCATAGGGTGGTCTGCATTCATATCTAAGTTTTTCATTAAGGATTTTTTGTCCTTACAGCGCTGCCCTCTGGTCATCCTTCCCCTACCTCCGTTGCTAGTAAGACAAAAGCTGTGTCTTTTGCAATATTCTTATATGTCTATTCCAGCAGCAACGGAGGGGTGGGGAGCTCTTCGGCGAATTCGGAAGCTGTGTTAGCTTTATTTGCGAGATTTGAATCCTTCGCTGCAGTTTTGACTAAATCTTTAGATGAAAGGATATCTTCTGCCATCATGGAGGCCAAGAAACAGGAAGTTTCTTCTGGTTCCGACGATAGCCTGAGGGCTAGCGGGCGTTCCCGCAAATGGGGGAAACCGATCCCTCTAATGTCAATACAGGTTATTAGGGCTCTAAAACTAAAGTCTAGAGCGACAAAGCTCCCGAAGGTGAGCTCGTGCAGGTCACCGGGTCAAATCCACATTAGACTTGAGGGTAATAGGCATAACCCTCAAGCAGTGGTGGCGGAGGCGGAAGCTAACGTCCAAAAGCCTTATACTAATGCCAGTTTTTCGGTCATACCGGTCATCAAGATTCTCCGTAGGTCGCCTATAGCTAAGAGTTTGCATTCTAGCCTTGCTAGTTCTTCCGTTTCCGGTTTGTCTTCCGGTTTTGCAAGACATCCGTGTCTTCAAGATCCGGTTCTTACTTCCGTTCCGTCCGTTTCCGGTTTGACTTCCGGTTTTGTAGGAAATCCAGGTCTTCAAGATCTGGTTATTACTTCCGTTCCGACCGTTTCCGGTATGATTTCCGTTTTTGTAAGATCCGGTTCCTAGTTCCGTTTCCTGTTTTAGCAGCGTTTCCGGTCATACCGGATATCCGGGGTCTGTGGACTCCTATTATTTTTCGTCTTCCGGTAGAAGCGCTTCCGCTTCCGGTTTGGATTCCTGTCTGTACACTTCCGCTTCTGGTTCTAGAGGTGTACTTCCATGTCGTTCAGATCTGGATAGACTTCCGTCCTCAGGACAGGGGTTACTTCCGTTTTCCGGATCTACCTCCGTTCTTTCCATATCCGGTCTGACTTCTGGTTTTGCGTATTTCCGGTTCCTTTGCTTATTCTGGTTTTTTACTGTACATCCAGGTTCAGTTTCCGGTTGTCTTCTTCCGGTTTGTGCATTTCCATTTCCTATTTTTTCAGTTCCGGATTCGTACATCCGGGGATAGGGTCATTACCGGTTTCATGGTGTTCTATGAGTAACTTCCAGTTCTGTTTTCCTTTTTTGGATTTCCGGTGATAGCTCTTACTGAGATTCCAGGTTTGTCTTTCCTAGGATCTAGTCATCATCTTTCCTAAGAGTTAGTCTTATTTCAGTAATTGCTTTTAAATTCGGAATGTTTAATCGCTGAAAATATTAATTCCGAGACATTGCCAGTCTTGAAGTCTCTCTTGGAATTGTAGATATTCAGCATTTATTCTTTTATCAATGAAACATTTCAACGTAGTTAAAGACTGTTCTGACTGGTTGCCGGATGGGTATTTTGTTGCAGTTGTTGAAGTCAGTCTGTATTCTACGCATTATCGCTAGATACATAATTTTTCATTTCATCCAACTTTAGATGGCAGTTGTCTTCGGGCCGTTCAGCCTTTTTTCGCGCTCTTTTTTCCTCTTATGTCGGCAGGTTGACATATTTATTTTATCCATAGGGAGTTAATTTCTTGAAGAAAATCCCTGTTTCTAGTGTAATTCTTAGTCTAATTCTGACAGGCGCTGAAAGGAAAAGATTCAGTAGTGGATTCATAGGGAAGAGAATGACTAAGAATAATGATTACAAGAGCTAGAAAACATTGAGAATAGAGAAATAAGATTAGGGTGAAGGAAGAAGGAATAAAAGCCGAGTTTTTCTTCTGCGTTGTCACAGTCATGGTTTAGGTGAGGTTTTTTTGGCTTAGATTTTATATCGCCTCTGTTTTTCAGTGTTTTGTTTCGTGATTCATCCCGTAGTGTTTAATCATAATCAAGTATTAGTGTTTTGTGTATTTAACATTCAGCTGTTCCCGAGATTCATCATTCTATCAATCATTCCTTTTATTAGCATATCAAACTATGTTATCCGTCTTTACAAGATGATAATCTTGGTTCTAAGTCTTTAATAATAATGAGTAAAGATAAGTATAGTTCTCTTCCTTCATCCTCTGCCCCTTCTCCTTCTAAAGTTTTCTTCTAGTCATGTTCTCCTTCCTCTCTCACTCTTTCTGTCTTCCTTCTTTTTTCCCTCCTCTGGGGTTTTCCCGTATTTCATCTTCTATCAATCCTCTCCAGGGATCTTCTGGTCCTGTTCTTTCCTCTTCATTTACATTCTTCTTAATTCCTCTCTTCCTCCTTCCTCTTTTGATCATCTTGATCCGATTGTTTCTGTCGTTCTCTCTTTTGAGCTTGAGTTTCTAGTTGTTGATTAAGGTCTGGTTTTCTCATTGTTTTCTGTTTTTAGGGATTCGTCCCTTGTTCGTTCTTTCATGTCAGCTTTTTACTCCATTCTTTTCATGTCCTCTGGTCAGGATGTTGTATCTGTTCACATTCCTTCTGATCAATCTTTTTCCTTTTCTGATTCTTTACAGTTTTCTTCTCTTCTAGCTTCCATGAGCCCTTGCTCTCCTCTTTCCATTTGAACTGTTGATTCTTTGGCCTCTGGTGACTCTTCTCATCTTTTTTCTTCTCCATCTCCTAATCCTTCTTCTTATTCTTCTATTCCCTAGTCGGTCAGGGATGATGAGATTTTGTCCAGTCAGGGTCTCTTCGGATGACTGGTCCCAGGCTCACTGGTGGATTGCTTAGACTCTTTCTCTTCCTTTTAAGGATGAGTTTTCTATAGACCATCCTTCTTTTGTGTTGGCTCTTTCCTCTTCTAATTCTTCTTTCTTGTCTCCTCTGGTCCTTTCAATTGACAATTTGGTCATTATCATGTTAGTTTTCTTTGTGAATTATGTTAATTCTAAGGAATTTATACATAGATTAGAGCATTCAGTCTAGGGTAGGTTTTCCTACCCTGTCATTAAATCTTAGTAAAATGATCTCTATTCACTCTGAAACATTCAAATCTGCATTGATTTTAATTTAACAAGGGGGTATGTCATGATTAAATCTCATGATTCTTACTCCCAAGTCAAGATGGAGACCATCTCACAGATCATTTCTAGTCTAGATCAGGGTATGTGGTCGTTTCCATCGACCAAAATGACGCCTTCTTTCATGTTTTCATTTACCCTTCCTTCAGAAAATTCCTGAGATTTGCTTACAAAGGTCGAGTTTGGCAGTTTTGCGCCATGCCTATTGGCCTGACCACGGCTCCTTTTCTTTTTTCCGCCTAGTCTCAGCCGTGGCAGAAATTTTCACCGTCGTTCTATCCATCTCCACGTTTATATAGACGATTGGTTAGTAAAGTAAGTCTTCTTCAATTCTCTCAGGAATTCTTCCAGAGGTTTGCAGTCTGGCATGCAACCTAGGGTGGATTTTAAATCTAAAGAAATCAAGCCTAGGCCCCTCTCAAATCTTCACGCATCTAGGCGTTTCTTTCAATCTGGCCCAGGGTCTAGTCTTCCCCTCAGATCCAAGAATAGAGGCTTTATCAGTGGCAATGGAAATCCTGTCTTCTTCCATGGTCTGAGAAAGATTTATGCTAATGCTAGTGATAGGTTGGATGGGCAGTGTAGAGAATGTTATTCCATGGGCAACGCTGATGAGAAGACCCTTCCAAATGTATTTAATGTCCCTTTGGAAGCAGTCGGTTCACTCTATTTACCATCAGATTCCCATCAGAGAACACTTGATTCCTCTCCTAGATTTTTGGGAAGATCGTTCTCTGCTTCTGATGGGTGTTCCACTGGTAAAGTCCTCCCCTCAGATGATTATCTTCACAGACGCTTCTCAGGAGGGATGGGGAGCGGTCTGGGACTCCTTGTCGGTTTCCGGTCTTTGGTCCCTGTAGGAGTCGACAGCTCATATCAACATTCTGGAATTGTGTGCTGTCAAGAAGGCTCTCCTTTCATGGTCAGATCTTGTGATAGGTCTCAAAGTCTCGATTCGGTCGGACAATTCGACAGTGGTCTCTTATATCAACAGGCAGGGGGGTACAAGGCCATCCCTCCTTTGGCTAGAAGTGTGGAACCTTCTCTTATGGTGTCGCAAGAATCAGATTCTTCTAGTGTCTTCTCATGTCCCAGGCAGTCTGAATTCTCTTGCGGACCAACTGTCACGTCCCAGCAAATTTGCCCACACTGAGTGGCAGTTAAAGAGGTCGGTTGTCAAAGCGATTTTCAGTCTTATGGATCATCCTCTGGTAGATCTGTTTGCGACATCTCTGAATGCTCAGATCTCCTCTTACATGTCTCTTTTTCCGGAGAGTCAAGACCTGGACAGGAATGTTTGTCTATGCGTTCCCTCCAACGATTTTGATTCCGTTAGTGTCAGAGCTCTAGATAAGCAGGGTTTTAGAGCTCTGGTTAGTGTTGAAGAATGTTAAAGAACAAATCTGCGAGATTCTTTTATAGCTCCTTTTTGGCAAAAGAGGATTTGGTTTGTATACCTTCTAGATCTCCTGGTAGACTTCCCTCATCTTCTTCCATTCTCCCAGGATCTTCTGTCTCAAGTAAGAGGTCTTTGTCTTCATCCAAACCCAGAAATCTTCAGTCTGTATGTTTGGAGAATATTGAAACTAAAGTCTACGAGAATAAGGTTTCTTCAAGATCTCCAGTAATTATCGATTCTTCCAGAAGAGAGTCGACCCGCAGAGTTTACAGGTGTTGACTTAAAATTTTTGGAGAATGGTGTTCAGACCAAGGTCTCGTGCCCGATTCTGTTTCTATTCCCCAAGTATTAGACTTTTTAACATATCTCTTTGATTCCTTACATTTACCAGCTAATACGGTTAGGGGATATAGATTTTTTCTGGCATCTTCTCTTCCTTGCCTTCTGTATGCCGTTGTCAAGGACACTAAGACCTTTAATGGTTTTTATTAGTGGTCTAGGCAATATTCGTCCTCCGATAGCTAAGTCTTTACCTTCATGGAACTTGGCTTTGGTTCTTCAAGTGCTGGCAGGCTTTCATTTTGAACCTCTTTCCTCTATTAGTATTAATGGCCTCTGCTAGAAGGCGTTCAGAATTCATGCTTTTTCTGCTGTAAGGGAGAGATTTATAGTTTCAGGAGACGGTTTAGTTTTATATCCCAGAAGGGATTTTTGTCTAAAACTCAGTCGGTTTCCTGCTAGTCCGATCATTTAAAAATCATTATCGTCTTTTTTTGCCTTCCGACAAACTCTGGTGTTCTGTTAGGGCATTAAGAATGTACAAACAGCAAACTGATTTCAAAAGATTTGATCCGTCCCTTTTATGGTTTTCTTATCCGGAAGCTTTGGGAGACGATTAAGCTTTGTTGCGCGATTGCTTCTCCAGAACAAATTAATCTCTCCCATATTAAAGGTCACGATGTTAGAGGAATGGCTGTCTTTTTTGCACTTTTTGCCGGTTCGTATTTAGATGAAGTCATGCAGGTTGCAGGATGAAAATCTGAATCCTCTTTTACAACCTTTTATCTGAAAGATCAGAGTGCAGCAGCCTCCTTCTTTCGTGATATTACGATTTTAACCAAAATAGCTGAAGACCATTTACCAAGCACATCTCGCCTTTTTCGTTAAGACTGTGCATCTGTAAGAAATGGTGAGAGTTTATTTTGTTTTTTATTTATCTCTTTACGTTCAAGTTTTCCTTATTTGATAATCACGGTGTGATTGATTTAAATGCACTATTATGTTATGTTATTAACATTTGGATAAGATTGGTTTGATTTTTATCCTTGTTTGTTGATTCTCAAATCGCCTCCCACCTAATGTTTTAAGTGGGACACTGACCAAATCTACGGGTTTAGCAAGTAGTGATTGAACGGTAATGGATGTTTTTGTGGTGTAATAACAACCCCCACAGACCACCCTTGCGGGTTGGTATGTTGTTTTATTAACCACCATAAAAACTTACTTACCGTTCAATCACTACAACCCGGCCTCAGCCACCCTGCATGGAATGGATTTGAGAATTTGCCTATAATATTTGGCACTTAAATTCAGAAAACTGAATCTGTTTCCTATTTGGGCTCCAGTGCGTATGCGCAAGCGCGCTTAGTGACAGGCGTCACTATGGAGTGAGTACAGACTGGTGCCAGTCTATATCAGTTAATATACTGGAGATGGACCTTACCAGTAGCCTGGTTGAGGGTCCATATTTATAGGAATAGGCATGGGGAGGCGTGTATGCAAGCATAAAAATCCTATTCTGGTAGCTAAATGCAGATAATTGATTTAGCAAGTAGTGAGTGAACGGTAAGTATGTTTTTATAGTGGTTAATAAAACAACAGAACAACCCGCAAGGGTGGTCTGTGGGGGGTTTCCAGCTTAGGCCTTGTCGATTTCCGCGTTCTGAAAAATAAGAAATGTGCAGGTGTTTATGCACATGCACACAAGTCGATTTGTAGGCGTTTAAGGATTAAACTCCTATAAGTCTTAGATACAGTACAGATCATAGTTAGCTTTACTTAAATGCATCCTAAAGCTCGTTTAAAATGCGTCTAAATGGGGTCATTTTCTCGTAGTGATTTACTTAGACATAGTGCGTTTGGTAAAATCTCAAGATGCATCTTGAATTTTATCTTGACGGGTTTAAATTTTGACACTACGCGTTTGACATTTTGAAGGACGTTGCCCTATGCGTTTGGTAGCGTTTGAAAATTTTCCGATAAATTAAACGCGCCATCAACTCCAACCGTGGATCTCCAGTTCTTGTGCTGATTCCTATGGCGAGAAGCAAACGGGTACTCGGTTCCTAGTCTAGGCAGACCCGGTTATCAGTACACTTTTCCTCCGAGAAAACATCTCGCATGTTTTGCAAACTTTGAGCGAGTCGTACAGCAGATTTTAACTTATTTACGTCAATTTGTGGCTGGATTTATCAGAAGATGTATTTAATTTAGTGTTTCTTCGCGGGATTCGTCTAATTTCTGCATTTTTGTAGAGAAAATTTTGATATACCTAATGACGAATTGACAGTCGTCTTGAACTGGAACACCATTCCATTCTGATGACATCATCGCGTATATATTTAACCTCAATATCTTTGATTGTTAGCGATATTGTTGGAAAAGCCATCAGTGACAAATCTGATTGGTTGAACTAATGTCACGATGCTTTGACAGTTGTGTACTATTAGACGACAGTAATAAAGCAACATAACCTAAACAAGGATTTCCAGACTTTCGCTGTGATCTGGACAAAAACCAAGTTGGATCCAGATTGGGTACAAATTTTAATCTATGGATATATTGGAAACAAACTGGTCAGATTTTAACAACGGAGGTTGTCATACATTAAGATTTAACAACATCGGTTGTTATTACACCACAAAAACATCTTGACCGTTCAATCACTACTAGCTAAATCAAATATCTGCATTTAGCTATCAGAATAGGATTTTTATGCTCGCTTACATTCTGCCTAATGCCAATACCATCACCATGTTGACCCTCAACCAGGCTTCTGGTAGAGTGTCCCCTTGCATTAGCCTAACAATAGACTGGCTCCAGTCTGTACTCACTCCTTGGTGACGCCTGTCACTAAGCGCGCACGTGCATGCGCAGTAGGTCCCAAATGGGAAAACTAATTGACTTTTCAAATATTCCGCTAGCAGATCAGTTCGCCTGCTATCAAATCGATAAAAGTTTATAGCTTTGCACTGAAGTTCAGCTACATTTAATACTCTTATACATGAGAATCATGCCCACCATGAAATCTAAGTTATGTTTAACTTTCATGTCATGGTGTTTTAGAGGGTTTTGTAACTCTAGTTGTGAGGTACCAGTTTTCGTGTCAGTAATCCCTTTTTCGAGGTTTGGAAAACCATGCCTATTATATACCATCAATTACCATGTTATAAAATAGCCAAGTACCACTCTGATTACGTAGGATCCTATTTAGTGCTTTCAAACAATATTATTCATGAATCCTTGTGATTCCCGTCTTCAGTGAGAAGTGTTAAGTTAGTGTTTGACGTCTCCCCTTTAAGATTTTCTCATTAGTTTTAGTGAAGTTATTGCTTTATTTCGTATTTATTTTATTATAGGATTCGGTTTTAACTTCTGAGAGAGTCAAATGCTCGTCGGCTAAGTGTGACCATTTACACGCCAAAGATTTTTTGGGTCATGTCTGCCTGAAGTGCACCACTTGCTCCCCTTTCAAAATGTGTGGGATATGTAAGGGCTGGCCGTTAGTTGTATCCACGGCCTTTTTCAAGGATTTTGTGTCAAAGCTTGCTTTGCCCTCAGGTCGCTCTACCTCCTTTGTTGAGATTACCAAGGCAGCAACTACTGCCACTACCTCGGTTAAAGCGTCTGTTCCAACAACAGAGGGGGGGGGGGGCTCCACTTCTAATTCAAATTCGGACGCTGTTGTGGCGTTATTCACCCAGTTTGAATCTTTTACAAGTGTGCTAACTAAGTCGTTTGATGAGCGTATTTCTTCTGCTATTAGAGCTTCCAAAGAGGAGTCTTCAGACTCCAAGCATAGCTCCCATTCTTGTGGTCATTCCCGTAAGTGGGGCAAACCTATTTCACTTACTTCTAGACAGGAGTTGAAATCTCCTAAATCCAAGTCTAATGATCCTAAGAAAAAGTCTGGTAAAGTTTCCTCAGACTAAAAACCATGCAAGTCTTGAGGGACCGCATAACCCTCATGCGATGACATTGGTGGCGGAAGCGTCCGATATGTCATCTCATTCTAAAGTTCATTTTTCGGTGATCCCAATAGCAGGAAGTGTTTTGAGATCTCCGATCTCTTCTGCTCCTGCCATGTCCGGGCAAGCGGGTTTGCATTCTGGATTGTCTTCTGGTTTGACCAGGCATCCAGATATGAGCACCGTGATTGTTACTGGCTTGGCTGAACATCCGGTTTCTCATGATAATCTGGCCTTTCCGTCCACTTCCGGTTCCGTTTCTGGTAGTAGTGTCGCTACTTCCAGTAGGAAGAATGCATATCCGGGTCTGTTGGATCCAGCATTGCATCCAGGCTTTTCATCTTCCGTTTCTGGTAGTAGTGTTGCTACTTCCGGTAGGTAGAATGCATATCTGCGTCTGTTGGATCTGGCTTTGCATCCATCATCTATTTCCGGTCCCGGTTTTTCAGCTTCTGTTTACGGTGGTAGTGTGGCTACTTCTGGTAGGAATAATGCATATCCTGGTCTGTTGGATCCATCCTTGCATCCGTCTTTTTCTGGTTCTGAATTTTCCGCTTCCGGTGGCAGTGTATCTGCTTCCGGTATTAGAGGTGCTTGTTCGGGTCTGGTAGATCCGACCTTGCATCCAACTTCCATTTCTGGTTCCGGTGGTGTTGTTTCCTCTTCCGGTAGTAGTGTTTCTGCTTCCGGTTTGAGATGTGCTTCTCCAGGTCAGTTAGATCTGGCTAAGCATCCTACTTCCGGTTCTGGCGTGCCAGTTTCTTCTCGAAGTTATTTTTGCGCATCTGATTATGAGTTGCCGGTTAACTCAGATTCTCATTATAGTAATATTTTTAATCCTTCCTACTCTAATTATTTTCGCGCTTCTCCTGTTCAGGTTTTTTCTAGGCATGATTTTGGTCGTTCTCTTTCTCAGTCTGTTCATTCTTCTGAATTTGTTCATCCTTCCTTTCGTGAGGTGGTGTCTCAATCGCGTTCATCTTCTAACATTTCCCCTGTAGTTTTTAAGAGAGGTAGTAATCATCCTTCTTCCTCCTTATCTGCTATGTCGGCTTGAGATTTTTCATCTAGTAATGTTTCTCAATCTTCTCTTTTTCATTCCTCAGCTATATCTCCTCCTCCAGGATTTCTTCATATCCCTGCTTCTGTCCATCAGAATCCCTCTTCTGATCATGTCCCTTCTTCCTCTTCTCCTTCTCTGTCTTCTCTTCCTTATTCTTCCTCTTCCTATCCTTCCTTTGATCATCTGGATCCTATTGTACCTGTTGTTCTTTCTCCAGAACTGGAATTTCAGATAGTAGATTCAGGTTGAGATTTTTCGTTGTTTTCAGTAGCTCGCGATTCCTCCCTTCACCGCTCTTTTGTTTCCGCTAGATTTTCGTTTCCTTCTAGATTTTCTGCCAGTGATTTGGACTCTTCTTTCTAGTCAGCGAGAGGAACTTGTTGTCGTCCGTTCTGATCAGGCTTCCTCGGTTTTGGATTCGTTTTCTGCTTTTGCCTCTGGAGGTTTAACTTCTCCTTCCTCCTTAAGGAACTTTGATTCTTCTGTTTCTCTAGATTCTGACCTTTGTCCTCCTCCTTCTTCTCCATCTCATTCTTCTGCTAATGTTATTCCGAGATCAGTCAGGGCCAGGGATCTAAGTAGGTTTTATCCGATTAGGGTCTCTGCAGATGATTGGTCCTCGACTCATCAATGGATAGCTTCCTTTCTAGTGCTCCTCGTGTCCTTCCAGTATATAACTTGGTTGGAGATATGCTTGACTGCTACGTAAACGATGTCCAGTCGAAAGAGTTCTCTCTTACTCCTAAGTTAAATGCTCCTGTTCAAGTTCCGAAAGACGATTTTATTAGATTGGCCTCTACTCAATCCCTTAATGGTCCGACTTGGGATGTTCTTTCTTAAAATCTTAAGGATTCTTCTAAGGTTGAGTTATCTTCCGGTATCAGATTCCTCCTGAGGTCTTTCGCTGATTAGCCGATGTTTCGAGAGGTTCTTTGAACTCGGTTTACCGGTCCTTGGGCTTCATTACCTCTAAAAGAAGATCTAGGAAACTTTCAGAGGTCAATATTTCGAATTCCCTCAGGAGTAACCTTATTTCAGCTCCTCCTTTTGGATTGGATGTCTTTGGCCAGGCTTCCCCTAATATTCTTCGAGCTGAATCCGATCGCCTTAGATCAGCCAAGGATCTGCGAGATCAGATCTCTGTTTTGAAGCCGTCTGCCAAGGGAGGCTCCTCCTCGGTCAAGAGCCTGAATTCCTCCCCCAAGAGGTTTTCAAAATAGAAGGGTTTGAAGGGATGGCCATAACCCGGGTAGGCCTTTCCCTTTCTTCTCTCCCAGTCTTTCGTCTCCCTCTTCTACCAACTGGATCTGTCGGTGCAGTCTCTTCTTCCCAGCGTACCAGTAGGAGGGCGCCTGTCTGTTTTGGGAGACCTGGCAAGCCCTCGGCCAGGTCTCCTGGCTTATAGCCCATCTACGCTGGGGTTATGCACCTTCATGGATAGATCATCATCCTCCTCTGTCTTACCTGCCCAAATGGACTCCGGTTCCTTCCAATCTGGAGAAGTTGGGAGCCCTGGAAGATGAATTGGAGTCGATGATTCTAAAGAAGGCTATAGAAGAGGTTCCTTTATGGCGAGTAGACCCGGGCTACCACTCAACTCTTTTTCTAGACCCCAAGAAAACAGGTGGATGGCGTCCTATTATCAACCTAAAAAGGTTAAACCTTTTAATTTCTACTCCAACGTTCAAAGTGGAGACAGTTTCTCAGATTATTGCGAGTCTGAGTCCAGGTATGTGGACCTCTTCCATAGACCTGAAGGATGCCTACTTTCATATTCTCATCCACCCTTCATTCCGAAAATTCATGAGGTTCGCTTTCAAGGGTCGGGTATGGCATTTCAGAGCCATGCCCTTCGGCTTGACCACAGCCCCTTTTTTCTTCACCCGCCTAGTGTCAGCCGTAGCAGGAATTCTGCACCATCGTTCTATCCCTCCACGTTTATATAGACGATTGGTTAGTAAAAGCAGAATCTTTCTCACTTCTGTCAGGAATCGTTCCAGAGGTCTGCAGTCTGGCTTGCAGACTAGGTTGGGTTATAAATCTAGAAAAGTCAAGCTTGGTCCCGTCTCAGGTTTTCACCCACCTAGGCGTTTCATTCGACCTAGCTCGGGGTTTAGTTTTCCCTTCAGATCTAAGAGTAGAAGCCATCTTAGTAGCGATGGAAATTCTGTCTTCTGTGGTCAGAGCAAATTTCTTTCTCTGGGTGAAAGGCTTGATGGTCAGAGTCGAGAGTATCATTCCGTGGGCGGCGCTGATGAGAAGACCTTTCCAAATGTATCTTATGGCCCTTTGGAAACAGTCGGTTCACTTTATTTACCATCAGATCCCCATCAGAGAACATTTGATTCCCCACCTAGATTTTTTGGAAGGATCGTTCTCTGCTTCTGATGGGTGTCCCTCTGATCAAGTCTTCTTAAGTAATTATCTTCACAGACGCTTACCTGGAGGGATGGGGAGCGGGCTGGGATTCCCTGTCTGTTTCAGGACTGTGGTCCCTGGAGGAGTCGTCAGCCCACATCAACATTCTATAGTTGTGGGCTGTCAAGCAGGCTCTCCTTTCTTGGTCGGATCGAGTAAAAGGTCTCAGAATCTGGATTCGATCGGACAATTCAACAGTAGTCTCTTATATCAACAGGCGGGGGGGTGGGCACAAAGTCAGCACTCCTATGTTTGGAAGTGTGTAACCTCCTCTTGTTGTGTCGCAAGGATCAAATTTTCTTAGTGTCCACTCATGTCCCAGGCTGTTTGAATTTTCTTGCGGATCAATTGTCTCGGCCCTCCAAGTTCGCCCACACAGAGTGGCAGTTAAAGAGGTCGATTGTCAAAGCGATCTTCAACCTCATGGATCGTCCCCACGTAGATCTGTTCGCAACCTCTGAATGCCCACATCTCCTCTTTCATGTCTCTTTTTCCGGACAATCAGGCGTTGGCTTTGGACGCCCTGTCTCAGTCCTGGACAGGAATCTTTGCTTGTGCGTTCCCTCCAACAGTCCTGATTCCTTTGGTTCTGAAGAAGGTCAGGGACTAGATCTGCGAGATCTTGCTGATAGCTCCCATTTGGCCAAAGAGGATTTGGTTTGTGGATCTTCTCGATCTCCTGGTAGACTTCCCTCGTTTTCTTCCAATTTCTCCAGACCTTCTGTCTCAAGTGAGGCGAACTTGTCTTCATCCAAACCCAGGAATCTTCAGTCTGTGCGTTTGGAGAATATCGAGTGTTCGATCCCTGAGAGTAAAGTTTCTGCAAGGTCTCAGGAAATTATTGATTCTGCCAGGAGGGAGTCAACCCGCAGAGTTTACAAGGGTCGACTTAAAATTTTTGGAGAATGGTGTACAGATCATGGTCTCGTGCCCGATTCTGTTTCTATTTCCCAGGTTTTGGTGTCCTGTCAGAGCTTTAAAAGTTTACAAGCATCGTACTGATTTTAAGAGATCCGATCCATCCCATTTCTGGGTCCCGTATGCGGAAGGGATAGCCAGACCAGCCTCTAAGCCATCTATTGCCAGGTGGATTTGTGAGACCATCCGCCTTTGCTATGAGATTGCTTCTCCTGAGCAAATTAATATTTCTCACATTAAAGCTCATGACGTTAGAGAGATGGCTACCTCTTTTGCTCTTTTTGCTGGCTCTTCTGTAGACGAAGTTTTGCAAGTTGCAGGATGGAAATCCGAGTCTACTGTTACTACTTTTTACTTAAAAGATCAGAGTGCAGCGGCTTCCTTTTTTAGAAACATTACGATTTTAACCATTTACCAAGCACATCCCACCATTTTCGTTAGGACCGTGCGTCTGCGTGTAATGATGAGAGTTGTTCTTTGGTTTTTATTGATTTCTTTAATTTTAAAGTTTTACTTATTTGATAATCACTGTGTGATTGATTAAGATGCACCATTATGTTATGTTATTAACATTTGGTTTGGTTTTGTTTGATTATATCCTTGCTTATGGATTCTCAAATCTCCTCCCACCTAAGTTTCATAGTGGGGCACTGACCAAATCTACGGGTTTAGCAAGTAGTGATTGAACGATCAAGATGTTTTTGTGGTGTAATAACAACCCCCAACAGAGCCCCCTTTAGTGGGTTGGTCTGTAGTTTTATTAACCACTATAAAACCATACTTACCATTCAATCACTATGACCCGGCCTCAGCCACCCTGCTGGGTATTGATTTGTGAATCTATTCAGGATACATGGCACTTAAATTTAGAAAAGTGAATTAGTTGTAGAATTGGAACCTACTGCGCATGCGTGGGCGTGCTTAGTGACGCGTCACCAAGGAGTGAGTACAGACTGGAGCCAGTCTATTGCGAGGCTAATGCAAGGGGACTCTCTACCAGAAGCCTGATTGAGGGTCAACATGGTGATGGTATTGGCCTTAGGGAGAATGTAAGCGAGCATAAAAATCTTATTCCGATAGCTAAATGCAGATATTTGATTTAGCTAGTAGTGATTGAACGGTAAGTATGTTTTTATAGTGGTTAATAAAACTGCAGACCAACCCACTAAGGGGGGGGGGGTGGGTCTGTTGGGGGAAGCGATCAAAAGAAAATTTTAGGCTGTGGGTTTACTATCTCTGACAACTTGGATCTATCTGACGGAAAGTAAGTGATAACTAGATTGTTTGGTCGATGACATGTAGCAATCGACCACTTTCACTACTTTGACCCCTTT
Source organism: Chaetoderma sp. LZ-2023a (assembly GCA_034401795.1). Taxonomy (NCBI): domain Eukaryota; kingdom Metazoa; phylum Mollusca; class Caudofoveata; order Chaetodermatida; family Chaetodermatidae; genus Chaetoderma; species Chaetoderma sp. LZ-2023a. Next base: position 95,674,409 of record CM067360.1, on the reverse strand, counting down.
AGCCTATCCCACCCCCAGGGGAGGAGCCAAATGTAATACCAGAAATGTGGCTGCAATGCAGTAATGAATCTTGACTTCATGACAGCAATGAACTATGAAGATTGACTTCAAACATAAAATAAATTTAGAAGGCTTATCAACAAGAGGCCCAAGGGCCTGTAATGCTATCCTGGACGGTGTATGGCAATAAGGGCTGCCAGCAGAGAAGGCCACTACTATGACAAAAAAGGCTGCCTATATAATATACTGAGTATGTACATACCTATCTATCTATCAAAACTATTTTCAAAATATTCAGCAGGTTGCCTGTATCTAATATCCACTTCCTATTTTTCTTTTCAGATGAGGCGGACATAGAGGCGAACTGTCAAAATATCTCATCTGATGACGGTTGTTGCTAAGCACAGAATTATAAATAGGGATAAGTGTTAACAAAAGTAATTTTATGATGTTCAAGTTTCGGTATAAGACCGTTTTAAAACAAACATGAATAAAATACATTGGTTGAATAATTTCAGTTTATTTCATCAGTTATTTCTATAGTCAACACATACTATAACATGCGAAAAACTACTGACTGTTTGAATCGCATTCCTTAAGGATCGAAAAGTGTAGATACAGAAAAAAAGAAATATAAAAATCATTTTGATCTTCATATTCAATATTGATTGTTGTTCTTGTGTAATATGTTGAAGCCTTCAGCCATATGATCATTCCACCCAAGTTTCGTTGACATTGGGACACTAATTAAAGAGTAGGGTTTTTAATGGTTCTGGGGTTTTAAAAAATCCAAATGGCCACCAAAAATGACCACACAAAATTCTGAATAGAAGTTCTAGAGCCAACTACTACAGAATCCTTCCAACCAAATTTGGATATAAGCGGTTATGGAGAATATGCATTTTGACAATTTATGTCCAGCCAGCTAGGGTTGCAATCTGTCAAGTGGTTAATGAGGAGTACCGTATTTCGCTTAATGGTGGCCTATGCTCTAATAGAAGCCCACCCCCTAACTTTGACATATGAGCTCCAATGATTTCTTAGCAGTTTCAAAACGGCAAAACTGTATTAGAAGCCCACCCCCTAACTCAGCAGACTGTATATGAAAATTTTTTTACGAGCAACTTTGTAAGAATAGCGTGTATAATAATAACAATCGTGTCACGGGTGTCTTGAATCTTGTGTCTACTTCAGGCTGATTTCTGCCCTGATACATTTCCGGCCCCTCTAGATGTCAATACAGGCCTCGGATTTGTAAATCTCGACCACCTATTAATACTAATAGTAGGCCACGTATGTTCAAGATATAATAAAGTTTATTCCACACTTTTGTAGTCAAAATGAGCATAAAACAGTCTTGGCATGATTAAATACCTTCCTTATAAATATATTTTAAGACCAAATTTATGTACCAAACAACAAGCACAGGAGAAAATGTACATCAATTTTGTAACGCCGATCAACATTAAATGATCCAAATTGAATTATTACGAATGACAGTATAGCCGTCTTCTTAAGTTGGCGAGCCAGCGGCTCTTGAGATGAGAGGCGGCGTGTTCTCGCGAGATATACGCTAACGGGAGTTTATCAAACGGGTACCCGTTATTAACATCAGGATAATACTCAGTTCCTATTGCGCAATGATAATATATAGAAATTCCCAAGTTCCGAGTCCCCGATTCCAGAATATTTATATCCGAGTACTCGCTCTAAAATAAACCCTTCAATTGGAGGCGAATCACGTGATTTGGTTTTTTTCGTTACGCCATTTTATATCAAATTGTGAATTAATTTTAATGTAATAAACAAGCTTTATTAAAGGATGCGCAATATTTAGTCACTCAAATCAAATAATTTCACTTCCCCAGTGATGTTTTTAGGTATACATTAAACATAGGCGTAGGCGGTGGGAATTTTTACGGGAGAAAATACGTTGAATTTCCGTGGTATCAATTTTAGAACTTTTTTCGGAAAACTCTAATATAAGCCCACCCCCTTTCTCAGAGATGTTGGGTTGGAAATTGAACACTTCTTGTCATAATAGAAGCCTAGGCTACTAGTAAGCGGAATACGGTAGCGCTTTGACAATTTCTGCTAAATTTTTCATAAAGTCAAAGATTTTCACACAAAAATTGACCAATCAAAATTCTGTGCATGTTCGGAATCCGAAAGCATTAGGGTCCTTCCAGCCAAATTATCTTGAAATCCGCCAAACTGTTAATGTGGAGTGGCGTTTTTAAACATACGTTGCCGGATGGATGGTGAACAGCAGATGGTTGCTATGCGTATCAGTGACTTTAACCTTTTGGCCAGAACATCATTATATGATGCCGTGTCATTATAAGGAGGCATGTGTCCAAGTTTGGGACCAGTATGATTAACCAAACATGAGATATAAACAGAAAAGTTGAGCTAAACGCAAATTGAACGCCGTCGAGCGACGTGCAGGGTATCACAATAGCTCATTTTACTTCGTAGTTGAGATAAAAATGGCCTCTTGCACTCCATAGTGACCTACAATATTTGTTTGAATTCCATCCACCGGTTTCGGAGAAGTTGCATTACACAGAGACTGGCATGAATCGCTGTGAAAAATCCGATGTCATAAGGGGAAATGATCTGTGAGAGCAGGGGTTAAAATTAACATGAGCTCGAGGTTAGCAGAAATTGATCAGGGCTAGTACAACTTGTAACTGACCAACCCAATGGTAACAATTTGACATGTCAACTCTTTAATGGTCAAGGTGGTCAAAAAATTCCTCTGCTGTGATCTTCAGAAATGTCGATTTGCAGAGCAAGATGACTATTTTTGGAAATTTACCAGTAGAATGACTGGCTCGATAATTGAGCCAGTCATTCCAGTGGTAAAATTTAAAAAATAGTCTTCCTTTGGTCTGCAAAGAAGATTTGAAGGGCCATATTAGAATCTAGTATTCACTGGTCCTTCTATCTAAATGTAGGAGCTCATCTGGGTTAATTTAAAACTATAGAGCGGGTGTCAAATGATGTGCGAGAGTGTGGGCAGGACTATGGGAAATCTAGATAAATCTGGAAGACCCCAAATCTCTGATTACATAAAATAAATGTCAGCCAATCCGCAATCATATGGATAACCTACATACCAAACTTGGTTGAATTCCACCCAACTGTTTGGGAGGAGATAGCATGATGGATGGATGGAGACAAATGTATCCTAATTTTTTCAAAACATGGAGATAAAGAAAGGACTCGAGATTTTAAAGGTAGGTACTAGGTAGGTAATTAATTCAAAGTCATACTAAAATGTCATTTTCTTTCGGATTGAGAAATTAGGCTCCCAGAATCATTTGCCATGCCACATTGTTTTCAGGACTTGTCGCTGAAAGGGATAAACATAGCAAAAACTGGAATTGGCAAGAGGATAAAGCAGAAATTTAGATTTTCTAATAGATGAATCCACTTTTAGCTATGCCCCAGCCATCTCTAGGTAGGCTCCGTCGATGCTTTGCGACTGTGTGTGTTGGGATCAATAAGTACTTTGAATCATGAATTCCAAACTTCATGGTAACTATAGATACAGTTAGCCTGTTGAATATTTTGAAACTAATTTCAAATAATTTGACTGCGGTCTGTTGTTAAATATTCAACAGAATGTTTACTAAATAGTAAAGGCATATAATTCGTACAACTGACTCTTAAAAGTTTGACAGATTTAGCTGCGTCAGCCTACATATGATGTAATTCATTATGACATCATATACTTAACTTTAACACCCTTTAACACTCATGCAGGGTTTTGCCTAGGCAGGGCCCTTTCAACATTTAGCACTCTAAAATTCACAATGTCCAAGCATTAACTTCACACATTGGCCCACTGGGTTTTAGGCCATAGATATCTTCCATGTCTGTACTTGATCCAACATTTGTCAAAATGACCCATGATTTCTTGAGGAAGTGGGCCAGTTGATCCCACTAAGCAACCGGATTGGCAGAACCCTGCTCATATCATCAAAAGACGGCTTCTGCAGTGGGGTAGAGAAACATCTATTTGCAGACCAAGAAGGCTTTTTTAGCTCACCTGGCCTGAAAGGCCAAGTGAGCATATGTCGTGACGACCATCTGTCGTGTGTCCATCCGTCCGTCAACTTTTCTTTTAAAACGACTTCTTCTCAAGAACCACTAGGCCGATTTCAATTATATATGGCAGGAAGCATCCCTAGGGCATAGAGATTCAAGTTTGTTCAAATGAAGCCGATCGGCCAAAATCCAAGATGGCCACCGACCAAAATAGCCGATTTTTTGAAACCCTTTAAAATATCTTCTCCGAAACCGCTGGAGGAATGGATTCAAAACTCATAACACATCATCTATTGCAACGGTAGACCCAAGTTTGTTCAAGGCAACCTGATTGGCCTATTTGCCTGGCAGCCATCTTGGATGACCTAGTTTTCGCGAAAATGACATCCCCAACTGCTGAAGGGATAGAGCTGACATTTGGTAAATATGCTTAGGGACCAAGCGCCTTTCAAGTTTGTTCAAGGGAAGTTTGTTCGTTGAAAAACATGGCCGCCATCAACCAATCAAAATTTAGCGTTTGTTGGGCATATTGGCTTTTTTGTATTTGATGTATTTTGGTGGCGAAAATTGCTTTATATATGCTTATCAGTGTGGCGAGTTCAAATATGCCACTTTCGAGACTGTCAGATAAACGCTTTGGCTGCCATCTTGGTTTGTTTTCCCGCCATAGTCTCCCATAGTAAAGCAATGGGCCCATAGTAAAGCAATGGGGAATTCTTTAAACGACTTCTTCTCAAGAACCACTTTGGCCGATTTCAATTATATTTAGGAGGAAGCATTCATAGGACATAGAGATCTAAGTGCTCAAACGAAGCGGATCGGTCAAAATCCAAGAGGGCCGCCGGCCAAAATGGCCGATTTTTAGAACGACTAAAAAAATCTCCGAAACCGCTGGAGGAATTGATTCACAACTCATAACACATCATCTATGGCAACGTTAGACCCAAGTTTATTCAAGGCAACCTGATTGGCTTATTTGCTTGGCGGCCATCTTGGATGACGTAGTTTTCGCGAAAACAACTTCTCCCGAACCTCTGAAGGGATAGTGCTGAAATTTGGTAAATATGCTTAGGGACCAAGGGCCATTCAAATTTGTTCAAAGGAAGTTTGTATGTTAAAAAACATGGCCGGCATCAACCAATCAAAATTTAACTTTTTGTGATATTGGCTTTTTTGGTATTTGATATTTTGATGGTGAAAATTGCTGTATACATACATGTATATGCTTATCAGGGTGGCGAGTTGTAATATGCCACTTTCGAGACTGTTGGATAAATGGTGTGACTGCCATCTTGGTTTGTTTTCCTGCCATAAGCTCCCACAGTAAAGCAATGGGCCCATAGTAAAGCAATGGGGAATTCTTTAAACGACTTCTCAAGAACCACTGGGCCGATTTCAATTATATTTGGCAGAATGCAGCCTTAGGGCATATAGGTCTAAGTTTGTTCAAACGAAGCTGATCGGCCAAAATCCAAGATGGCCACTGGCTAAACCAGCCAATTTTTAGAAATGTCTTTAAAAATCTCCGAAACGGCTTGGGGGTTGATTCAACTCATGAAACATCATCTAATGCAGGAGGAGAACCAATTTGTTCAAGAGAACCTGATTGGTCCATTGGCTTGGCGGTCATCTTGGATGACCTAGTTTTCGCGAAAACAACTTCGTATCCAGAATCGTTGAACGGATTGGGCCGAAATTCGGGAGTTATGATAAGGGACTAGGGGCCTTTAAGTTTTGTTCAAAAGTAGTTGATACATAAAGAAACAGGGCTTCTGTTTTCTTGTTATGATTCTGCTCAACTCTGTAGTGTTCTACTTATTGTTGATGGCCTTTCTGGTTGAAATGCCTATGATGCAGGTGAGTGATACAGGCCCCTTGGGCCTCTTGTTCTAACAAATATTATCAGTGAGGTATGTGGTGGTATAGTGAATATTACTATGAGCAATATGCGCTGTACTCAGACAGTGAGATTATAGTAGCTAATTTATTATTGCGGCGTGTAAACACCTGACTGGACAGACACTGCACCAGTATCATGTCAAAATAGCATTCTATCAGTATTTGTGTTGGTACACTTTTTAATAATTTATTACATAATGTACTTGTACCAACACAGATAGAATGCTATTTTGTCATGCTACTGTTGCAGTGCTGGGTCAGGTGTTCACTACCACCGCTCAGTCTGGCTTAGTTTTGCCCAATGGAGGAATCCAGTTTTAGCTATGCCCCGCCCATCTCTAGCTAAGCTTCACCCATGCTTTGCCTTCATTGGGATCGATCTCTGCACTCTCTGAATCTCAAATTCCAGAAAACTATACCTGTAAGCTGTTGATATGACAGCAACAGCTCCCAGTCAAATTAGTTTTAAAATATTCAACATCATTTTTATTAACCCTTTAATGGTCATGCCAACCAAAACCGGTCTCTGTTATGGCCTTGTGGAATGTCCATTTACAGGACAAGAGAATAGAATTTTTGAAAATTCACCATGAATGACTGGCTCAATGACCGAGCCAGTAATTCCTGTCATAAATTTTCAACATTGTATTCTCTTGGCCTCTAATTGGACATTCAACAAGAAGATATAAAAATTTTCTTGAACAAATTTGACCATTAAAGGGTTAAATAGTATGCATATAGTTTGTCATCCATTAAGTGTCTGTGACGATTGACGAACTTATCTACGTCATTGATTATGTTGTCATCCTTATGCATCATGTAGTTGATTATGATGTCATATGATTGATGGATAAAATGGAAAGGTCCATTATGTAATGCTTATAACTCCAGGTGTAAACATATTTGTTTCACTTTCTATTTCAGCTACTGTTGAAACATAGCCAAACCACAAACACAAGTATCAAAAATAAGCGTACAAAATCTGGAACAGTAGGAGGACAAAAATTTTAAAGACCACTCAGTAATATATGACCTGTGACCAGCAGAAGAAACAACAGTAAAAACCAGCACTGCGCAACATCATTCATCAACACAACACAGACAGACAGTAGCATAACCATAAACCACCACTGATGACCAGCATCAGCAATACTATATAGGACCAAGATAGTTTACTGTTGTTCTAGAGACTGGACTTGTATTGTTATTGATCATCGATAACAATACAAGTCTCAAAATCAACAGTAAAGTAAACTATCTTGGTCCTATATAATATTGCTCATGCTGTTAATCAGTGGTGGTTTGCACCACTGTGTGTGTTGGTGATTGTTTGAGCAAACTCTGCATTATATCGATATGGCAGCATTCAATAACAATGACATAACACTTTTAAGTGAATGAATAAACAATTTAATCACATCCAAAATGACCGGGTTTGACTTATTTACTGTATGTAGGTAAAGGTTGTATGGTGTTTTCATCATTTCTTTGATCTTCAGTGGAACAAGGATTGAGAATTTGTCCCCACTGTGAACAACGGAACAAGGTAGTTAAAGGTAAGTATTAGCTTCAGCTTTACAACCCTTTACTGCCCAATATTTGTCAAGAAAATGTAAATTTCTGCTGAACCCTTTAATGGGTAAATTTGGTCAAGAAAATTCCAATTGTCTCATAAAATGTCAATTTGCTGTCCTCGACAGACAGTAGACCGATTCCACTTTGTGCTTAATGACGCGTAGTAAGAATTTTTGTCGCGTTACTGAATACATTTGATTGCGCGTTTGACTTTTTCCGTGATGGGTTTAAAGTAGTGTTCCATAATGCGTTTAACATATTGTAGGACGGGTTTGACTTCCGTTAGACGCGCCTATAAAATAAATTAAATGTGTTTGGCCATATATGAAAACTCTACGACCTTTGACGCTAAAAAGACGCATTTTTGTTTTATTTTTGCTTCGTCAAACAGTAAAGCTAACTAATCTGTACTGTAAACATGAAATGAGCACCTTTCATAAATTTGACCCTGAATATCTTTCTTTTTACCCTTTAACACGCGAATTTGTTCAACAAAATTTCAATTTTCTCAGAAAATGTCCATTTGCAGACCAAGAGAAGACTTTTTTTGATAATTTGCCACTGGAATGACTGGCTCGGTTATCGAGCCAATCATTCCAGCGGCAAATTTTCAAACTTGTCTTCGCTTGGTCTGCAAATGGACATTTCGCAAGACCACCGTAGAAGTCGTTTTTGGCTGGTCTGTGTGTTAAAGGCATAAAATATACATAGCTGATGGATTAAATTTTGCATAGTTTCCTACATGTAAAATATCGCCACATAGCTGCGGACAAATATTAGATAATTCTTAGATGATCAAGTGGATTTTTTCTGAAAAGTTGTTCATTTGACATGGAATGATTCAGACGATGAGTGGGAAACAAAGGTAGTTCACTGAGCTATGTGCCTGATGCATAATGCGATAATAAATTGATTTTATAAGTGTTAATAATAATATATAAAAAGCATTTCGTTTTATTTTCAGACTTGGCTTGAGGCATTTCTAGCAGTGTTTTATTCCTTAGGGCCTGCATGGGGAGGAATTATAACTTTGGCCAGCTACAACCCGCGGAATCAAAACTGTTTCAGGTAACATCTTTTTGAAAGAGCCATATGTATATATCCCCACCCTGCGTTTGCTAAAGCTGAGGAATTTTTGTTTAACTTGCATGTGATCATGCGTATGTCTGTCAGTGCATACATGCACTTTGAGAGCTGGGGAGTATGCAGATGCTGGGGAATGTGCTGAGCTGTGGGGTGTGATGATGGAGGTTCAGGGGCACGTTAGCTATCAGGCTCGGAAGAAGTAGATTATTATTGGTGGAAATGTGAATTTTCACCGTAGACAAAATATCAAGGGTCAAGGCCATGGTGTCCTTGGTAAAACATAGTTTTTATCAAAACTAACATAGTTTATATCTGATGTTTGGTTAAGCAGACAGCGTCCATCCGCCAACTTTTTTTTAAAACAACTCAGGAACCATTGGGCAAAATGTCAAATATATTTATCACAAAGCAACGTTACGGATAGAGATCCAAGTTTGTTCAAACGGAGCCGATCAGGCAATTTGGCTAGCAGCCGTCTTGGATTTTGGCCGATTTTTAGAAACATATTTAAAATCTTCTACTCTGAAACTGCTTGGGAGATCGATTCAAAACTCATAAAACATCATCGAGGCCAAAACCTGAAACAAGTTTGTTCGAGGGAGCTTGATTGGCCAAATATACTTCAGTGGTCATCTTAGATGACCTAGTTTTTGCGAAAAAGACCTCCAGAACTGCGGAATGGATTGGACCAAAATCTTGGATATATGATTAGGGACTAAGGGCCATTAAAGTTTGTTCAAGGAAATGTGTTATAGGCTTTTGGGTATTCTGATTTTAAATTTGCCATTTTCGAAATTGTCGGATAAACGGTTTGGTGCCATCTTGAATCATTTTCATGCACAATGCTCCCATGTACTAAAGCAGTAGGAAATTTTTAGTGGTTTCTTTTCGAGAACCACTAGACCGATTTCAAGTCTATTTGGAAGAAAGCATCCTTAGGGCATACAGATACATGGTCATTCGAGCGAAGCTGGTCTGTCAATATGCCAGGCAGCCATCTTGGATTTGGGCGATGTTTTTTAAACGCTTTTTTTAGCGAATCCACTTGGGGGATCGGTTCAGAACTCATGAAAGATCATCTAGGGCAACAGCTGAACCAAGTTTGCTCATGGGAACTTAATTGGCCTAATGCTTTAGGGGCTATATTGGAGGACCTCATTTTCATGAAAATGAATTCTCCAGAATGGCTGAACGGATCTGGGCAAAATTTTGGATTAGGGGCTAAGGGCCATTAAAGTTTGTTCAAGGGAAGTTGATACATAAGGAAACATGACTTTTCTTTATGTTTTTTCACACCACATTATTTAGCCACTTTTCTTTGTGTTTTCACACAACATCGTTTAGCCACTTTTCTTTGTTTTTTCACAAAGAAGTACAGTCACTAGACTGGCATGACTGGAGATGTTTTCTTTGCAATGTGATAAGAATTCACCCATACATCATAAACTAAGGTGATAATAGATGTAGACATTTTTCATCAATATGAATATACAGTACTGCTCAGAAATAACTTTAACCCTTTAATGGTCAAATTTTCTCAAGAAAATTTAAATATTTGCTGATTGTCCATTTACAGGCCAAGAGAATATAATTTTTGAAAGTTTTTCACAGGAATGACTGGCTCGGTTAAAATGTCTTATGCAGTACATTTTACTTTGTTTTGGACACATGTGGAAAAGTTATTTCTGAGCTGTACTGTAAGGTGGCAAAAACATACAAAAGTATTTGGCTTCTATTCACTCCACTAAGCCCACACTCCCAGTGTCATGTTGAATTGTCAGCTTATCATTTAGTTGACGTGCCTGGACAAACTGATGTTTATTTTGAAAGGAGTGTTGCTGAAGGTTGCTAGTGTCTTAATTCTAAGACATCAGATTATGGCTAAGTTATTTTCAAAATGAAAAGTGGTGTCTGCCTGTCACCTGCTCATACAAATCATGCAGCAGGATAAACGTTGTTGATAAAATGTTAGTTTGTATGCCGCCATCCGTATTCCCATGATTTATGATAATAAACACACAATAATTATAGAATTCAATATGGACAGAAAAGTACATTTTGTTGTATATGTGATTCATCCATAATCAGGACAGATGAATAAGTCAAACATTTATACAGTACAACTCATAAATAAGTTAATATGTTTTGAAAAAAACCCAGAAACATTTTAGTTAACACAATTTAAGAAATACCCTTTTGTATATTGTGAGCATAATTAGGCATGTTATGCAGCAATGCCTTCCAATCCAATTATGTTCAAAATATTCAACAGTACATTTTATTAGCTCACCTGGCCAGAGTGGTATGGTTCAGAACTTGTATACAGTAATTTTGATTGGTCATTCTTTTCGGTGGCCATCTTGGATTTTCTGAAAATTTCTGGAAATCACTTAAAAGCCTACTCCTCGCTACTCGCTGGGCCGATTTCAGTCAAACTGGGATGGATGAACTATAGTGTAGTATGCTTCAGAACTTGTATACAGAATTTTTACTGGTCCATTTTTTATGGCAGGCATCATGAATTTTCTGAAAAATGGAAGGAAATTGTTTAAAGCGCTATTCCTCATTAACTGCTAGAGCAATTTCAACCATACTTGGCTGGAAGGATACTAGGCGGGTAGCTTTCAAAACTTAATACAGAATTTTGATTGGTCAGTTTTTCTGGCGGCCATCTTGGATTTTCTAGAAATCTGTTAAAAATCTACTCATTAACCGCTTGAACAAGTTCACAAATACAAAAGGACCTGAAACTGGTATGCTTCAGATCTTGTATACAGAATTTTTATTGGTCTGTTTGTTCAGTGGTCATCTTGAATTTTCCGAAAAAATGCCTGAAAATCGCTTAAAATGCTACTCCTCATTAACTACATGGGCGATTTCAACCAGACTAGCTGTCAGTGGTAGGTTTCAGAACTTGTATACAGAATTTTGATTGGTCAATTTTTTCTGCCAGTCTTTGATTTTCTGAAGATTTTCAGAAATCCGTTAAAAGGCTACTAATCATGAACCGCTTGGCCGATTTCAATCAAACTGAGCTGGAAGAACCCTAGACAGCAATCTGATTAGCACATGTCCAGATACCACAATGCATGGATAAGTTTTACTTATTTATTTGACACAAAAGACATTTTAAACTGATTAGTTATACTTGCACTCATGCAGTGATAGAGCTAACTGTGTGAATGAAAAACTGTAAATGAGAAACTCAGTGTGAATGAAAAACTGTGTCTGAATGAGAAACTCAGTATGTGAATGAGAAATTCAGTATGTGAATGAGAAACTGTGAATGAGAAACTCGGCGTGAATGAGAAACTCAGTGTGAATGAGAAACTGTGTCTGAATAAGAAACTCAGTATGTGAATGAGAAACTCTGTGTGCGAATGAGAAACTCAGTGTGAATGAGAAACTCAGTGTGTGAATGAGAAACTCTGTGTCTGAATGAGAAACTGTGTCTGAATAAGACACTCAGTGTGTGAATGAGAAACTGTGTATGAATGAGAAACTCTGTCTGAATGAGAAACTATATGCTTGAATGAGAACTCTGGGTGTGGATGAGAAACTCTGTGTCTGAACTAGAAACTCAGTGTGAAAGAAACTCTGTGTGTGAATGTGAAACTCAGTGTATGAATGAGAAACTCTGTGTATGAATGAGAAACTCAGTGTGAATGAGAAACTGTGTCTGAATAAGAAACTCAGTATGTGAAGGAGAAACTCTGTGTGCGAATGAGAAACTCGGTGTGAATGAGAAACTCAGTGTGTGAATGAGAAACTGTGTCTGAATGAGACACTCAGTGTGTGAATGAGAAACTCTGCGTGTGAATGAGAAACTCAGTGTGAATGAGAAACTGTATGAATGAGAAACTCTGTCTGAATGAGAAACTATATGCGTGAATGAGAAACTCTGGGTGTGGATGAGAAACTCTGTGTCTGAATTAGAAACTCAGTGTGTGAATGAGAAACTGTGTGTGAATGAGAAACTCAGTGTATGAATGAGAACCTCTGTGTATGAATGAGAAACTCTGTCTGAATGAGAAACTATATGCGTGAATGAGAAACTCTGGGTGTGGATAAGAAACTCTGTGTCTGAATTAGAAACTCAGTGTGTGAATGAGAAACTATGTGTGTGAATGAGAAACTCAGTGTGTGAATGAGAAACTCAGTGTATGAATGAGAAGCTCTGTGTATGAATGAGAAACTCTGTGTCTGAATGAGAAACTCAGTGTGAATGAGAAATTCTGTGTGTGAATGAGAAACTCTGTGTGTGATTTATGGTTATCAGCATAGAGTTATATATCGTAGAGTGGCATGACCCTCTCAAATGCAGAATTTCATTTCCGTATTTTATCTTTGTCTCCAAATAATGTTTTTGTTAATAATCCTATTAAGTGGTCAAATAAAGTGTCTGATTAACATAGCCAATACAATTTTATTTCTGATAAAAATATACAAAGTTTGCATCTTCAATTTCTCTTCAAATTACCAAACCATACTTTAGTCCTTTTTGGAGGCTATATATGCTGCAGAAATGTTTGGATAGGTGATGCTTTCTGTAGCTAAATGTAATCTCCTGTTGGTTATTTGGAAAACAAGTGGATTACTAGTTGTTGCTTTCTAATGCAGCAACAGTCTGCCACATTTATAAAGAAAGTGAAGAAATAATCCAGTATCTTGTTTATTTGTCAAACAATATATTTGATGAAAATTGTTGTTTGTTTTTATAAACATCTTTCAGCCTTGGATTAATGAAACTAGAGATTCATAAATTCTATTTTCTTTCAGGTAAAGATTGTGTTTATTTAGAAAGCAATGTTGCTGTACATGTAAGTTGTTGACAGTGCTCAGCATGTTTCAGCAAACTTCTTTTTCCAATATCTATATTGATTAGTCATTCTTCTACTGACTATGTATTGATTAACTTATTGACATTGATCAGCGGTGTAAGGGTTTACGTCTACAAAATGGATAACATTCACCAATTCAATATACAATGTATGTCATGTATGTGTAAATATATTATACATATATGCATGAGAATCAGGGTAAATATGTTTGAAGAGTTCAAAACATATTTTAGACTAAGGTTTTAGGTTCTGGACATTTTAGGCTTCCAAAATTTATTTTAGGTCGAAGCTTTAAACCATACCCTAGGATACAACAATTTTTGTTATTGATCAGAAGAAAAATTGGGAAATCTGAAATTTAACCATCAAATTTGTTCAAGCAAATTTAAATTTTATCATAGAAAATATGCATTTGCAGACCAAGAGAAGACTATTTTTTTAAATTTAGCACTGGAATGACTGACTTGGTTATCGAGCCAGTCATTCCAGTGGTAAATCTTCAAAAATAGACTTCTCGTAGTCTGGAAATCGACATTTCTCAAGACCACTGCATAAGAGTTAAAATTCTGTGACCAAACCTGGATAGCGAGGGTCTGCAATCTCCAATTTCTCCTGTTTGTATCGTTGTCTTTAGATGAAATCTAATTCCTTACAGAAATGCGATCATTGTGACCACAGCGGATACGTTGACAGCAATCTTCTGTGGCTTCGCCGTTTTCAGTGTACTGGGATTTATGGCTGATGAAGCAGGTGTTGAAGTTAAAGATGTTGTTAATAATGGTAGGTTTTGTTGAATCTGTGTGTGTGTATATATTGATGGCATTTCTTTTTTCTTATAAAAAAAGAACTAATAAATTTTTTGTCAATTGTGGCCTAATTAGATTAACCCTTTGATGGTCAAACCGGCCTCTGCTGTGGTCTTGAAGAATGTCCATTTACAGGCTGAAAGAAGACTATTTAAAAAAATTTACCACTAGAATGACTGGCTCAATAACTGAGCCAGTCATTCCAGTGGTAAAATCTTAAAAAATAGTCCTTAGCTTGCAGATGGACATTCAACAAGCAAATAGTTAGATTTTCTTGACCAAATTTGACCATTAAATGGTTACAGTTCCCTTGTCCTGTGCCAGAAACATAATTGCCTGAGATATGAGATATGCCTTTTAATATCTGTGCAATTTACTTTTTTTGAGAAATCCCTGCCTCTACAAACAATTGATCAGTGACAATGGTGTCCAATAGTTACAATGAATATGGAATCAGGGCATCGCAATCTGGCTAAATTGACATCAACAGCCATCTCATATCGTGCAAATATTTCTCTATTTAATGGGGCATGATACCTTTAATGTCATGATTTGCTGTTGATATACAACTAATACAACTAATACAATTCTCTTCCCCCTGTTTTCTCTCCCTGTGTGTCTCTGTCTGTCTGTGTGTCTCTGGCTGGCTGTCTCTCTCTCTCTCTCTCTCTCGCTCTCTCTCTCTCTCTCTCTCTCTCTCTCTCTCTCTCTCTCTCTCTCTCTCTCTCTCTCTCTCTCTCTCTCTCTCTCTCTCTCTCCTCGCTCTCTCTCTCTCTCTCTCTTTCTCACCCCACATGGCTTCCCTCATCTTTCTGTTCCCTCTCTTTCCCTCCCTCCCTCTCCCCCCCCCCTCCTTGCTTCCTCTTGCACGCACAGTAATTGCAATGTTATTTAGCAGACATAGATGTAAAATAAATCTATAAATTATGTACTTGATTAATCATAAACCTTTAGATAATTATAAATTTTGCAGGCCCTGGTCTGGCTTTTGTGACATACCCACATGTGGTGGCAAGTCTACCGCTTCCTCAGTTCTGGGCAGCTATCTTCTTTATGCTGGCACTGTTTCTCGGCATAGACACGCAGGTAATGCACAAAACTGTTTCTGTTGAGCCCTTAGCAAAGTGGAGGATTGCGACATAGCTATCCAAATGATGTTCAGCATCCAGCGTTCATCATCCGATGTATACCAAGGATTAGAAGGATATTCAGAGATGAAAGTTTTCTGGTCTTTGCCGGAATTCCTGATTTTACACTCTCCCCACCTCCAATTCCGGTTTTTATACTTCCCTCAAGCTTTGCAAACTCGCGTCATCCTCAGCAGTTGGACGTGCTCGCTAGTCTTTTGTTGGACACACTCGCTAGTCTACTGAGTCTAACAAACGATCATGTACATGTACTATCCGATTCCGCATCGATCTTTTACGGATTTGTGGCTTACAAACAGTATTTAATACGAAAAGAACTGATCCAACATAAAATTGTCCGATGCGCGATAAAAGCCGGATTTTGATTAGTTGGATAAACGGTTTGGTGGCCATCTTGGAGCATTTTCCCACCAAAAGCTCCCATACTAAAGCAATGGGAAATTTTTAATGTTTTCTTCTCGATAACTACTGGGCCGATTTCAATTATATTTCGCAGGAAGCATCCTTAGGGCATATTATTCAAGTTTGTTCAAACGAAGCCGATTTCCAAATTGGGCCGCCGGACATCTTGAATTTTGGCTGATTTTTAGAAAAGTATAAAAATCTCTGAAACCGCTTATGGGATTGACGCAAACCTGATGACATATGATTTAGGGCAAGAGCTGAACCAAGTTTGTTCAAGGGAACTTGATTGGTCAAATGGTTCGGCGGCCATATTGATTGACCTAGTTGTAGCGAAAACGACGTCCAGAACCGCTGAAGGGATCAGAACAAAATTTGGCAGATATGATTAGGGACTAAGAAGGTCCATTAAGGTTTGTTCCAGGGAGGTTGATCCGTCAAAAAACTTGGACACCATGGGCCAATCAAAATATAGTATGTTTGGTGTCCATATTGGATTTTTTTATTTGATGGATTTTGAGTCCGAAATGGTTTTATATGTTTTTGGGTGTTCTGATCTCAAATTTGCAATTTTCGAAACTGTCGGATAAACGGTTTGGTGACCATCTTGTTGATAAAGAGCATTCTAGTTGAAATGCCAATGGTCCAGGTGAGCAATAAAGGCCCCTTGGGCCTCTTGTCTGAGAAAATTAAATTTTTTAAAACAAATTCGAGGGTTTAAGGGTTAAGCAAACACGGGATATGAACTAATAAGTTGAGGTGAATTTATGTTTGCTTAATTATACCTGACCCAAACTTGAACACATGCTTCTTTATAATTAGAGGTCATGAGAAATGATCTTGTAGTCAAAGGTCAGTGGTCAAGGTCATTGTTATTTTGGTATTAATTAATATTACCACGCCATGGTCTCATAATCCACACGACTAGTTTCAAACTTTTGTCTCTCATCAGGTGCTTGTGGGATTTTAACCCAGTACCCTCGGATTACAAGTCAAACTCGCTACCTCTATGCTACAAATGCATGTATCACATGGTGTGTAGAAAGCAGATTTTACCATAATGAACACATGTACAGTGCTGATTATGTGACTAGGTTCTGACATGGCACTTCTACCCTAACTGTATATCATATAGGGACCACAACTGGTCGACAGTTGTCCATTACGGTCAAGTGAAAAGTGAAAATGTCCATTTGCAGACCATGAGATTTTGGGGGGAAAATTTATCACTGGAATCTAACCAGTCAATCCTGTGGTAAATTTTCAAAAATAATCTTCTCATGCTCTGCAAATGTACATTTCTCAATGTCAGAAGACATTTTAGCGGACTTACGTGTTCAGTGGTTAAGCAGGTTTAACCTTTGACCAACAAATCCCTGAAAAAGAGATTCTTTACAATATAAACCTTATTCTGTTGAATATTTTGAAATTAATTTGACTGGAAGCCATTGCTGGCAGCAACAGCTTTGAGTCAAATTAATTTCAAACTCGTCAAATTTTCCTGTAAGATTGCGTTAAAAATGAGAAATTGGGAATTCATCAGTGAAAGAGTTAATTGTAAAATGACAGAATTTTACTTGAGTCACTATAAAACATAAATTCGTTCTCAGCCATGTCAGCTGTCTAATCTTCACTTGGCATGGATTGTGCGATGTCAGAATGAATGTACTTATGTATTTTTTGTAGTTTGGATCTTTTAAAACATTGACCAGTGGTCTGTATGACGTCTACCCGGAGCTGTTTGGAAGAAACAAGGCTAAAGTCACGCTGGTTGCCTGCGTTATTGGCAATATTATCGGTCTTCTGTTCATCACAGAGGTATCAGTATAAAGAACAGTTATAAACAATCCAAAAGATACAGATTTTACAAATCATTTATGAGCACTGATACGGTTACAGTGTAGGAATCCAGTCTTAGCTATGTCCCGCCCATCTCTAATAAGTTCAACCCATGCTTTGTCGAGTGTCCAGTCAAATTAATTTCAAAATATTCAACGGAATGGTTATTAAATAGTAAAGACACAACTCGTACAACTTGACGGATTATTAATCGTTTAAGACAGACTAAATAGTGTCATTCGTGACGTAATTGTTTATTATGTCAGCATACATGCGATGTAGTTGATTCTCTCGTAATATGATTGATAAAAAAACTGGAATCCTCCATTCTTATAGTCACCGGGACGGAGTGTATCTCTCTGTCTAGCGGCTCTCAAAGGGTTTCAGGTGAAATCATTAAAATGGCCACTCATTCATCGTTTGTCTCATTTCAATCAAACTTGGCTGAAAGGATCTACTAGATGGTCATGGTCTTCAAAACTTGTAGTAAAATGTGCATGAACATTTTACTCTTTTTTCGGCGACCATCTACAAATTTCCACTACAGGGTTCGTAGCGATCCTTGAAAGTGCTTAAAGTGCTTAAAGTGCTTGAAATCAAAATGTATTTTTCAAGGCCCTTGAAAGTGCTTGATGTTATCAAATTGGCTTGGAAATGCTTGAATTTATCAAAAATCGGCAAAGCTCAAAATATTTCTGTGAAACTCGAACTCCCAGTGAATTAAAGTACATAACAAATAAACAATGCAGAATTTCTTCCTCCACGTCAGAAGAGAATATGTGTCATAGTTTGATTGGTTATATCTATGTAGAGTAACATGCAGTAGCCATTGAAAATGTGAGATATGTTGTCATCTTCTTGATAGCAGAAAAATAATTGCAGAACAGATTAGGAGCAGGGAACCAGTTCCCGTTGCATTTGCATTACGACCGGGAACACGCGCGCCTGGGCATATGCAAGCTAACGTTTATGTCGCAAAATGCAAGTGGCAGGATACTGTTGTGTCTGCTTTATCAAAGTTAAATTTAGTCCAATAAATGGGAGTGCTGATTTCTAGATTTTATAAAAACCGGATAGAGACGATTGAACCCGCGTGAGGCCCGGTGAAAGCTTTGTTTAAAGACCATCGATGTGTCAAGCATGGGTGAGTCCGCATTGAAAAGCCATGCACTATCAAACAAACACAGCGGGTCTATTTTAAATGGAGCAACAAAATCAGCAATGGTGGTAGATTTTTTCAAGAATAAACAAAGGTAAGATGTCAACATATTTTCTTTATATTTTTACCGTCCCATAACGAAAACTGGTTACCCACAATAATATGACAGACAGCCATTTTTAATGGGAAATTCTGTACCCTGTGCCCTGCTAAAATAATTTTAGATTTCCACCCATGATTTAAAATACATATATCAACTGCACGCATGATAGCCTGTTAAGATCCATGTAGAATGGGGCAAAACTATTGTTGGGATCTAACCTGGCACTAATCATGGGACATGCTAAACCTGGGCAGTGGTTGGGTAGGGGCGGCATTAACCACCGCATGAGTTCCCACTCCCCCAGACCCCACCCAACCCGGTTGCTTTGCCTATGTTGCTATTATTATTTGTAATCATGTTGACCCTTTTAACTTTAACTCGGAAGTTCCAAGTTCTCCATATAATTCAAGACACTAATTCAATAACCTGTTGGATGTTTTGATATTAATTAGACTGGAAACTGCTGCTATGAACCTGCTACTGCCTCGAGGCAGCAGCTCCCAGCCAATTTAGTTTCAAAATATTGAACATATTAAAATTACAGATGATTTCTCATATGAATTTCCCTACAGTAACCCTTGTGGTGCCAGACCGAACATCCAAAATTCCTATCACTTGGGAACTGCCTGGATACCAGGAATACTGGTGTTCATTTTGTCGATGGTAAAGCTGAAAGGTGTTGCTGTCTACATGTATGACAGCAACACACTTCAGCTGCAGCATTCACAAAATGAACACCAGTCATAATGCAACATACATATAACTGAACCACATAAGCTGGAGATTCACCAGTACAACAGTTAATATTGTGTTAATTTTTTTCACAGTAATTCAGAAAATCCTGCGCCTGCACCTGCTGCTGCTAGCAAACCTGATTTGACCCAATTCATGAACAAGGAATCAGTGATGCGTGCCGAAATTATATGGACATTACATGTTATTAAGAACCATTACTCATATAAGTCTTGCGAATCTTCAAGAGAAGTTTTTCGTACAGTGTTTCCAGATTCGGACATTGCTAATCGGTTCTCATAGAGTGAGAGGAAGAGTTCATATATAACCTGTTATGGAATTTATCCACACATGAAAAATGAATTTAAACGAAATCGTGGAGATTATCCCTGTTTTATTATTCGACGAATCTTTGAACAAAATGACAAAGTCTAAACAATTAGATATATTGGTGCGCACCTGGGATGGTGATCGGGTGATATTGCAATATTATGGCTCGTCATTCCTCGGTCATGCCAGGGCCGTGGATATGCTAGAATCATTTAAGAATGACTGATATAAATTTAGCAAACGTCTACTAGCTTTCGTTGGATGGCCCGAGTGTCAATTGGTCATTCTATGATATGCTTCAAGATGATATAAAGACTGAACATAAAAAGCACTGTAGTATGCTAAACCTTGGTAGCTGTGGATTACATGTTGTACACAACTCTTTCAAGTATGGTGCAACCGCATCGTCGTGGGATATAGAGTCTTTATTGTCTAGCCTCTACTAACTGTTTACGGATGCGCCTGCGAGGCGTGATGACTTCAGGAAGTGTGTTGCAAATGTCATTACCCATTAAAGTTCTGTGGCCATCAGTAAGAAGGAGATTTCAGGAAGCTGTGATGATATCTAGTCAGGTTGTGTCAACTAATAGCCACAAATAATTCTACCTAAGTCCTAGAAATTTTAACACCCTTTGCATCTTTCATAAGATGATATTAATACATGTAATATTGTTTTCTGAAACTGCATTACTAAGTTTATCTCTATTCCAAAACACTCATGAATGTTGATGAATAATTTGTAAATAATTTGACTGGGAGTCGATTCACCTGCCTATTAGCAGCATCTTCCAGTCAAATTATTTTAAAATAATTATAGTCAACAAAATTTTTATTAAATCATAAAACATTTATATCTGGTCTCATTGGAGTATTGAAAGGGTTAAATTTATGAATGGTGTCATAATATTACTATGTGATTTATTTAGTAATAGACCATCTCTCAATGGAATTTAAAAGAACTTGAAAACTATGATAATAAAATCTATAACCTTTACCCTAAATGGTTCAGATTTTATTATCATATTTCTCAAGCTCTTTAAATTCCACTGGCAGGTGGCTTGAGAATACTCCATGTGCTCAACGAGCTATCACGATCTGGCCAGGCATTGTCAAATATGTCCAGCATGTTAGAACAACATTCAAGAAGAGTGACAAACCAACTTGCAAGTCATATTTAGTGGGGAAAAATGCTGCAACAACAGATCCACTGATCATCCCTAAACTTCAATCATTTCTGTCAATCGGCAGTGTTTTGAATCCGTTTCTGAGTTTATATCAGATGTACCAACCTATGATTCCATTTCTCGAAAGCGATCTTCATAATGTTTTAAGGAATTTGATGAAGCGGTTCATCAAACCTGATGTGTTGAGATCTGCAGACACCTTAGGTAAGCTAATAAAAGTGGATGTCAAATTAAAGGACAACTACTGTGAACACCATAAGATAGATGTGGGTTTTGTTGCTGATGCAAAAGTGAAAGAACTACTTGCGTTGCCGAAAATTAGTGATCGGCGTTTGATGGCATTTCGCATGGAAGCTAGAGATTTTCTGATATCTATTGTTCATAAAATACTTGAAAAAGCACATGTTAAATACTCACTGGTTAGATTCTTGAATTGCTTAAATCCCAGTCTCATTACATCAAAATGTGATGGAAAGTAAGAAGTAGTTTAAGAGAGTTCTGACTCTGCTCTCAAATGCTAAGCATGTTAAAGAAAATGACAGTGCTGACATTATCAATCAATTTGATGATTTTGTTGATTCAATGATTAATCGTGCTAAGTTTAAGAATTTTGACAAATTAACTGACTGCTTACATGTTTTTTTCTATGAAATGATGCATGGGAAAATGAAGTATTCTAAGGTTTGGGACGTTTGCAAGAACTTACTCATTTTACCTCATGGGCAGGCGACTGTGGAGCGTAGTTTTTCTGTTAATAGACAAGTGGAAGTCGAAAATTTATTAGAGTCTACATATGTAGTGCAGAGATTTATTTGTGACTATATCAGTAACATTGGTGATGTACTGAAAGTGCCAGTTACACCCAAGTTGATGGCTTCTGTACGTAGCGCCCACAGCAGATACCAAGCACATTTGAAATAACAGAGTAAAGACAAATTTGTGGAGGAAAGTCTACTCAAGCGCAAACATGAGCAGGAGAAGCTAGATGAGTTAACGACCAAAAAATGTTTAATTGTTCTTGATATTAAAAGCATGGCAGAAACTGCAGATAACCTTGCTGAGCAAGCAAGTTCCACAACTAGGTTTGTAGATACTCACACTTATTACCAAATCGGTATCATTACTAAAGACAACCGATCTTGTCAACATTGAAAAAGAAATTGAAGCACAATGAGAGACTGGAAATTTGTAATGGTCAGGTTGTCACATATGAAACTTTAAGTGTAGTACATGTACATCAATTTCGTTCTAGATACATTCTTAGAACTTTCTTGCTAAAGACATATTGACAATTTGACAGTATCATTGAATATTTGATTTGGATCATGAAAAATCTTTTTATATCAGGTGAGTAAAGATGTTCTGTTCTATTCAGTTTTGCTATTCAATTGAAATTCATAATTATGACACATTATTAGCTCACCTGGCCTGAAAGGCCAAGTGAGCTTATGTCGTGGCGACCTTCCATCGTCCGTCCGTCAACTTTTCCTTTAAAACGACTTCTCAAAAACATCCCTAGGGCATAGAGATTCAAGTTTGTTCAAATGAAGCCGATCGGCCAAAATCCAAGATGGCCACCGGCTAAAATAGCTGATTTTTAGAAACACTAGAAAATCTCAGAAACCGCTAAATCATCTATTGCAATGGTAGACCCAAGTTTGGTCAAGGCAACCTGATTGGCCTATTTGCCTGGTGGCCATCTTGGATGACCTAGTTTTCGCGAAAATTACTTCTTCTCCCGAGCCACTGAAGGGATAGGTCTGAAATTTGGTAAATATGCTTAGGGACCAAGGTCCATTCAAGTTTGTTCAAGGGAAGTTTGTATGTTAAAAGACATGGCCGCCATCAACCTATCAAAATTTTGCATTTGTTGGTCATATTGGCTTTTTTGTATTTGATGTATTTTGATGGCAAAAATTGCTTTATATATGCTTATCAGTGTGGTGAGTTCAAATATGCCACTTTCGAGACTATCGGATAAACGGTTTGGCTGCCATCTTGGTTTGTTTTCCCGCCATAGGCTCCCATAGAAAGCAATGTGCCCATAGTAAAGCAATAGGGAATTCTTTAAACGACTTCTTCTCAAGAACCACTGGGCCAATTTCAATTATATTTTGGATGAAGCAGTTAAAGTCATAGAGATCTAAGTTTGTTCAAACAAATCGGATCGGTCAAAATCTAAGATGGCCGTCTGCCAAAATGGCTGATTTTTAGAAACACTAAGAAATCTTCTCCGAAACCGCTGGAGGAATTGATTCAAACCTCATAACACATCATCTGTGGCAGCAGTAGACCCAAGTTTGTTCAAGGCAACCTGATTGGCCGATTTGCTTGACGGCCATTTTGGATGACCTAGTTTTCGCGAAAACCACTTCTCCCGAACCGCTCAAGGGATAGAGCTGAAATTTTGTAAATATGCTTTCAAGTTTGTTCAAGGGAAGTTTGTTCGTTAAAAAACATGGCCGCCATCAACCAATCAAAATTCTGCGTTTCTAGGTCATATTGGCTTTTGGGTATTTGATGTATTTTGATGGCGAAAATTGCTTTATATTTGCTTATCAGTGTGGCGAGTTTAAATATGCCACTTTCAAGACTGTCGGATAAACACTTTGGCTACCATCTTGGTTTGTTTTCCCACCAAAGGCTCCCATAATAAAGCAATGGGCCCATAGTAAAGCAATGGGGAATTCTTTAAACGACTTCTTCTCAAGAACCACTGAGCCAATTTCAATTATATTTGGGAGGAAGCATTCATAGGGCATAGAGATCTAAGTTTGTTCAAATGAACCTGATCGGCCAATTCGTCCGGCGACCATCTTGGATTTATGCCGACTTTTGGGAACGTCTTTAAAAATCTTCTCCGAAACAGCTTGTGGGATTGATGCAAACCTCATGAAATATGATTTATGGCAAGGGAACTTGATTGGTCAAATGGTTCGGTGGCCATCTTGGTTGACCTAGTTGTAGTGAAAATGACATTCTCCAGAAGCACTGAAGGGATCAGGCTGAAATTTGGCAGATATGATTGGGCCTAAGTGCTATTAAAGTTTGTTCGAGAGAAGTTGATCAATCAAAAAACATGGCCGCCGTGGGCCAATCAAAATATAGCATGTTTGGTGGCCATATTGTATTTTTTTATTTGATGGATTTTGAGGCCGAAATTGTTTTTATGTGTTTTTGGATATTCTGATCTCAAATTTGCAATTTTCGAAAGTGTCGGATAAATGGTTTACTGGCCATCTTATTAATAAAGAGCATTCTAGTTGAAATGCCTATTGTCCAGGTGAGCGATACAGGCCCCTTGGGCCTCTTGTTGTGGATTTGTGCTAACCCTTTCATCGACAAATTCCTGATATTCTCTTTACGAGATAAACTTATTCTATTGAATATTTTGAATTTAAATCGACTGGAAGAAGTTGCTGCCTAAGGCAGCAAGAGCTTACAATCAAATTAATTTCAAAATATTCAACAGTATTCCTGTATGGTTACCTTGAAAATGCGATATAGGGAATTTATTGGTGAACGGGTTAAGGTCTCCATAGCTTTTTACCAGCCATGCTTTGATGATCAATTGTTATGTGACATTTTAGTTGCATCTAATAACTACATGTAATATAAGTATGTTTGTCAGTTAGTTTGTCTGTCAACTAGCGTGCCTCGCACTTGTTTCTAGTAGCCAGTGTAACACATCTGCATTTACTTACTAGAACATTACTTGTCATTAGGGGACATATTATATAATAATGAATCATTAAGGCATGGCTGGTAAAAGGCTATGAACAATTAATACAAGCCCAGAGTACCACAGGTACTACATCTATCTACAGTATCACCCCTAGAGTAGGAGTATCATACAATTTGAAAGTGAATACAAAGATTTTGGGAGTTGATATCATGTGACATGTGTCCCTGCGATCAGTACTTTATGATTATAATATTGGTCCAGACAGAATCTCATTCATATCTTGTTGATATATTTTGTCACCACTGAAATAAATTTTAAGCGGTTACGAATATTTTTGTACAACGGGATTGAAAGTTGCGGTTGCCATATGTTGGCCAGAAAGCTATTGGTGCCTTAGGCAGTCACTGCCTAAGACAGCAATAGCTTCCAGCATTAGGCAACAACCACTTATAGTCCGGTTAGTCTAAAAATATTCTGACTGGGAAATTCTCGCATTATAAATGTAAAGAGTAAGCTCATTGGCACATGTTTTATTTAGTACCATCATGAAGCATTGCCACAATGTGAAAAACCAAACCAAAACCACACCCCTGATGTAAGAAAAAACAATTTAATCGGTTAAAATAATTGATTAGCCAATGGCAATTGAGGGTTGATATTTTCCTCTGGAAATGCAGGAGATGCCATTTGAGAGCATTTAGATATCAAAATTTTCTGGTTTATGGGGTGGGAAACCCCGAACCCAATGTGTGCCTGCATTTTCCCATTAAAATGTATTTGAAAATGGTTGGTCCTTAAAGTCCTTAAAAGTGCTTGGATTTTCATTAGGCTTGAGACTATGAACCATGCACTATATTGACCCATAGTATTAGCCACAAATTTTTGCCCAATTTACATGCTCGCAAAAATTGGTGCATACTATCTACAAGGATAAAACTTGGTCATATATTTTAGCTCAGCTGGCCTGAAAGGTCAAGTGAGCTTATGCCATGGCGACCATCCGTATGTTGGCTGTCTATGCGTCAACTTTTTCTTTAAAAGTCTACTCCTCATTAACTTCTTGGCCGATTTCAACCCAACTCCGCTGTAAGGACTCTAGGCTGGTAAGCTTCAGAACCTGTATACAGAATTTTGACTGCTTGAGTTTTATCTCACCTGGTTTGAAAGGTCAAGTCAACCGTCCATCTGTCCGTCAACTTTTTCTTTAAAAGCCTACTGTTCACTAACATCGTTTCCTCAGAATTTCTATTCAAAATCTTGATTGGTTAATTTTTCGCATGGCCATCTTTGATTTTCCAAAATTATCTGGAAATCCTTTAAAATGATACTCCTCCAATATCATTAATAACAGCAGGTGGGAGACCATTTATGACAATCTCATCCCGCTTCGTTTATACCTATAGGGGCCATACAATGTAGTTGGTGGATCCAGTGGCTTTCTTTAGCTTTTCTCCAGGTTGTGGAAGCGTCATCATCTAGGTCCGAGGAGAGGACTTGGATGATGCGGAACTTGACGTGACTTATGGAGTGGTTTTCTGATGTAAAGTTTCTTGAGACTGGTGTGTCATATCTGATACGTTTTTGGAAATTTACAATCGAACGCAAGTGTTCTTGTATCTTTATCTTAAAGGTGCATTTTGTTTCTCCCACCTACTGTTTTTTACACCTTTTACAGTTTATGAGGTAGATGACATTCCGTGTGGCGCAGTTGCCGGCTATCTTTGCCCTATGTGTGAGGTGTGTGTGGTTACTTTTGAACTATTTGCTCTGATCCATTACTTTGCAGAAATCACATTTACCTTTTGGGCACGGTTTAAACTTTTTTCTATATGTCGGTTTTGTCTCGGTGGGGTTTCTGAGACTTATTACTTCATCTCTGATTGTGGGATTTTTTTCTGAAACCGAATAGTGGTTTCTCGGGGAAGGCTAATCTGCATCTATCGCTACTTTCTAGGATGTGCCAGTTCTTGGGTATCCGTTTTTGTAGAAATTGACTGGTGTCGTGGAATTCACTGATGAATATTTGTCTTTGAGATTTTGTCTCGCTTCCTTGTGTGTTGTCTTTGTGGAGTATTGCTTCTCTTTTTAGTACAAACGGTTTTTCTTGTGCTTTTAACAACAGAGTGGGTGGGTATCCTCTAGCCTCATAGTGTTTTATCAGCTCCGTGCTGTGTTTGATGTATTCAGAATCCAATTTGCATATTCTGCGTAGCCGTAGGCACTGCCCATATGGAGCTGCATTTGTGCATGAATTTGGATGGGCTGATGTGTAGTGAAGGTACCCATGGGTATCTGTTGCCTTGGTATAGAGAGATAGTTGAAGGCGGTTATTTTCTCCTTTGGAGATTTTTATGTCTAGGAATGTAACTTCTGTGTATGAGTGTTCCTCTGTGAATTTGATGGTTGGGTGAGCTGAGTTCATGTATGTGACGAACTCTAGGAAGGCACTTTCACTGTGCTCCCAGATCATGAAGATGTCGTCTATATATCTAAGGTAGAGGGATGGTTGGTGGGGTGCGTTCCCTAGAGGTCTTGTTTCAAGATCGCTCATGAATATGCATGCATAGGTGCATGCTGCTTTACTACCCATTGCGGTTCCTCCTACTTGTCAATAGTGTTTACCATAGAATTCAAAGTTATTTAATTCTAGGACTAGTTTAAGGAGATTGAGAGGTCCTCATATGGATAGTGGGCCGGGAAGTCTGTGCTTTTTCACAAATCTCACTGTGGCTCGTAGGCCCTCATTGTTTGGTATGCAGGTATAGAGACTGCTGATGTCCATTGTGCATAAGAGTGTACTTGCGTTGATTTTGCCATATTAGTCAAGTTTTTTTATGTATTCGGTGGTGTCCTTGACGTAGGATTTAATTTCTTGTGTGCTCTTTTGATCACTACATCTCTGTCTCTGGAGAGGGCAGTGATTGCCCGTCTTTCAGCTAGGCTGAAGTTACCTGTAATATTCGTTTTGTGGATATGTTTGGAAAATGCATATTTGATTGATTTTATAAAGCTGTCCAGTTGGACGTCTGCCCCTGGTGCGGGGGTGAATGGTTTTTTGGGTAGGAACTTCTTATTGAGAGTTTTGTCTACCGGGTTTGGGGATCTGGTGTAGATCACAGTCTGGGTTCCTTGAACTGGTATAAGTGTTGTCCAGTGTTCTGATTCAGGATGGTGGGGTGCAGAGAGTGTGGGTTTGGAGAGAAATGGAGGGTTAAGCGTAACCTAAAAAAGATCTCATGTCTTTATAGACGGTCCCAATGTCCGGTTCGTGGATGGTTGGGCAGAAGCCTAATCCTTTATCGAGCGCTTTGATACTGCTTTCTGGTATGTCCTTATCAGACAACAAACTTGGAAGAGTATTTTTGAACAGTTTCTTGTGAAATGTTATTATTAATATTATGGTGAACAATTTTTGCAATAGTATTATTAGATTTTATAACGTTGATAGTTGGTGATGTAGAGCGATAGCAATGGAGATGAGGATGAAACAGTAAGTTTTAAAAAATGTCTTAATGTGATTTTTCAAATTTGCCAAGTTTTTTGGTACCGTGTGAGAGAGCACATCTAGTTTGAGGTTTATGGCTGTTTGTACCATATCGATTAAAGTTTTTGATGTCTATTCTTCCTCGTTTTCTGGATCACGTCGTATAGGTGATCTAGTGTGTCTGATCGTCTCGGTCCTTGTTATCCTTGCTTGGATCTGGGTTTTTCTCTTTGGAATTTCCCTCTGTTGTCCCTTCTGTTGCCCTGTTGTCTTGCCTTTTTTTGGGCCTGGCTTCCGGTTCTTGATCACACATTTTTTGCGCCTACATAGCCATTTTTTTACTGTTCCACGTTGGAAGCAATTCTGATTGTGTCGGTGTCTGCCTCCCAGGTGAAACGTTTTTTGTATTCTTCTGTTAGTTTTTATACCCCGTAATGCCGCCATCTGTCCAGGCGGTCGGGCGTGCAGGCGGCAGATTGGTTTCCGGATGATAACTCTGTTACCGTTTGTTGGATCACATTGAAACTTTATAGGGTGGTTGGACTTGGTTTTGGGAAGAAACCTTTCGAAATCGACAATGATCCGAAATCCAAGATGGCTGCCAGCCACCGGTGGCCATCTTGAAAATTGGTTTCCAGATGATAACTCTGTTACCGTTTGGCGGATCGCATTGAAACTTCAGAGGGTAGTTGGACTAGGGCTTGGGAAGAAACCTATCGAAATCGACGATGATCTGAAATCCAAGATGGCCACCAGTCATGGGCGTCCATCTTGAAAATTGGTTTCCGGACGATGACTCCGTTACCGTTTATCGGATTGCTTTGAAACTTCATGGAGTGGTTAGACTAGGTCTGGGGAAGAAACCTATCGAAATTGACAATGATACAAAACCCAAGATGGCCACCAGCCACCGGTGGCCATCTTGAAAATTGGTTTCCGGATGATAACTCTGTTACTGTTTATCGCATCGCTTTGAAATTTCATAGAGTGTTTGGACTAGGTCTGCCGAAGAAACGTCTCGAAATCGACAATAATCCAAAATCCAAGATGGCCACCAGCCACCGGTGGCCATCTTGAAAATTGGTTTCCAGATGATAACTCCGTTATCGTTTATCGCATCGCTTTTAAACTTCATTGGGTGGTTCGACTACCTCTGGTGAAAAAACCTATCTAGATTGACAATGATCCGAAATCCAAGATGGCCACCAGTGGCCATTTTGAAAATTGGTTTCCAGATGATAACTCCGTTACCGTTTATCGGATCGCTTTGAAACTTCGTAGAGTGGTTGGACTAGGTCTGGGAAAGAAACTTGTCGAAGTCGACATTGATCCAAAATCCAAGATAGCCGCCAGCCACGGGCTGCCATCTTGAAAGTTTGTTTCTGGATGATATCTCCGTTACCATTTACCACTTCCTAGGGGCGGTGAAATATGTTTGGTGAAGAAACCTATCAAAATGTACGTTAATCCAAAATCCAATATGGCCGCCAGTCAGCGGCAGCCATCTTGAAAATTGGTTTCCGGACGATACCTCCTTGACCGTTTAGTGGATTGCTTTGACACTTAAAATACGGATTACTGGTCTGATGAGTCTGAGGAAGAATTAAATATTTTCTAATAGCTGTCATTTATTAGTTTGTCATCATGGCGGAGTATTATGCGCCGTTTGCGGAGCTCTTGTTTGGTCTGTTCTAGTCTTTTTTCTACGTTGTCTGCTAGTGTTGTTGCTAGTTCCAGACTCATTTCATTGAGCCGGTTTTCCCATTTTGATTTGAAAGTTTGATCATCCTCGGGTGGTATGTAACCGCATCTAACCTTCAGGAATTTTGGCAATTTATCCTTTGATAAATCTTGGAGGATGTTGTCCAGCTGGGATTGGATTCGTAATTCTTTGCAGGCAGAGTTTCTCCATTGGCTGTAGATTTCGAAATGTGGTTCTGGTATGTCCGGTTTGGAGTATTTAAACAGAGAGCCGTTTTGGACGGAAACGCTTCTGGATCCGGTTCTACTGGGACCCTCTATGGTGTCTGGGACTGGAAGTGAATTTCCGGTGTCCCTTTTTCTTTTTTGCGTTTCTGACCAGACGGTGCGAACATCGTCAGCTTATCATTCAGGATTCTAGTAGTTTCCTTTGTTTCTGTGACATCCAGGATGCTTTGCAGACGGTTGGCCGCCTGGTTGGCTTCTAGCATCAGTAGGGCGCTGATTTCCGGTTCCGTAAGACTTCCAGTTCCTGGTAAGCCATTTTTATTAGGGCAAGACTGTGTCTTCTGCCAGTTCTGTCATGTCCATGAGTGAATAACCGACTAACCCCAAGGATAGTTTCGATACTGAAATTGGTATAGTTTATTTGTCTTCAAGATGGCTAACGCTCTAGTACTAAATCAGTTCCAATGTAGCATTTGCTACCGCTACTACAGAACCTTGGCAAGTCACAACAGGCATCACCGTGCCAAACATGAATCAACCAGACCATGGATCTGCGGTGCCTGTTTGAGAGCTTTCGCTAGAATGGAGTATCTGAGATATCACTTGAAGGCAAAACACGGTCTGAAGAAGTCGGAACAGAATAGGATATTAGAAGAAACCAGATTCCTGAATGGTTCCAGACCCGTCTTCCCGCTCTCAACGGATACCGACACAAGTGACCGAGGAACCACGGCGCCAGCACATCCTTTAGCCAATGGAGACATAGGCAATAATACCAACGACGAGGCAACAGGGACAAAGAACAACTCGGACAATATGGGACACGAACCACAGGACAACGGTAGCAGAAGCTGGCGAAACCCAGGGGGTATGTACGCCCAACTACAGAAGCCCCCTGGAAGATGGGTGTGGATTCCAGAATGGGGACAAACCCAGCAGCGCAGATAGGAGAGACAAGTAGGCGAAGAGACTCCAAAAGAACAGAATCCGCCTTCTCCGCAAATAGTTAAAACTAGCACGGCTGGAAAGGCTCATCAAAACAGATAATAAGTTTCCAAAAATGAACTCTAAAAATGTAAATCACCAAGATGCACCAACCACATACATGGACATGCTGAATGCTACTGATTTTCTTAACAGTGCTCCAGGAGGCAGTGAGAGAAACAAATCTCCGCACGAGACAAATTGTTAAGATGTTTCTCCACTGCAAAGGCCAGCACACAAACCGACATGGTGACCATCGTGACAGAACCAAACAGAGAACACAGGACAGTCAAACAAATGGTACTTTTGAGTTTACAAACAGACTGATCTCTTCCAAGTCGCATCCAGAAAAAATGCAAAACAATAAATAACAACAAAACAAAGGATTACGGTGTATATGAACTTTATTGATGAACACTTCATGTTCTATTTATTAACAAAATGTTGACAACAGACAACGGATAAAAATTCGCAGTTTTCTAAGTAAATCTTAACTAGTTCTTTCACCATCACATCACATCATCTCTGTCAGCCCATCACCCACAATCCGTCTAGACAACCACCTCCCCACATATGTCCCCCACGAGCTGAACACCCACTTGTCCTCTGCCCCCTCAGCCATCCTTCTTGAGCGCCGGTCGCCACCACCACAAACGTAGAATAAAAAAGAATCTGGCAACAATAAACACGGAATTGTCAGATCAATGATCAAATTCCTGCATAGTAATACAAAAAAGTTATTAGGGGTGAACTTCACCTTATCCAATCAATCTCCATTGAAATAGTCAAAAAACCGGTTCAAAAAGACTGCTAGAATCGGGAACAAGCATGCCTCGGTAAACCAGCAAACCACCCCAGCTGCACCTACATGGGTGCGCGCGCCGACCGGTGAGTGAGCGCAGGGGCCACCCTTGACCCCCAGGAATCTGGCCAAACTTTCAAAAAAACTTTTTCACAAAAAATTTAAAAAGTTAATTTTTGACAAAAAATACATTAAATGTTCTTGTTAAACTGAGCATACCACTGAGTCAATCATCACTCATCATGCCGATAAAAAGAGAGAAAAATTATCATCTCTAACTTACATAACAAAAGGACAAATATAATCCTCAAACAAAATAATATCAGCAAAAGACCAAAATGACATTGTTCTTCCCAACATATATACTATAAGACCTCTGATAACGTCCACACAAGGACAGAAATGTCATACGTCTGAACCATTATAACAAAACACTTGGAAGCTAGCACAACAAACAGTTCCTAAAAAAACTGCTAAAAAACAAAGACAGAAAGGAGACAAAATGAAACCTTTCCGTCAGAACCAACCGTTCAAAGAAACCCTATAACCAGAATTTTACAAGTCCCAACCAATCAGAATGGAGATCACCAAAAAAAGGACTGAGAGGACTTGTGTTGGTTTGTTCAGACTTTTGTACAATAAGTACAAGGCATAAGGCTTGTTAAGTCTACACCGTACACTCATAAATATATTCCTCCAATATCATTGTCTCAATTTACACCTAACTGTTGTGTATGCTTTAAAGATCATTTATTACATCAAAATTAATCCTGAATTTGACTTAAAATGTCATCCCGGAAAATCATGTGGTATTAGGAATCCTGTTGAATCAAATTAGGAAGTCTCAACAATATTTAGACCGAGTGCTAGGATATAAATATCCTGAACCCGGAAATTGCTATTATTAGCTCACCTGGCCTGAAAGGCCAAGTGAGCTTATGCCGTGGCGACCGTCCGTCGTCCGTCCGTCCATCAACTTTTTCTTTAAACAACTTCTCAAGAACCACTGGGCCGATTTCAATTATATTTGGCAGGAAGCATCCCTAGGGCATAGCGATTCAAGTTTGTTCAAACGAAGCCGATCGGCCAAAATCCAAGATGGTCACCGGCCAAAATAGCCGATTTTTAGAAACACTAAAAAATCTTCTCCGAAACCGCTGGAGGAATTGATTCAAAACTCATAACACATCATCTAGTGCAACGGTAGACCCAAGTTTGTTCAAGGCAACCTGATTGGCCGATTTGCTTGACGACCATCTTGGATGACATAGTTTTCACGAAAACAAATTCTCCCGAAACGCCGAAAGGATAGACCTGAAATTTGGTAAATATGCTTAGGGACCAAGGTTCATTCAAGTTTGTTCAAGGGAAGTTCGTACGTTAAAAAACATGGCCGCCATCAACCAATCAAAATTTAGCTTTTTGTCATATTGGCTTTTTTGTATTTGATGGAGCCTATTGCTGTATATATGTGTCTCCAAAACCGCTGGAGGAATTGATTCAAAACTCATAACATATCATCTGTGGCAACGGTAGACCCAAGTTTGTTCACGGCAACCTGATTGGCCGATTTGCTTGACGACCATCTTGTATGACCTATTTTTCGCGAAAACGACTTCTCCCGAAACGCTGAAGGGATAGAGCTGAAATTTTGTAAATATGCTTAGGGACCAAGGGCCTTACAAGTTTGTTCAAGGGAAGTTTGTTCGCTAAAAAATATGGCCGCCATCAACCAATCAAAATTTTGCATTTCTTGGTCATATTGGCTTTTTTGTATTTGATGTATTTTGATAGCGAAAATTGCTTTATATATGCTTATCAGTGTGGCCAGTTCAAATATCCCACTTTCGAGACTGTCGGATAAACGGTTTTCCCGCTATAGTCTCTCATAGTAAAGCAATGGGCTCATAGTAAAGCAATGGGGAATTCTTTAAACGACTTCTCAAGAACCACTGGGCCGATTTCAATTATATTTGGGAGGAAGCATTCATAGGGCATAGAGATCTAAGTTTGTTCAAACGAAGCGGATCGGTCAAAATCCAAGATGGCCGATTTTTAGAACCACTTTAAAAAATCTCCGAAACCGCTAGAGGAATTGATTCAAAACTCATAACACATTATCTATGGCAACATTAGACCCCAGTTTATTCAAGGCAACCTGATTGGCCTATTTACTTGGCGGCCATCTGGGATGATGTCGTTTTCACGAAAACGACTTCTCTCGAACCGCTGAAGGGATAGCGCTGAAATTTGGTAAATATGCTTAGGGACAAAGGGCCATTCAAATTTGTTAAAAGGAAGTTTGTACGTTAAGAAACATGGCCGGCATCAACCAATCAAAATTTAGCTTTTTGTCATATTGGCTTTTTTGTATTTGATATATTGCTGTATATATGCTTATCAGGGTGGCGAGTTCAAATATGCCACTTTCGAGACATTTGGATAAATGGTTTGACTGCCATCTTGGTTTGTTTTCCTGCCATAGGCTCCCATAGTAAAGCAATGGGCCCATAGTAAAGCAATGGGCCCATAGTAAAGCAATGGGGAATTCTTTAAACGACTTCTCAAGAACCACTGGGCCGATTTCAATTATATTTGGCAGAATGCAGCCTTAGGGCATAGAGGTCTAAGTTTGTTCAAATGGAGCTGATCGACCTAAATCCAAGATGGCCACCGGCTAAACCAGCCAATTTTTAGAAATGTCTTGGATGACCTAGTTTTTGCGAAACCAACTTCGTATCCAGAATCGTTGAACGGATTGGGGCGAAATTTGGGAGATATGATAAGGGACTAAGGGCTGTTAAGTTTTGTTCAAAAGTAGTTGATACATAAAGAAACATGGCTTCTGTTTTCTTGTTATAATTCTGCTCAGCTGTGTAGGGTTCTACTTATTGTTGATGGCCTTTCTGGTTGAAATGCCTATGATGCAGGTGAGCGATACAGGCTCCTTGGGCCTCTTGTATTATCATTGTGCATGTGTGATGGTGACAGATTATTGTACTTTAAATCCACTCTGTATAATAGGTACCCGTTGATAACATTGCACGTTGATAGGAGTTGTTTCAGACAAAAAAACCTTAGATCAATGCAATCTAACCCTTCCATGTCTCACCCTTCCGTTAACGTATGAGATCTCGCGAGAACACCATGCCTCCAATCACAAAAGAGCCAACGGCTCGCCTAACTAAGAAGCAATCTATATCATTCTAATTCTCCGGCCTTCAAGCAATTTTTGCCGTATGTCTTGATGCCATTTTGGATCATTTTATGTTGGTTAATTTTATTTAACCAGTCATGTGTGATACATTTTCCTGCTAGATTTAGAAATCAAATAGCAATATTTTATAAATTTAGCCAAATATTTGTCTAGTACCCGGTGCTAGCTAAGAATTTCAATATTATTAATATTATTATCTTGTTGCGTTGCTATCAAAAGCATAATTTCGGCGAACTGTCCAAGGCTGATTTTGACCTATTGCACAGTTATTGTGCTTTTACTTGTAAATAACATTTAATCCCAAATATTTGTTAAAGGAATAGACAAATGATATAACCATAAAAAAGAAAATATAGATTAACAGACAACAGAAATTGGATTGTATAGAGAAAGGAATATATTTGAAGTGCTCACTCCCAGTATGGCAAATTCCAAGGCTCTGAGTGCTGGTATATCCGCTGGCTTCCTTAGCACATGGCCATCTTTGCTGGGTAACTTTTGCGGACAGCGGCATTGTATTACAGATCTTGTATAGTGCATCATTGGAAATTATGCTGGCTGGCTATCGGTGTCCAATGATGGTGCGTAGGTGTTTGTGGTGGCCGGCATCAAGTCGCCATACTGGGAGCCAGCAAATACAAAGGCAGGAGAGGACGTCATGGCATAAATCTGTTAAGCGTGCTAGGAGGTGACCTCATGAGAGCGGGATGCGGTACAATCCCCTGAGGAAGCTAAAGATTTTGGCTGAGGTCAAGATGGTGGGCAAAAGCAAATGAATGATTGCAGCTGTGGGTTTTTTCTACTACTACAGCCGCAGAATATAGTAATCATACATACATATGCTACATGTACATAAGTGCAGTGGTTGGTTTTTTTACTGGTTCTCCTTCACAGGTGTCTCGATCTCGACTTTCAAGCCGATTTGGGTCAAATTTAGGGGTGCAGACTATGCACACTAGCGGACTATCCTTGGTTCAATAAAGTACTAAGTGTCACCCATCAACCCTTTTTAACGATCTTTTGATGGTTTAACCACAGAATCAATACAGTTTTTAGGAAGCCCTATAGTAAGCACCGTGTCTGTCTATCTGTCAGCCTGGACATCCACAATATGTCGTAAACAACATATCATATCAGATGTTTTAATGAAACCTGGTGTATGCGTCAGTTATGATATGCACATGTGCCTTTTGAAGAATTCACCCTTATAGGTTCAATATTTTGGGTGAAAATGGGCTTTTTAATTAATGCAAAAACTGCTTCAGATTTTTTAATGAAGCTTGGTGTATGCCTCAGTTATGATACGTAGATGTTCCTTTTGGTGAATTCTCCTTTATAGGTACAAGATTTTGGGTGAAATACGCTTTTTAATGCAAAAACCTACGATTTTCGTCAATTTCCTCATAAACACCCGTATCATGCAGAATGGCTTAAAATAATTTAACGAAACATGGCAGGTGGCTTCTTTGTGATGGCTAGGTGTGGCTTTTGAAGGATTCACCTTTATAGCTTCAATATTTTGGGTGAAAATTGGCTTTTTAGTGCAAAAACTTAGGATTTTTGTCAATTTCCTCGTAAACACCATGTCATACAGAATCACTTAATATAATTTAATGAAATTGCCAGCTGGCTTCTTTATAACGGTTAGATGTTCCTTTTGAAGGATTCACATTTATAGGTTCAATAATTTGGGGTGAAAATGGGCTTTTTGATGCAAAAACTAAATTTTTGTCCATTTATTTGTTTTTTAAATTTTATATTTTTACATTTTATAGCCTGCCAAAGAAATAGGCAGGGTATTATGCAGGGCTGGGGTCAAATACTTTCAAATGTATTTAAATACAAAATACTTTGGAATTCTTCAAATACAAATACTTGTTTTTTGCAAAGTATTTAAATACAAATACATATACTTAGGTAAGTATTTGAAATACTTCTCAAATACTTCTTACATGGCTTATAGAAGACCAAAGTATGGTACAGATGTAACTCTAGTGATGGACCGCCAGACCCTCAAATTTACATGTAAATAGACAATCATAGATACCAAACTAAGGATGCAAAAAGAAATCAAGTTCGACAGGCTAAGCATAGTTAAATATAGTTGACAAGATTCCTGCCAAAGTTGAAATAGTAAACTAGCTAGTATAGTTAGTCAACCAGCATCCTGAATGGTTAATGCAAAATTACATCAAATTCAAAATGGCAGATAACCTTTGCTTTCCAAGCTTAAATGCACATAAACAGGTAAATGTTTCAATATCTAATTTAAGTTTGATGAAATTATACTTTCCTGATCTTAATGTTAATGTTCCCAAGGCCTATATATCTCAAATGGACGCTGTTGGACATGCTAACATACCCATTTTCATAGCATCATAGCCACAAACGCTTCCACCAGACCAAAGCCTTAAGACATACATTTTGTATTAAATCTTGCTTTGCCAGTGAGGCTTTCATGATTGTGGCTTTCTGTATAACTGAAACTTGTATATGACATTTCCTACAGGAGAGTATAGAGAATACATATTGATACAAAATCATGTGATTATTTTGAAAACAATTTGACTTAGAGTTGTTGCTGTCTCTGGCTAGCACACGCCCAGTCAAATTATTTTTTAAATATTAATTTCATATATAATACCTTTGAAACCAGGTTTATTAAAGTTCAAACAGAAATGGGATAACATTAAAACAATGTTTATTTATTGATTCTGTTGATGTAGATCCTTGGAGATTATTCTTAAGACTATCTCATTTATAAACTTGTATTCAAATTGTTGCCCGAGATATTCCAATCTTTTATTTAATTTGAAAACCAAAGTTGCTGTATGCTGCTGCTGTTTAACCCTTTAACATTCATATCAGCCAAAAACGCCTTCTGCAGTAGTCTTGAGAACTGTCCATTTGCAGACCAATAAGACTATTTTTGAAAATTTACCACTGGAATGACTGACTCGATAACCGGGCCAGTCATTTCAGTGGAAATTTTCAAAAATAGTCTTCTTTTAGTCTGTAAATGGACATTTTCTATGCGAAAATCTTAAAAAATCTGGAACAAATTTGAGAGTTAAAGGGTTAAGAAAGCAATAATATTTCCAAAATGTACTAAAAATTATTGACATGATTATGATAAGGCATAATGAACAGTAGCATCTAAATGAATGCTATGAACATAAAATTCATGATGAAAATTGTTAATGCTGGGGTATAGAGTCATGCAAGCTAGTACAATAGAGGTGTTGTTGTAACTTGACCATCTCTACCTAGCTTGCTTTGAAAGGTGATAACTGCCCATTCTATTTAAACCAGCTTTACAAGACTCAGACAGTAGGATTCAGTTAGAGAGTGGTACAGTAGTCTACATTGGTAAGGATTCTATATATGCATTGATGTGTCTTATATAAAAATCATGTGATTATTTTGAAAACCATTTGACTGAAAGTTCTTGCTGCCTAAGGCCATAATACTTTCAGCTAAATGGTTTTTTAAATATTCTAAAGATTTCATTTCCATCTAATTTAAAAGCAGACTGATTAAAATTGAGGATAACATTTGTGAAGTGTATGAAAAAGAATTTTAAAAATTATTTCAAGGCACTTCTAACTATTTATGCAAGAATTGGTTCTATTCTTAATGGGATGTAGTCTGAGTTTTTATAATAAAAATATCATTATACTATGATTGGCTCATATTTTTAACACTGAAGCCCTAGCAACTATGTTGAAAGACATCCTGTTGATTATTTTGACAAAGATTTCACTCGAGACTGCATTCAGTCAAATTAATTTTTAAACATTCAACAGCATGTCATGCAAAGAGTTACAAAAGATAGGAGAAATCTGTATACAATTTTAATTTGCAACATGCATGTACATTTGAATGTAAGAATTTATAAGAAATAGACAGAAGTATTTTGAAAAATATTTGAAAATACTCAAATACATTGGCAATGTATTTAAATACAAATACCTTTGCCGTAAATACTTTTCAAATACCTGAAAAATGTATTTAAATTACTTCAAATACAAATACTTTTTTATTTGACGCGAGCCCTGGACTATTATGTAACGGCGCTGTCTGGGCGGGTGGGTGGGCAGGTGGGCGGCACAGTGGTTTCCGGATGGTAACTCTGTTACCGTTTATCGGATCGGTTTGAAACTTCATATGATGGTTGGACTAGGGCATGAGCAATGAACTATTCAAATATGCAAGTGACATTATCTCCAAACCGATCATGCACATAATCAATTCTGCTTTTATGCACCACCTTCCCATCGACGCTGTAGGCCAAGGCATCCTTATCGCGCTACCCAGGCCCAAGAAGCCACCTGCCCCCCCCCCCCCCCCAGCCAATCTGCAGCCCATTTTGCTCCTTAACAGCATACGGAAAATCCTATCCAATGTTACTTTATGCCGCATCTGAGACAAGATCGACGACTTCACCAGATCATGTCAAAGTGGCTTCAAACGTGGATGCAGCTGCACAGACATTGTATGGGCTCAACGCATGCTTGTGTCGGTAGTCATGTCCAAACACTGGGATTTTCACAAAATGGGCATTGACATGTCACGAGCCTTCGACACAATTAAATGCTCAAAGATCCTGGATGTACTACGCCAGGCCAGTTGCAATGAAGATGAGCTACGACTAGTGAGACTACTGCTTGTAAACACCAAGCTGAGAGTATGAGTCAAGTCAGTGAAGTCTGTAGAGTTTGAGACATCAATCGGCTCCCCACAGGGAGATGGTCTATCCCCTGTGCTCTTCACCTGTTACCTGGCTGCTGCATTGAAATCCATGCGGGAAAACTCGACAAGACCACACACGCACGCACGCACGCACGCACGCACACACACACACTAAAGATAATGACGATCCACTCTGTGGCGGCGAACCATGGAGGAAAAGTAAAATCCTGGACTCACTGCTTTGCAGTACTTCTGACATTGCTGCATGCTGCATGATGGGGAATATAGCTTTCCAGTCCTTCTGGAAGCTATGGAATCATAGATCAAAAATGCCCTTGGTCAAAGACTATGTTTATACAATACAACATGCGTATCCTTGATGATGTATAATTGTAACAGCTGGGCAGCTCCAAAGGCAGCTCTAGACAAACTTGACGCCTGCCACCGCAAACACCTACGCACCATCACTGGAGACCGATAGCCAGAGAGCATAATTTCCAATGATGCACTATACAAGATGTGTAATACGCCGCCGCTATCTGTAAAAGTCGCCCAGCAAAGATGGCCCATATTTGGCCATGTGCTAAGGATGCCAAAAGACACACCAACACAGAGCGCCTTGGAATTTGGCCTACTGGGAGCCAGCAAATACAGAGCCAGGAGAGGACATCACTGCATAAATCTGCTAAGCGTGCTGCGAGATGACCTCAAGAAAGCAGGATTAGGTACACTCTAGTCAAGAATGGACCTATGCAGTAATCATACATACATACATACATACATACATACATACATACATACATACATACATACATACATACATACTAGGGATGGGGGAAGAAACCTATCGAAATTGATGATGATCCGAAATCCAAGATGGCCGCCAGCCAAGTGCGGCCATCTTGAAAAGTCGTTTCCGGATGATAACTCCATTATCGTTTATTGCATCGCTTTGAAACTTCATAAGATGGTTGGACTAGGGCTGGGGAAGAAACAAATAGAAATTGGCGATGATCCATAATCCAGCATGGCAGCCAGCCACCGTCGGCCATCTTAAAAATTGCTTTCCGGATGAGAATTCCATTACCCCTATCGGATTCGTTTGAAACTTGAAAAGTGGCTTCTGGACGGTAACATTTATCGGATTGCATTGAAGCTTCATAGGGTTGTTGGACTAGACGGGGGAAGAAAGCTATCGAAATCGACGCTGATCCGATATCCAAGATGGCCATCAGCCACCGGCGACCATCTTGAAAATTGAATTACAGATGATAACTCCATTGCTATTTACTGAATTGATTTGAAGCTTCATAGGATGACTGGATTAGGTCTGAGGAATAAACTTATTGAAATCGATGATGATCCTAAATCTAATATGGCCACCAGTGGCCATCTTGAAAATAGGTTTCCGAAACTCCATTTCCTCTATTTCATCTGAGGAGGAAATCTATTGAAATAGATGATCCGAAATCCAATATGGCTGATGGCCATCTTGAAAATTGGTTTCCGGACAATAACTCCATGACCATTTAGCAGATCACTTTGAAACTTCATAAAATAACAGGTATAGGTCTGAGGAAGAAATCGCTATTTTCTGAAAGCTCTCATTCATTGGTTTGTCATCAGCGTGGGATATTATGCGCCGTTTGCTGAGTTCTTGTTGGGTTCTTTTGATAATATGTAGGCTTTGTATAAAATTGCTACCTACTAGATATAGAAAGCTATTTCCAGTGATTGCGGGGCGCTAGTCAAACAACGTTTTCTAGTTCCTGATCGATCTCAAGAGCGATCTTGTTTAGTATAGATTCATCCAGGAAAACGTGAGTTATTATGCTGGACATCGACAGACAGATGGATGGATGGACAGACTGACAGACGCATACAAACATGCTGGCTGGTTGGCTGACAGACACACAGACAGGCAGACAGACTGGTCACTGATAATTGAATTAATTGACCTTTTGTATTTTTGTGTTTAGTCTGTATCTATATAAATAGAATTGTATTTGAAGTCGAGCTGCGTTGTTCATTGCAACGTCATAAAGTGAAGCTTCTAGGGTGCACTGCACCCACATTTCTGGTTTAACCTGATATTATGGTGCATACATGTATTATAAGCTATGTGTGTTTATCATATGTTGCAGGGTGGCATGTACTTGTTCCAGATAGTAGATTGGTATTTCGCTGTACTGGCCCTAATAATAGTTGCTCTCCTAGAGAGCATTGTAATCGCTTGGATATATGGTAAGATATGGGAGATAACTCTGGCACGAATACTGTGTTTGTAATCCAGTGTTTCTGAAAGGTAACACATACATGGAGATTTTAACTGTATAGTGCAATTTTTGATTTCCATACAATACACCTCATATAAGTTAACTGGTTTCCAAGGAAAAGCCAGAAATAAGTTAGTACAATTTTGAGCACGATGTAAGTAGACTATTTTGTACTTAATGTGATTGAGGCAGAAATGGCTTCCTATCCAGCCACCGGCGGCCATCTTGACAATTGGTTTCCGGATGATAACTCTGTTACCATTTGTCGGATCGCATTGAAACTTCATAGGGTGGTTGGACTAGGTCTGTGGAAGAAACCTATCGAAATTGATGATGATCCGAAATCCAAGATGGCCACCAGCCACCGGGGGCCATCTTGAAAAAGGGTTTCCAGATGATAACTCTGTTATCATTTATCGGATGACTTTGAAACTTCATAGAGTGGTTGGACTAGGTCTGAGGAAGAGACATATCGAAATCGACACTGATCCGAAATCCAAGATGGCCGCCAGCCACGGGCTGCCATCTTGAAAGTTGGTTTCTGGATGATATCTCTGTTACCATTTATCGAATCACTTCCTAGGCTCGTTGGAATATGTCTGGTGAAGAAACTTATCGAAATTTACGATAATCTGAAAGCCAATATGGCCGCTAGTGCTACATGACTTAGCCCCACCGTATTTATCATCACTCATAACTAGACGAATAGCACCGAGAGCACTAAGCTCGAGTGAACAGCTACTCTGCGTAGTACCCAATTCCAATCTTGTCATTGGAGAGCGTGCTTTCTCCATAGCTGGACCAAAACTTTGGAACGACCTTCCATCCAACATT
Organism: Chaetoderma sp. LZ-2023a; assembly: GCA_034401795.1. Taxonomy (NCBI): domain Eukaryota; kingdom Metazoa; phylum Mollusca; class Caudofoveata; order Chaetodermatida; family Chaetodermatidae; genus Chaetoderma; species Chaetoderma sp. LZ-2023a. The sequence continues at coordinate 95,631,346 of CM067360.1, read as the reverse complement.
CAAAACAGCAACAATGTTGAGGCTTTCAAAACTCTTCTAAAAACCCATTTGTTCCAAAAAGCATATTTCACTATTTTAAATTAGCTTTAACTTTTGTAAAGCGACTTTGGGCAGTTAATTCTGGAATTGGCGCTATATAAATGCATACATACATACATACATTGAAAATTAGTTTCCGGACGATACCTCCATAACCATTTAAGGGATTGCTTTAACACTTCATAGGGATGACTCGTCTGATGGGTCTGAGGAAGAAATAAATATTTTCTGAAAGCTCTCATTCATTGGTTTGTCATCATGGGGGGGTGGGGGGGGGAGGGGTGTTATGCGCCGTTTGCGGAGCTCTTGCTGTTAATGCACCATCCTTGTCCACAGCCTTGGGTTCGGAAAGAAAAATGTTTCAAAAATGACATTTGTTTTAGAATGGCTAATCTAGAGTTATCTAAAAGCCATCATTTTCTATTATTCTAAAATAGACCGGTCATGATAAGAGGTTAGTTCTTTTCAATACTTTACAATAGAAATTGTATGCGTCTTATAAAAAGAAGCTTTGAAATAAGAAGTTCGTTTTTTACGACACTTCACAGTATAAATTTGGCATGTCATATGTACCATCGTCATCGTGTATCATGTCGTGAAAGCTTAATTCCGGGAAATATTTTGGCTGTTTATGGTGTCCACTGATCGATCGGTTTAACCCGTACCACACTGGTGTCAAAATTTTAAATCTTCAAATTAAATTAAATGATGAACTAGTGTTCATTTTACAACAAATTTGGTGGAAGATGATGCTGTCATGTACAGCAACATCTTCCACCAAAATTGTTGAAAAATGTACAACAGTTTCTTTGATATTGACACAGTGAAAAATATTGACATCAGGTTAAGGGCGCGCGGAACCATTCGAGTAGCGGGAAACAGGTTAAGGGCGCGCAGAACCATTCAAGTAGCGGGAAATTTTTTTTCATTTCCTGTTAGTGCCAGTTTCGTTAATGCATATTTACTAAATTACATGCGAAGTGTTTTTCTCTAGCTCGATCAAACTAAAAAAGCACAGATCTGCACGTTTGCGATCGAATTTTAGGCACGTTTAGTTTGGTTTCAGACGGTACTGTAAGTTGTGCATATAGTTGGACTTAGTGAAGGCCTGATAGGTTAAGGTTTGTGCTTAACTCTGTTACGGCTAAGCTATCAGGCCTATGATAATAAATTTTATACTTATATAACTACTGTATATATATATCAATACTACACTGTATTCCAGGACTTGTCATTTTCATCTACATTTGCCGTATATGGGCTTTGTTAATTCAGGTTAATATTTGTGCTTAGCTGGGCTTAGGGCATACATACATGATAGGTTAAGGTTTACGTTTAGCTCTGTTACTGCTAAACTATCAGAGCACCACATTTTACATATAACCTTATTACCATATATATCAATACTACAATGCATTTATAATTTTCCCCTCAATTTGCAGCATAAGGTCTTTATTAATCCAGATTAAGATTTGTGCCTAGCTGGACTCAATTCTCAAATTAAAAATTATATCATCAAGCGAGCTTCATGTTTACATTGCAACCACGTTTCTGGTTGCTTTTTTGATTGTCTGGAATTGGAGTGGTTATTAGCTCACCTGGCCTGAAAGGCCAAGTGAGCTTATGCCATGGCGACCATCAACTATTGCTTTGAAACACTACTCCTCATTAGCCACTTGACCGATTTCAACCAAATTTGGCTGGAAGGACCCTATAGTCGTAGGCTCCAGAACTCCCATTCGGAATATTGATTCCTCAATTCTCAAATTAAAAATTCTATCATCAGGCGAGCTTCTGGTTGCTTTTTTGATTTTCTGGAATTGGAGTGGTTATTTATTTGAGGACTAAGAATTAGAAGAGTTTTATTATCAATGGAAGTTTAAATCATCCAAGGCTTATCTAATCACAATAAACTACCCAGGCCTATGTGATTGCGTGTGATGCCACACCTTGACCTATTAGCATACTTGTACCATAATAATCCTTATTGATGGAAAACAAAAGGCTCAACTTCCAGGATGCATTCCTTCTTGTTAAAGGAAAGGATCAGAGAACTCTCAAATGCAGTTGAATGATAGCTTTATATATTATTCAACCTATAGCCACGAGTAAGAAAATAAAAATAAATCGGAATAATCTGAAAAGAGAAGTTAAATGCCATTTATGTCACTATAATAAGTGCAGCCATTTTGAATTTGCGCTCTGGTGTATGTAGATGAATAAATAATATCATCTACAGATGATCATATAAACACAGTTATGTTTGCCTTAAGATGACTAGCCACTATGCTTCCTACAGGTAAAATACTGTTTAATTTGGGGCCTGCACCGGAAGTTGTGGAAGCCCTATAGTAATCACTGCGTCTGTCTGTGTTCATCATCCGTCCGTCCATCTGTCTGTCTGTCCACAATATCTCGTAAACCGCATATCATACAGAACTGCTAAAGATATTTTAATAAAACTTGGTGTATGCCTCAGTTATGATACGCAGATGTTGCTTTTGAAGAATTCACTTTTATAGGTCCAATATTTTGGATGAAAATGGGGTTTTTAATGCAAGAACTCACGCGATTTGTCAATTGCCTCATTAAAACCCTATCATACAGAATCGCTTAAAATAATTTAATGACACTTGGCACATAATAGTATTATATCTATCTACATGTACTTTTCATTGCTTGCAGGATGTGACCGGTTTATCAATGAGATTCGTCAGGTGATGCCTTACGTAAATCCACGTATTTATACGGTCATGAAATACATCTGGAAGTTTATCATCCCTCCACTTATGCTGGTATGTTGGTACTACAATGTATTTTGCCAGATTCTAAAGAACATGACCTGGAAAATAAGCGTATCAGTCCAAGGTTACCAGCCACTGGATACCAGAGAAAACCTTGAAAATGAGTTTCCACTTTTCGAGTCAGAAAATTCAGGGAATTTTTGGAAAAGACTTAAAAAAATCAGGGAAAATTTGGGGAATGTGACAATGAGTGAGAAGGGAAGGATTTGCATTTTGACAGTTTGGTGTATGTGCCTCTTCGTGTCGTGTGTCCAAGTTGTTACCATTGCCTGAAAATGGAAATAAATTACAATTATTGTATGCACAGGCTACCACTCTGCAGGGTTCCCAGCCACTCTGGAAATCAGGGAAAACCTTGAAAATTAGTTTCCATTTTTGCAGTCGGGGAAAGCTCAGGGAATTTGGAAAAAACACCAAAGATCAGGGAGTATGACCTAGAACCAAAGGTTTTCACATTTTGCCAGTTTGTCATACATGTGTCTTGTGTTATGTATCCAATTCAAGTTGTTTCCATTCATTTAAAATGGATATATTGTCAGTATCTTTCTGGTATTGCTGCATCCACCTTTTGACTTTCCAGCAACCTTGTGAAAGTGACGATATTTCTCATGGAATCTTTGATATTTTTCAGGGGGAAATCGTGGAAAACTCAGGGAATTTCGTTTTGAAAAAAAGGCGGGAACCCTGCTCTGTTGTAAAATATTATCAGGATCTTAGTTGCTTTGCTGCCACCACCTCTTGATTTTCAAGCAAACTCGTTAAAGTGAAAATATTTTTCAAGGAATTTTGAAAATTTCTCAGGGAATTTTGTTTTGATGAAGTGCTGGGAACCCTGAATTCACACTAGCACAAGCTCTATTGAAAATTAACAGGGAAGGATCCAATCTGTCACTAAAGTATCCAGCATCACAATTAAATCTGGAAATAATGGGCAAACAGTCGTTCAGGTTTCCTTCCAGTTATAGCTTCGTCCGTATTGATTGCAATTACCAGAAAACTATACAGGGAAGGTGTTGAATATTTTGAAACTAATTTAACTGGTTGCTATCATCCCGCACAATCAAATTAGGTCCAGAATATTCAACAGAATGTTAATGAAATAGTAATGACATGCAATTCGTACACTTGCCGGACTATCAAGTATTCATGATGGACTTGATACATCATTCTTTATGTATTTTGATTGTGATAGCATCCGACATGTGATGTAATTCCTTGTGACGCCTTATACATATATGTCTTTGATGTTCTTTCACCCATGTGTGGAGTTCATGCTTGGTTTCCCCCACCTGCTGTTTGTGGCAATGACATGGCGTGTGTCACAGCATGTCTTGACCTTATATCTGTATTTTAAGCCATATTTTCCTCGTCCCGGGTACACCCAAGGAGCAACTGTAACCGTATAAAAGCAAGCGAAAAACAGAGCACTGAAATTCTGATTTAGAGCCAAGGGAGTGTTCCCTGGTGGTCAGTAGTGTCAGGCATACACAGACTGTTTTCCCGCACAAATTTTCATATTTCCGCCCCATTTGTTTTCCAGGGACCTGTGACCCATCGAGTTAGTTACTCAGTTACACTTTCCTCATTGACACCTGCTGCCTGTTCCGTTGGTCAGTAGTGTGAATGACACTTGATTTGTTGGTCATTAGTGTCAAGAATGATTGTCTCATTTTTGTCAATAATACCAATGTCACAAGTCTAATAATGTCCAAAACATTCAGCAGAACATTTCATACATCATGTTAAAAATTGGGCTAACTGACATGTGTTGTTTTTGTTTTGGAAACATTAACAGTCTTATTTCTGACCTGTACTGTATATGTGTTTTCTTTGAGGAGAAGAATGTTCCTTTCGATTTAGTCACCAAGCAAGGTTAGAGGTCAAGGTCATGCTGAACTTGGTACAAACATAAACCTGAGCATCTTGTTTTGATATAAGATCATCACTATATACCATATTGCAACATTTAGAAATTGAGGAATCCAATCTATCGATCAAATATATAGTCCAGTCAAATTAGCGTTTGACCCACCACTAATTGCAAAAGTAATGAGACGACTTATTTTGGCTATTTGCCTCTTAGAAATGATGTATAAAAAATCAAATAAAATCTTTTGCGTGGAGCATATTGAATTCAAGATGGCGGTAATCGAGCATACTATGGTATATGTATCTCGAAAATGTTTCATTTTAGACCACATAAATGTACATGTATTACGAGTAAATAGAAACATTCCCCCAATCTACCGAAAAATGGTCATCTGCAGCCCATGGCCACTATGATGTCATAACCCAATGGTTAACACTGAAATTCTTTGGTTTACAAACCATTTTTGCATTCACCCACCACTAATTGCAACAGTAATGAAATCTGTTATTTTGTGTATTTGGGTCTTATCTAATAAAATATTTTGTGTGGATCTGTGGAATTCAAGATGTTTGCCAATATGGCCATTAATCGAGTATAATATAACATATATCTTGAGAATGGTTCATATTAGAACACATAAATGTATTGTGAGTACATAGAAACATGGCTCCAATCTACTGAAAAAAGAATGTCTTCTGCATCGCATGACCAATCTACATAACATGACATAACAACCCAACAGTTGACACTGAAGCTCGATATTTGCAAACCAATTCTACATTCATTGGAGGTGTTTAATTGTCATTATCATACAAGCCGAGCATCAATTCAATGGCGACTTCACCAGCAGCGCATAGTTCCACATCCTGGCTTCCGGGTGCATCTCACTCGTTTGAGAAAGGAATATGGGGCAGGGTTCAAGTCCGAGTGTACTCGTGTCATTATTCCTTCAGAAACTTTCCAGCCATTTTTCCTGATGGTAACACGCTCCTGAAAACCCTAATGCGTCATCATGTCAAGATTGTAATTCTACATTCCTCTATGCAAAATGACCATGGCCTTCTCACCAACATCTATGACATCCTCCTCTGAAGATTGGGTGCTTCCAAATATTTTGGCATGTACAATGTACACTGAATAACTTGTTGTCACTGGTGAGCCTCAGTCTGACACCTTTACCTATTCCAATTACCCAGAACTTTTTACTGTGCCCAAGGGAAGCATGTTCAAAAACTATATTCTTCTAGACATCTTACCTGGTACATGTCTCATTGGATTGGCACTGATATAGTTGAGAGCTGTTATTTTCTTTGGTTCCAGGTGAAAGTAGTTATCATGCTTGTTTCCTCCACCAAGATGTATGAGGAGAATAAGCAGGTCGGTGTCGTACTGCTTCACATGTTCTTGAGGCATTCACTGCCGCTTGCACAATTTATATGTCAGCGTCCCATGTGGCATAGACTATCTCGCACTCATATCCGGCTAGTTTTTCTCCTAGTAAAACAAGGAACCATTGTTTATTCTCTGTGTGTGATAGAATCTCTTCATTATTCAACTGCAGTTTCATGGATGGATTTAATATCAGTTTGCAGCCCTCACCCTGCTCTGATGTCTACTGTCCTTTGTTGAAGGTCCTGCTTCGTGCCCGTCAAATATGACCACTGATTGACCATAGTGCGTTGTCACAAAGTAACTATAGTCCTGCAATATCTTGCGTGTCACCCATGTGCCAAGGAATACGATGGAGAATAGAACCCCAATCAAGTATGTATTTGAAATTCAGTACTGTTTGGAGTCGACACCAACCTACTTATTTTCCGCACACATCTTGCTGGAGGAAACAAGCGTAATATCTACTTCCTGCATGAAACATAGAAAGGAGCAGCTCCCCAAATGTATCAGTGTCAATTCAATCAGGCATGTACTAGGGAAGAACGTCTACAAGAATGTCCTTTTTAAGAATATCCTGTTTGTGCCTACTTCCCTCGGGTGCGATAAAACATCCAGGATATTTGAAATAGTCAAAGCTGTCGGTCTGAAGCTCATCAGTGACAAGCTATTCCATGTCCTGGCCAAAAATATTCGGATGTACGTAATCATCGATGGATGAGGTCATAGTGGCTGGTGAGAAGGCCATGGTCATTTTGCATAGAGCATTGCGGAGGTATTTATCAAAACATGTCAAATAATGATTTTGATGATAATGAGAACTAAACACTGCCAGTGAATGTAGAAATGGCTTTACTCGTAAATATTGAACGCCAGTGACAAATGTTGGTTTGTGACATCATAGAGTGGTCACGTGGGGCAGAATACATTATTAGCTCACCTGGCCTGACAGGCCACGTGAGCTTATGCCGTGGCGACCATCCGTCGTGTGTCCGTCATCCATCCATCATTCATCTGTCAACTTTTCCTGTAAACGACTACTCCTCAAGAGCCACTGGGCCGATTTCAATTATATTTGGCAGGAAGCATCCTTAGGACATAGGGATCCAAATTTGTTCAATTGAAGCCGGTGGCCATCTCAGATTTCCGCCGATTTTAGGAAACGTCTTAAAAATCTTCTCCAAAACCTCTTGGTGAATCAATTCAAAACTCATGAAACCTCATATAGGGAAAGACGTAAGCTAAGTTTGTTCAAGACGACTTGATTGACTGAATGGTTCGGCAGCCATCTTGGATGACGTAGTTTTCCCGAAAACTACTCCAGAACCGCTGATGGGATCAGGCCGAAATTTGGGGGATATAATTAGGGAGTAAGGGCCATTAAAGTTAATTCAAGGGAAGTTGATCCATCAAAAAACATGGCCGCCATGGGCCAATCAAAATGTAGCGTGTTTGGCAGCCATACTGAATATTTTTATTTGATGGATTTTGAGGCAAAAATTGGTTCTATATATGTGTTAGCTATTCTGAGCTCAAATTTGCCATTTTCAAAACTGTCGGATAAACGGTGTCGTGGCCATTTTGGATTAATTTCCCACCAATGGGGCCCATACTAAAGCAATGGGAAATTTAAAATGTCTTCTGGAGAACTTCTATGCCGATTTCAATTATATTTGGTAGGAACCATCCTTAGGGCATAGGGATCCAGGTTTGTTCCAATGAAGCCGGCGGCCATCTTGGATTTCGGCCAAATTTTAGAAATGTTAAAAATCTCAAACCGTTTGAGGGATCGATTCATTACTCATAAAATATCATCTAGGGCAAGAGCTGAACCAAGTTTGTTCAAGAGAACTTGATTGACCAAACAGTTCGGTGGCCATCTTGGATGACCTATTTTCTCTGAAAACAACCTCCAGAACCACTGAAGGGATCGGGCCGAAGTTTAGGACATATGATTATGGAATAAAGTCCATTAAAGTTTGTTCACGGGAAGTTGATCTATAAAAAAAACTGCCATCGCGGGTCAATCAAAATATAGCATGTTTGGCGGCCATATTGGATTTTTTTATTTGTTGGATTTTGAGTCCGAAATTGATTTTACATGTATATATATGTTTTTGGGTATTTTGATCTCAAATTTGCAATTTTCCAAACTGTCGGATAAACAGGTTGCCGTCCATCTTGGATAATTTTCGCTCAAAAAGCTCCCATATTAAAGCAATGGGAAATTTAAAATGTCATCTCGAGAACTGCGGGCAGATTTCAATTATATTTGGCAGGAAACATCCTTAGGGCATAGAGATTTAAGTTTGTTCAAACAAAGCCAATCAGCCAATTTGGCTGGCAGCCATCATGGAATTTGGTGCATATGTTCCTTTAGGCAATATCTATTTGGACTATGAAGATGAAGTGGCCTGCCCACAAATAGCAGAGTTATGGCCCTTGCTATCATTTCAAAGTATTGAAGCCTATGGAGAAAATACGTTTGTGGCACGTTTCATCATTTATCAATTGATTAAACCCAAATTTGGCAGACATGTTACTTTATGTTATATGTATTTGGGCTATAAGAGTTTTAAGTATTCAGCAGATATGTTCTTTTAGGCAATATCTATTTGGGGTACGAATATGAAATCGCCATGCCTACAAATAGCAGAGTTATGCCCCTTGCTATTTTTTTCAATTATTGAAGTCTATAGTTTAAATAAGGGCCATAACTCTGGTTCATTGTCTTAAACTCTTGCCCCCTAAGGTGAAAATCCATTTGTTTCGTCAATAGTTGATGGATTAAAAGATCTATTTGGACTATGAATATAAAGCGACTTCACCTTTGAACAAGGGCCATAACTCTGGTCGATTAAGACTTGAAACTATTGAACCCTATGGTTAAAATACATTTGTTTTGTCAATTGTTGATGGATTAAAAGGCCATAATTCTTGGCTCTTTAAAGCATTTTAAGTATTGAGCCATATGGGGGAAATAATCCATGTCACATTTCATAAATTGGTAATGGACTAAAACAAGATTTGTCAGAAATGTTCCTTTTAGTACACTAATCAAATGGCAATATTGTCAGGGATGGCTGCCCCATTGCTTAATGATACTGTTCCTGTTGGTCAATCATGCCACTATTCTTGGTAAATGCCATTGTTGTGTCAATTGAACTATTGATCAATAGTGTCTGTGATGGCTGCCCCATTGATCAATGTTTCCTATTGGTAAATAATGTCAATGACCAATATTCCTTCATTTCTTCATCCAATTTGTTTACTGTGACCATTGTCCTGTTGGTAAATGCCATCTGCAGCTGGGTTTATAATGTCAGGGATGTCTGGCCCATTGATCAATTGTACCTTTGCCATTGGTCTATAATGTCAACCAGACACCAATATTCTTACATTTTCTGATCCAATTTGTTTACTGTGATCAGTGTCCCATTGGTAAATGTCATCTGCTGGCAGTGCTGGGTCAATAATTTCTCCAATGTCTGGCCCATTTCTCAAACGTACCTTTCTCATTGGTCTATAATGTCAATGACATCAGTATTCTTGCATTTCGTCATCCAATTTTTTTATACTGTGACCATTGTCCCATTGGTAAATGGCATCTGTCGGGTCAATAATGTCAGTGATGGCTGCCCCATTGATCAATGATACCGTTCCCATTTGTAAAAAATATCAGTAACACCAATGTTCTTGCATTTCCTCATCCAATCTTTTTTAGTGTGACCATCGTCAAGTTGGTAAATGTCATCTGCTGGGTCAATAATGTCAGGATGGCTGACCCATTAGTCAATGGTACTTTTCCCATTGGTCAAAAGTGTCAATGATACCAATATTTGGCGGAATATGTGATGGCGCCATCCAGACAGGCGGTAGAGTGGTTTCCGGATGTTAACTCTTACCGTTTATCGGATCACTTTGAAACTTCATAGGGTGATTGGACTAGGTCTGTAGAAGAAATCTTTCAAAATTAACAATGATCCGAAATCCAAGATGGTCGCCAGCCACTGGTATATTGGTGTTTGGACTAGGTCTGCAGAAGAAAGTCATCAAAATCGACGATAATCCAAAATCCAAGATGGTGCCAGCCAAGGGTGTCCTTGAAAATTGGTTTCCGGATGATAACTCCATTGCCGTTTATCCGATTGCTTTGAAACTTGATAGCATGTTTGGACTAGCTCGGGAGAAAGAAACTATTGAAGTCGACGATGATCCTATATATCCAAGATGGCCCACAGCCACTGGTGGCCATCTTGAAAATTGATTTCTCTATTTCTGTTTAGCGGATCGCTTTGAAACTTCATGGTAGACAGGACCATGTCTGAGGAAAAAACTTATTGAAATTGTAGATGATCCGAAATCCAATTTGGCTGGCAGCCACCAGTGGCCATCTTGAAAATTGATTTCCAGACAGTAACTTCATGACTATCTAGCAGATCACGTTGAAACTTCATAGGATAACTGGTCTACGGCTGATAGCTCTCATTCATTGATTTGTCATCATGTCGTGGTATTATACACCGTTTGCGGAGCGCTTGTTTTATTAGTGGTTAGGATGATTGCTGCATTGGTCAATAATGATAATGACCATTGCCATCTGTCTATGGCAACAGTTATGGTTGCCTGATGAGCCAATGATGCTTGTTGTCCATTAATTAATCCAAAAATGTTTACAGTTCCTCATCAGCTAGGCCCTTGGGCCATTTTTTATACATCATTTCTAAGCCTTAAATACACAAAACAAAGTGGCTTCATTACTGTTTGTAATTAGTGGTGGGTCGATGTAGAAGTGGTTTGCAAGAGTCACACATGCATGTCAGCTGTTGGGCTCCTCACATATGGGATCCTACTGAACAGATTCTATGTGATTTCATTTCAGTTGCAATTAGTGGTAGGTTTTGTCAAATTTGTGTTAGTTTAACTGGACTAATGTTACGTCGTAGTCAATTACGTCATGTGTACATGTAGGCTGACATCACAATCATAAGTTACAGAAAGACTCCGTCATGAACCCGGGATAGTCCGTCATGTGTACGATTTGTATGTCTGATACATTTACTATTTAATAAACATTCTGTTGAGAATTTTGGAACTAATTTCAAAATATTCAGCAGCTTACTTGAATAATTACGTTGATGTTAGGATTCTGGAAAATCAGCATTCGATCGATCCCAACATGGGCATAGCGTAACTAGAAATGAGTGGGGCATCGCTAAAAGTGTATTCATCCATTGATTCTATCAAGTGAATCTGATCTGTGCAGTAAAGTTTATTGACAATGAGGAGGACAGGCAAGACTTTTAATTTGGTGGAATTTGTGTTCAAAATGCTGCTTATAACCCTTTAACACTCATATCATCCAATAAAATGCTTCTGCAGTTGTCTTGAGAAATGTCCATTTGCAGACCAAGAGAAGACTATTTTGGAAAATTTACCACTAGAATAACTGGCTAAATAACCGAGCCAGTCATTCCAGTGGTCAATTTTCAAAAATAGTCTTCTGTTAGTCTGCAAATGGACATTTTCTATGAGAAAATTGAAATTTTCTTGAACAAATTTGAGTGTTAAAGGGTTAATGAAGATCAGGAATCAAGACCATAACACATGTATTGAAACAACTCCACTGGCTACAGGTCTGTCAAAGAATAGAATTCAAAATTCTTCTACCATGGAAATGTCTGCATGACGAAGCTCCAAAATGCCTGGAAGAACTCATGACCTATCATCTGTACCGTACACTGTTCCACAGGCCAACACGTACTTCATATCCCATGATCCAATTTACAATCATGTGGCAACAGCATTTAGTGTTGCTCTTCCAAAGCTCTGAAACAGACTGCCACTGTCTCGCTGCTGCAAGCCACCCGACAGTATTTTCAATGATCAAGAACTCTTGAGTTGCTGAATATTTAGAAAACAATTTGACAGATATAACACCTGGAATATGTCGTCTGCAAAAGCTTGGCAGCTAGAGAGATGGTTAAGATCAGTAGCTCACAGAGCAAATTCAAGGAAAATAAAAGACAGACCTGTTCCTCAGCGCCTTTGAAAATGAATGTCATGATAAATGGCACTATATAGATGTTGTATTGTTTTGTATTGTATTGTGAATACCTTAGTGCTACATTTTGAAACGTACAAATTAACAATGTATATCAATGTATTCCATTAACAGGCAATACTGATATTTACATTTGCGAGATTTGCGCCTCCAGAGCTCGGTGACTACTCGTATCCGAAATGGGCAGAAGGATTAGGTTGGACCATAGCCGTTGTTGTATTCTCTCCTTTACCAATTGTCTCTGTCATTGAACTTTGCCGTGCCAAAGGGAGCTTGAGAGCGGTAAGCCTACTATGTATCATTAACCACACTGATGTCAAAATAGGGAATAGATAGTCTATACAGATCTCTTTCAGACTCATTTAGCTATAGAAAAATAATTTGCTTTTGATCAGCATGCAGCAGTTGGCTTGTGACGGTGGCCAATTTGGCTCCTTGTTCACTAATTCTTCAGCTCGTAGTCATGCCTCTACTACAATGCCCGGTCTCTGACACACTGATCTCTCCTTAGCGCTTGTGCACCAACGACTCTGCCGTATTGTGGCCTATTAGTATCCTGGCTTTTCATTAGGACTGGAGGTGTTCAATTTCCAAACCTACATCTCTGAGAAAGGGGTGGGATTATGTCATTTACATGCAGGTTGTAGCCGAAAAAGATAGATTATCTCTCGCAAACAGGCTTCTATTGGGATCAGCGTATAAAATATTAGTTTTTTCCACAATCACTTCTGAAAGATGTTTTGGAAATTGAGAAATATCACGAAATAATGTTTCATATTCATAGCATAGCATAGCCATGGTATGCCATACATTTTTTTAGAGCTATTGCCTTCTAAATTGGTTGGTGAATAAGCTACTAACCATATAAGAACTTTGCCAGTCTAAATTTGTTAACCCTTACCACTCTGATGTCAATATTTTATTTTTTCATGTGTAAATAGCAAAGAAACTGGTGTACATTTTTCAACAATTTTGGTAAATGATGTTGCTGTCTACGACAGCACCATCATCCACCAAATTTGTTGAAAAATTAACACCAGTTAATCTATTAATTTAATTTGAAAATTAAATATTTAACATCGGTGTGGTAAGGGTAATCGATAATATAGGTCAACGGTCAATTTTCCCATTGGAAGCATTAGTACAATAATTTGGCTGATTCTGCACTTTGCCTTTTGTCAGATAAATGGGTCACCTTCCAAAACTCCTGTAGAAAAAAATGGGAAACTTGAAGATGTCTTCTCAAGACCCACTTTGCCGATTTCACTTATATTTGGCAGGAAACTGCCTTAAGGCATAAAGAATCAAGTTTGTTCAAAAGAAACTGATTTGGCTGATTTTTGTTCTATTTTAGAAACATTAAAAAATCTCCAAAACCACTTGGCAGATTGATGTGAAATTCCAGAAACTTCATCTAGGGCGATAGCTGAACCAAATTTTTTCAAGAAAACTGTTGGTGAATTTATTTACTATTTTTAGAACCACGTTTAAAGATCTCTGAAGCCGCTTGTTAAGAGTATAGGTCAATGTTAATCCTATTAGAACCAATAATAACCATTTTGCTCGCACATTATTAAAATGAATATTATTAGCAAATTCGAGAAAGAAATTCTCTTAACACTTACTACTTTTGCTGTGGCACTAGCAAAGAAACTGGTGTACATTTTTCAACAATTTTGGTGAACGATGCTTTTCGTCTACGACAGCACCATCATCCACCAAATTTGTTGAAAAAAGTAACACCAGTTCATCTTTTAATTTTAATTTTACATCAGAGTGGTAAGTGTTAACCAGCCTATAGAGCATTCAGTATTAAGCAGGAAACAGACAGGCGGCAGTCATAGTGACACGCACGCGGCACTTTTAAAACACACTCGGGAGGGTGGCACTGGTCAGTTTGAGAAAATCTGTGTCTCGTAATGCTTTTAAAAATTCAGCTTCCACAGCCAATTTCGGCCAGGTAGGCCTAATAAAATATTTTGCAGATGTTACACTATGTGAGAAATATTATTTTGGATCTTTTGAAAATAATTTGATTGAAATAAATTACTGCTTAAGGCAACAATGGATTTCAGGCCAAATACCTTCCAGATATGTATGTTCAGCGACTTCAGAGTCCAACATATCGTGGTTTTTAAGTTGAAATTTATTGCAAATGACATCAGGGATCAGGAATTTCCCATGGGGAAGCAGGCGGCACGCAGTAAAAATCGCTAAAGAAGCGGTCTATGCTGCGTGCCACTCAGAAACTCCAGTGTGCCGCTCCAGTGTGTTTTACTTTTCAGAAATACGCTGAAGTCAAGTTGGCATGTGCTACTTACTGCGTGCCGTGCCGCCTTTGTCTCTTTTGCCCTTTAGGCAGCTGAGCATCAAAGTTCTTGGGCCTCTAAATTTATTAGATAAGTTATTTAGTAGCCATGGGAACATTGGGAAAATTTAAATGTCTTGTCAAGAAACCACCAGATGGATTTTAACAGAGTTTGTCAGGAAGGATAATTGGGGCATAGAGATACAAAGTTGTCAAAAGGCAAGCGATTGGTAAATTTGGCTGGCAGCCATCTTGGATCATTTTCCCGCGAAAGCTCTTATAGAGAAAGAATGGGAAGTTTCAAACGACTTCAAGAGCTACTGAGCCAATTTCAAACAAATTTGTCAGGAAGCATCCTTGGGTCATGGAAAGCTGATCGGTCAATTTGTGTGGCAGTCATCTTGGATTTTGCACTATTTTGAAAAACACATTTTAAAGGGGTTTTTCGCTAAAACTGCTTTGTCAATTGATTTGAAGCTCAAGAAACTTCTATGGAAAGTTTAGTCTGTTTAGTAATTGGTCAATTTGTCTGGCAGCCATTCTTGATGAACTAGGTTTTGCAGGAAATGACTTCTTTGGAGATGCTGAAGGCATTGTGGCAAAATTGTGTAGATATGATTAGGGACTAAGTTGCATTAAGTTTCTTCAATGGATGCTGGTACGTAAAAAGAAACATGCCTGCAAAAAAGATTGTAGCATTTGGTGGCCATATTGGATTCCTTTTTTACGGATATTTGATGATGAAAAATGATTTAAATATATATCGGTAGAGGTTTAAAGGACTTCTTAAGAACTGCTGAAGCGATTTTAGCCAAATATGCTAAGAATCATCATTGGGTCAGAGTTCCAAGATTGTTCAAAATAACCTTATTGATCGATTTGATCGATAACCATCTTGTTTTTTTTGATACAGGTAGAGTTTGATGATGATATTTGCTGAACAAATCTAACTTCCATGCATGATCAGCCGTAATTGGAACATTCAAACTTGAATTAAATCTCTGTTTCTGTCGAGAACAGTTGAATTTCCTGCAAAGAATGTATAGTGCTCTACATGTATAACATGTCTTTCTAGGTGAAATGCCAATATTCTTGGTGAGAGATTCAGACCCCTTGGGCTGGATATGAGGCTTAGGAGATGCAGATCATTCGGTTTATATCATCCAGTTTTACAAAGATATGCATCGTACACTGCTACTATTTTGGGAATAAAGATGACAGATGGATAATAATCCAGCTTATTGATTAATCATATGACATCACAATCAACTCTAGGCGGACGTAATAATCAATTATGTCATAAATGACACGAGTTGGTCTGTGAATTATACGTCTTTACTATTTAATAAACATTCTATTGAATATTTTGAAACTAATTTCACTGGTTGGTGTTGCTGCTATAGGCAGCAACAGCACCCAGTCAAATTAGTTTCAAACTATTCAACAGCTTACCTGTAGGCTATAGTTTTCTGGAAATTGAGATTCAGACGGTGCAGGAATCGATTGATCCCAGTGTGGGCAAATAGCTAAAACTGGTTTGCTCCATGTCGCTGCTGAAAGCATTGATGGTTTTTTTAATGATATTAAAATAATTTTGCTGTTTTCCCAATTTTAGGTGGAAATTATGTGCTCACCTAAAATAGATGCCGTTCCTGTTTCCCTAATATCTGTGCTAATACATATAGCAATATAAAATATCAACCATGTCAACTGACGTCTGTCCGTTTTGTCTCGCCTGCGAAGCAGGATCGAGACATAGGTATCACTTTTCCGCCGGCGGCGTAAACTTTTAAGTTAAGTTTATATCTCAGCAATGCCTGATCCAATTGGAACCAAACTTGGGTGCATTGTAATATACATCAAAAGGAAGCAGCCCGCCAATAAAAAGGCCATGAGGTCAAGGTTACAGGGGTCAAAGGTTACAGTATAATCTTTGTTAATATTTTACGTTACGTTTTTTCGTTAAACAAAGGTTATCGCCTTATATCTCAGCAATGCCTGATCCAATTGGA
Source organism: Chaetoderma sp. LZ-2023a (assembly GCA_034401795.1). Lineage (NCBI taxonomy): Eukaryota > Metazoa > Mollusca > Caudofoveata > Chaetodermatida > Chaetodermatidae > Chaetoderma > Chaetoderma sp. LZ-2023a. The sequence continues at coordinate 95,614,860 of CM067360.1, read as the reverse complement.
ACCAAACTTGGGTACACGGTGATATACATCAAAAAGAAGCAGCATGCTGATGCAGACATCATGCGGTCAAGGTTATGGGGGTCAAAGGTCACGGTATAATCTTTGTTAATATTTTACGTTAAGTTTTTGCATTAAACAAAAGTTATTGCCTTATATCTCAGCAATGCCTGATCCACTTGGAACCAAACTTGGGTACATAGTGATATACATTGATTGGAAGCAGCCCACCGATAAAGCGGTCATGATGTCACGGTTATGGGGTCAAAGGTCACAGTATAATCTTTGTTAATATTTTACATTAAGTTTTGCGTCAAACAAAAGTTATTGTCTTATATCTCAGCGATGCCTGATCCAATTGGAACCAAACTTGGATACATGGTGATTTACATTTAACGGAAGCAGCATGCTGATGCGGACAGCATGAGGTCAAGGTTATGTGGGTCAAATGGAGATATACATCGAACGGAAGCAGCATTAAGTTTTTGCATTAAACAAAAGTTATTGCCTTATATCTCAACACTGCATGATCCAATTGGAATCTTGGGTACATGGTTATATACACTGAATGGAAGCAGTCCACCGATAAAGCGGTCATGACATCAAGGTTATGGGTCAAAGGTCACAGTATAATCTTTGTTAATATTTTACGTTACGTTTTTGCATTAAACAAAAGTTATTGTCTTATATCTCAACAATGCATGATCCGATTGGAACCAAACGTGCATTCATGGTTATGGGGTCAAAGGTCACGGTATAATCTTTGTTAATATTTTACGTTAAGTTTTTGCGTATATCAACTTTTCAGCTTATATTTCAGGATTGGTTAAGCCTATTGCAACTCAACTTTGATACCTGGTTACCTATAATGATAGGAAGCGGCATGATGGTGTTGGGGTCACACAGTCAAGGTCACTGTGACCTTGATATCAAACTTTACTTTAAGTTTTTGCTTTTAGCAAAACTTCTCAGCTTATATTTCAGGATTGGTTAAGCCTATTGCAACTAAGCTTGGATACATGGTTACCTTTAATGCTAGGAAGCAGCTTGATGATGTTATGGTCACAAGGTCAAAGGTCAACATCACTGTGACCTTCATACAGAACTGTTATTTCAACATTAAGATTTTGCGTTTAGCAAAACCTTTTATCTTATATTTCAGGATTGGTTAAGCCTATTGCAACTGAACTTGGATACATGGTTACCTATAATCTTAGGAAGCGGCATGATAACATTGAGGGCTGAAGGTCAAAGGTCAAGGTAGCTGTGACAAACAGGAGACAGGCGAGACATTTAATTCTGCGGAATTCTTGTTACAATGAAGACGGCGGTTAAGAATGTCATTTGTCTTTCATTTACAGCGAATTTCCAAATTGCTAAAGTCAAGACTTCCTCTGCCAGACCTTAAGGTTGTTGGAGACATGCCTAATGGAATCCTCCTCAATGACATGGCCTAGTGATACTGGGAGAAGTGGATGCAAAATGGAAGTTCTTTAACTGTCCGAGTACTGCATGCCACCAGACAATCATTTCAAATGGCACACTTTGGAACTGGTGAATATTTTGAAAACAAATTGACTGAAAGTTGTTGGTGGCTTAGCCACCAACATCTTTCAGTCAAATAGTTTTCAAAATAAATAGCATATCCAGAGGTAAGCGCCATGGAAAATGTAGTCTGCAGCCAGATAGTTAATAACCACCCATATTATTATTTACCATATACCCGACAAACACCAATGTAGATGCAGTGAAATACTGCGCTAATGTAAAAATGTGTATAAATATGGGCAATATCCAATGTTATCCTATTAGATCCTCTGTGGGATTTAACATGTTTCCAATACAAACACAGAAACATGTTCATTAGTACAATTTGGAACACGATGTAAGAAATGTTTGTTAAATATTTTGAACATAGTTGGATTATTAGCTCACCTGGCCTGAAAGGCTAAGTGAGCTTATGTCGTGGCGACTGTCCGTCGTCCGTCCATCCGTCAACTTTTCCTTTAAAACGACTTCTCAAGAACCGCTGGCTGATTTTTAGAAATGTCTTTAAAAATCTTCTCCGTAACCTCTTGAGGGATTGAAGGAAACATCATGAAATATTATCCAGGGCAAGCGCTCAACCAAGTTTGTTCAGGCGAACTTGATTGGTCAAATGGTTTGGCGGCCATCTTGGTTGACCTAGTTTTAGCGAAAATGACTTCTCCAGAACCGCTGAAGGGATCAGGCCAAAATTTAGCAGATATGATTAGGGACTAAGGGCCAGTAATGTTTTTTCAAGGGAAGTTGATCCGTCAAAAAACATGGCCGCTGTGGGCCAATCAAAATATAGCATGTTTGGTGGCCATATTGGATTTTTTTATTTGATGGACTTTGAGGCTGAAATTGTTTTTATATAGGTTTTTGGGTATTCTGATTTGAAATTTGCAATTTTCAAAACTGTCGGATAAATGGTTTGGTGGCCATCTTGGATCATTTTCCCGCCAAAAGCTCCCATACTAAAGCAATGGGAAATTTTTAAATGTCTTCTTTTCAAGAACTACTGGGCCGATTTCAATAGTATTTGGCAGGAAGCATCCTTACGGCATAGAAGTTTGTAGAAACAAATCGGCTAATTTGGTCGACAGCCATCTTGGATTTCGGCCGATTTTTAGAAATGTCTAAAAATCTCCAAAACCGTTTGAGGGATCGATTCAGAACTCACGAAATATGATTTATGGTAAGAGCTGAACCAAGTTTGTTCAAGGGAACTTGATTGACCAAATGGTTCAATGGCCATCTTGGATGACCTAGTTTTCGCAAAAACGACTTCCCCAGAACCGCTGAAGCGATCAGGCCGAAATTTGTGATATATTATTAGTGCCTAAGGTCCATTAATCTTTGTTCAAGAGAAGTTAATCCATCAAAAAACATCGCCGCAGTGGACCAATCAAAATATAGTGTGTTTGGTGGCCATTTTGGATTTTTTTATTTGATGGATTTTGAGGCCGGAATTGGTTTTATATAGGTTTTTGAGTATTCTGATCTCAAATTTGCAATTTTCGAAACTGTCGGATAAACGGTTTGGGGGCCCATCTTGGATCATTTTCCTGCCAAAAGCTCGCATACTAAAGAAATGGGAAATTTAAAATGTCTTTTCGAGAACTACTGGGCCGATTTCAATTATATTTGGCAGGAAGCATCCTAGGGCATAGAGATTCCATTTTGTTCAAACGAAGATGATCGGCCAATTTGGCCAGTGGCCATCTTGGATTTTGGCTGATTTTCCAAAACCGTTTGAGGGATTAATTCCGACCTCATGGAATATGATCTATGCTAAGAGCTGACCCAAGTTTGTTCAAGGGAACTTGATTGACTGAATACTTCAGCAGCCATCTTGGATGACCTCATTTTCGCAAAAACAACTTCTTCCCCAGCGCCACTGAAGCGATTAGGCCGAAATTTGTGATATATGATTAAGAACTAAGGGCCATTAAAGTTTGTTCATCTGTCAAAAAAGCTGTCTCCAATCTTCTCCAAAACCGCTTGGGGGATCAATTCAAAATGCATGACATATCATGTAGGCCAAGAGCTGCACCAAGTTTGTTTCAAGGGAATTTGATTGACCAAATGGTTTGGTGGCCATCTTGGATAACCTAATTTTTGCCAAAACGACCCCAGAACCACTGAGCCGAAATTTGAGAGATATGTTTAGGCACAGTGCCATTAAAGTTTTTTCAAGGGGCAGTATGCATAAGGCGCTACGTCAGAAACATGGCTGCAGTGGACCAATCAAAATGTAGCGTGTTTGGCGGCCATATTGGACTTGCAAAAATGTCCACAAACTCATTTAGAAGACTACTCCTAAACCACTCGCCAACAATTGTGACAAATATGCATACTGCTCCAGGTGAGTGACACAGGCCCCTTGGGCCTCTTGTTTCTTTAATGTACTGTAATTCCAAGCTTAATATATTTACAGAATTGTATAATTGCTTATGTTATGGTTGATTATTAGGGCCCTGCACTGGAAGATGCGGAAGCCCTGTAGTAATCACCGCGTCTGTCTGTCCGTCCATCCATCTGTCTATCTGTCCATCCACAAAATCTCATAAACAGCATATCATACAGAACCGCTTAAGATATTTTAATAATACTTGGTATATGCCTCAGTTTAGATACACAGATGTGCCTTTTGAAGGATTCACCATAGTTGGTACAATATTTTGCGTGAAAATGGGCTTTTTAATGCAAAAACTCACAATTTTTGTCATTCAGAATCCCTTAAAATAATTTAATGAAACTTGATAGATGTCTCAATTATGATACACAGATGTGCCTTTTGAATGATTCACCTTTATCGGTCCAAGATTTTGGGTGAAAATGAGCTTTTTAATGCAAAAACTCACAATTTTTGTCAGTTTTCTCGTAAACACCATATCATTCAGAATCGCTTAAAATAACTTGATATATGTCTCAATTATGATACACAGATGTGCCTTTTGAATGATTCACCTTTATCGGTCCAAGATTTTGGGTGAAAATGAGCTTTTTAATGCAAAAACTCACAATTTTTGTCAGTTTTCTCGTAAACACCATATCATTCAGAATCAATTAAAATAATTGAATGAAACTTGATATATGTCTCGTCTGTGATACGCAGATGTTCGTTTTGAAGGATTCACATTTATAATTTTGGGTATCGTCTTTTTAATGCAAAAACTCACGATTTTTGTCAATTTTCTCGTAAACACCATATCATTCAGAATCGCTTAAATTAATTTAATGAAACTTGATGTATGTCTCAGTTATGATACGTAGATGTGCCTCTTGAAGGATTCACATTTATAGGTCCAAGATTTCGGGTGAAAATGGACTTTTTAATGCAAAAACTCGCGATTTTTGTCAATTTTCTCATAAACACCATATCATACAGAATTAATTAAAATAATTTACTGAAACTTGGTAGATGGCTTCTTTATGTGAAAATGGACTTGCCCTATAGTAATTACTGCGTCTGTCTATCCATCCATTCATCTGTCTGTCCGTCCACAAAATCTTGTAAACAACATATCATACAGAACCGCTTAAGATATTTTAATGATATGCCTCAGTCTAGATACACAGATGTGCCGTTTGAAGGATTCGCCATTATTGGTCCAATATGTTGGGTGATGTCACAGTCGTTAACGCTTTATCCCTCATATCAGCCAAAAACGGCTTCTGCAATGGTCTTGAGAAATGTCCATTTGCAGACCAAGAGAAAACTATTTTTAAAAACTTACCACTGGAATGACTGCCTCACTGGAATGACTGGCATGATAACCAAGCCAGTCATTCCAGTGGTTAATTTTCAAAAATTGTTTTCTCTTGATCTGCAAATGGACATTTTGTATGAGAAACTTGAAATTTTCTGGAACAAAATGAGGGGGTAATGGGTTAAGGAGGCAATGTAGGTACTAGGTGTTGGCGACAAATGGCTTACAGAATCTTATGTGTGCAACTACAGCAGACTTATCATGAATGCGAGTAGAAACAAATTTCTATGAAATACCTCTAGAGAAGACGCCATATGACCTGTACGATGAATGGACCTTTCCAGTTCATCCATCAATCATATAATTTTTCAAGTTGTGAATTTGAATTAGTCAACTCGTGCCGCTATTTCACTTTCACAATTTAAAAAATTATATTAATTTATAGGGAATGGAAGCATCATATTTTTAATTAATTTCTTTTTATCGCATCTAGACATGCAATTTAAGCTTCTAAAAGTATATAATTTTGACAATTTTATTTTGGAGCATTTTCGATGTGAATGTGCCTATTAAATAGAATCTTAAAGTGGATCCCATTTAATATCACTATTATCAACCTCGTCGAAAATTATCACTCTAAAGCTTGTGAAATATGATAATTTTTAACTCGGTTGATAATAGTGATATTAAATGGGATCTCATTCAGGAGCCTCTGTATATATTGTGCTAGCACTAATCCCTGTTTTATTGCCATTAAGCTGTTATATCTAATCCCCCTAGACAGGTTGTCAGGCTCTTGCAGGGAACTAAGTAGTCCAGTTATTACTCTCATTTTACACTCATGACTGGAGCTTACACCATTGTTTTTTTCTTCAATAACTTAAGTTCTACTCGAGAATATGAATGAAACTTCTCATGTACCAGTGTTTTGAGTATAGGTCTTAGAACATAAGTTATAGAAGAAATACCAATATTTTCGAGAATTTCCATGTGTCCCGCAAGATGAATGGATGGAAGGATTGACGGGAAAAAATAAGATGCTTCAAAGCCCAATAATCGGCATACATGCCAGAGAAGTTTCATTAATATTCGCCATGTAGAACAAATTATCGAAGCTACAAAGAATCACCCTTGAACCCAATTTCAAATACCCACGAATGATGCCCACCAATTCTCTTTTTAAGTAGTCTATCGATTAAAATAAGTCTTCTTTTTTTTGGTATTCTTTTGTTAATATTAAGATGTGTATAGGTATGTTTTGTACATATAATAAAAAAGTCTAATATATTAATGTTTGTTAGTTTTTATGCCGGTCTTATACGCTTATTGTATCAGCATTATTTTGTTTATTATTTTTATAATTAATTTTAATGTTTTATTCACGAGCAGCTATATGAATCTCTGGTATATGTATATTCTCTCTAGTAAGGAACATATCATGACGCTATTAAGCTATGTGGCAAACTACTTATTTTTCGCATGGCTAAATAGACCAGAGATGCTAACTTCGTTAACCTTTTCACCACCAAATCCTGGGAAAAGTATATTTTTTGCAGTATAAAACTTATTCTGTTGAATATTTTGCTTCCAGTCAAATTAATTTCAAAATATTCAACAATTTTCCTGTATGGTTGCCTTGAAAGTGAGATATAGGGAGTTAATCAGTGAAAGGGTTTAATTAATTCATTCCATATCAAATTCTTGAGTAGAAATAAATCTGAATAATTTTTAAAAAGCCGCTAAATACCATTTATGTTATTCCGTTTGGAATTAATGTGTGACGCTGTTGGGCCTTTGCGCTCTGGTGTACACCAAGGGAATAAATGATATCTTATACAGCCGGTCATTTAATCTCATTTATATTTTTCGGTAAGCTGATTAGCCATTATGTTCTACAGGTAAAATACATGTACTGTCTAATTTTAAAACAATTTGATGAAAGCCGTTGTTTCCAGAGACAGGACCTGCTTTCAGGCACATGAATTTCAAAATATTCATTAGGTATGATGGTACGACCCTGAAAACCATCAGTGTATTTTGAAAACATTTTTCCCAAAAATCGTTATTGTACTTCCGCCAGAAAAAGTGACTGAGTGGCATAACTTAGAGTGAAGGGCCCGTAGTGTCACTAATTGGTTCAAAGTTAAGCACTACTAGAGCTAGTGTATACTTTTTCTCAAATTATTCTGATTCATCTCCATTTTTTACCGGTGATAGTATATTTAATATTGTACAGAATTGTCACTAAACATCATTTGATAGTTCCATTTTCGTTCCTTTAAAAGAATTTACTCCCAGAATTTTTGTTAATTTTTTTTTAATGAATTTAATTGTGTGTTCTGAGCTAAATTGTTATGCATTATTAGCAATAGAAGTGAAATTAGTTGTGTAAAGGGGCTGTTTTGGTGCTCATGATATTTAACCCTTTAACTCTCGAATTTGTTCAAGAAAATTTCAATTTTCTCATAGTAAATGTCCATTTGCAGACCTCGAGAAGACTATTTTTGAACATTTACTATTGGAATAACTGGCTCAGTTATCGAGCCAGTCATTCCAGTAGAACATTTTCAAAACTAGTATCTGGGTTTGCAAATGGACATTTATCATGACCAGTTCAGAAGCCGTTTTTGGCTGATATGAGTGTTAAAAGGTTAAAATTAATTGAGTGACTGGACATTAACGATAAAATACTCAAACCCTGTTCAGCTAGAGCTGGTGAAATTTGCAAGTCCATGCCTGTATGTACAAGTGCAATGCCTGCCCTTACCCCTTTGAAATCAAAAGGCCAAACATAAAATTTCATCTACAATGTACTAATCTTTCTGTTGAATATTTTGAAACTAATTTAATGTGTAGCTGTTGCTGCCTATGGCAATAGGCTGCCATAGGCAGCAACAGGTTCTCGTCAAATTAGTTGCAAAATAGTTAGGCGTGCACGATATTGTCCTAGGAGGTATCACGATATAACGTGGTGTGAAAATCGTGATATTTCGATATATCGTATAGCCTATTTTATGGTATATGAATTCACAGGGTGAATTAGTCTATGGTTGAGTGGGATGGCACAGTTTGGCGTATGTAGACATGTCGGCTTCACTACGAGTTTTCGTATCAATTTTAACAAAATATGACTTCTAATTGGTAAATTTCAAAAAACTTTAAATCCAGTCGCCAAGATGCTTAAAGAACGATCATTAATAACATGAAAACAGGAACTTTCCCAGTGTAAATTTTTTATGCCTTACACCTTGGCTTCCTGTCCCCCTGTCCATCTTTGCAGGAGTGAAGTTATTACATTATTAAATTTATACGTAAATATTACATACGCTGTTATAATCATCGTTTATTACATAAAAAATTGGGCATCTCATGTCATTTCATGTCGTCTTTGTGAAGATATACAAATCACGTGATATTAGGAATGCACTATAGATCCATAGATATCTAATGTTTAGATCTGATCCGCATTTACCAAGTACCCGTTTACTAATAATGGTTAACCTTCAGAAACGTCCCATATAGTTCACCTTTTTGGCTAAAGCGTGTATACCGTCTCATTTAGCTATCACATTTGTGAACCTCTCGCCTAAAAAAACAGGAGAGCAAGCAATATCACGTGATTTATATATTTTTGCGACGCCATTTATTGTCAAATTTAGGATTAATTTTAATTTTATAAACCATGCTTATTAAGAAATATACAATATTTATACCATCCCAGGTAATAATTTCACTCACGCGATGATGATTTTGAGGTATACAGTATGGCGGCAAGAAATTGTACCAGTAAATTGCGTTCAATTTTCGTATTATTAGTCCATCTTTTAAAACAATTTTAAAGAATGGACTTTTTCTTGACCTATTCCTAATATAAGCCCATCCCTCTCGCAAAGATGTTGGTTTGGAAATAAATTGAACAGCTTGTCGTAGTAGAAGGCTACGCTAAAAATACATGACAAATGTGCAGAATACGTCGTGAAGTAAAATCTTCGCGATATTTAGATTTTTTTCAAAATCATCGTAAAAAATTGTGGCTGGAAAAAGATTGCTAAAAATAGCCGACAGCTTACCTGTATAGTTACGTTGAAACTGAGATTCTGGGAAGTCACGGTTCAAAGGGTTAAATGGAAGCAACTGGAGAATTACACAAAATTAATGATTTGTATAATTTAAATAAAATAAAATATTGTTTGGAAATTTTCAAATTACTTAATTGTAAATTCCCCCACGGATTGTCATTTACTTCAATTTCTCATGAGAATCGCAGAGTGACGTCATCACATGAGTGATTGTTTTCATTGAAATCCAATTCAGTCTTGTGATGATCTTTTTCCCAGATATAAATAAGTTTGAAAATTTTCAAAATTTGTGTTTGTGATATTATAACGGTCCAGGTGTATTATTACTACATACTAATTTTTATACACAAATCACACTTTTGTTATTTGTTGTTTTTCTGGAAACTGTGAGCCGAAGAATTTCTCAAGTTATGGAAGCATTATATTTACGAAACAATCCAATTGGAAAGAACTCAGAAAATCTTAAATATGTTTACACAGTTCACCGGCGACAGACAAAGTACTAGGACCACAACACTCGACACTCAGAAACATCAAAACCTTACGCCCAGAGAGGACAGAAACCGAAAAAAATTATACTATGACAACAGACAAATAAGTTTCATAATATGTTTTGTTTATACAAGACTAGCAATGAATCTCAAGCGACCACTAAGTAGCAAATACTGTGGTTTCTCTGCAAAATGGGGATAATGTCAACAGTCAGATTTGTGTTTACATTTTTGTATTTATGGAATTTTTAATTTGCATCATCTTGAATATTGAGTAGTCTTATATATAAGAATTGATGTTAAAATGATACTACTGACCCACTGGAAGCATTTTATGGTTATGTTCTGTATATTAAATTTATAGCTCTGTCAGTGATAATCTCTAACTTTTGATCTTGCATCAACTGACTTAGCAAAAAATTTATCAATTTGATCAATGCATCAGACATGACTCCATCCATCTAATCAGAGGGCATCACGCAATGACAGTGGTGTCAAAAAGTTACTGTCACTGTTCCCTTGAAAAAACATTCAACATTAACATTTCATCGTTAGCTCAACTTAATTATAATTTGATGTCTAGTTTCATAGTTCGTTGCAATATTGTAAATTTGAGCGTCATTGTTGCATTGCAAGCACCAAACCTCTATTTTAGAATGTAGTTCTGCGTTCGTTTTCCCATGCATGGTCCTTTAAACTGATAGAACTGCTTCCATGAGCCCTGATGACCCACAGGAGCAGCTTCACATCGGTGAAAGTATCGATGTATGGTCATTAAGTATAGATTGTGTACGTATCTGTTTTCCATCTTCTGGTCCCATGCCATACAGGGAGTTATGTTCCGTCTTTGGAGCGAAATACGATTTCTGTTATGGCCTTGCCCTTAGCCTTTGCCCAGCCAAGAGCTCACCACAAGGCAGTGGGATTAATTTGGGGGTTTGCCTTCTGGACAGATTGCCGACCATGGCTAGTGAGTTCTGTCTACCCGGTGGTAACAGGAATAAGTGGTAATCACATTAATCCCCCTAGCCGAAGCCTCCTCTGTCAATTGCAGTTTATTGTCATACACAGGGCCAGAATAAAATATCCAGGCCATAGACTGTTTTAAACTATGTAGAACAAATATATTGAAATAGCTTGAGATTTGTGTACATATTGACTCAACAGCTGGAAACTTTTGGTCTTTCAATACAACCTAACCAATAGTACTTTCTTTATGAAAATATATACCTCTTTTATTAAATAACTACTACTTTGAATTAGAATTCTGCAATATACCCTAAGCAATAGTAATTTATATATGAAAATATGTACCTTTTGTTAACAGTCTGACTGCTGAGTTTTTGCAGGCGACATTCCAGGGGTGAAATCTCTGGACCCACGAAATATTTTGAAAACAATTTGGCTGAAAGTTGTTGGTGGCTTAGCCACCAGCAACTTTCAATCAAATTGTTTGCAAAATATTCCTCAAGCGTGTCAAGTCAAGAGTTTTTGCTCATTGAAATTATTGTCTGGTGGCTTGTAGCAGTGAGACAGTTAATAAATAACTGTCTTATGTATAATTCTGCAGTCCAACCCCCACATAGATTCTCATTTATATAATGTTTAATTTAATTTGTTTGTGCCAATTTATCTTTTCTTCATTTTGTTTGACCTCTTATTTTATTTAATGGTTTACAGATTCCTTGACCCTGTAAATTGGAAAAAGTGTCATGTTTTATCCTTTTTATTGCATCTGACTTTAACCCAAAATCATGACAAAGGCAGCCAAAAATCGTTTCTGCAGTGGCCTTGAGGAATGGCCGTCTGCAGGCCAACAGAGGAGTATTTTTGAAAATTTACCACTGGACTGGCTCAGTGGGCCAGCCTTATAAAAATCCACCAGGGCAGTGAATCAAAAATTTGTCTCCATCATGACGTCGAGAGTTACCTATATAGAATAGCACTAAGTTTTATTAATATCCATGCATAAATAAGTGAAGAGTATCGATTTAAAAGGGAGGGAGACCTTGCTAAAAGCCATCAGGGCACTGACTTAAGAATTGTGTTCCATAATAGTTAAGGACTATTAAGCCAATAGGTACTCAAGTTTAATCGAGATCTGTTCAACAATAATAGAGTAGTGAATAAACAATTTAAGGGTGGAGCGGCCTATTACAACACAACAGGCCAGTGAATCGAAAATAGGAATACGTAGTACAGATGTCAGTACTTACCTCTAGTATAGGTGTGTGAGGTTTCAGCGAGATTTTAGGAGAACTGAATGGGAAGTAGTAAAAAGAAACAAAATGTCCACAGCAACAAGAACATGAGCGAGCTTTAGTGAGTTGTTCCGGATCTAGGAATATGTAAGCCAATAAATAAAAGACCATCGTTTATCTTGTGTATGCAAACATTCAGTAAATAATCTTTGTATTGAATAATCAGTGTTATACGTCTAAGATTTCTATTTTGCCTTCAATGTCAGCATTTTCTAAATACTAATTTCTAACATGTTTGCTTATTGTTTTTTTCTTTATAATGTGCCATAATTATATACTTCTACTGTGTATGTCTCGTGATGATTATGCCTTCTCACTATATTTAACAAAGCAATTTACAGCAGAATTAAAGCCACAGTTTACTCTACAAAGGCTGCTTGAGTGTGTGCGCATCAATATCAAGTAATCTGCTCATAAATAATAAGAACCTTATATAGCTGAAACAAATGTTACTCTTATCATCATGGTTACCGACTAATTAAAATAATATGATCGCTTTTTTGTTAATTACTTATGGCAATGCATGTTCTTTTTTCAGATCTAATTCGCCTTCATATTTTGTTAGCCAATGTAATTGTCGCCATTTGACTGTCTGTCTGCTGAATTTCTGCAGACTACACTTTCTATGCGGTCTGACTGAATATGCTGAATATTTTGAAATACAATTTGACTGAAAGTTGTTGGTGGCCTAGTCAAATTGTTTTCAAAATATTCAGCTTGTCCCGAGTTATTTGCCATTAAAATTATTATCTGGTGGCTTGCAGCCGTCACGCAGTAAAATCTGAAGCTGTCACAGATTACATGAATGTCGTAAGAGCAGCCATCCTACCTGACATGATTGAGATACACTTCCTCTCTAAATAAGATCTGGCCAGCATAGCTTTAAATAACTTTCTTCATGCAGTACAGTTCAGAAATAACTTAACCCTTTCGTAACGAAACCGGCCTCTGTAGTGGTTTTGAGTAATGTCGATTTACAGGCCAAGAGAAGACTATTTTTGAAAATTTACTACTAAAATGCCTGGCTCGCTAACCGAGCTAGTCATTACAGTTGTCAATTTTCAAAAATAGTCTTCTCTTGGCCTGCAAATGGACATTCAATAAGTAAATATTTAAATTTTTTGAACAAATTTTGTCATTAAAGGGTTAATAAGTTTCCAAAACAAAAAACCCAGTAACGTGTCAGTTATTAAAATTTTGAACACGATCTAAGAAATGTTCTGTTGAAGATTTTGGACTTAATTTAATTAGAAGCTGCAACAATGGCTTCTTATTAAATATGTTCAAAGTATTCAACAGTACAGTTTATTTTGTTTTTGGAAATATGTTCAATTATTCCTGAGCTGATACTGTACATATGAAGTAAATAAATCATGAAGCCCACCAAATGTTTAAACATATGAGAGATGTAGGTTTGTATTGATGTTCGAATTGTCATGGTCATTGCAGAGTAAAATTATGCAGAGCCAGTAATTTTGAAAGGTATGTTTTTTGCAATGTCTAAAGCATTTGCTATTTTGCTTTAAGTACTTATCTAGTTATTTCTTTAATAAAACTAATTTGTCACTAGTTTTGTCCTGTTCATTTAGTGGCCACTTACAGCTTGGTCTATTTTCTTCAATGATCTATCTTTGAGGTGCTTCTCCGAAGGCCTAGGATCATTGTTTTTCATGGCATCTAAATTGGAGGTCCCAGGGACCCCACACCCTGAAATATGTGGGTCCCCAGCTGAAATCTTGGGGTCCCAAAACTCAAATTTGGAGTTCCCAAGCAGTAGTATCTCAACCATGCTAAAAATTACAGGGTACCATGGACCCACAACTATGAATTATGTATGTCCCAGGCTAGATTTTGTAGGTATTTTTATGCAAAAGCCTATAAAACTACTTAGTATTTCACAATCATAGAAGATTTTCATGGGACCCACTGCCATTACTTTGCGGGTCCCAGGATGAATTTTGTAGGTATATACCCTCAAAAAGACTTATAAGAATCACTGCGAATCTTATACCAGCCCAGGCTCCACTTCCGAACATGTCCGATCTCCTCTAATCATTCCACTTCTTCACTCCTCTTGCATGATCTTACTTGAGTGCACATAAACTGATGACGTCAGCAGAGTGAGTGCTTAAAGCTGATGGCGGATCTTAAATATCCCTAATAGATTAAACCGATCATAGTCTCGGCAATTCCAACTGTGTTACATTCCTCCCCCCTTTAATGATAGGCCCCGCCCTGGTACAAACAAATTAGTAATTAGAACTAAAGACAACATATATGTACATATTGCATAATGTTGTATATACATGAAACAAAGCTTAGAAGTCACCAATATGAAGTGACTGTTACACTTATAAACAAAATGATAAATTCAGTTAGTTTACTAGTTAGCAGAATATAACTATCTACATAATGATATTGACACATTCATCTCCAATCAGTCCACTATAAAAGCATCAAACCGTGCTGGCCTTGTTGTTGTTCTACCAGCACGGGTTGTGCGTGCCCGCCAATTGCCAGCCAGAGGCTCGGCAACAGCTTCCGGTTCCCTTTCCTGTACACAGGAAGCATCTGTGGCCTCAGCCAGAGGTTCAGCAGCAACATCCGGTTCCCTTGCCTGCACACCTGGAGTACCAGTGACCACATGCACATCATGCGGCTCATTCTTGACAACAAACAATAAATGTTCTCTGAATTCAACAGAATTGTCTTCATATATATGTGTATCTAATGGCATACTGGTATGTGTAGGCCTATCACTGAACACCTGCTCCATATGATCGCAAGCAGGTTCAGTACTCCTGAAATCTGCACAGTTCCTTAACCTGTTATAGTTAATGACGATCCGCTTGCGGTCTTCATCTCTTCAAACGGTAAATGACATCAGTAATTTTCTTCAACACAGTCCAGGGTGCAGACCAGCACTTATGCAAATCCTTTCGCCAGACCTTTCTTATATGCTGGAGAATACACTCTCACTCTGTCACCAACCTAAATCAATGATCCCTTAACTTTCCTATCATAAAATTGCTTTTGTTTCTTCTGCGGCATTTTCGTATTGCTCCTTACTAACTCATAGGCTTTTTCCAACATCTTCATACTATTTTCATAATGAGTAGATAATCTGACTTTCTCCCACACCACCAAACATGACCTCTACTGGCAGTTGTACCTCTCTAGCACACAAGGAAATGGGGTGTAAATCCAGTGGTTGAATGACAGTAGACCTATAAGTTAGTAGAACTTTTGGCAGTTCATCCCAGTCTTTTTGGTTGTTGTCTCCGACAATCCGTAACATCCCAATTAAAGTTTGATTTAGACGCTCTACTAAACCATCAGACATTGGGTGATATGGTGTGCTACGCATCTTCAATATTCATCATATTGCTGATCTCCCGAATTACAGTTGATTTCAAGTCTCCCCTGATCTGAATGAAGTCGTGATGGCACACCAAACCTACAGAAAATCTCATCTACAAGGGTTTTAGCTACAGTGACTGCTTGATGATCCTTTAATGCGAACGCCTCTGGCCATTTAGTGAAGTAATCTCATACCACTAGTATAAAAAGGTTCCCATTGTTTGACACTGGCAAAGGTCCAATTATATCCATTGCTAGACGTTCAAAAGGATAACTGGGTTGTTCTCGAACCAGAGGCGCCCTTGCCGGTTGCGGTGGTGACTTTGCAGCCAAACACTCATCACAATTCTTACACCATTTCTCAATATCATCTTTCATCCCAGGCCAGTAGTATCTCAAGCGTGCTTTCGACAAGGTTTTATCGATCCCAACATGACCACCTACTGTCCCACCGTGGCTTTGTTCCAGAACCTTTTTAACCATATTTTTTGCTATAACAATCTGGCGGTGATGTTTACCTAAAGAGTCCTCATAGTTGCAGTACAGAATATTATCTTTAACGATAAGATTGTGAATTTGTTTCCACAGCTCTATTCATCCAGAAGATTTGCTAAGTTCAAGATTGGCAATACATTTACCATCTTTCAACACCTGCTTTATAAGATGCAGCAACGTGTCATTGTTCTGCTCACTCATCATGTCATAGAGTTCCATATCTTCAAACGTCTTCGCAACAGGGTTTCTAGCATCCGCTTCAGCCACATCTACCTCAGGCATTCTAGATAAACAATCAGTATTTGTATTTTCATCACCTTTCTTATACAGTATTTCATAACAATAGCTACTCAGCTCTATAGACTTGTTGAGTCATTTTCCTGATTGATAGACAGTATATTCAGTAAAGGTTTGTGGTCTGTAAACACGGTAAACTTCTTTCCACACAGATATGGCCGAAAGTGCCTCACAGCCCAGACAACAGCATAAAACTATCATATGCACCCCAATTTCTCTGATTTCTTCAATGTTGCACTAGCATATCCAATAACTCTCCTCCCCTTTCTGATTTTGTGATAAAAGGGCTCCAAGAGATGTATTCGACGCATCTGTAGTTAAAATAGAACTCACTGAAATTTGGAATTGACAACACTGGATATTTCACAAGAGCTTCCCTTAAGGTCAAGAAAGATGTATTACAGGCACCTGTCCAATTAAATGAGGTTGTCTCTTAGTTAATGCGATCAAAGGTTCAGCAGCTTCCGAGAATGATGGCACAAACCGTCGATAGTGTGACGCCAATGATAAAAAAAACTGCTTCCTTGACGGACGTTGGTGTGGGAAAATTCTTCACCTTGTCAATATTCCGTAGGTCAGGTGCTGTACCATTCTTTGACACTTGATGACCGAGAAATGTTACCTCCCCTTGAAATAGTTGGCACTTGCTGGGCTTAAGCTTGAGCCCCGCTCTCCTCAGTCGCAATAATACTTCCTCTAACAGAGATAAGTGCTCTTCTACTGTCTTTGTATACAGAATGATGTCATCAATGTAGACCAGACAAGGTATCCAATGTAACCCAGTCGGAACTAAATCCATCAGCCTCTGAAACGTTGTGGGAGCATTCGTAAGACTAAACGGCATAACTCTGAACTGAGAAAAGATTTGTTCCAGTAGAAAAAACTGTTTTTTCACGATCTGCTTCATCTACCTCAACTTGCCAGTAGCCAGAATCACAATCTTAAGTGTTAAACACATTGGCTCCGCATAATGCATCCAAACTGTCATCCACGCGTGGTAAAGGATAAGCGTGTTTGTGAGTTAACAGATTTAGTTTTCTATAATCCACACAAAATCGAAGACTTACATCATGCTTTCGTACTAATACTACAGGAGAACGCCATGGACTGCTTTCCTCTATAATACCACTCTGTAACATATCTTTGGTTTGTTTCTCAATTTCTTGTCTCAGATGAACAGGAACAGGGCAACATTGTTGCTTAATGGGTCGACCAGTATCTATTGTATGCTTGGTTGTACTGGTTTTTCCCAAATCTGAAGACCCTTGAGAGAATACATCCTTATACCTCCTGAGCAAATCCATAGCTTTCTGTTTCTCTTGTGTCAGCAATGATCCTTCGAAGTTTATGTTTGGATACAGGCATTCTTCATGTAGCTTTACAGATTGTACTGATATTAGCTTATTGTCCAAAAACTGATAAGACACCTATTCTAGCAATTTGTCCACCTTCCACAGTTGCTCGATAAAAACCTAATGGAGTACCACCATGTAATTCTATCGGAGATTGAGTAACATTAGCAATGCAGACTAATGTCAATCCATTTTGTACTGTGGCTGCCATCCTCGCGATTAGTAATACTCCATCTTGACAGTAAACATTATCAGGTTCCAGAACCCCTGTAAAACCATCAGGTACTAAATCGTTTACTTTCTAAGCCTCTACCTTTACCTTAACTGTGATTTCCGTTTGCGCTTGTATTATTTTTGTATCTTTAAGTAATGCTGAACACACTCGTGGAAATGCACGCCAAAGAGGAAGTAGTGAAATGTTTTCATTCTTGTTTTCCAGTAAACCATTCTTGCTGTCTATCTTCAAACCTGTATTTTGTAGGAGGTCCCATCCAATAATTGCAGGAATGGAAATCTGGTTGGATACATAAAATGGATAGTTAATCATGACTGATCCAATCTTAATATCTAAATCCAGACACCCTTTCAAACTGATAGGTTCACTATTTACAGATGATGCAATTAAGTGAATGTCTGTTGAATTCATCAATCTGAAATGGTCGCTGCACCAGTATCAATTACAGACTTTGCATCTCACCCTTCTACAGTAGTTTCACAGATATTCATTGTTTTTATTGGCCCAGTTGAACCTCTGGCTGACACCTCAGGCACAGTCTCAGCCATTACTCGTTTAACTGCTCAGAACCGCGCCCGCACAGCGCATCCCTCCGCCAACTTCCTCGAGACATTCTTCTACCTCTAAAACAATCTTTAGCGAAATGACCCGGTGATCCACAGTTAAAACAACTCAAGCTTCCTTACCAGCACGTCCATGCCAGCCTTGACCTATTGGTCCCAGATTCTTAAGACAGTTTCTAACAAGGTGCTCAGGAGATCCACAATTAAAACAATCCCTATTAACTCTGCCTAATGGTTGAGTAAACAAACTTGCTACTTCTTCTTTTCGTTCGCTGATCATACCGCCAGTCCTGTAAGTGACTATCGACATGATCATAAGCATTAAGTGCGTGGGTCCATGGTTTATTAGAGTGTGCCGTGCGGCCTGGAACCTCCGTCTTCAGCACTCGAGGTTTATGTCAGGGTTACCTCACCCTTACCTCCTTTAGTCGCCTCGTACGACACGCAGAGGATACGGAAGGTGTATTCTAAGCCCCACCTACAGGGCAGGACTTGCTACTAATGCCTCTAATTCTTCGAAGATTCAAATGAAAATGATACCATACGAATCAGCCCTCTCAAGCATGCCACAGATAGCGCAGAGCAAGATTGTCAAACTGGGCGACGCATCCTGTGTACATGTCTTAAGCCAAATAACAAATATATGATCATGTGTAACATCTGTGCAAATTGGCTACACTTTGAATGCCAACAAACATGCTTTCTGCCCTAGCAGGAATTGGACGCAAGTACACATGTGGCAGTTGCACACCCATTTCAGAATCCATTGCAGAGTACTTAGAATGGAGGAAAGGACAAGATAATGTAATCATCACTAACAATTGTAACGTTATTGACCCACCTATAGACAAAACAGCCACACTGGCTCATGAGAAGAACACCAACACTAGTAGCCTTTCCGTTAGTAAGCAACCTGTCACATGCACTGAAGCTGATTCCATAAGTGATTCCATAAATAATATGGATAACAATGCAGATGGAAATCTCTTGAGTGAGCTTGCTAGGCAGATCAAATCCTTACAACAAGACTTTACCTCAGTCAAATCACAAATAGCAGATTTGCAGACAAATAGGTTCTCTGGCACATCCAAGCCAAAATCCTATGCTCAAGCAGTGTGTAATACAAATGCCCAGGTACATAAATTAGTATCATCCCAGTCACAAAGCAGCACTGTTAACAAACATCATCAAGAAATGGACACAAGGCCTATCCCTGTGCTACAAAGACAAGGCTTGTTATCAAACCCTGAAAAGAACATACATTACAGTACCAACACTGAACAAACACATTATCTGCCAAGGCCAACCGATCATTCATATAGAAATCCTGTACATAATCAATATAGAGCCTTCCACAACACACAGAACAGGTATTCATATCATGGAAGAAACACACCTTACACTGCCAACGTTGAACGACTCTATTATCCCTTCAGGCAGCCAATGTATCCTTCTAGAATTCCCATGGATATGGGAAATAACCCTCGCCAAACATTCAGTGATCAAACAGGTACCAGTCATTTTGGCTATAACAGTTCCGGAGTAGATCAATATTCTACAGAGTTGTGAAAAAGAATACTGATCATAGGTAGCTCAACTCTTCGCAAATTAAGTGGTCAACGTATGTCAACAACCCAAACTGATGTGCGCATACGAACTTTGCGAGGTGCCAGGATAAATGATGTGCACAATGAAATCCACAAGTTTCTTGGACCATCCAGCCATGATGCCATTGTTATACACGTAGGCAGTAATGATATATCTAAAAGTGAAACACATAGTATGATTGAAGATTATACAGAGTTAATACAACAAATAAGATCCATCTCACTAAACATACAGATCTTTGTCTCATCTCTCTTACCACGTCCCCTAAACAGCGCAGATCACAACATGACACTACAGTTCAACAATATGCTATTCCACCTGTCAGAATCATTAACAGTACACTTCATTGACAATTCCCAGCTTTTCTCAGACTTAGATGGGGAAATACACAAGGAATTATTCTGGGACCATATACATTCTAATGGAAATCGTACCAGAATCTCACAATTACATCCAAACAAACACATTCACCAGAACACCAGCATATATCCGTTATTAGATAAAAATGTAAATTATGTAGATAGAAATTATGTTAATAGTGTTTCAAAATATTCAATGAAACATTATGTTATATACACCTGTGCAAAAGTTAAGCACCAGCAAAAACAATAGAACGTAGAAACATGATGGTACAACTAGGCTGCCATACTTTTTGTCCCCGCGTTAGCTGACATAATTCCAAGTACGAAATGCACATGCATGCATGACTTCACGCCGCTTGATGTCCATGCGTGGCGGAAAACAGCACACGTGTTCAGTTATGTAAAAGTCCAGTTTGAGGTGTAGAACATTACATACAGATTTAGGCGACAAGATTAGGAATTTTGTGTTCATGACCGTGGTTTATTTGTACAGAGAGAATTAGCTCTTGATTGTGAACCGCTATGGCAAGACGAAGGTTAAGTGATCGTGTGAAATGGCAAATCATAGGCATGCATACCACTGGTATGTCATGCAGAGAGATTGGCAGACAGCTGAACATTAACCATACTGTAATCAGTCGTTTGATTGCAAAACATGGGCAAACTAACGAGGTGAAGGACAGGCCTAGATCTGGAAGACCGAAGAAGACTACTGCCCGTGATGATCGAGCCCTAGTACGCCTTGTTAGGAGATCTCCATTCACCAACAGCAGAGTGCTCAGCCAGCAATGGGAAACGCGCAATAGAGTGTCAATGTCTACCGTCAAAAAGAGACTGTATGCTGCTGGCATGAAAGCTAGGAGACCTGTCAGACGTCCTCTCCTCACTGCACACCACAAAGAGGAGCGTCTGAGGTGGTGCAACGAAAGAAGACACTGGAACATGAGATCCTGGAGACGGGTACACTGGTCCGATGAAAGTCGGTTCCTGCTTCATGCCACAGATGGTCGAACTCGTGTATGGAGGTCCAGACGCACGGCGTACGACCAACGTAACATCATGGAAGAAGTTCCATTTGGGGGTGCATCTCATTTGATTGTAAGCTGGATCTGTTGACTGTACCTGGAACACTAAATGGACAAAGATATCAAGATTCCATACTGGATAGAGTTGTGGTCCCTCATTTTGTAAATCATGCACCTGGAACCCACCCTATATTCATGGATGACAACGCCCGACCACATCGTGCTAGAGCTGTGCATGAATACCTCCGCCAGAATGCCATCGAAACCATACCATGGCCAGCAAGGAGCCCTGACATGAACCCTATTGAGCATATCTGGGACATTCTGGGAAACATGGTGAGAAGGAGGGATCCTCCTGTGCAGAACCTACAGGAATTAACAGACGCACTCCATCTTGAATGGCAACGAATACCACAATGGCGTATCAGTCGGTTGGTGACCAGCATGAGACGTCGTGTCCAGGCCGTCATCCAGGCACAAGGTGGATATACCCGGTATTAATAATGACAGTCTCAAACTCGTGCACAGATGTTAAACTTCGTTTTCAGACACCATTAATGACAATCTAGCCACGTGTGTCAACTGTAGGGCAATAGTTGTCAGTTGTGTCAACGTAACCATATTCAGGCCTCCTTTTCAAGTTCAAACTAAAACATACAGTGTTTCCCCACCATCATAATCAGCATTCCTCTAGTTGCATTATTACCTCTTGCACTAAGATGGATGGGTACATAAATGTTTATGCTATTGCTTTCTTCATAGCACATGAATATACCCTCGCATGTGCGTAAAAATAGGGTGGTGCTTAACTTTTGCACAGGTGTATATGTAAGAAAATTAAGCCAGTGAGTACATTCAACACATACGTACAATTATTAGACGAATGTACATATGCAAACACAGGATCCATGACTATGCATAATCAAAATGAGTCATCTAAGCTAACTACAAGCAAAACAGATGCACGAATCAGAACTCAACATAGACATAGAAGAGTGGATTTAACAACAATGGCATCCGGAACTAATAGACAAAAGACTATACAAAAGTGTTATACCTTGAACAAGCAAGTACTGACAAAAGAGAATTTTTCCACACTAAAAGACAACAGATTTAAAGTTTTATTTACTAATGTAGATACATTAAATTCAGATAAGCTTAATGAACTTAAGATACGTTTAGACATCATGGATGTTAAGCCTAGTATAATAGCACTTTCAGAAATTAAACCTAAGAATTTTCGACATGATAGAAACATAGCAGAATATAACATATATGGTTATGATTTAATACCCCTGAACGTTACTCGAGACAGCATTGGAAGAGGGATGATTGTTTATATTAAATCAACATTAGTATATACACCTATAAACACTAATCTTGAGTATTCAGAATTTATCTCTATAAAAATTAATCTAAGTGATGATAATAATTTACTTATCACATTTATTTACCAGAGTCCTCAGTCAATGAGAGAAAATAATGAAAACCTAAGATTACTTTTTAAAAATTTAACTAATTTACAGTATTCACATTTTATAATGATGCATGATTTTAATTTGCCTAGTATAAATTGGATGGACAATTCAACTGTTGGTGGCCCAGGTGATACAGAATATGAATTTATCGAGACCATTAGAGACTGTATTTTACACCAGCATATCCAGGAACCAACAAGATGCAGAGGAACAAATAAATCATCCTGTCTAGATCTACTATTCAGTAATGAAGAGGGTATGGTAGATCAACTTGAGCAAGGGGCACTGCTTGGGAAAAGTGACTATTCAATAATCACTTTATATACATGTAGAAATGACAAATTGTATACAACCTAAGTCGAGATACTTGTATGAAAAGGCTGATTTTGAACAAATAAAACATATGCTTGATATTGATTGGAATGAAACATTGAAAAATATGGATGTAAATATGCAGTGGGAGACTATTACTAGTAAACTGTGTACTGCTATCCAAGATTGTATACCAAAAACTAAGATTAAACAACAAAGTAAAAGGGTCCGGAAACATATGCTTCTTTTTAATCAGAAAGTTCTTGCTAAAATAAGACGAAAGCGAAGACTCTGGGCTAAATATAGATTATCAGGGGATGATAAAACCATAAAGCTTGAATATAATAGACTGAGAAACCAAATCTGGCGAGAGACTCGAAAGATAACAAAGATACACGAGCAGAAAATTGCAGACAAAATTAAAACTAATCCAAAGAATTTCTGGGCCTATGTTCAGACTAAAACAAAAATTAAGCGGGCAATCCCTGAACTCTACATTGACGAGAACAAGAACAATCTCACAGCTTCAGATAGTGCAAAGGCAGACGTCCTAGCAAACTTCTTTTCATCTGTTTTTACTAGTGAGCCTCATCCAAAGATTGAGGCCATGGCTGTCCCACAAAAAAATACGTTACAGATAAACACTGACATTATCCAAAATAAATTGCAGAAATTAAGCATATCGAAATCTCCAGGGCCAGATGGCATCCATCCTCGAGTATTAAAGGAACTAAGTAATACCTTAGCACTGCCATTAAAAATTCTGTTTGAAACATCATTAAATACCAGCAAGATACCCGTACCTTGGAAACAAGCAAATATTACTCCTATATTTAAAAAGGGAGATAGGAAAGATGTGTGCAACTATAGGCCTGTAAGTTTGACAAGTATTGTTTGCAAATTATTAGAAACATTGATTAAAGATTCAATAATGCTACATATGAAAACTAATAACCTGTTTAGCAACTGCCAATTTGGTTTTATCCCTGGTAGATCCACGACATTGCAACTTTTGAAGGTCATAGACAAGTGGCTACATATACTTGACAATGGTGAAAGCATAGATGTGGCTTACTTCGATCTTCTAAAAGCATTCGATAAGGTACCCCACCAGAGACTTGCTCATAAACTGAACATATATAATCTCAATCCCAAAATTATTAAGTGGATAGAAAGCTTTTTGTCAGGTCGCAGCCAGAGGGTTATTGGTAATGGGCAACCATCAGAATGGAAGCCGGTGTCCAGTGGAGTCCCATATGGGTCAGTTCTGGGACCAGTACTGTTCATCCTATACATTAATGATTTTCCTGATGTGGTAAGCAACACTAGTGAATTATATTTATATGCCGATGATACCAAACTTTTTCATGGCATTAAGTCAGTAGATGATTGTAATGAGATGCAATCTGATATATACACCTGTGCAAAAGTTAAGCACCCCCCTATTTTTACGCACATGCGAGGGTATATTCATGTGCTATGAAGAAAGCAATAGCATAAACATTTATGTACCCATCCATCTTAGTGCAAGAGGTAATAATGCAACTAGAGGAATGCTGACTATGATGGTGGGGAAACACTGTATGTTTTTGTTTGAACTTGAAAACGAGGCCTGAATATGGTTACATTGACACAACTGACAACTATTGCCCTACAGTTGACACACGTGGGTAGATTGTCATTAATGGTGTCTGAAAACGAAGTTTAACATCTGTGCACGAGTTTGAGACTGTCATTATTAATACCGGGTATATCCACCTTGTGCCTGGATGACGGCCTGGACACGACGTCTCATGCTGGTCACCAACCGACTGATACGCCATTGTGGTATTCGTTGCCATTCAAGATGGAGTGCGTCTGTTAATTCCTGTAGGTTCTGCACAGGAGGATCCCTCCTTCTCACCATGTTTCCCAGAATGTCCCAGATATGCTCAATAGGGTTCATGTCAGGGCTCCTTGCTGGCCATGGTATGGTTTCGATGGCATTCTGGCGGAGGTATTCATGCACAGCTCTAGCACGATGTGGGCGGGCGTTGTCATCCATGAATATAGGGTGGGTTCCAGGTGCATGATTTACAAAATGAGGGACCACAACTCTATCCAGTATGGAATCTTGATATCTTTGTCCATTTAGTGTTCCAGGTACAGTCAACAGATCCAGCTTACAATCAAATGAGATGCACCCCCATATCATAACGGAACCTCCACCAAATGGAACTTCTTCCATGATGTTACGTTGGTCATACGCCGTGCGTCTGGACCTCCATACACGAGTTCGACCATCTGTGGCATGAAGCAGGAACCGACTTTCATCGGACCAGTGTACCCGTCTCCAGGATCTCATGTTCCAGTGTCTTCTTTCGTTGCACCACCTCAGACGCTCCTCTTTGTGGTGTGCAGTGAGGAGAGGACGTCTGACAGGTCTCCTAGCTTTCATGCCAGCAGCATACGGTCTCCTTTTGACGGTAGACATTGACACTCTATTGGGCGTTTCCCATTGCTGGCTGAGCACTCTGCTGTTGGTGAATGGAGATCTCCTAACAAGGCGTACTAGGGCTCGATCATCACGGGCAGTAGTCTTCTTCGGTCTTCCAGATCTAGGCCTGTCCTTCACCTCGTTAGTTTGCCCATGTTTTGCAATCAAGCGACTGATTACAGTATGGTTAATGTTCAGCTGTCTGCCAATCTCTCTGCATGACATACTAGTGGTACGCATGCCTATGATTTGCCATTTCACACGATCGCTTAACCTTCATCTTGCCATAGCGGTTCACAATCAAGAGCTAATTCTCTCTGTACAAATAAACCACGGTCATGAACATAAAATTCCTAATCTTGTCGCCTAAATCTGTATGTAATGTTCTACACCTCAAACTGGACTTTTACATAACTGAACACGTGTGCTGTTTCCCGCCACGCACGGACATCAAGCGGCGTGAAGTCATGCATGCATGTGCATTTCGTACTTGGAATTATGTCAGCTAACGCGGGGACAAAAAGTATGGCAGCCTAGTTGTACCATCATGTTTCTACGTTCTATTGTTTTTGCTGGTGCTTAACTTTTGCACAGGTGTATATATTCACTAAATGACTGGACTAATAAATGGCTAGTACATTTCAATAACGAAAAGTGTAAAATTTTGAGAATTGGTAATACAACTCTTTCCAAATACAGTTATACAATGACCAAAAATGGGTCTCCAATTAACTATACCGAGTTTGAAAAAGACATTGGTGTTATTATTGATAGTAAGCTGTCTTTTGAGAAACACATATTAGATAAGGTTAATAAAGCAAATTCCATAATGGGGGTTATAAGACGAACATTCGTATTTCTAGATATAAAAACATTCAAAACTCTTTACACATCACTGGTAAGACCACATCTAGAATTCGCTAACCAGGTTTGGAGTCCATATCTCAAAAAGCATATGGATTTGTTAGAAAATGTCCAGCGCAGAGCATCCAAAACTGTTCCAGGATTGTCACACCTAAACTATGAAATGAGGCTTAGAAAACTTAACATACCAACACTTGCATATCGTAAATTAAGAGGCGACATTATAGAAGCTTATAAAATAATAACAAAAAAGTATGACCCAGATGTATGCGATTTCTTTGAACTAAGACAATAATCTTTAACCAGAGGGCATAGTTTAAAATTGTATAAACCTCGGCTCGGCTTAAACATCCTAAAATACTCCTTTAAGTATAGAGTGGTGAACATATGGAATAGCCTCCCATCCCATGTAATAGAAGCACCAACAATAGCATCATTTGAGGGGCGACTTGATAAACTGTGGGCTACCCAACCAGTATATTACGACTATTATGCTGCCGACATAAACACAGATTACTATCATGCTGACATATAAGGAAATTTATTGTTTTTAAAATCTGTCATAACAGGCTAGTAGCAGCCTACTTACAGAAACAGAATGTGATTGATTGATTGATTGATTGATAATTCTGTTACTCTACACTTCATCTCGTTCATCTCAGTTTCACTGCTTCACAGATGCAGGTTTTACAGCACCAATTGATACAAATTGTTATTTTTTTCTGTTTCCAAACGACATTCCAATCTTGATGCGAATTCAAGTGCCTTTTCGACCGAGTTTGGATACTTATGACGTACCTTAATACCTATTTCACCTGTACCAGCAAGAAACCTTGTTAGCACTATATCGCCAAGAGATTCCTTGCATGCTACATAGTTTGGATAAGATCGACGTGCCAATCACTTCAACTACATATACAGCTAAATTTTCATTATCCTTCCTATTTCTTAATGTCATCCACACACGAAATGCTTCTACTAATGCAGGTGTGGAATATGCATCCGTAAAAACTCTCACGGCTTTATCCAACTCCCTATATATTGTAAATGCTGCATTACCAAGCAAAGTGGGAAAATATCAAAGCCTATCTTTATCTTCTGTAGCATGTATATTACATCACGCTTCGAACCGCTCCAACCATGTCTCGAAATCACCACCTTGGTTGCCCTCAAAACAAGGCGGAAGTGCAGCAAGTGTGAAAAATTTTGATTCAGCCATACTTCTTTATATCTGATCAGCAAGCGATTGTTTCACCCACCATACAAATTTAAATCTTTATGACTTAAAACTATACATATCGCAACTAGCACACTATATAATCATGACAGTAAGTAGGCAATGAAAAACACTCATGAATAATGAATTGTAAGTAAAGTACCTTAATAACGTTTCTGTCTCTTCCAACAGACATATACTGGCTCTGGTTCGGACTATATCTGAATGATCGCTTTCAGATTGGCTAGTATATACTGCAGACGACTCTAATTCAACTTCTGTTTGAAACATAGCTGTCAAAGAACAAAACCATTTTCGTTTAATGTGTGATTTAGCATGGATTCCATCATAATAACAACTAAAATGATACGATGTGACAGTTTTTTTATGCGACGCTGCCCAATTCTTTTCGAATGTCTGTGTACGATATCCTTATGCCACTGGACTGTCAATGGCCTAATATTAAGCGTGTGTGTCACAGAGGTACTCTCATTGATTAAATATACATTTAAATCATCCAATTTTTGGTTCATGGTCTTGGTAGCTCTGAAGTTCAGCATCGTTAAATATAGAATGCTCTAATTGTCCTTGTTCCTGACGGAATTTAATATAGTCAGCAAAACAAAACGGTGGAATAGTGATGAAAGCATAAATTAAATTTTTTCTTTCGGATGTCACTTCAGCTTTAAAATCTTTTAACTTTTGATACAACACCGTAGCAGAATGATCTGCCAACTCTACTTCTGATCCCTTTTTATGATATATTTTTCTTAGCAGATCATTACTACCCACACATATCGTAATGCTTATTTTGTCTGTCGATCTGGTTTCATTTCTGATATAAGATAGTGTTGCACATTTCAAAGACTCAACAGTTGCACCACGATGAATAACGTACTCAATCTTTATATTAGGCTGTACATATTTATTAAAATTATTTGCACGAGTCTGCACATAATGTGTTGAAACATTAGGCATACATTATATAGCAAGATAGATATATGGACTGACCCGTAAAAAAACACAGCAACCATGGTAACGCAGTTGGAAATTGGATAACAGCTAGCGATAAATTCAATGACGCAAACGAGACTCACGGAAATTATAAGAGTTTCATAATAATGATAGCAGCGCCAATTTAGACCACTGTCACCAATGTAACTCACCAGATATAACTCACTAAACCGCCAATCTTATACCAGCCACGGCTCCACTTCCGAACGCATCCGATCTCTAATCATTTCACTTCTTCACTCCTCTTACACGATCTTACTTGAGTGCACATAAACTGATGACGTCAGTGGAGTGAGTGCTTAAAAGTGATGGCGGATCTTAAATATCCCTAATAGATTAAACCGATCATAGTCTCGGCAATTCCAACTGTGTTGCAAAGATATTGAACTAAGAATTGGTGCGTTGCTTTGTTATGAGAAATTACAGAGCAAGTTTGAGTTTCAGGAGTGTGCGTCAATTTTGATGGAGTTACATCTCCTTTCGACATATGAAATACGAAATCTATCCGTTTTTCACACTTTTTCGCGCTCCTTCAAGGGATTCAAATGAGAATTGGTAGGTTGCTTTATTATAGGGCATTATAGAGCAGGGTTTAGTTTCAGACATTTTCGTCAATTTTCCCCCTTTCGACTTAATACAAAAAAAAATTTAGTTTTCCACAATTTTTTGCATTCCTTCAAGGGATTCAAATGGGAATTGGTAGTTCGTCAATTTTTCGCCCTTTCGACTTATGAAATACAAAAAATATTAGTTTTCCACAATTTTTTTTGCAGCCTTTCGAAATATTCAACTGAGAATTGGTACATTGCTTTGATATGAGAAATTACAGAGCAAGTTTTAATTTCAGGCGTTTGCATCAATTTTTGATGGAGTTATGTCCCCTTTCGACTTATGAAATACAAACATATCAGCTTTCAAGCCTTTTTCGTTCTCCTTCACCATATATAACTGAAACTTAGTTTATTGCTTTGTTATGAGAAGTTACAGATCAAGTTCGAGTTTCAGCTGCTTCTGTCAATTTTTAATGGAGTTTTTGACTGTCAATCTCTAAAGATTTATATCACCAGGTAGGATCACGGAATGCTTGTTGGTTTTTTTGCACACTCACACGTATGCAGGCCAACCTGCACGCTATGATGTCATAATTAATTAAGTCACATGTAGGCTTTCATCGCAGTCATAAATAGAGAAATACTTCATCATGAAGCTGTAATAGGCCGACAGTTGTACAAATTGTATGTTTTTACTATTTAATAAACATTCTGTTGAATATTTTGAAACAGATTTGACCGGGAGCAGGCATAATGACTCAGAATACCCAGTTTTGCTAGGATTCGGCTATGGAACCCGTTGAGACGTGACAATGTAGGCTGACTCTGTCATATGTATAGTACCATTTATCTAAGCGTCATGTAGGCGTGTGATGGCGAGAGGGTGAGGATGGCTATTAACCTCTATAAGTTAGCCCCCAAATATTTTATAAAGTAAAATTTCGTCCACGTTATCAGTATCATATACAGATGTGCATGTGCTTTTTTCACGGCCAAAGAATTATTCACTGCAGTTATCACCCTTTAAATATCTTAAAGCTGATACATAAACTGCATTGCCAATCATTTCTTGTCACGCAAATCCATCCGTCTGTCCAAAATGTATGTATGTCTATCTGTCGCTCCATATGGGAAATGCTCATACATAAACTGCATTGCCGATCATTTCTTGTCAACGCAACTCCTACAGTTTAGCTGTGATTCTTTTGAAACTTGGTAAGTATTATCATTACCACATGAAGATGTACATGTGCTATTCATATACCTGTACGTCCATCTGTCTGTCCAAAATGTCTATGTCCATCTGTCCCTCCATCCATCTCTGACAATCATTTCTTGTCAACGCAATGCCTAGAGGCCTCAATGGTTTAACTTAAAATGTTGTCGACATTATCAGTATCATGTGCAGATGTGCATGTGCTTTTTCCGCGGCCAAATCTGATACATAAACAGCATTCCAGTCATTTCTTGTCAATGCAACTCCTACAGTTTAGCTGCGATTCTTTTGAAAAATAAGTGTTATCATTACAACATGAAGATATGCATGTGCTATCCGTATGCTTCTACTTCCATCCGTCTGTTCCAAATGTATGTTCATCTGTCGTCGGTCCATCCTTGTCGACGCAACTCCTACAGTTTAGTTACAATTCTTTTGAAACGTGGTAAATCTAGTCATTACCATCCCAAGATGTGCATGTGCATTTTTTCGCGGCCAGAAAATTATTAATTACCGAGTTATCCCCCTTTAAATGCCTTTAAGCCGATACATGAACTGCAATACCAATCATTTCTTGTCAACACAACTACAAGTTAGCTGTGATTCTTTTGAAACATGGTAAGGGTTCTCATTACCACTTGAAGATGTGCATGTGCTATCTGTATGCCTGTGCATCCATGTGTCTGTATAGAATGTATGTATGTCAGTCTGTTGGTCCGTCTATCTCTGACAATCATTTCAAGATGTCAACACAACTACAGTTTAGCTACGATGGCAGATGTCTCTGTTTGATTGACATTAAGGGAGTCTACTCCATCCAGAAACCTGGACTAGAGTAGAGAGTTGTGGTTCTTACATTAAAAGGCATTAAATGCAAGATTAGAAATCTTTTTCTGGCGTTAAATGTAAGTAGATTTATTTAGCAAGTAGTGATTGAATGATAAGACCAACCATAGGGGTGTATGTGGTCGTTATCTCCCCTGAAATACTTAAAATTCATCAAAGTTGTCTTGTTCATGCCATATCGTGAAGAATTTCAATCCTATGCTCTCAATTCCTTTGTCACTGAATTTTGAACTTTGTCACTACTTGAAGAAGCAGTGCTATGATTCCATTTTGAAGAAATTCATCTGTATTTTCCTAAGTTATCTCCCTTGGGAAAAACTTAAAATTCACCAAAATTCTCTTGTCCGGGCATAATAGTTGAATGGAATGGAACCTGCACTTACAAATCTATCTTTAAGGCGAGATGCAGTGTCAGGATTTCATTTTTCATTGATAAGTTTTTATAAAATATTGTCCTTTACAATTAATGCTACATGTATGCCCACTCTTGATGTATGTTTATCCGAAATGTTTGTATCCGCAGAGGGGGTGGGTGGGGGTGGGGTGGGTGGGGGGGTGCGGGTGGTGGCGGATTATACCGTGTTCTGATGGCTCTTATTTTACTTAGCTCGCGACCATTTGAACTCCATCCAGTACGTAGTGCACACTCACACACACCCTGGGCTTACACTTATGCCAGTATGTACGTCTGTAGGTGTTATGTGCGCCCGCACATCCAACCACATCATGAAGTAGGAATAACTTGACAGGTTGCACGAATTGACTGTTTTACAAGTTTATAAAATGTTCTGGCGAATATTTTGAAACTAATTTGACTGTATGAGGCGTTACCCATAGATGGATGTTTCATGGTCCATTTAACATAACCAAAATATTTTGTCCCGTCTGTAGTTTCAAGAGTTTGGTATACAGAAACTAAACTTGATATGTGGATGCATCTTTGGGAGGTGTGCAGATGGGGGTGGGGGGCGGGGTTATAGCAAACAGTATGTCCGTCTGTTCATCCGTCCGTCTGTCCCCGTCTTGTCAACGCAACTCCTCTTACAGTTTAGTTATAATTCTTTTGAAACGTGTTAAATATAGTCTACCATCTGCATGTGCTTTTTTCGCGCCACAAAAATTGTTCATTACAGAGTTATCGCCCTTTAAATATCTTAAAGCAGATACATAAACTGCATTACCAATCATTTCTTGTCAACGCAACTCATACAGTTTAGCTCTGATTCTTTTGAAACGTGGTAAGTGCTATCAGTACGACATGAAGATGCGCATATGCTATCCGTATACTTGTATGTCCATCTGTCTGTCCAAAATGTATGTACATCTGTCGGTCTGTCCTTGTCAATAAAACTCCTACAGTTTAGTTACAATTCTTTTGAAATGTGGTAAATCTAGTCAGTGCCAGCTGAAGATGTGCATGTGCTTTTTCGCGGCCAGAAAATTATTTATTACAGAGTTGTCCCCCTTTACATACCTTTATGCCGATACATAAACTGCAGTACCAATCATTTCTTATCAACATAACTCCTACAATTTAGCTGTGATTCTTTTGAAACTTGGTAAGGGTTCTCATTACCACTTAGTGATGTGCATGTGCAATCTGTATGCCTGTACATCCATGCTTCTGTATAGAATCCATGTATGTCGATCCGCCATTCTCTGACAATCATTTCTTGTCAACACAACTCAGTTTAATTGCAATTGTTTTCAAATTTGGTAAATGTTACCTTTAACAACTGAAGATGGGCATTTATGTCCATCCATTTGTTCAGAATGTCTGTGCATGTATGTCCATCCATCTCTTCAGAATGTCTGTCCTGTCTTTCTATCTATCTCTGCAAATCACGCAACTACTCCTATGGTTTGCTTATTTACCACCTGAAGTAATTTATTTTAATGTGCGCTTACAGTACAAATTATGTTTATATCAGGAGTGTAACATATTAGGCACAACATTACCAGAGATAAAAAATTTAAATTATTAATCGTTACCTGAATAGAATAGAATTTGAGCGATTACTATTTGTTGAATTTACGTATTAATATGCTAAATACATGCATCAACAAAATACTACATGCATTGGGTTATGATATTTTTGTGAACGAGAATATCAATGTTCTGTGAATAAATGAAAAAAATGACTGGGTTGTAAGTGTTCAGAGGAAGAATCATGTATGATGTCATCTTTGTTGCCTGCATATACATGTTCATAACAGGAAACATGGAATGGTTAAAGAGAGTTTATCTCCTATTAATGATATATTAAATCCTGATTTGTGTTTATCTGCAGCCAATTCACATTCCCCTAATAGTGAAATATTTGGGGCCTGGGGTTGGGAGTGGGTGGTGTTGATATGCCATCTTCTGATGGCTCTTGTTATAAGTTTGCAACGAATTGGCAAACGCATCATTATGCATGTACAAGCGAATGTCTACTATGTAATACGTCTGCTGTTGAATATTGTGAAAATATTTTGACTTGCTGAATTCCTCAAAATATTTCCACAAACCCCATATAACGAGCAGTGAGCTTTCACGGGTATACATCTAGAGGCCCAAACCATGGGCCTTAATAATATAATATTAATAGTTTTATTCTTTTTAGCTCACCTGGCCAGAATGGCCAAGTGAGCTTATGCCATGCCGACCGTCCGTCGTCCATCTGTCTGTCCATCTGTCTGTCCGTCAACTTTTGCTTTAAAATGTATCTTCTTAACGGCTTGCCAGATTTCAACCAAATTTGGCTAGAATGATCCTATGGGGTAGGCTCTAGAACATCTATTCAGGTTTTTGATATTTCAAATTTCGGGGTATATCGATTTTGTTTTGAATTTACCGAAAAGTGTCAAAACGCATCTCCTCCTTAATTTCTTAACAGATTTCAACCAAATTTGGCTAGAAGGGTCATACCGACACAGACTCTAGAATTCTTTGGGTAAAAAACATAGATTTTGTTGCAAATTTACCGGAAAGTGTCAAAATGCATCTCCTCCTTAGTTTCTTTGCAGATTTCAATCAAATCTGGCTAGAACAATCACACGGCGGTAAGCTCTAGAACACCTATTCAAATTTTTTATATTTCAATTTTTTGTGTAAAAAACTTGGATTCTATTTAAAATTTGCCTGAAATTGTCAAATTGCTTGAAAACGCTACTCCACCTTAGTTTCTTGGCAGATTCCAACCAAATCTGGCGAGAACGATCGTATGAAGGTAGGCTCTAGAATTTTTCTTCAGATTTTTTATATTTAAAACTGTGGTAAAAACTTAGATTTTGTTTAAAATTTACCGAAGTGTCAAAACGCATCTCCTCCTTAGTTTTTTGACAGATTTCAACCACATTTGGCTAGAAGTGCCATACCGAGGTTGGCTCTAGAAAATCTATTCGGATTTTTGATATTTCAATTTTTTGGGTAAAAACTTAAATTTTGTGAAAATCTTACTGAAAACTGTCAAAACGCATCTCTTCTTTAGTTTACTGACAGATTTCAACCATCTTTGGCTAGAAGGATCCTATGGAGGTAGGCTTTAGAATTTCTATTCAGATTTTCTATATTTCAATATAAACTAAAGGGGGTAAAAAAACCCAAGGGGGTAAAAACTGTGATTTTTGAAAATTTTACCGAAAATGTCATAACGCATCTCCTCCTTAGTTTACTGGCAGATTTTAACCCAAATTTGGCTAGAAGGATCCTATGGTGGTAGGCTCTAGAAAATCTATTCTGATTTTTGATATTTCAATTTTTTGTGTAAAAAATTTAGATATTGTGCAAAATTTACCGAAAACTGTCACACCGCATCTTCTTGCTTTCTTGATAGATTTCAACCAAATTTGGTTTGGCCCTGGGGTTGGACATTTCTATATTGCCTTGCTCTAGGTCAGGAAATGTTACACATGCGTTTTGAATGTTAAAGCTTTAGAGTATGGACCCATTGCCTCTACATGACTAGCAGTACTAGTAGGAATGGTAGTAGCCTACAGGTCTGGAAATGAGAAAGGTTTCTTTTCGCAGGACGAAAACGTTGATTTGGCGTTTCTTTCTCCGTTCCATCATTAACTGCCTTTTTTGCAGACGTTCCATATTGGTCTTTGGTGTATACGTAGACGCACGATCTCTGGGAGGTAAATTTTACAGCTGCAACTAATACATATTCTTTTATAGTTTAGATAATCCTGCATGAAGGTCATCCTGGCGGATATGACTTGTATTTATTATCAACGAATAATATCTGGACCTATCGTAGTTAATAGTTCTCGTTTCTCACAATGGGCCTTTCCAGTTTTAGCTAAGCTCCGCCCATCTCTAGCTAAGCTCCACCCATACCTCGCTCGTGTTAGGATCGACCCATCTCTGACCTCTCTGACTATCAATTTCCAGAAAACTATGCAAGTAAGCTCTTGCATGAACAACACTGACGGCGGAAGTCAACTACGCATGCGCAGGATTTCTTGGCTATTTTGGTCAGAAGTTTACAACATAACAAAGAGGAGATGTTTATAGAATCCTTATCTTCCCATTCTATTTATATCTTGTTTGTAAAACAGCACATATGCCCGAAAGGGAAATTTTATTAGCTATCTATTGATGTACATTATAATAATCTAAATAAGTTACTTACGTTTTATATTTTATGCAGATGATTCAACCTTTCTCCTGGTGCCTGTACCTCAATTCTCCCTAGTGCAATCTTTGATACTGGCTTCTCATGCATAAAAAATACATCCATATCTATCTCCCTGGGCTGAGCTACTATGTATAATCTGGAGAAAATATCTATATCAGTTTCCAGAGTTGTGATCGTGTCAGCTTGTTTAGTTTTCTGTTTAGGAACAGGACACCTGAAGAGTCGCAGGGAGATTTTCTTGATTGGTTTATGAATAGAGCGGGTGCAGTCTATCAGCACGGATTTGCGGTAATCATCATATTGATTCTTGCCCAAGACTTCCACAGTGCGGACAATGTCAACGCCAGATTCATTCATAACATTGCTATTATCCAGAGTTAGTAGCCCTGGTGTGTCATTGAGAAAAGGATCTCCCATTTCACTCATGGTCTCTGCCAAATTTAGAGCTCGTTGTCTGAAGTGTTTCTGAATAGAAAGGCCCTCCTCGTGGTGGAAGTGACTTTTTGTCTCTTCAGCAAAGGTCTCTTCAAATTCCTGTAGAAGTTTGGCTTGTTCAGGTCCTGCTAGCATCCACCTTAGGAACGCTGATGGGTTCCGCGTAAGTCCAACTACGCCCCCAGAACCTTTCACCATTTCGTTATTTTGGTCCTGTTCCTGATCAATAGGCATGGCTGAAAATCTGTTGGTAGTTTTGCAAACAACCCAATGGCCATTTCATGCAAATTCTTCCACGATGGAAGGGGGCAGATTTTCTCTGTCACGGATATGAACTGGGATCCACCGAGCATAATTTTGATCATCGAGTGAAAAAATCAAGGACACAGTGCTTTCAGTGAATGCACATACAGTAAGAAGTTTGCTTCACGACGAGCTCTTATAAAAATGAGTCCCAGGAGCTCTATGTTGAGTATGGTATCCCAGTATTGGAATGTTGGACACTTTCGGATCATTTCGGGTCTTCAAATCCCTTTGTATTCATCTGTTTGGGGCTGCGATGTGGAAGCAAATGTATTTTCTTGAAGCTTGGCCAATGCCAAAGCAGTAATTTGGTGCGCTTTTCGTGTTCTTTTGAGATGTGAGCAGCGAAGAAAGGAATCTGATGTACCTGCGGAGGCAATGCCTGCCTGTGTCAGTGCAGTGGTCCAACCAGAGCTCTCCAGGTAGTCACCAAATGTGCTCCACATGGCCATTTCAATGTGGTGGCCCCCAAACATAATAACATAATTGTCCTCCCCATATGTCTGAGGCCAGTTCTAGTGTATGTATTTAGCCAGCGCATACAGTGGGGCATCCATGGTCATCACAGGTATTTGGCCTGGGTTGGGAAATTATGTTGCTTGTTGAGAGAGGTAAGAGTTGTGTTAGCGCTTTCTGCTTATCATCAACGTTAGAGTCATCTTGTAGAGATGCATGGTAGGCTGACCATGTTACCGCATCACCTTTCACAACTATCTCCTTCTTGAGAAATTTCAGTGCGTTGGATAACCACAGGTTTTCAGCTTTTATCTCTGCATGTATTTGCTCGACATTGTCTTTCATCACATGCTCATTTTTTGTCTTTAGCACGTCTACTGTGGCCTCCTTGAGAGCAGCAGCTGGCACTGTAGTAAAACTCTCAGATAGAGAATGCCACTTCTTTGTGTTTGCAGAAGGAGGTGTAATTGTCTCTCGGCACTGTCCCGTATGCGATGTTATACGAGATTGAAAGAGGTTAATGCCCGTTCCATGGAATGACCCTTTGGCTGCAGTACTTGAGGGATTGTGATCCAAATTGTCCTAGGCACCCACTGTAAACAGGCCATAACGTAATTGATAAGGATAAACAATACCTTCCTTTTGAACATGCTGACATACTGCTGTTGCCAACTGAATCTCAAGCTCCAAAATTCTGTTAGCTTACACTGAGACCCAACTCATACAGTAGTGTGATCAAATTCTTGGATCTAGTATGTATATGAACCTTCAGACCAATGTATAAAGGCAGTGATGGTTCATTGCTCGCAGTGTGACGTGATTTAGTAGCAGTGAGTGCTTTATTCGTACAAGTGAAGAGGGTGGTCCGTGAAATAGTAAAACACTTTTGAGAATCTCTTGAGTCATGTTGCCTTATGTCAGCTCCATTTAACAGCATGCATACTAAGGTCGTCAGGTTAGGAAGCACAAAGTTTTGTTGACACTAATGAGAGAATGAAGCATCAAATTCGAATCTATCAGTCTTGAAGATGTCTTCACGTATGATTTTAGCAGCTTTTGCTAGAATCGCGGCATCCCCCTCATCATCACAATTTAATGCGTGTTTTATCATCTGATGCATTCCCTGTTCAAAAACAAGAACCACATTCTTTCCATCACTTTGCTCCTGAGCTGTCGGAAAATATTCAAGGACCTGTTCCTTGAAACGAGGCTTATTACATTCTTTCTTGATGCCAAGGTCATGAAGATGGTTTTCATATAGCTAACGGAACTCTGCAAATCGAAAGTAGAAGATTCCATCCTAAACTGAGTTTTCTATGCTCTTGCCTGGATCTTCATTTCATCTGTTCGGATTTCAGAAGATTCATGACTCTGTCTTATCAGTGAATGGTGACGATTTCTTAATCCATTAAGGCAAGCTATATGATATTTCTCTCCGAGAGCAATAAGGTCCCCACTGCAATCCGTGCTAAAAGTGTGGGGGTCTTGTAGGTCTGTAGCCATGCGTTTCACATTCTCATCTGCATCTAGCGTCCTGAATTAATGCAGATGACCTCCTTCCTTTGTGCAGATTATACATGCGGTATTTGACAGTGAGTGACGGTCTTTGCTTCGCTTCTCATCACCAGCAGGATTGTCTGACCCTGTATCATCTATATCTCTCTTTCTTTCTGCCCTTTCAACCTTACTCCTGCTGAATTTTCCATAGCAAGATTTATGACAATGAGCCTCATGATTTATAAAATCATTAACGGTTATAGTCTCTTCAAAAGGCAGAGTCACTGGTAGCTTTTTTCAATTTTCTAAATGCTGAGACATTGTTCAGGAAAGTTCTGTATGGCTCAGACTTATCTCCTGATCCTGGGGCATTTAAGGGGCACCTCAGCACTTCACTGTCCAATCCATTCTGTGTCTTCAATCAATAATTTAAACCTATATAATGTGTATAACCAGTAACACGTGTATTCATTTTATTTTGTTTTGAAAAGACCTTTTCACTTTACATTGATTGAGCGTTTCTAAAATTACCCCAGGCTGAATACTATCATAAAAACTAAGTAAATTAACAACCGCTGGAAGAATTAATTGTTTATTTACCTTATGTAATTAACATGCAACTACTGGATTAGGTATAATATAAACCATTTGTTCAGTCATTACATTATCACCGTAGGCAGTTTTCTTTCGTTTTATGGCATTACATTTCCTCTTTTCAAATAATTTAATGAAGAAAATTTGTTCTAAACATATAAATTGTGCTATGTAGCCCACACATGCCCGTATTCATACATGTATAGTATGTAAATATATAGCTTATTTATTGAGTGGTTATGCATCCTTTTGCCACAAACATGACATTTTAGCTATTTCGGAGCACAGGAAAGATAGACATCACACTTTTGCTTTAAAAAACTGATATATTGATTTCTGGTTGTGGATCCGAGCAAAAATGTGAAGTATTTGACATAGGCAAGGCTTAGTAAAAACTTTTTGCCCTTGTCCGCTTTGTCCCCCATTTCATCAAAATCCAGTCCTAAGCTGCCTGACTAATAGGCCTATGCGATTGAAAGGACCACGATGCGAGTAACTTAGTGTTTTTAACGACAGCCCAAGTAAAGTTTGTCACAGTTACTGCGAGAAATGGATTAAGTTGGTCGTTCTTTGAGACTTACCGTCTATGGACCGCTCCGTTTCTAGTTATGCTCCGCCCAGTTCTAGCTATTCTCCGCCCAATTCGAGCTATTCTCCGCCCATTTCTAGCTAAGCTCGTCAACTTTTTAGGCGTGTTACAATCGATTTATATACTTTTAATCATGAATTTCCAAAAATCCCAATAACTAGGTAATTATACACGTTACAAATCGTTGAATATTTTGAAAATAATAGGACTTGCGGCTTTGTTGCGTCAATAGTTCCCAGTCCAGTTACTTTCAAAATTTTCAACATAATGTTTATTAAATTGTAAATTCATTAACGATAGACCTCCAATTCGCACATTTCATGACATACTTTTTGTTTTTTCACGATGAAGCTCTATACCATTATAATTGTGACGTCAGGTAACTAGTCAGATACTTGAGTGACGGATTGAGTCGCTCTATTGAACACCTGTTCTAATGAACCACAGCGTGTTGTTTCTCGAGTAACCATGGTTGCATGTCGTATGATCTCCCCGGATATCATACCTGTTAATTATTGAGTTTGTCACGGGGATTTGCGACTGCGTTTTACCTGTTACGCGGGATATGCCTCGCTAATTATTATTAGTAATTAAATATGAATGCTGGCATGCCGTCAATCATTTACGACTGTGCTCATGGCTACAATAGAATGGATGGAATTCGATGAATCCAGGTTTAGCTATGCTCCGCCCACCGCTAGCTAGCTATCAATCAATCAATCCCTACCCTCTCTGAATTTCATTTTCCAAACAACTATACAGGCAAGATATTGGATATTTTGAAACTAATTTGACTGGATTGCATAGGCAGCAACAGCGCCCTGGTCAAATTAATTTCAAAATATCCATCATACCGTTTATTAAACGGTAAAGACATAGAATTCCTACAGCTGGCGAACTATTCAAGGTTCATGGCGGAGTTACTTACACATTTTGATTGTTAGGTCAGCCTACACGTGACGTAATTGATTATGACGTCATGTACTTCAGTGACAGATTGGATATTTCCATTGTGTGGAACATAACTCCACGAGGACGAGTAACATAAACAAACACTGAAATAGAAACTAAATTAATTTCTGAAACACGATATTCAAGATTATTTGACGCATCAGAGGATGTGCCAATATGTGTTCTAATGCTTTCATAGGAAATCCATGGAACGTGGTATGACAGTAGATTGGATTGACATTGACTATATTTAATAATAGTAATAATAATAATAATAATAATAATAATAATAATAATAATAATAATAATAATAATAATAATAATAATAGTGTGATGATGCTGGAAGTGATAATGATGATGGCGATGATGAAGATATTGATGATACTGTCAATAATGTTAATAACGATAGCTATGACCCTGACCACTCACATTGTATAATTTATGTATATGTGTTTCCCCATATACTTGTAATAAGTCTGGGTATAAATAAATTGAATTGAATTGACTACGCCTCATAGCGGTTCTAGATATATTTTTACCAATATCCACTACGACCACCCGTCTTCACGACCCACCATCCAGGGCGACCATCTCCGGATTTACACGAAAAATGCGGATTTTTTAACTGGCCTCTGGATTTCGGACATCTTATCAAATATCCGGATTTTTTCCATCAACATATCAAAAAAGAGGTTTTATCCAAATTTTGAGTACCGT
Source organism: Chaetoderma sp. LZ-2023a (assembly GCA_034401795.1). Lineage (NCBI taxonomy): Eukaryota > Metazoa > Mollusca > Caudofoveata > Chaetodermatida > Chaetodermatidae > Chaetoderma > Chaetoderma sp. LZ-2023a. Next base: position 95,573,355 of record CM067360.1, on the reverse strand, counting down.
AGCTAGGGCCTAGTTACCTGCACGATGATGGATGGTGAATGGCACTCGATACTACGCGATAATATTTATAAAATTGTTAATGATTGATTTTCTATTGGTCATTCGTATTCAACATAACAATGGACGCCTGTGCGTCGTGTAATGGATGAGTCTCATGCCGTGTGATCACTCATCACATTCCGTAAAATCACATGATTACCTATACCTAATACTGTTGAAATCATCGGCTAGACTAAACAGGCAGACCACATCGCGAGTGATCTTAAATTGTCTTTAGAGCAATAGATGACCTTTTGGGAACACGGGGTGGTTCATCCCATGTTCCCAAAGGCCATCTATTGTTATAAAGACGTGCATAGACCGACCACACCTGCCTTCTGTGTCCCTACTCCGATGCGCTGCCTTGAAGTTGAATGTGAACTTGAACTTGGCCTAAAAGCGTCCGCTGGTTGTACATGCCTACGCGATTGAAAGGAACACGTTACAAGTAGCTCAATGTGGTCTTTACTTACAGCCCAGGTAAAATGTGCCACGTACTTACTGCCAGAGATGAATTAAATTGGTCGTTCTTTGAGACTTACATTCTACGTGGGGTTGGTGGGTTAGGTTAGATACATTTATTATACATGTTACGCACTGTTGAATATTTTGAAAGTAATAGTACTGGAGGATTTGCTGCAACAACGGTTCCCAGTCCAGTTGGTTTCAAAATAGCCAACATAATGTTTATAAAGTGGCAAATTCATCAAAGATATAGATAGGCCTGTAATCGTACATTTCACGATGAACTTTTTGATTTTGACGATGAAGCGCTATGTCAGGTAACTAGTGACGTAATTGACCACAGTTAAATTTAAAAAAAGGGAAAGCACGTGTTAAATAAAGTTGAAACAATTAAATTATAAATGTATTATATATTAATAACTATAAAATGAAATATTATATATTAGGTGTTTTTCCTTCTTTTTAAATTTAACTATGATCTGAATTAAACCAAGATGAGTTCACACTTTATATTTCACGTAATTCACATGAATAAATTTGAATTACATACATGTAGGCCTACACCCTTCATCATACTATGGTTTACTCCCGTATCACGATAATTTGGAACTATATGGCTCAATGACCCTTTCCAGTTTTAGCTATGCCACGCCCATCTCCATTTAAGATTCACCCACACCTCGCTCATGCTGGGATCGATCGATCTCTGAACATCCTGACTTAATTTCCAGAAAACTATACAGTTAAGCTTTTGCATATTTTGAAACTAATTTTACTGGTTGAAGTTGCTGGCTATGGCAGTAACAGCACCAAGTCAAATTAGTTTCAAAATATTCAACATGTTTTTAAATAGCAAAAACATACAATTCGTGCAACACGTCGGACTATTAAGCGATAAAGACGGGCTTAATCGAATCATTCATGACGTCATGATTATGATGTCAGCATACACGTCGCGTAGTTGATTATGACAGCATATGATTGAGTGAGGAAATGGATTCATGAATTATGTACAGTGCGGATGCTGGCAAGAAAAAGTAAAAAATTACCATTTCCTTTGAACGTGCCGGTTGATGGAGAGTGCTCCCTATCCCCACATGTCTTGGAGTAAGATAATTGTCTCTACTACCTGTGTTTATCATATCCTGCGCAATACTAAGTATTTTAGTTTGTCGGAAAGCTCCAAGCTTACCATCACCCACACTATGTGCACCATCCTGTAGTAGTCGTTGGTCTCCTACCAACAGGTTTAGTAACATGTAAAGACTGCCATGTACATAATCTATAGCTCTATCATCACAAGTATCGACCTCATCAGGCTTGACATGTGATAACATATCACCCTGTACGCCTAGTGCAATGTGGACAAAGGACAGAAATGAATCCTCCTCTTGATATCTGGATGAAGGGATAGTTAATTCTGTGTCATCATTTATTTTCATGGCAGATACTGAGCTATGGCGAAACTTGGTTGGGACAAGTACTGTACTTGGCTCTGTTAGTGGTTGATTAGGTAGAACAAGAATTTCATACACACCTTTCATACGTTCCGCTAGCTTATCCTTGAATGTGTTCATCCGACTCACAAATGATTTTGGGATTCGTATATTGGATTCATTAGCTATGAGACAATATCTTTCCCACACTTCTGTGGGCTCTAAAATATCAGCATGCAATGCTGATTAATTAGTCTCCTAGCGGAGCCATATTAATGGCATATAACCAACATGTGTTGTTGTTTTGTCTATTTTATCAGTCATCCGCAGGAACTTAATAGTGATCCTGTGGCTAACATGCGCCTCCTGTATGAGATGTAGTTTTTCCTTTGTCTTATGCTGATAAACGATGCAAAAATTCCGGCTTACTTTAGATGAATTGCATCGTAATTTTGGTGTCTGGGCAGGAACTGTCGATGTTGATGAACTTGCACGGAGTTGCTCTTCTGTTATAATGGCCTTTTTAACCGTTCAGGTCTTTCTGTACTTGTGTAGGAGGAGTGACACTCCATTTGGAAACACATTGATTGACTTCAGTAAGTTGGCCAGTTACATCTTTGATGTTGTCATTTCGCAACCTAAGCCTAAGTTGTCTTATGCCATTAATTGCCTTTAAGCCATCCCCTTTTACGTTTTTGACCCCTGCCTTTTTGACATATGATGCATTTCTCAAAATCAAACATCGCTGCTCGTTTCCTTGTAGTTTGACCGATTTTTGTATCCATAGTAGTCTACCGAGTCATATTATATACCAGTGTAAACCCCACATATAAAGCCATGAGTCAAACATACATCTAACAGACACATGGACCATCTGACGACAACTTGTCGAAAGGAACACCAAATGTCCGTGAGATCGCGTAGCGCGCATGCGCGCACATCAGAGCTTCCCTGACAACACGTGTCAGCATTGGGAGAGAATGTGTACTTATAGTGTACCGAGTTGGTACCCGCGAATTCTTTAAATCACTCCGTTCTCGTCGTTCTCGGTCACGAATCAGTGCCAGAATGAGACGAGGATTCCAAAACTGTTTACCTTTTTAAAATCGGACCAGAAATGGCCGAGTTATCCTTAAATGTCTCACTGAAATTATTTTCAAAATTCTACTGGGACATCGCAATCGCGTGTATGTATTAAATTAATGGGGAATGCACTTATCACGTGATAGCATCGTCACCCTTTCTAGCTGCATGCTGATTGGCTACAGATCACCCGCTGATTGGCTGGGCGTCCTGGCTCTGACGTCGTGAGTAGTATAAAAGGAGCGAAAAATCAAGAATTGAGATGACGCTTTGGCGAGAAACAGCCAGTGGTAAGTTGTTGGACCAGTGTAGTGCTAGACGTGGGCAACTGCTTACTGACTGTGGTACCCTACACCGCAGCAGTGCCTTTCGAAATTCAGTTCTCCTGCGCTTCAGGGATCGAGAGCATCCTCGGCCAGGGGCCGAACAGGTTGGAGCTGTACCAACTATTATCAAGCGCAACACGTGTCTTTCTTCGCTATGTGTTGGGTTTTTATCCTGTAGAGTACAGTTTCCAACCCACCGCACTAATACAATTTTGTAACTCCCCATTTACGGGAGTAATTTGGAACTTTCGATAACCGTTCACGAATATTACATCTACATTCGAAACACAAACTTGCGGTGAGGCCTGTGCGGCCTGATAATGTGAATCTACAGATGTAGAGTCAGGATGCTCTTTGATGGATGACTTGCCGGATCTGCCGGCCACGCCTAAAAGTGGTATTTCAAACGACAATGCACCAATCGTGTACGTTCTTTTAACTTTCGACCGCAGCAAGTAAACTCTGCCCGGTGCATCTTCAGAGCTGGTTGACACACCCAGCACCATGAAGCTTTGTTTTTCTATCTTCATTTGCCTCTGACAACCCCCGCTTGTGACGGGTTGTTTACACCTTCCATCCGTGCCATCGGTGTACGGGAACTTTCTTCACCACGTTGTACTATCATATCTTTTGCTGACTGCTCGTTAGACATTCAAAATAGGCGTACAGTGTTGAGCGATGATCCCCTCGCCATGGACGATCTTGCGAGAATCTTGTTTGCGGACACCAGCCTGCGGGAACTTTCCAGCTTCCGGAGAGTGCATCATCTCACGTCAACCACGGATTGACGTATCAATTTCAGTAACACTGTAGCCTTACTTAGGAATGACTACCAAGTGTTCAAGTAACTATACTTCACAGTTTAATTATTTCTCTATATAGGTTTCGTTAATTATCTCATATCCGTAATAATGTTTCCGATGACTAAAAGGAACCGCAACGGTCTTAGGACTGATAGTTATAGTTTCTGAATTTGCTAAATAGTTATTATCATTTTTCCCAATGTGTTGCTAACTGCACTATAATAGGTTCATTGACCTGTACTAATATATCTACCGTAATCGTTTGACACCGTATTGCTTGTTCTGGTTAGATTATGTATGTATATGGCCAGTGGCCATCCGTTAACTTGTTTTGTTTAGTTATAGAAAATGTAGGACTGTAGCTGTAGTGCACGTAGAAACCACTATACAGCAACATTTATATATGCAGCACTTTCTCCCGCCACCAACAATTTTTCACTGGCCACCATAGAGGAAGGAGCGCCAGCTTGTAGTACAAAAGAACTCCTGACTCGGATACTCTACTGGAAGTTTGACAGCACCCATGGCAGGGCACTCAACATACCTGTGGCTCAAACCAACAGTCCTGTTATTCTAGCTCTCCAAAGGGCGATGGTCGAACCCAAAGATCTACTAACGGTCAGGAAGTCGGTTGCCGTATTTAGCCTCCATAGCCAGGAAGACCGAGATATGCTGGATAGCCTCCAGTCTGGAGCAAATAACTACTTCAGGGAGGAGGTCAGTGCCACTGTAGCGAAGAGCCATGACACTGGTCATGCAGAAGGTACTCAGGAGGTGTTCACTGATGGCCGCAAGGAGGCTGTTGAGCACATCTTCCACAAAAGAGGGCGCAGGAGATTGGCCAGTAATGTGCCAGCATTTTTTAAATTCCGAGATAACTACCAGGAATACCTCATCAAATCCGCTCGCAAGTCAGATGCTCGTAGTACATGGACAAAGTGGATCTTTCATGAGAATTCCAGAAGAAGAGAGTCCTACCATCTGACCCTCAGTGGATAGAGTTTCAGCAACAGGCTTCTGACGAAACTGACGAAGTTCCTCAAGTTTCTAACTAAGTTCCTCAAGCTTCTGACGACGGTCCTCAAGTATCTGACGAAGTAGCAGAGACGGACGAAGTTCCTCAGCCTTCTGATGAATGAAAAAAAAGTTGTTGCAATGACACGTAGAGCAGGCTAGTTTCCTGGCTCGGTGCAGCTTGTAGGTGAAGGTGTGTGCCTTTTCCAGAGATGGCTTGAAGTATGACAGCTCACCTGTCTCCTTGTTGCTGATGATGAAGTGGTACAGATCAGCTGCCCTCTGTACACCTGCGATAAAGTCCCCTTTGCTCTCCTTGAGGGTTAGGCTGTCACATATGGTCTCGAGCTGGGCACGTCCACATTTGGAGCTGAAGTATAGCAACCGGGCATTATGGCGGATGTCCGGTGAGATCTCGCGGGTGTAATTCTGAAAGAGGATGAAGACAGTTATCTTTGTGTGCCGGATGCGCCTGGTGATGTTGCTGAGGTAGGTGACTGTCTTCTGGTCCATTGCAGGGTCATCGATAACTAGAACAAGTGGCTCTGTCAGTTGGGCTGCCAGCAGCTTCTCCATCACTGCTTGCAGGTTCTGCGCCTTGGTGATTGGGCCATTGTACCATTGCTCATTACTGTCAACCGCCTCAGCATCAGACACCAGAAGGACGTATTGAGAGTGTAGATGTTAGGCAAGGAGAGCCCACAGCACGATGTTTTTCCCGTGTCCTGACAGGGCAATGATCAGCACCACCTGGCCAGCATCGGCTGACCTACTGTCGAATGGTACAGACATGCCTGCAGAGGATGGTTAGCACTTGGTCAGCAGTACTTCCAGCACCAGCTTTTTCGCCTGCAGAGCAGGGAATCCTGCACCTCCGGCGGATACGAAGGATGCGATGGAGGTGTCAAGCATGAAATCACAGCAGCAGCTGAGAAAATAGCGTAGAGGGCCTGTGTCAGCACCCACAGTGTCTAGTAGATCCAGTATCTGTATGATACATGCACGGGAAGTCATTACTATCCTGCGGTCTTAAATGGCAAACCAAAGAACCCTGACTTCTTCACCTCTGGTAGCTGGAGGCTGGCGGTAGCACCCGCTGTGCCATCAACAGTGATATGGCTCAGCCTGATGGTGCCTACCTTGAGATTCTCTCCATCCTGTTGGAATGAGCTCCGCGATTTCAGGAGATCTTTAACCAGGTCCTGTGCAAAGGTCTCAGCCATAACCTTGATGGCTCCAGCCTCATCAACTCCGAGCATACCGAGCATCGTCGCCCTCTCCTTGATGCCCATCCCCTTGTATACAGTCTTGGCCTTGTCAATGGCTGATTGTCCTACCGTATCACTGTTCCCGATAAGATCTTGGGCTGGGATGGTACCTCGGATCTCCAGCGGGTCTCCCTTCTCATCAAAGTCTAGGAAGGAGATAGGGGCAACAGTGTCCTCTGAACCGAGGCATGCCTCGCTCAAGTGAGCAAGAATCGCCTAGCTCGTTGCTTTCTAGGCCTGTGAGTGACAGAGTCATAGTGCTATATACAGACGGCTTAAACCTACTAGTCATACCCCCTGTGAAATACTTGGGCATAGGAGGACCACACAGTCGGGCAATGGAATAGGTAGCAGTGCTCAGGGTACTGGCCCTCTCTGCAGGGTCATGCCTTGTGGGCAGTCCACCATTCCCCGGCATTGGCAATCCTCAGTCCGCGTGCTCGACTGTGGGCTACACACTGCCCTCCGGCACGCCATGCCTCATATGCTGTAGGGGTCTCATGATCCATCTCTCACTATTCAGAGGTTTAAACGTAGGCGACGATGATCTCAGCCATTGCACTCATTGCTAGCCCTAGAAGCGCGGCCTCCATTAGTGTAACACGTTCACCCATGATCTTGGCGGCAACAGTGTAGGAGGCACCACTGAGGGCGATCTTTGGGATGGGGTGAGTTATTCCGTAGCAGTGCCCGGCCACCCCACTCACCACTGTAGTGAGGACAGTTGCAGTGGCGGCAGGAAGAACCTCATTTCCACCTGTCATCTTCACCACGGCCACATTCGCTGCCACGTTGCTGACGACATGGACTGCCAGAGGTTTTGCTTTGGTCAGTAACTTCTGTGTCTTGGTTCGCAGCAGGTTCTCCACCTTCTGAAGACTCGCCTGGCTCTCTGGCAGTTGCTTCATGATCTGTACCATTGTTCACATTAAGTACTGAGTATGCAACGCGGTTAAACGTCTGCATCCCCTGTCGAGAGAGCTAATAAGATCTTCCCAGTCTGCATCTGCCAGGTGTCCAGATTGGTACTCAGGAATATTCATCTCTCTATTGAGACATCTTAAACATGTCCGGGATCATGCTATGCGAGAAGTACTATGATATCTTCCGGAGGTAGTTGAAAGACTACAAGAAGATGACACCAGATGAGCTCGCTCAGCTCTCTGGTGCTGAGTTGACAGAGGAGCTGACAGCTGTGAAGCTCTATCTAGGACTTTGTAATGGACAGATCTGCTTCCTCGAATACCTTATCATGGGCCGGAGTATCGTCGAGCAGCTCCTGTGAGCTAAAGGTTTCTACCAGGATCGGGAGTATCTGTCAGATGTGTTCCAGCAGTTGCAGACTGACATGGCCTAACCGGACTCAGAGCTGATCAAGGCTCTGTGATACTACAAGCTGGAAAAAGGATGCGTTGCAGAAGCATCCAGCCCTTGTATGTGCATGTTAGCAGCGTGTCTAGGGGCTGTAGGGCATGCCAAGCTGGTTCAGTGTCTTACCGTGGTCCCACTGCTACAGTAGAGAGTCAGGATAGCCTTATAGCTGATTTGCTAGTGGTGGAGTGGGCTGATCCCGAGCGCCACGATTGCTAGGCCTGACAACACTCGTAGAGCTGCTGTAGCTCGCCGGGTAGTGTCGGGCCGTTCCGGTGTAACAAGTGCACGACAAGTGATGTCGCTGGTTAGCATCCGGTCTCGTGGTGACGGACCTTGTATGAGACTGCCCTGCGGGAAACACAAACTGGCTCCTAAGGCTGGTGGAACTCAATCGTTCCGGTGGGGCCGTGCGACCATCGTCGCGAACATTGAACACAACTGTCTCATCCCAAGAATTTGTGTCACCCGTATGCCTGTCCATAGCAATTTCGTGATTGACAGACTTACAAGATTTGATTTGGTGACCTAAAAATATAAGTCTATACAATGATTTTACCTAAACAATTATAAATATGCTAGATAAAACTACAGTAAGAGCATACGAAAATACGAGACACAGAGAAAGGTAGATGAACTTTTAAACATGGGGCTCCCAGAGGTACCACACAGACTTGTAGGTCCGCAGAGGTATCCCCGCAAGGGAGGCTCCCGGACACGAGAGTTAACTAATTTACTTAATATAAGTTATTATACCTCTAAGTTAAAAGGAAGAAGGTTATCTCGGACGAAGAGTTATGTGCCTCACGCAGGTACTACTCCTAGTGCTAGTTTGTGTGAGGAGTATTATCCCCGCGTGGACCGTCATCGCTGAATCCTTGCGAGAGGCAAGTGCCTCACGTGGGCCTCCCTCTCGGGAAGGTGTTGCCACTGCTTAAAGCGGGAGAAGAGTGGTAGGCAAAAATGGGCCCACTCTAATATTTCAACCAAAATTGCTTGAGAAAGAAAAGACCATACCTAGTGAGATTATGACTATAGGGGTGCGTGCTGTTTTACGTGAAGATTGGACGAGTGATTCCCGATGGATTCCCTCGTCACCATCTTATGTGATTCTTAGTATGCTGAATTAGTAGTTGCCACTTTATTTATGTGGGCCTTCTGCTTTGCTTAATTAGCTTTTAGTTCTTTTCAAAACAAGAACTATTTTTGGCCGCAACTGGCTGGTATCTACCTAGCTATTAGACACGGCTGTCACTGAGAACAGATGCCCTAAGACATCAATACTGAAGGTAGCACTCATACATGGTACTTAGTAAGATCTCCGAACTGGATAAGAATCTGGACATCCCGCTCTGTAACCGCATAAAACGTTACAAGACATAGGTTACTTTTCACGAAAGCATTATTAGACCATTGTTTTATCATTATGGTGGGGGTGAGAGAGACGAATACCCACTGTAAATGTCCTTCCCACAAGGGCGTGGAAGATCTAAATATCATGTCCAAACATTCTTATGGAATTCGGTGAGGATACGTATCTCGCCCGTCACCGGGTCCTATGGAACTAACTGTTTAACTTGTCGTTAGGTTTATATACAAGTTGCCCTCTTTTGCACTGCGGTGCGGGAAGTTGGGTCAGTAAATAAAATAATAATTAATATATGTTTTCGCCGTGCTTTCCTACATTGGCTAAAGTGCTAACTACTAAGTATCCAAAGATACGCGGGAATGTGTGTGATACCGCACCCTGGCCATCACCGCTCGGAAACCCCAACAGTTTCCCAGAGTCGGATTAGCCCATGGTGCGGATGGGGACATCTAAACAATTAAGAAGCCACAAGCCTGACTGGAGCATAAAGAGGGACAAAATCTTGGAGTTACGAGTCTTACCAGAGTGGGGGGGGGGTAGATTATTGCACTGCTGGAAGAGAAGAGTATGTTACAGAGTATGTAATGAAGAAAGTGTCTCTAATCATTTTGAACCTATCGAGCTGAATAGAAAAGGTTTAGTCGGTAGCATGCTGGGCTAAACAGAGTTATAGCATGGACAGCGACCTCAGTGAAAAATTGTTGGTGGCGGGAGAATGTGCTGCATATATAAGTGTTGCTGTATGGTGTTTCCTACGTGCACTGCAGTCCTATATTTTCTATAAATAAGCAAAACATATGAACGGATGGCCACTGGCCATATATATACATAAACTAACCAGAACAATCAATACGGTATCGTAGTGTGGGGGGGCGTGTTCAGGAAACAAATCCAGGATGGGCGGCACGTACCCAGCTTAGCTGGTACGGCCGGTATCTGACCAGTCGATCCGAACTACACTGCCACGGGAAGTGGTGTCATGTCGACTGACTGCAGTGTCGGGGTCGGAATGCCTGGAGCTGCCATGTCGACTGGCTGCAGTGTCAGGGTGTCAGTGTCAGACTGTATGGCCCGTACTACGCCTAGGTGCGTTGATATCAGTGTTGAAGCCGAAGTGGTCACTGGGGAACTCCCCTCTACTATCATGTTGTTATAGCCCCTGACTTGGTGGTCCTCGATATTCACGATCATGTTGCTCGGAATCAACCGTAGGTGTGGTGAAATAGCAAAGTCAAGTTTGCTTCAGGCCCTCTGCAACCCCTGCTGTAACTTAGCAATAAGACTACTGGGGTCTGCCACAATGATCATATCCTCAACGAGACTGATGAACATGGCCTGGACCTCTGCTCCGCTGACACCATCTATGGAAAGCTGCAGCTTGGCCTGTGCTGTAAGGAGGCGGTAGCACAGTGCTTCCGGGGACTGATTGATCCGAACGATCCCTGCTGGTGTGAGGCCTGAAGCGGTGTGTGGGACAAAGTACTTCCACACATCTGGCTAATCCTGCCGCAAGCCAGTGATGTGCATATTTTGCACCAGCGCTCCAGGGTCAGTCTGGATCGAATGATAATGTCGCTGTCATCCGACGGCCTACCCGTCGGGGTGTTCAATAGGGGAATCCTGAGTAGTCACATCTCGAGTCACCGTACATAACCCCTAGACCGCTGTTGTCACCACCATACCACCAATAGTATGGATGAGAGCTGAACTCTCTGTAGTCTGCTGGCCGCTGAGACGCTATGACTGTTGAGCTGTGGGTCGAAGTCGTTTGTATCAGGGAGGCGTGCACCCAGCTCATGGAGGATTCGTCGCACCATGATGAAAAACGTGGAATCTGAGACAACTGGCGGTGAACACAGCTTCAGGAGTACCAGAATAGGAGTGAAGCAGAGTGGAACTTACTCCACATCCTGCCATGGCGCACCACACGTCAAAGTTCAGCTGCTGATTCCAGTATGAGAGGCTTGGAGCAGCCATCCAAGTATGAGCTTGCTTCGCATCCTTGATGGTGATGGGGTGGTTGGTCAGCGGTCGTGGGTTGACAGAGAAGCTGGTTCGGGACCGTCCATCCACTGTGATGGAGAACGGTGTTAGCTCTGGTATATCATTCAGTAGACCTCTCAGGCCAGTCAACGGTGTACTCAGGAGGAGTGGTTGACTCCGGATGACTGTCGTGAGGTTCAGTGGGAAGGCCATCTATACTGGTGTTCTTAAAGCTACTGTACAGGCAGCACACTATTTGTAGTCGTCTCGACTCCAGAGACCAGCGAGGCGACCTCGCCGTATCATCTCGTTTTTTAGCTCCTCCATATCAACCCGCCCGCTGGAGCGTTTGAGGTATTGCTGTCTCACTTTAGGTTTCTCCGTGTGGTACAGGGTTTGGACCTTCAATATATGGTGGTACTCTTCATCGGTGACCTGGCCATCCTTGAGAGCTTTGCTGACAGACTCGTCGATAGTCTGTAGCATACTCTGTGCCAGTGTCACGTACTTAGCATGCTTCTCCTGCCTCCTTGTGAGCTGCCGCTGCCCCACCCCCAAGCCCGTGGCCAAGACAGTGGCAGCTAGTGGTACGCCACCCAGCGGGATGCGACGATGGCACCCACCCCTGTAGCGAGAGTGGTCACAGCTGCCACACCAGCACTGGCTCCAATCAAACCCGCAGCAGTGGTTGTATGCGCGAGGACGTTGTAGGCTGTCTTATATCGCCTGCACGTTCTGCTGTACTTTTCTGCCTCATGGACGAGATTCTTCCTGATGGTATCTATCTGCTGGAGTCCCCAGCCGTGGATGGTACCGCCCTCGTCAGCAGTCAGGGAGGGGTATAATTCTGGTTGCTTCCACCACTCTGATTTTGCCATAGTATATCTGGAGGATTAAACGGCATCACCTGCAGAATCTGCTCGTGAGTCATAGAAGGGTTCATTTTGGAGAGCATGGCGAACCGTACCAGCTTGTTGGTGTCGAGACAGACAGTGGTCATCCAGCACTATGTCGGGTGCCAGTAGCTTTCTGAGATGTGACATCTGGAACTTCACCTTATGACCAAGATAGTAGGTCCGCCGCTGGATGGCTTTCTAGGTCTTACACTTCTGTGCCATCTCCTCTTCACACTGTATGGCATCTGGCTCATCCTCGTCTGTGAAGACACCTGACTCATCGTCGTATGTGAAGACATCTGGCTCATCGTCGTCTGTCAACCAGACTCCTTCGTGCTGCTTACTCTCCTCCAGGAGGGCCTGCCAGTATCGGAAACCTTCACTGTTCCTTTGCCTCCTTGCAATGCTCACGTTCTGTTGATACCAGCTCTCCCGCTGTAGTCGCTCTCCTTCTTGTTGCAGTGCGAGCATCTTTTCGTTTAAGGCCTTTATCTGTGCAGGGGTCATGAAGGGGCAACCCTCTATTTGGTTCATCATCTCGGCAAAGGTAAGATATTCCTGGTGTGATATTATGTTGTCGTCAGGTCAATGAGTAATAAGAGTGTAAACTCTACATGGGCGTCCAATATCCCATCCGTGCTGGCATATATGTTAATGGAGGGTCTGTCAAACAGGTGATTTACAGGTGTGAACAGGCTAGGACTGATAGCTTTCCATAGGTTGCTATTGGCCCCTGGGAGATACTCTATCACGTCCCGGCCAACTTCTACCAGTGAGCTGCTGTGTGCACTGTGTGCACTGCCCGGAGGTTGATGTAGCACATCGGCGTGTATGTATGTCGAAGAGGACCCATTCTACACGGTACTGTACCACCCATCTCCTCTCTAGAGAGGGTGAGATTACATTCTCACCACCGAAGAGCAGCAGTTGGACGATCGGCATGGTTATAGCTCCTGTTTAAATCCCTCCTATAGCGTGCTATGGAACCCATATTTGCTCACTCGACTGGTCTTCCTGACCTGGCTGATGTGTACGCAGTTGATGCCACCAAGGTAGAAGAGGGCGATGGCAAGTCATTCACCCTACAGTACGAAGCAAACTTAAAGGTATTCTCCTTCCACTCCATTGGTGGTGATGGGGTGGATCTGCTCACAGACCTCAAGGATGTGTCGAAGGAGCGCCTGGGTCGCAACATAGATGGCCACAAGATCGTGTTTCGGTACGATTTCCCGAAGAGGAAGTATATCCTCGAGCCATTGATTGAGCTCTCGGATACAGAGGTGGCAGACATCAACACCATAAATAACGAACTCAGCTTTCATCTGATCAACCCTTATTCGAGCGGTGCCCCGCCGATGACCCATGATGGTCTGCTATTGCTCCTGGCAAAAAACCTGCAGTTCATGTTTGAGAAGGATGAAGTGTGGTACCACGCTGGACCTGGCGGTGACTGGCAAACATGGTTGCCACTATATAGGCCTCCTGCAGTCATTGACATAGAGGTTACTCCCCTCTCCACTGATGTGAAATGGGATGGGACAGTTTGAAAGTTCTACAATCGGGGATCATCCTTCCTCACCTACCCAGACGAGGGTGGGTCACCGGATCGGGGTTACAGGTGGAAAGCTCCTGCTGCACCGTCCATTTGCTGGACCCGAAGAAGCTGTTAACCTCGAGGAGGGCATCCTATGGGTAGATGGTGTGTCACATGTCTCCAAAGCCAAGGGTGCTGTTAAACTGCTTCAGCGAGTCGGACTCACTAGATCACAAACGACTCATATAGTCCTAGAGCTACGTTTCTTAGTCAGTGGCAGAGTGAAGCAGCTAGCCCCTGCCCCTGAGGGGATGAAGATCACTATCGATCTGGATGGAACAGGGCTCGATCTGGCACAGATACTTCTCTAGGGGTTCACTCTGTTCAGTTTAACTCTTCATATATAGCCATGATTCTCATCATACTGCTCGTGCTGGCGTCTACAGCAGTGGCACAGGGTGCCGAGACTGCCATGATACTGGATGCCAAGTGGGCCCACTTCCGTGATGACCCTCAGTACAATCCTTGGGTCCACCCCTTGCGGAGAAACATTTACGACAGCTTTCACCCACGTGAAGAGATCGAGTCTGTCTGCCACTTCTTTGGGGTGGAGAGGGTAGGACGTGGTTGTCTGCTGGAGACACCTGCTTAGCACCAGATTCTCTGCGTAACATGTGAATATGCCAGAGTCTGCCGTGGTGCAAATGCTAATCACTTTAGCATCCGACTAGGTGAGCGTTGTCAAGGTAGATGGAAGACCATATGGGTGGTCCCATCATGCCAATGCGACTCCGGCAGAGACTACGTGTTTGTCTGAGCCTACACAGAATAGAGAGAGGCCGGCCCTTGTGTAAAATCGGCCAAATACCTTAGGGCCTCTTATCATTATATCGAGTGATTGTCTCTTTCTACGCTCCTCCAGCTGCAAGGCTTAATAATTGTCTGGACCTCCCATCGACACGTTGACATGATCTAACTCTGGAAAACTATTGGGGTTTCCGAGTAGTGAAGACCAAAGTGTCGATTTTGCATATATCCCCCTCTGTGTTTTCGGATACCAGTTAGCGTAGATAACTCCGCCAAAGTAGGAAGCACTGTGAAAAGATAAATATTATGTAAACCCGGCCTGCAGTGCATCTCTGAGCATTCTGAAACTTAACCCTAACGACAGGCAAACGCTAGTTCCGTAGCACATGGGTGACGTAGATCTCCATCCAACTCTGTACAGTGACTGGGTGCGGTCTTAGAAACCACCACGCTCTTACAGGAAGGTCACTGGGGATGGATATCTCTCTCTTACTGCCTGCCATAAAATACTATTGCACTTTCTAAATTGCTTATGTGTAACAGGATCGTTATATGCTTCTGAAACTGTCACTCCATAACATGCCCGCACACTGCCTTTCTGAGGAAGATGCTATATGGGGTAATCTTCTGGAAACCAGGCATCTTCGCCAGTTAGACTCACGTGTTAAAAGATATGTAGGAATCCCTGTCACTTGCGGCCAAAGCTTGGAACCGAATCTAATAACTAAATGGTAGGTTAGAAATTAGCAGAAGGCCCGCATAAATAAAGCGGCAACTACCAATTTAGTATCTTTGGACCTACATAAGATGGTGGCCTTTGAATTCTTCGGAAATCATCCGCCCGTCTTCATGTAAACCAGCGTGCATCACATTTAATCATAATTTCACTAGGTTGACACACTACACATAAACTTTTGTCTGAACAAGACAGCGGCCCTTTTTGCCAGCTCTCTTCCTCCACTTCAGCGTTGAAGGTATTTTCCTGTGATGGAGGTCCGCGTGAGGCACTTTCCTCTCGCAACAAATATATTTTTGTTAGGGGTATAATGGTTTATATTAAACTATATAAGTAGCCTCGTTAGGACGCTCCCTTGCAGGGATACCTCTCGGATACACATGGATCTATGAGGTAGCTCTAACGAGCGCACATAAACAAGACACCACCTTAGTTCTATGTACTGTATATTTTATCTCATCTACCAGTAAATGAGTACCATTGTTTGTGTAGTGATATATTTTTGATTTGTTATCATGTCCAGACTACTAAATTAAGTTATACCAGTGACACCAATAATTGGGATGAGACCGTGAGGTTCAATCTCGACGGCAATGGTCGCACAGCCCCACTGGAACATTATCGTTCCACCAGCTCTAGAAACTGGTCTTTGTACCTTCCGGAGAGCCGCAATACGGGATCCGTAACCCAAAGAACGATAGCTAACCAGCCCTCCCACGCATCCTGTACATGCGGTGCAACGGAGCGGAGCAACACAACGACCAACGCGTAGTAACAAATCATCTTCTAGCTAACAGTTAATTATGAGATAAATTATTAGTTTATTGGAACCAAACATGTTGTGGTAAAAATAAAAATGTGGGGATTATTTAATCAACTATTTGGTTGGTTTGTTTTTTACAGTAATTTATTTCAGGAATTATAAGGCATTATATGTTTGCTCGCTTAGATTAGCTTAAGTATAGACATATCTATACAACTGTATAAGATATCATAGCAGCCGACCAGGAGATAATTGTCCGGCACCGATGTCAGCACAATGCATGTTCAATTTACTTTAATTGTTACTTTTGAAGTTACCCCGGCCCATTTATTATTATAAAAATTAATATAATAGATACGTCTTTATTTGCTTTTTTCCGAATAATATAAATATAGTTCCATTTGTTGAGTCCAGCCACTAAAATGTACGGCTGCCCTTTTGAATTAAGGTGAATAAATCAGAATCGAAGCCGGTGTACAGAAGATTTGGAATTACCACCCCATAATAGGCCTACCTATAGCAAGCGTGCATGCCAGGCGTTAACCTGATTTGCCCCCACGGCTAGCTTTTTCTGAAAACTGACCTAGCCTATTTCATAATAGGCAACGGATTACAGAAAAGACCTAAAATTCGTACAACTTGGCGGACTATTAAGCATTTATGACGGATTAAATCGTGTTTTCAAAGTTTCTACGATTTTTAAGCCAATCAAAGACATACAATTCTCATTCGTATCTCGCGAGATCTCCTTCGATACGAGATCGAGAAAAGTATATTCTCGAAGAAGCCACGCCTCTATTTTTAGATTGATACAATCTCTTCCTTTCCTTACGGACCACCGACCACCGACCACCGTAACATTTATGGTGACATTTTAATTTTAACGTCAGCTAACACGTGTCGTATTTTATTATGACGTCATATAATTGAGTGACAGATCGGATGCCTGTGTTGTAATCGCTTTGCATAGTTAGCATTGGCGCAGCAGCAACCGCTTTCAACAACATCTCTGTAAAACTGTACACCAGACCTTCTACATTCAGTTTAGACACAGTATTGAACGTATCGGCGCGGTATCGGCGCGGCATCGACCCGGTAAGCTGTGTTATCTGGATAGATATGACTCGTAGTTATTGAATAATTAATTGACTTTTCCAAGTTTATCCATCCATCATCTGACGTCATATGACGCAGGATGACGTCATAATCATGACGTCAATGAATGACCCGATATAGTCCGTCTTTAACGCTTAATAGTCCGATACGTTGTACGAATTCTATGTCTTTACCATTTAATAAACATTCTGTTGAATATTTTGAAACTAATTTGACTGGACGATGTTGCTGCCAACAGCGCCCAGTCAAATTAGTTTCAAAATATTTAACAGCTTACCTGTATAGTTTTCTGGAAATTGATAGTCAGAATTTAGGGATCTTATCGATCCCAGCACGGCGAAATGTGGATGGAGCCTAGCTATAGATGGGCGGGGCAGAGCTCGAACTGGAAAGGTCCATTAATTATCACGTCCATCCTCCTCCCGTACGTAAGCTCTGAACAGATTATCACGATTCATTCTGCGGGAGGAGTGAGCGTGAAATACCTTAACATCACACCTGCGCCATACCCAGTATTCTGTAAATAGAGTCAGGCCTATGCATGTGTGTATATGGCAACGTTTGAGATGTGTGGCTGTATACTCACGTCGATTACAATGGCGAGTGCCAGTAGGCCGATTATACATGCATAACGTGTTCAAGTAGCCTAGAAACATGTAAATATTTTGTCATCAGTCAGTAGTCGACCGTTGATATTGTCATTTCTGCGCTGACTAGCAAAAACATAGCTATTGTAATGAACGTTATTCTGCATTGCTGATGAATAGGGTTGCATTGGTTGGAGTTAAGGTAGTTGACAATGGCCAAATGGTTACAGAGCAGAGGAGCGATGTTCCTGATAAAGAAGTTGTTCAAGAAGGTCTTGCCTTTGATGCGGATTTGATAACGTTATCAAGTCAGACTTTCTTAACAAAATCATCAAGTGATGTGTCAAGTCAGCCGACCAGGACAACATCGTTCGAATTGGATGATAACCGGGTGAGTTATGTCGTCGTTGTCGTCGTCGTCGTCGTCGTCGTCGTCGTCGTCGTCGTCGTCATCAAAATAAATATCACCAACAGCACAACGCGCCCATTCAGCACCACTGCTACCGGCCATCATCAGCATCACCACGACAACCGGCACATCGACCACCACCACCACCACCACCACCACCAGGACAACATTGTTCGAATTGGATGATAACCCGGTGAGTTAGGTCGTTGTCGTCGTCGTCATCATCGTCGCCGTCAAAATAAATATCACCAACAGCACCAGCGCCCATTCAGCACCACTCCCACCGGCCATCATCAGCATCACCACGACCACCGGAACATCGACCAGCACCACCACCACCACCACCACCACCACCACCACCACCATCAGCGTCATCATCATTAACGAACATACATCATAAAGTTTAATGGATAAACAAGAAGGTAGTACTACTGACAGTGCTGAAGTTGGAAATACACCGAGTGCGTGTACGCGTGCGTGTCCGTGTTGCGTGTGCGGGTGCGTTTCAATCAATATCATAGAAACAAGTAGGAGCATAATACATTGCTGCGTGTGCGTGCGCGTGTTTCGTGCGCGTGTTGCGATTGCGGCATTTTTCACACTCCTATGAGCGTGCAAAGCCTGCGCGCGTGCATGAGCTCGCGCACGTAAAATCCACAACATTTCGCGAGCACATGTTTTCTCTAGATCATATCATAGCAAATCACATCAAATTCTCTAATTTTGACAAAATGGGCAAGAAAGGAGAGCTAGACGACAACATCACCGAAAAATTGATCGAATTTGTTAGGGAAAAAAGTTTCTTGTACAATTCTATTGATAAGCGCCACAAAGATCAGCAATTGGGCTAGTCTTGGATATAACTGGTATAAATATCTTACGCAGCAATGTATTCACTTTCACGCATGCGTGTAGGCACGCGACCTCACGCACGCTCACGCACACGCAGCAGTGTATGTCCACCTTGGCACGCGGAATGCGGAAAGCGGGTTGCGAAAACGGAACGCTGAATATACTTCAGATCGCTCTTTACTATTTTCTTTCATCCATTTACCTGCACGCGGTAAGCGGTATGCGGAACGCGGAACGGCAGGATGTGAAAAAACCGATCGCTCGGTGTAGCGATCTTTTCGGACGGAAAAGATTCCATTGCGGAATAGAGCACATGTAACCTAGCAATGAAAGGGTAATCCAGGTAGTTAAAGCTGATGCATCGTCTATAAGAACTAATTTGTATAAAAAATTAGGAAATCAGTATTATTATAATTACATGGTGTTAGATTAGGCCAAGGTATCATTTTGAATCTAGTCGCCAGTATCCGCCACCTACATCTCTCGTCTCCGTACATAAAGATTTTGTAATGGTCTCAGTGGAAAGCTAGATATCAAAGCGTACAAAATGTGTTGTCGCTTTTGAAAGAAATTTGATAGAAATATCGCAATATCATCAAACATGGGGAAGGTAATCAACCTAACGGGCACAATGTCTCTCGTAAAATAGCGCAATGATAAGCATGCAGGTAAATGGTACACACGATTTTACGCGCATTCCGCATAAGGCTACGGTCAGACCAAATACGTTGCTTTGATCACTGCGTTCAGCATGCGTCAACGCATGGCATTTCTATTTCATCGCAGACAGGGTAACGGTCACACCAACTATGTATATATCCACCTAAATGAATGCGTCCTTAAACTAAAGGTTATGTCTCGTATCGTTTTAAACCACACTTTCACATTATTGTAGCCTTAATTTCAGCTATAATGATGGATGTAGTAAAGGTAATTATGCATGAATGTGAAAGATGACCTGGGCGAAGCTGTGATGACTAAGTACATGCTATTAGCTATTCAGCCGACACGTAAAGAATTCTGGGTTCATCTAATCCTAAAGGAGAGGAAGGAGTTGGGGGGGGGGGATTGTTGAGCTTAGTGAGAGATCTAAACGAACACCACGACAGATTTAAAGCGTATTTTAGAATTACCAGAGGCCAGCTTAATGTTGTCCTAATTTACATACAAGTGCATATTTCAAAACAAAATACTAATTATATAGAATCCATATGTGCAGAAGAAATACCTGCTATCTGATTGAGGTAAAGCAGCAAAAGACAAAGTAAAATTTTAAATAAATTTTTATATAAAATGAGTTCCAAATTCCTTGATGGCCACCTGCCATTCAGGCCAGTGGCCAGCTGTTCAAGAGCGTTTCATTTATTGTGATTAGTTACCTATTTTCAGGTTATCATTAAATTGGCTAAAGAAGGTCATTTCACTTCACTATTAGGTCAGAAGACTACCATCATATGATGCTCTTTAAGAATCAGCCAAAATTGACTGATCTTTACGAAACCTATAACTTTATGACCAAGAAAAATCTTTACCAAATCTGATTTATTGCGCCCTGTGCTTCTTGAGAAGAATTTATTAACAAAGCTGATAACGGATGAACGATGAACAGATGGATGGACGACAAACGACAGAGAGTCAATGCCCAATTCTGTATACATTTCCGGAAACATAATAAGATAGGAAGTTTGCATCCTACTTTCATTGCAATGAGATTAAGGTGATCAAGCTGATAGACAGATCGACAGACAGTAAACAAATGTATGGCAAAGTGATGCTGGATGGTGTGTTATCTGATATAACAACATAACATTTATTGTTTAACTTTAATCACAATTTAAATATCAGAAAGTGAAATCCATTTAACACAAATTTAACACTTTGCTGAGAAACTGAGGAAAGCATAAGTTACATGCAAACACTGAGAGACCTTGCATAACACACAGTTGCTCTATTGGTAGTAATGGTGTTTCTAAACAATGCATACTATAGAATTGAATTGAGGTATCAGTGGCCAGTAAACAGTTTAGAATTGTGAATTAATGTTGAGAAATCTATCCATATCATCATCAGATAATACAATATCTCGTTTTCTGTTATGAGTCATCATTAAAAGAATAATTTGATAAACACGGGGTAGAAAGCTAGAACACGTGTCAACTATTTAGCTTGACCTTGGAGGACGGCAGATAGCAAGGGAAGTAGTAATGTGTGCGATGCGCAATAAAATGAAAATTTTTCATTTTCGACGCAACGCACGAGGATAACGCATTCCAGACCAAATGCACTGCAGGTAGTGTGACCATGCCCGCCTTATAGCATGTCGCCATTCCAATGCGGCAACGCACATCTAAATCGCATTAGACATCGCGTGCGTAACGCACTTTGGTCTGACCATAGCCTAAGCGCTTTCTGTTCCGCGTTCCACATTCCACACCCTGCGTGCTAGGTAAACGCAACTTTAAGCGTGCTACGAGGGGACTTTAAGAAAGCAGGACTCGGTACAGTCAAATCAAGAATGGATCAGAGGAAGCTAAAGATTTTGGCTGAGGACAAACACAGTAGGCAAAACCAAAAGCGAATAAGACTGATTGCAGCTGTAGGATATTTCCACTATTACAGCTGTAGAATATAGTAATCATCTGATGGCAAGTCTACTACTGATTTGATAGAAAATGAAATATGGGTTCGACTAACGTGTTTTTTATCGTCTTAGATGGTGTCTACTGCAGCAGCGGTAGCTACTCTAATGGGCGCGCTGACTCGGTGTGCATTTACTTGTGGTGGTCACATTGAACACGCACAAACAACCTGTATCTATGCACACCAACCTGAAGTTATGCGCACCAACCTGTAGTTATGTGCACCAACCTGTAGTTATGTGCACCAACCTGTAGTTATGCATACCAACCTGTAGTTATGTGCACCAAGCTGTAGTTATGTGCACCAACTAGTATCAACTGGCAATAACCCGCACCAACCAACACCAATCTATATCAAGCCGCACCAACCGAGCACCAACTCGCAAACTTGCAAAAAACTGCACCAATCACACTAACCCACACGAATCAGCACCAAGGACTATAAACGCACACCAACCAACGCCAACCTGGACCAATCAGCACAAACATACACCAAACGGCACCAACCTACACGATCCTGCACAAATCAGCATCAACCAACATCAACCCACACCAACCTGTACCAACGAACACGAAGCGGGACCAACCAACAGCAGAATGGACCAACCAACACAAACCTGGACAAATCAACACCGAATTTCACCAACCAACACCCACCAACACCAACCAGCCCCAACTCACACCAACCAGCACCACATTACACCAAACCGCACCAATATGCACCAACCTGCACAAAGCCACACGACCCCGTACAAACCACCACCAATTAACACCAACCGCAGCTACCCACACCAACCAATACCAACCTGGACCAACTAACACCAATATGCACCAAACCTCATCAGCATGCACCAATCTACACCAAACCACACCAATCCACACCAACCTGTACAAACGAACACTAACCTGAACCATGCCCGCACAAACATGCACCAACTCACACGAACTTGCAAAAAACTGAACCAACCCACACCAACGAAACCAACCTGAACCAATCAACAGCAAAATGGACAAACCAGCACCAACCTGCACCAACGAGAATCAACATGGACCAACCAGCCCCAACCCACACCAACCCACGCCAAAACACACCAACTCACACAACCAGCACACCACTACACAAAACTACACCAAACGGGACCAACCAGCACCATCGTGCACTAAACCACACCAATCCATACATACAAACACCAACCAACACTAACACACACCAACTAACACCAACCTGGACCAACCAACCTCTATCCCCACCAACCACCACCAGCCACCACCAATCTACACTTAGGACCAACACACACACAAACCAGCACCAAGCAACACCACACCCACACCAAACAGCATCAATCTGAACCAACAAGAATTAACTTGCACCAAAGGGCACCAACCCACATCAACCCACACCAACCTTGACCAACCAATACCAAAATGGTCCAAACAGCACCAGCCTAGCCAACCTGCACCAACCAATACTAACCAGCACCAACCAGCCCCTACTCACACAAACACACACTAACCCACGCCAACCAGCACCGCACTGCACAAACCCGCACCAACCGGCACCAACCAACACCAACCCACACCAAGCCACACAAACCAACACCAATTTAGACAAACCATCACCAACTCAGACAAACCAACACCAACTCAGACAAACCAACACCAATCCACACCATCCACTACCAACAACCAACAACCAACAACCTGCACCAACCTACACCAACCCGCACAAACACGCACCAATCTATACCAAACCACACTAGCCCACACGAATCCGAACCAACCTGCACCAGCCAGAACAAACTAGTGCCAACCTTCACCAAACCGCAACAAGCTACACCAACCCGCACAACCCGCACCTGGTCTTGGTTCTGAGGACATTTTCTACATAGATACTTGGCAATTCACTTACGATGTACGTGGACGCAAACCTGTCACAAAACCGTTTTGTGACAGGTTTGCGTCCACGTAAATCGTAAGTAAACTGCCGAAATATACTCAACTGATAATATGGCTGGGAAAACTTGTCCTCTGTGCAATATCTGGCATGTTAAAGACACATAATCAATACTGGTTCAGCAGTTATCTAAGGGACCTTTCCAGTTTTAGCTATGCCCGCATCTCTAGCTAAGCCCCATCCACATGTTGAGATCGATCGATCCCTGAACTCCCTGACTATCAATTTCCAGGAAATTCACAACTTAAGCCAAAAATGTGGTTGCAATGCAACCAGGAAGCTCGACTTTACGACTTTGCATGAACTATGAAGGTTGACTTCAATTATAAAATAATTATAGAAGGCCTTATCAATAAGAGGCCCAAGGCCTGTAACGCTAACCTGGACCATTAGGAGTTCACCCATTTGCAGTTAAATATCGGTAGACATGATGGATAACTTTCGAAAAAATCCAAGATAGTCACCAAAGAAATTGACCAATCAAAATTCTCGTTTAATATGTTTGAAGCCTGTCGCCACAGGATCATTCCACCAAAGTTTGGTGAAATTGGACCACTAATTAAGGGGTAGCGTTTTAAATGGGTCTGGAAAGATTTCAAAAAATCCAATGGTCACTAAAAAATTTACTAACCAAAATTCCGAATAGACGTTCTAGAGCCTATCACTATAGAATCCTTCGAGCCAAATTTGGATAAAATCCACCAAGCAATTATGGAGAAGATGCATTTAAAAAATTTCCGTTAAATTTTTCATAAATTGGCCCATTAGAATTCTGAATAGATGTTCTGGAGCCTACCCTGATAGGGTCTGTCTAGACAACTAGGGTTTAAATCTTTCAAGCCGTTAATGATGAGCAGGGTTTAAACAATTTACGGCAAATTTTTCACAAAATCAAAGGTTTTCACCAACAAACCTGCCCGATCACAATTCGGTATATAACTCCTGAAGTATAGCCCCATACGGTCATTCCAGCCAAAGTAAGTTTAAATCTGCAGATCGGGTTAATAAGGCGTGGAGTTTTGACATTTTCCGGCAAATCTTTCATAAAATCAAAGGTTTTCACACAAATAAATTGACTAATCAAAATTCTGTGTACAAATTCTGATGCCTAGCCCCATAGGGTCCATCCAGCCAAATTATGTTGAAATCGGCCAAGCGGTTAATGATGAGTAGCGTTTTTAAACAAAGATTGACGGATGGATGACGGATGGCAGACGATCACCATGCATATCAGTGACCCTGAACTTTGACCTTTTGACCAAAACATCATTGTCTGATGCCGTGTCATTATAAGGAAGCATGTGTCCAAGTTTGGGTCCAGTATGATTAACCAAACCTGAGATATAAAAAGAAAAGTCGAACTAAACGGAAAATGTTAATGTTGAAAATAATTAGGGTTTTACCAAGATCACAATGACCTTGGACCGTTTGACCTCAACGTAATTGTGTGATGTCAGGTTCATTATAAGGAGGCATGTGTCCAAGTTTGGCTCCAATATGATTAACCAAACCAGAGATATAAACAGAAAAGTTGAGCTAAACAGAAAATGTTAATGTTGAGAAAACAAGGTTTTTACCATGGTCACAGTGACCTTGATCTTTTGACCCCAACGGCATCCCGATATGCCGGATCACTATAAGGAAGCTGCTGAAGGATGTGCTCAAGTTTGGGTCCAACACGATTAACCAAACCGGAGATATAAACAGAAAAGTTGAGCTGAACGCAAATTGGATGACGCCGCCACCGCCACCGTCGCCGGACGACGTTAATGGCATCTCATTAGTTTGGTTTACTACTGTAAGGGAATTAGCTGACGTTGGCGTGGATTAGATTACTGTACGATGTGAAACACCAATGCGTTTTATCCAAAAGACAAAACCTCAGTAATGATTATGACGTCATTAATCAAATGATTACCGGATATTTTATTTTGCCAAAATGCTTAACCCAAAATGAAAACGATAGAATAGATGTCTAGGGGTATCTAAATGATTTCCATTATCAATGGTTAACCCTTTTATTCGAATGAAAGCTTATGGGACCGATTTGAGGTGAATTCCAACACTTCCTTATCTTGGCTCGACGTATGGAAGAGTAATCTGCATTAGCATTTGAACTTTAACCTATTGATTCAAAATATAGTGGTAATTAAGAGGAAATAAACAAAGACATATTTGAAAAATATTATTCATTCATTCTTGCCTACTTTCTGATCTGTTGTAAAATTATAGCAGTATTGTACAGTTGACATGATTGATACAATTGATATATTATATGAATATAAAATGATTCTGTTGAAAGAGGATTTCAAAATTATAACTACTGAAACCCTCAATGTCTTACGTTGAATAGTCATAAACTAATTTGACCCAAAACATGAACTCCAATCCTTGAAGTCATATCTAGATCGAAACGACCATTATCGATCCAACGGATTGATCCAATCCATGCTCTTCCTTTGAGTTTTGATAACAATCACATCAAATCGATTTTTCGATCCGATGTCATTTATATCAATCCTCAAAGAATATCACAGCCGATTTAGTTCACTTCAGAAATCATAAATGCTCAAAATTAATATAAGATGAGATCGGGGTACACCCACTATCCAAGTTGAAAATGATCCCCATTCGATCTGATCCATAAGACCACTATCGACTACTGAATCATTTAGAACCTGGGATGGATATTGACCATCAGATAATCCCCAGAGTTTATGGCAGCATGTATGATTTATGTCGATAAACTTAACACTTAACGGTTCTTGGTTCAGAATTTAACCTTGAAAATATTAACCCAATTACTGTGTTAATAGTTATGACAGCAATCAATATAAAATTTTCATATAATAAATCAATAATATACGACCTGAATGTAGTATAGCTGTTGTAAATGCTCAATGGAAACAGTCATTTCTTTGTGGCTTGAAGACGAAAGGGTCCTGCGGACGAATGATCACAATACGAATTCTGATATCGTATTGAAGACGACGGAATGATGTGGGTGCACCCAGACGAACGCGTAACGCAAAAATAGCCGCCAGAAGCTAAAGATGTGATGGATTAGCGAATGGCCAGAAGCTGGTTATCTGACCCACAACCACGTTAACCAGGAGCTGGTTATCTGGTGATAGTTAATGATGACCAGGAGCTGGAGACCTGGTTAAGCACGATATTATTAGAAGCTCGAAGTCTGGTCATGGATGATACTACCAGGAGCTGGAGACCTGATTACGAATGATATTACGAGGAGCTGGAGACTTGGCTGCAGATGACAATACAAGGAGCTGGAGACCTGGCTATAGCTGATATTACCAGGAGCTGGAAACCTGGCTACACATGATATTACCAGGAGCTGGAGACCTGGCTATAGCTGATATTAATGACCCAAAGTCATGGAGAGATTGTTGGATGAAAGTTCATATTGTGCCCACAAATCAAAACGTATATTGACTGGACAAACGTGAATTAACTGTTAATGGGCCCTAAACTGAGATGGCGCCCATATCTATTTACGAATCTGTATGATGACTGCTGATAAACTCATTTTTATATTTGAACTTCACAATCGAAACATTCTCTCAGCCACGCCAGTGTATATGGCCGGCGTAGAAATATATACACGTGAAACGATGGCTGCCTACATCACAACTTCGTTAAGGTGCAACTAACTCTCACGAAGGCCAACCACCGAATGCTTGTCGAGGCGACGATTTTAACACATGCACACAATGTATTGTGACTCGTCTGGATCACGCGAATATACAACAACATGTTGATTTGTAACTCCTACATAACTGCTCAAATAATCCATAGAGATTCCATACATTTTATAAATAATGAAATCTACATTGATTATAACTTAATCATAATAACAAATACAATTATCTTAATTCTAACTGATATAAATTTTGTATAAATGTAAATCTCGATTACGAATATCCCCTACGCTTTTATAATTGCCATGAGGTAATTTATTTCATTAAATCAACCAGAAAGCATGCAAGACTGAATAACAATCTGTCTACCTATATTGTAGCGGATTTGGAGTCCAAATATGTTGCGGGTGGCATAAGCTAACGAGATTGTATAGAAATGTGATTGCTATGTATGATCTTACGATCATATGATAGTAACCGTCGTCACATGCCCCCACCAAAAAAAATATATTATATTTTCAAAGACAAAAATTAAACGGGTGAGAGAGAAAATTTCCCATTTAATAAAAGTAAAACTTGCTATTAGTGTTTAATTAAGCTATATTAAACAAACGTTAAATGGTTTAAGCTTAAATTTAAAGAAAAAATAAAAATAAAAATTTTCTTGAAACGTGAATGCTTTAAGTGGAATTCCACTATTTATTGATTTACGTGAAAGTTCAAAATAATTTTTGAAAAAATATTCATATTTTCCTAATAAAATGCAAAAAGTGTATCCAGGTAGATCAGAAGAAACATAAAGCAAATAAAATAATATAAAATATAATTTGTCCATTTGTCAATGTGAAATGAAAAACATAATATGTATGCACAATACATAATTTCCTGAAAATTAAACATATACAGTATTCTGTTAATTTATAATACATCCTCTGTACAATCCTCAACTGTGTAATATGATCTGAAAAACAAAAACAAAATCTTACTGATTATATCCAATACCTAATCGTATTTTAGCCACGTTCAGGATTTTTAACATTGGCTTAGTCAACAGGCCTTTTTACCCGAAATTATCATCCTTGTTTAATTACGCAAAATAAAATTTCAAAATTTCACCGCACACGGATCAAAAAATTCTGATTGAAAGAAAAATCACTTAAAATTCCAAGTTTCCCAATTTTAATCCGTAAATTCTAGCTCGTTAGGATGAATTAGATGCAACTAGTGAAGTCGGGGAAAAAAATCGCCGAAAAATATCTAGAGTTAGGCAAGTCGGTAGCTTATGCCCACCGTTAAAACTGCCTAACCTTAGCCCAGACCGATATTTCAATAGACTTTTTTTATTTTTAAATAAAAAAATCTAAACAACCTTACGAGAAATAAATTGATCACCATGTGAGGTGAAAAAGGAAAAAATAATTCATGCATTGATATTGACTTTTGCCTTAAAAGGCGCGTGACAGAGTGTCGGCTATTACATTATCGCGACCTTTTATGTGTATGATATTGAGACAAGAGGGTTGCATTGTCAAACTCCAACGATATATACCCCGATTTTTACCCAACATACGTTGCATAAAAGTTAATGGATTATGATCCGTGTAGACGTCGATTGGAAAACGAGTTGAACATAGATATATACACCTGTGCAAAAGTTAAGCACCACCCTATTTTTACGCACATGCGAGGGTATATTCATGTGCTATGAAGAAAGCAATAGCATAAACATTTATGTACCCATCCATCTTAGTGCAAGAGGTAATAATGCAACTAGAGGAATGCTGATTATGATGGTGGGGAAACACTGTATGTTTTTGTTTGAACTTGAAAACGAGGCCTGAATATGGCTACGTTGACACAACTGACAACTACTGCCCTACAGTTGACACACGTGGCTAGATTGTCATTAATGGTGTCTGAAAACGAAGTTTAACATCTGTGCACGAGTTTGAGACTGTCATTATTAATACCGGGTATATCCACCTTGTGCCTGGATGACGGCCTGGACACGACGTCTCATGCTGGTCACCAACCGACTGATACGCCATTGTGGTATTCGTTGCCATTCAAGATGGAGTGCGTCTGTTAATTCCTGTAGGTTCTGCACAGGAGGATCCCTCCTTCTCACCATGTTTCCCAGAATGTCCCAGATATGCTCAATAGGGTTCATGTCAGGGCTCCTTGCTGGCCATGGTAGGGTTTCGATGGCATTCTGGCGGAGGTATTCATGCACAGCTCTAGCACGATGTGGTCGGGCGTTGTCATCCATGAATATAGGGTGGGTTCCAGGTGCATGATTTACAAAATGAGGGACCACAACTCTATCCAGTATGGAATCTTGATATCTTTGTCCATTTAGTGTTCCAGGTACAGTCAACAGATCCAGCTTACAATCAAATGAGATGCACCCCCATATCATAACGGAACCTCCACCAAATGGAACTTCTTCTATGATGTTACGTTGGTCGTACGCCGTGCGTCTGGACCTCCATACACGAGTTCGACCATCTGTGGCATGAAGCAGGAACCGACTTTCATCGGACCAGTGTACCCGTCTCCAGGATCTCATGTTCCAGTGTCTTCTTTCGTTGCACCACCTCAGACGCTCCTCTTTGTGGTGTGCAGTGCGGAGAGGACGTCTGACAGGTCTCCTAGCTTTCATGCCAGCAGCATACGGTCTCCTTTTGACGGTAGACATTGACACTCTATTGCGCGTTTCCCATTGCTGGCTGAGCACTCTGCTGTTGGTGAATGGAGATCTCCTAACACGGCGTACTAGGGCTCGATCATCACGGGCAGTAGTCTTCTTCGGTCTTCCAGATCTAGGCCGGTCCTTCACCTCGTTAATTGGCCATGTTTTGCAATCAAACGACTGATTACAGTATGGTTAATGTTCAGCTGTCTGCCAATCTCTCTGCATGACATACCAGTGGTATGCATGCCTATGATTTGTCATTTCACACGATCACTTAACCTTCGTCTTGCCATAGCGGTTCACAATCAAGAGCTAATTCTCTCTGTACAAATAAACCACGGTCATGAACACAAAATTCCTAATCTTGTCGCCTAAATCTGTATGTAATGTTCTACACCTCAAACTGGACTTTTACATAACTGAACACGTGTGCTGTTTCCCGCCACGCACGGACATCAAGCGGCGTGAAGTCATGCATGCATGTGCATTTCGTACTTGGAATTATGTCAGCTAACGCGGGGACAAAAAGTATGGCAGCCTAGTTGTACCATCATGTTTCTACGTTCTATTGTTTTTGCTGGTGCTTAACTTTTGCACAGGTGTATATGTTAAAATGTTGCAAGGCAATGACTAACGCTAAACTTCTTTTTCAACTGTGGAATAGCGTAGCTCGTGCTTATAGAATTTGCGTGAATAATAACATACCGCATGGTCATTATTTTCATTGTCAGTTTGGTGATCAACAAATTAAACTAACGGGTGCATCACTGTCGGCTAAGTTGGCACATGGAAATTGAAGCCGCACGTTGCCAGTGCGTCAATAAAATAAAAATACATATACTGCCAGAGCCGTGCTGGAGTCAGAGTACAATAGGCGTAAAAGCCTAGGATTGATTGTGACAGATGCATCCACAGATAGTCCCATATGAATCGTCAGTGTGTCAGTATATCAGACATGTGAAAGCTGGTCGGCCAATCCTTGACTTTTAGTCTTGGTGCGGTGGTCCAGTGGAAAGATGCCTGGTTGCTGATGCTATGCGGAGTTGCAGAATGGCGGTTCGATCCCCCGACCGGGAGATGGTGATCAACAAATTAAACTAACGGGTGCATCACTGTCGGCTAAGTTAGCACATGGAAATTGAAGCCGCACGTTGCCAGTGCGTCAATAAAATAAAAATACATATACTGCCAGAGCCGTGCTGGAGTCAGAGTACAATAGGCGTAAAAGCCTAGGATTGATTGTGACAGATGCATCCACAGATAGTTCCATATGAATCGCCAGTGTGTCAGTATATCAGACATGTGAAAGCTGGTCGGCCAATCCTTGACTTTTAGTCTTGGTGCGGTGGTCCAGTGGAAAGATGCCTGGTTGCTGATGCTATGCGGAGTTGCAGAATGGCGGTTCGATCCCCCGACCGGGAGATGGTGATCAACAAATTAAACTAACGGGTGCATCACTGTCGGCTAAGTTAGCACATGGAAATTGAAGCCGCACGTTGCCAGTGCGTCAATAAAATAAAAATACATATACTGCCAGAGCCGTGCTGGAGTCAGAGTACAATAGGCGTAAAAGCCTAGGATTGATTGTGACAGATGCATCCACAGATAGTCCCATATGAATCGTCAGTGTGTCAGTATATCAGACATGTGAAAGCTGGTCGGCCAATCCTTGACTTTTAGTCTTGGTGCGTGGTCCAGTGGAAAGATGCCTGGTTGCTGATGCTATGCGGAGTTGCAGAATGGCGGTTCGATCCCCCGACCGGGAGATGGTGATCAACAAATTAAACTAACGGGTTCATCACTGTCGGCTAAGTTAGCACATGGAAATTGAAGCCGCACGTTGCCAGTGCGTCAATAAAATAAAAATACATACATACATACATACATATTAGATATAAATAAATTTGTGATGGGTCGGAAATTTCCAAGTTTGTTTAGTTGACGCAAAAAATTATTCAATACAACTATGTTATGATTAATTACGCTCTGTTGTTCAGCTAACTGTTTGCTTGTGAACGAGCAACCTGTTAATCCGCCGTCCTTTATTTTGTAATTAGTATAGTCAATTATTGAGCAACCTGGAATTTCAATAAACATAAAAACTAAGTTTTGTCTTTCCAATTCAATGACTGATTTTAACTCTGTTATTTTGTCTAAGATTGATTCCACAGGTGTTGATGATGGCTCTGTTTCACGCCCGTATTTAGAGGTAAATGTCGACAAGATATCATTTATGCCAATACAGCAGTATACAATATTTTATCTCGCGCTACTGTTTCATTTCTCAAGTGTTCTAATGCGAGATTTTTAGCTGATTCTATTGTGGCACCTCGCTCAATCAAATATCTAATATGGAAGTTTGGTTGTGGATAAGAATCAAAATTACAAGCTCGAGACGAAGCTAGTAATAAACTTCATTTATGGTTATAATCGATAAATTTTATAAATAAATTTAACAGTACGATTTTATTAAATGAGGTTTTCAAAATTAAATCTTATAACAGTTTGTTAACCTAACATTAAGTAGTTACTATATAACAAGCCCCACTAACGTATCCGCAGTTCCGGTTAACAACGCAGTATAATATAAATCAATTTTTAACATTGAGACCAGTTTTAACGTCGTTAATTACTTAATTATTTAATTATAGCTAAATACACAACACTAAATTAAATATTTAAATAAAAAATAATAATTTTCGGCTAAATTATTTGCGTTCTTCTGTGAAAGCGTTCAACTAGATCCGTTAAATGACCCAATTGAAATATATTTGACGCCTGTCAGAGGTTTTGTTACGCGCGTGCCGTCGTGACAACAACTAACTGAGCGCGACTATTTTTTTTAACACTTTCAATGCTGAATTTGGCGTTACTAGACTTATAAAGTTTTACCGGTTTAGAATTATCTGAAACCTGAAAGAAAAACAACTTTCAAAATTAGTATCTACAAGAAATTGAATTTAGCCTGAAATAAAAAGGTGATAATTAAATATATACACCTGTGCAAAAGTTAAGCACCACCCTATTTTTACGCACATGCGAGGGTATATTCATGTGCTATGAAGAAAGCAATAGCATAAACATTTATGTACCCATCCATCTTAGTGCAAGAGGTAATAATGCAACTAGAGGAATGCTGATTATGATGGTGGGGAAACACTGTATGTTTTTGTTTGAACTTGAAAACGAGGCCTGAATATGGTTACGTTGACAC
The DNA here is from genome assembly GCA_034401795.1 of Chaetoderma sp. LZ-2023a. Taxonomy (NCBI): domain Eukaryota; kingdom Metazoa; phylum Mollusca; class Caudofoveata; order Chaetodermatida; family Chaetodermatidae; genus Chaetoderma; species Chaetoderma sp. LZ-2023a. The sequence goes on along the minus strand of CM067360.1, from coordinate 95,540,337 downwards.
AACTGACAACTATTGCCCTACAGTTGATACACGTGGCTAGATTGTCATTAATGGTGTCTGAAAACGAAGTTTAACATCTGTGCACGAGTTTGAGACTGTCATTATTAATACCGGGTATATCCACCTTGTGCCTGGATGACGGCCTGGACACGACGTCTCATGCTGGTCACCAACCGACTGATACGCCATTGTGGTATTCGTTGCCATTCAAGATGGAGTGCGTCTGTTAATTCCTATAGGTTCTGCACAGGAGGATCGCTCCTTCTCACCATGTTTCCCAGAATGTCCCAGATATGCTCAATAGGGTTCATGTCAGGGCTCCTTGCTGGCCATGGTAGGGTTTCGATGGCATTCTGGCGGAGGTATTCATGCACAGCTCTAGCACGATGTGGTCGGGCGTTGTCATCCATGAATATAGGGTGGGTTCCAGGTGCATGATTTACAAAATGAGGGACCACAACTCTATCCAGTATGGAATCTTGATATCTTTGTCCATTTAGTGTTCCAGGTACAGTCAACAGATCCAGCTTACAATCAAATGAGATGCACCCCCATATCATAACGGAACCTCCACCAAATGGAACTTCTTCCATGATGTTACGTTGGTCATACGCCGTGCGTCTGGACCTCCATACACGAGTTCGACCATATGTGGCATGAAGCAGGAACCGACTTTCATCGGACCAGTGTACCCGTCTCCAGGATCTCATGTTCCAGTGTCTTCTTTCGTTGCACCACCTCAGACGCTCCTCTTTGTGGTGTGCAGTGAGGAGAGGACGTCTGACAGGTCTCCTAGCTTTCATGCCAGCAGCATACGGTCTCCTTTTGACGGTAGACATTGACACTCTATTGCGCGTTTCCCATTGCTGGCTGAGCACTCTGCTGTTTGTGAATGGAGATCTCCTAACAAGGCGTACTAGGGCTCGATCATCACGGGCAGTAGTCTTCTTCGGTCTTCCAGATCTAGGCCTGTCCTTCACCTCGTTAGTTTGCCCATGTTTTGCAATCAAACGACTGATTACAGTATGGTTAATGTTCAGCTGTCTGCCAATCTCTCTGCATGACATACCAGTGGTACGCATGCCTATGATTTGCCATTTCACACGATCGCTTAACCTTCGTCTTGCCATAGCGGTTCACAATCAAGAGCTAATTCTCTCTGTACAAATAAACCACGGTCATGAACACAAAATTCCTAATCTTGTCGCCTAAATCTGTATGTAATGTTCTACACCTCAAACTGGACTTTTACATAACTGAACACGTGTGCTGTTTCCCGCCACGCACGGACATCAAGCGGCGTGAAGTCATGCATGCATGTGTATTTCGTACTTGGAATTATGTCAGCTAACGCGGGGACAAAAAGTATGGCAGCCTAGTTGTACCATCATGTTTCTACGTTCTATTGTTTTTGCTGGTGCTTAACTTTTGCACAGGTGTATAGGTAGACAGATTGTTATTCAGTCTTGCATGCTTTCTTGTTGATTTAATGAAATAAATTACTCCATGTCAATTATAAAAGCGATGGGGATATTCGTAATCGAGATTTACATTTATACAAAATTTATATCAGTTAGAATTAAGATAATTGTATTTGTTATTATGATTAGGTTATAATCGATGTAGATTTCATTATTTATAAAATGTATGGAATCTCTATGGATTATTTGAGCAGTTATGTAGGAGTTACAAATCAAAATGTTGTTGTATATTCGCGTGATCCAGACGGGCCACAATACATTGTGCGCATGTGTTAAAATCGTCGCCTCGACAAGCATTCGGCGGTTGGCCTTCGTGAGAGTTAGTTGCACCTTAACGAAGTTGTGATGTAGGCAGCCATCGTTTCACGTGTATATATTTCTACGCCGGCCATATACACCGGCGTGGCTGAGAGAATGTTTCGATTGTGAAGTTCAAATATAAAAATGAGTTTATCAGCAGTCATCATACAGATTCGTAAATAGATATGGGCGCCATCTCAGTTTAGGGCCCATTAACAGTTAATTCACGTTTGTCCAGTCAATATACGTTTTGATTTGTGGGCACAATATGAACTTTCATCCAAGAATCTCTCCATGACTTTGGGTCATTAATATCAGCTATAGCCAGGTCTCCAGCTCCTGGTAATATCATGTGTAGCCAGGTTTCCAGCTCCTGGTAATATCAGCTATAGCCAGGTCTACAGCTCCTTGTATTGTCATCTGCAGCCAAGTCTCCAGCTCCTGGTAATATCATTCGTAATCAGGTCTCCAGCTCCTGATAGTATCATCCATGACCAGATTTCCAGCTTCTAATAATATCGTGCGTAACCAGGTCTCCAGCTCCTGGTCTTCATTAACTATCCCCAGATAACCAGCTCATGGTTAACGTGGTTGTGGGTCAGATAACCAGCTTCTGGCCATTCGCTAACCCATCACATCTTTAGCTTCTGGCGGCCCGTGGCCAGGCCTATTCAGCATTTCAGATCCACCTACGTCATAAGATAAATTCCGGTCGTTTATATTTTTGTGTTACGCGTTTGTCTGGGTGCACCCACATCTTTCCGTCGTCTTCAATACGATATCAGAATTCGTATTGTGATCATTCGTCCGCAGGACCCTTTCGTCTTCAAGCCACAAAGAAATGACAACAGCTATACTACATTCAGGTCATATATTATTGATTTATTATGTGGAAATTTTATATTGATTGCTGGCATAACTATTAACACATTAATTAGGTTAATATTTTCAAGGTTAAATTCTGAACCGACATAAATCATACATGCTGCCATAAACTCTGGGGATTATCCGATGGTCAATATCCATCCCAGGTTCTAAATGATTCAGTAGTCGATAGTGGTCTTATGGATCAGATCGAATGGGGATCATTTTCAACTTGGATGGTGGATGTACCCGGATCTCATCTTATATTAATTTTGAGCATTTATGATTTCTGAAGTGAACTAAATCGTCTGTGATATTCTTTGAGGATTGATATAAATGACATCGGATCGAAAAATCGATTTGATGTGATTGTTATCAAAACTCAAAGAAAGAGCAGGGATTGGATCAACCAGGATCAATCCGTTGGATCGATAATGGTCGTTTCGATCTAGATATGACTTCAAGGATTGGAGTTCTTGTTATGGGTCAAATTAGTTTATGACTATTCAACGTAAGACATTGAGGGTTTCAGCAGTTATAATTTTGAAATCCTGTTACAACAGAATCATTTTATATTCATATAATATATCAACTGCTATAATTTTACAACAGATCAGAAAGTAGGCAAGAATGAATGAATAATATTTTTCAAATCTGTCTTTGTTTATTTCCTCTTAATTACCACCATAATTTGAATCAATAGGTTAAAGTTCAAATGCTAATGCGGATTACTTTTCCATACGTCGAGCCAAGATAAGGAAGTGTTGGAATTCACCTCAAATCGGTCCCATAAGCTTTGCTTCAAATAAAAGTGTTAACCATTGATAATGGAAATCATTTAGATACCCCTAGACATCTATTCTACCGTTTCCATTTTGGGTTGGGCATTTTGGCAAAATAAAATATCCGGTAATCATTTGATTAATGACGTCATACTCATTACTGAGGTTTTGTCTTTTGGATAAAACGCATTGGTGCTTCACATCGTACAGTAATCTAATCCACGCTAATGTCGGCTAATACCCTTACATGGGGGCTAGTTAAAAGCAAAATAATTGTCAATATAATCCTGGGATTTAATAATCAAGTTTTCGACTATTTATTTTAAGTGATTCTGAATAGTTATTTGAACAAAGATTAGATATTTTTGGAGATTTTTCATTTAATTTTGGTGATTTGTTTATTTCTATATTTTTTTATATTAACGGACAACAAATGACACATTTTATTTAAACAGGTCATATCTACATAAGACAGTCGAACGAGTAATCACTGCTACTGCATAAATTAAACAGTTGAATAGATGTATTATATACACCTGTGCAAAAGTTAAGCACCAGCAAAAACAATAGAACGTAGAAACATGATGGTACAACTAGGCTGCCATACTTTTTGTCCCCGCGTTAGCTGACATAATTCCAAGTACGAAATGCACATGCATGCATGACTTCACGCCGCTTGATGTCCGTGCGTGGCGGGAAACAGCACACGTGTTCAGTTATGTAAAAGTCCAGTTTGAGGTGTAGAACATTACATACAGATTTAGGCGACAAGATTAGGAATTTTGTGTTCATGACCGTGGTTTATTTGTACAGAGAGAATTAGCTCTTGATTGTGAACCGCTATGGCAAGACGAAGGTTAAGTGATCGTGTGAAATGGCAAATCATAGGCATGCATACCACTGGTATGTCATGCAGAGAGATTGGCAGACAGCTGAACATTAACCATACTGTAATCAGTCGTTTGATTGCAAAACATGGGCAAACTAACGAGGTGAAGGACAGGCCTAGATCTGGAAGACCGAAGAAGACTACTGCCCGTGATGATCGAGCCCTAGTACGCCTTGTTAGGAGATCTCCATTCACCAACAGCAGAGTGCTCAGCCAGCAATGGGAAACGCCCAATAGAGTGTCAATGTCTACCGTCAAAAGGAGACTGTATGCTGCTGGCATGAAAGCTAGGAGACCTGTCAGACGTCCTCTCCTCACTGCACACCACAAAGAGGAGCGTCTGAGGTGGTGCAACGAAAGAAGACACTGGAACATGAGATCCTGGAGACGGGTACACTGGTCCGATGAAAGTCGGTTCCTGCTTCATGCCACAGATGGTCGAACTCGTGTATGGAGGTCCAGACGCACGGCGTACGACCAACGTAACATCATGGAAGAAGTTCCATTTGGTGGAGGTTCCGTTATGATATGGGGGTGCATCTCATTTGATTGTAAGCTGGATCTGTTGACTGTACCTGGAACACTAAATGGACAAAGATATCAAGATTCCATACTGGATAGAGTTGTGGTCCCTCATTTTGTAAATCATGCACCTGGAACCCACCCTATATCCATGGATGACAACGCCCGACCACATCGTGCTAGAGCTGTGCATGAATACCTCCGCCAGAATGCCATCGAAACCCTACCATGGCCAGCAAGGAGCCCTGACATGAACCCTATTGAGCATATCTGGGACATTCTGGGAAACATGGTGAGAAGGAGGGATCCTCCTGTGCAGAACCTACAGGAATTAACAGACGCACTCCATCTTGAATGGCAACGAATACCACAATGGCGTATCAGTCGGTTGGTGACCAGCATGAGACGTCGTGTCCAGGCCGTCATCCAGGCACAAGGTGGATATACCCGGTATTAATAATGACAGTCTCAAACTCGTGCACAGATGTTAAACTTCGTTTTCAGACACCATTAATGACAATCTAGCCACGTGTTCAACTGTAGGGCAATAGTTGTCAGTTGTGTCAACGTAACCATATTCAGGCCTCGTTTTCAAGTTCAAACAAAAACATACAGTGTTTCCCCACCATCATAATCAGCATTCCTCTAGTTGCATTATTACCTCTTGCACTAAGATGGATGGGTACATAAATGTTTATGCTATTGCTTTCTTCATAGCACATGAATATACCCTCGCATGTGCGTAAAAATAGGGTGGTGCTTAACTTTTGCACAGGTGTATATATTGTAGCGGATCTGGAGTCCAAATATGTTGCGGGTGGCATAAGCTAACGTGATTGTATAGAAATGTGATTGCTATGTATGATCTTACGATCATATGATAGCAACCGTCGTCACACTACGTAAAGTCGAGCTAAAAGTTATAGTAATCTAAACGTGATGAAATCGTAATATGTTAATATTTATTTCGTTTCATTCCATCTAGACCCACACTTTAATTATATAATTTACACAATTTGATTTTCAGTCATTTTGCTGTGAATATGCACCTTTAATACCATCTAGGCACACAACGTAGGCCTAATAATTTAATTTTCAAGCAGTCTGGCGTGAATATGCACCTTTAATCGAGTGTCCGGTCTTATTCTCTGGCTATTTCTGTCCTAAATTAATGTTCCGCTCACCCCGACTATACGGAACTAACCGACTATAAATTGTCGCAGTACATAGAGTTTTTTCCTGAAGTAAAGATCTAGTGGTGGGGTGGGGGTGGGGGTGGTGGTGGTGGTGGGGGGGGGGTGGGGGTGGGGGTAAGGATAGGAATGTGCAGGGGCACGTGCAGGGAACGAGTACGGCCTAGCGGGGCCCGCGTGTTTATATCTAGGTAACACACCTTCCGGTCCAACAGATGCTCATTATATATACTAATGGTTGGTTCCAGTTTTTGCGATGCCCCGCCCATCCCTACTTAAGCTGCACTCACGCTTCCACCGATCTCTGCACGCACTGAATCCCAATTTCCAGAAAACTATGTAGGTAATCTGTCGAATATTTTGAAACTGGTTCTGCTGCTGCCTACGTCACGAAGCTACCTCAGTAATGGCGTAATTCGTTATGGTGTCATCTTACGTGCATGCAGTTGATTATGACGTCATATAAGTGACAGAGAAACTGGAACCCTCCATGAACCTATGTCATATGCAGGCTGATGTCTATATCAACTAGCCTACGTCATTAATGACTCGATTTAGTCCACCGCAAATGCTTAATAGTTCGTCAAGCTATACGAATTGTATGTCTTTACTACTTAATAAACATTCTGTCATATATTTTGAAATTAATTTGACTGGGCGCTGTTTCACCCAGCACTCAGGTCAAATTACCTTCAAATTATTCAATCAAAGGCTAAGCATATAATCGGATGGACACCCTACATTAACTACTCTTGTGACAACTTATGGTTTATAATGGTAAAACGGCCAATACGTCCCCTGTCGGTGTCTTGAGGACTGTCCATTTTCAGATTAAGAGAAGACTGTTTTTGAAAATTTTCCACTGGAATGACTGGCCAGTCATTCCAGTGATAAATTTTCAAAAACAGTGTTCTGTTGACCTGCAAATGGACACTGACTAAGCAGAAATTTAGATCTCCTAGACGATTAACCATATAATCGCCAAGCCGGCTAAAAGACCAACTCTTTAAAAAATATTTTCCTAAATTCCAGTGGTAAATTTACACAAAGAACAGTTCTCTAGGCCAGTAAATGGTAATTCACTGAGAACATATTTGATTTTTTTTAACAGTCTTGACAAATGAAAGGGTTGATTGATAAAAGTAGAATTTTGAGCGCTTTGGGGCGCTGTTGACGCGAGATGGGTTAAATTGACAGTCACAATATTTAACATTGGCAGGCATATGCACAAACACAAAGCATAAAAGGCAGTATATTATTAAGAGTAGCATTGATTATTTACATACGATTAATTTTTATAGGATTGTCATTTCACAGGCACAGGGTGGCAATATAGAGACAATAGCGGTATTTATAAAATATGATTGTTTGAGTCGCTATAGGCGAAGTGTTATCGTGATCGACTGGTAATCAGCCGGGCCGGGTTCAAATCGGGTGATGGACGAGCAATCGGTGGAAACATCATACGCAATCTTCTTCACTCCCGCTTGCCTCTCTCCCAGGCGGATAAATGGGTACCAGTGTAAAAAAATGGGGAAGTGACCAATAATAGACTAAAATAAAAACCAGCCTAGATATGGTGTGAATGGGACCCTGAAATCAGGGACTCGATAGACGCCAATCAAACCAATAACTTCTCTTCACAATAGGCAAATGTCATCAGATTGGTGACATGAAATTTACCCTTTTTGGCAACCGTTGATGATTGGAAAAGTGATGTGCCATGATGGGTGACATAGTGGCAGTAGTTAATGGGCGGGGGGGGGGGGGGCGTTTCTGATTGGCTGTGTATAGAGAAAAAAAGAAGATACATCGTCATTTTTCTGAAAAGTATATAAAACTTGAAAGATATGTGAAGAATTCCTTTTTTTCTTTGACATTATCTAATAATTGTTATCTTAGAGTATTGGTTATAAATGGTGAGAAATGTGACATCATCAAATTTAAATATTAAGCCACGCCCATATTTTTTTCAAATTTAAATATTACGCCACGGCCCTTGCCCTTTTATTTTACAATATATGGTCATACAAGAAGCCTTTACACATTCTTCCTGAGGAAACCAGAAACTGTATGAACAGGTGTCCCCAAACCCATTTCTCCACCTGAGAACCTCCCATCCACTTGAAGCCTTTAACCATCCTTCCTGAGGAAGTCATGAACCCCGCCCATTTGTGGTGTGATAAGATCACTTCCGGACCTGAAACTCCACTTCCGGACTGGAAACTGTAGGGACGTGTGTGGCCCCGAACCTGTTTCACCACCTAAGAACTTCCCATCCCCACTTGAAGCCATTACATATCCTTCCAATGGAAGCTAGGGACGCCACCCATTTCTGGTGTGATAAGATCACTTCCGGACTGGAAACTCCACTTCCGGACTGGAAACGGTGGGAACGGGTACCCCCCCCCCCCCCCCCCAAGCCCGTTTCATCACGTGAGAACAGGTGCTTTTACCTGAATTGGAGGAACGTTGTGAGGGATCATTTGGAGATTACAAGCAAATATTAGTTGATGGAGCCCAGATATCTAGTGCCAAGTTTCCAGGTGTTGACATTCGAAGATTTTGGAAACCAGAATTGGACTCTTAGCACTCTCCTACACATGAAGGTATTCATTTGAGCATTTCAGACTTGAGATTTGTTAACAGTAACGTAACTGATATAATAGTTGTGTTGGAATAAGGTGCTGCATCATCTGACTTAGATACGTCATCCAATAAGGTTTTGTTGATAAAACAAGGCTACTGAAGAAGCTGACAAAATCGAGATTAGCTGTCCCCCTCCTCCTCCTCCTAAGAAAAATAAGAAAACAAAGCGAAATGCTTCAAGCTCAATTGGAAAGATTTGGTGATCTTTTATCCATAAATGTTTACAAGACAATCGATGTTGGTGAAAATGGAATCTGTCTAAAAGGTGATAAAGCACATGAGGAACTAATTGGATTATTTGGAAACTCCACAGGATCAGGTTGTCGGATGTATTTACGTTGTTTATTTAAACCGGAGCAATGGTATGCGAGAGATATCAGCAAAGTGACTTGTATTTTAGAACAGTTGATGACTTTCTGAGTATTAGTGTAGAAAATGATGACATCATGATTATAAGACGTGGTAGATTATATGATCGTGAATTTAAGTATTCATTTCCTAGGGAGATACCGGTAGCGGCGGCGGGCGGCGTGCACCCCGCCTCCCCATCCCAACCCGGACCATCTTATGTGAGTGAGGAGATCGGAAGGCGAGTGATCAAGAATCGAGTAACACTGAAGCGAGGGATTGAATGATGACATTTTTGTTTGTTTTAGTGAACAAAATCTTAACCGTATTTCCCCCAGAGTCTGTTTTTTCATTTTACACCAACTTAAGACATCGAATGAAATCGTGTGCGCACACACACGCGTAAGTGCTGCGTGCGTACGTGTGTGTGCGTGCGTGCGTGCGTGCGTGCGTGCGTGCGTGCGTGCATGCGTGCGTGTGTGTGTGTGCTAGGGGTGGGGGAGGGGGTGGGTGGGTTGAGGGGGTGGGTGGTGTGTGTGTGTGTGTGTGTGTGTGTGTGTGTGTGTGTGTGTGTGTGTGTGTGTGTGTGTGTGTAAGGTGATGAGAAGTGAGCGGGGATCATTCAGGCATTCCCCCATTGATAAAATACAACAGGAAAGTTCATTCAGGCATTCCATCAATAAATACATCACAGAGGAAGGAAATCATGTATTGCTTCCTTTTTCATTTCATTCAGTTATTCATTCATATAAAATAATCTTACCGGGAATGTTTGGAGTTGGAGGGGTGTGTGAGAGGGGAATGGGCAAAAAAATGGAAAAAAGAGAAATTGAAATGATACATTTTTTTTATTTGTTACATCACAACATATATTAACGATAAGAAAAATATGTATGAGCTTTTTTATATTTTTTGGGGGGAATAGTCTCTAAACAGCTTTAAAAAAAGAAGAAAAAAAGATGACATACATCAAAAAGTATGGCAGCAATAGAATCCAGTCAGATTAGTTTCAAAATATTCAACGGTATGATTATTAAATAGCAAAGACATACAATTCGTACACCCTGGAGGACTATTACCCATTTAAGAAGAGCTAAATCCGTTCATTCATAGAGTAATTGATAATAACGTCAGCCTCTGAACTCATAATAAAATATGTCACGTGTTAGCTGATGTCACAATCATAAAATAAAGATAAAATCCATCACGGAAATGGGTAAGTCCCTCATGAATGTACAAATTGTATGTCTTATAAAAAAATCTACAATTTCATAAACGTGCTGATGATTGTTTTGAATATGGCAGCGACGGTTCCAAGCTAAATTAGTTTCAAAATATTCAACATGTATGCGCATTGCATGATTACCCTGATATTTTGAAGATGGGGATTCACCTTTTCAGAGTATCCGTCCATCATCTGACCTCATGACATCATGATCAGCTCAGCGCGTGCATGATGACGTCACAATCATTACGTCACAAAGGGTTCCATATTGTGTTATAGGCAGCATCAACAAAACCCAGTTAAATTAATTTCAAAATATTCAACAGCATGTTTATTGATGACATAATTGAGTATGACGTCGGCATATCTATGACGATATTGATTATGACATCATGTGATTGATCGTTAAACTATATTCATCTATTGGGGTATAGTTCTCCTCGTACTTTGCCAACGTAATAAACAGCAGTCAATAAGTAAACGTAAGATCATTTGGGATAAATGCCTAAATGCATTCCCAGTACCTGTGGGGTGTAGTTCGGATCGACCGGTCGGGTACCGGCCGTACCAGCTAAATTGTGTACGCGCCGCCCGTCCTGGATTCGTTCCCTGAACACACCTCCTGGGTATAGCCATAAGCGTATATGGGCCTATGGCAGTGATCCAGTTGTAAAAAAACGACTAAGTTCGTTAAAGCGCATAGTGCGCATGCGTACGCTTAGATGATATTTTTGATGGAGCACATAGTTTGTGACCAAGATAGGATGACGCTTTTAGTGTACCGAGATGGTACCCTGCAATCCCTTTTGATTACCTCTTCTTGCCGAATCTGGGCTTTTTAAATCTGTAAAGCATTTCAAAATCGGTTAAGAAATGGTTATCCACGGAAAACCCTTCTTGATTATCTTCAAAATATTGCTGTGACGTCATAACCACGTGGACGCAGAACTTCTAGAATGTTCTAGAACATTCGACAACGTTATTATCAGCTACGCGCTGATTGGCTGTTGCTCGAACGATGATTGGTTGGAGCCTGCGCCTGTAACGTCACGAGGAGTATAAAAGGAGACACGATTCAGAGATCGAGAGCCACAGTGCCCATCACTGTGTGAACGTGAGCTAGGGTTAGGTAGGCAAGAAATTTCGGCATAGTCAAAGTAAACCGGATGCTGAATGGATCCCTCCTCGGATGGAACCACGCAACATACGGATTACAAAACCAAAACCAAATTGCTAGAATTAGAATCTTTCGGAATTTTCGAGGGGACTATGGAGGGATGTAACCCGGATGACTGACCGAGTACGTCCTCGGACGGTCACAGTCACCATACGGGCTACCTAACCAATCAAAATCAAACAAGTGCGCGCTGGTGCCTGCTCGGATGATGGCCAGAAGACCAAATGGGTCCCAGGACCCGAAAGACCCCACACCCCAACCTCCCCACTCCCCCCAAAGGGGCCGGGAGGTCTCTGACCTAAAGCCCCCCCTTGGGTGCATCAGGTCATAAGACCGTACACACCTCCCCCGACCCAACACCTACCCCATCCCTTACCCACCCCTGTTAGGTCCAGGTTAGGCCATCCCCATTACACACGCCCAAGCATGAGGAGCTACAAAAAAAGCCATGGAAAAGAACAGCAACATGAGACAAAATCGAGAGACAACGATCAACACACACATACACACAGAGAGAGACACAAGCTAATGCACAAACCGACGTCACAAGAATTCACAAGAATTCAACAGAAACCATAAAGGCCAGGCGTGAGTCTAGACCCTAGCATTGGGAACTAGCATATAAACGCCTCAAATATTACAACACACACACACACACGAGATCGAGAGCATCCTCGGCCAGAGGACGAACAGGTTGGACCTGTACCAGCTACTATCAGCGTGACAGACCATACGCATATTACTTCGCTTTCTGTCGGTTTTTCTCCCGTAGCTAGCAGTTACCCAACCCACCGCACTAATACAATTTTGTAACTCCCTACTTGCGGGAGCAATTTGGAACTTTCTATTATTGTTCACGAGTAATAAGATCTACTTCGGAACACGAACTTGCGGTGAGGCCTTTACGGCCTGAATATGTGATTCTACAGATGTAGAGGCAGCGATGTTCTTTGGTGGATGACTCGCCGGATCTGCCGGCCACGCCAAAAAGTGGTATATCAACCGTCCCCGCACTGATGTCGTGCAGGTTCTTCTAACTTTCGACCGCAGCAAGTACACTTTGCCTGGTGCGTCTTCAGAGCTGACTGACGTACCCAGCACCGTTATGCTTTGTTTTGTATCCTCATCTGCATTTAACAACCCCCGCTTGTGATCGGGTTATTGTCAACTTCCATCCGTGCCATCGGTGTACGGGAACTTTCTTCACAGCAGTAATGCTATTGTATCTCTTGCTGACTACTCGTTAGACATTCCATTGTGCTTACAGTCCTTCAGTGATCCTCTCCCGCCATGAAGCTTTCTTGCGGGAATCCTGTTTTCAGGAACTAACCTGCAGGAACTTTCCAGCTTCAAGAGAATGTATCAACTCACGTCAACTAAAGGATGACGTATCAATTTCAGTAACACGATAGCCTAACTTAAGAATGGCTACCGAGTATTCAAGTAACTGTACTTAACATTTTAATTATGGGTGGGGTGTGTGTGTGTGTGTGTGTGTGTGTGTGTGTGTGTGTGTGTGTGTGTGTGTGTGTGTAAGGTGATGAGAAGTGAGCGGGGATCATTCAGGCATTCCCCCATTGATAAAATACAACAGGAAAGTTCATTCAGGCATTCCATCAATAAATACATCACAGAGGAAGGAAATCATGTATTGCTTCCTTTTTCATTTCATTCAGTTATTCATTCATATAAAATAATCTTACCGGGAATGTTTGGAGTTGGAGGGGTGTGTGAGAGGGGAATGGGCAAAAAAATGGAAAAAAGAGAAATTGAAATGATACATTTTTTTTATTTGTTACATCACAACATATATTAACGATAAGAAAAATATGTATGAGCTTTTTTATATTTTTTGGGGGGAATAGTCTCTAAACAGCTTTAAAAAAAGAAGAAAAAAAGATGACATACATCAAAAAGTATGGCAGCAATAGAATCCAGTCAGATTAGTTTCAAAATATTCAACGGTATGATTATTAAATAGCAAAGACATACAATTCGTACACCCTGGAGGACTATTACCCATTTAAGAAGAGCTAAATCCGTTCATTCATAGAGTAATTGATAATAACGTCAGCCTCTGAACTCATAATAAAATATGTCACGTGTTAGCTGATGTCACAATCATAAAATAAAGATAAAATCCATCACGGAAATGGGTAAGTCCCTCATGAATGTACAAATTGTATGTCTTATAAAAAAATCTACAATTTCATAAACGTGCTGATGATTGTTTTGAATATGGCAGCGACGGTTCCAAGCTAAATTAGTTTCAAAATATTCAACATGTATGCGCATTGCATGATTACCCTGATATTTTGAAGATGGGGATTCACCTTTTCAGAGTATCCGTCCATCATCTGACCTCATGACATCATGATCAGCTCAGCGCGTGCATGATGACGTCACAATCATTACGTCACAAAGGGTTCCATATTGTGTTATAGGCAGCATCAACAAAACCCAGTTAAATTAATTTCAAAATATTCAACAGCATGTTTATTGATGACATAATTGAGTATGACGTCGGCATATCTATGACGATATTGATTATGACATCATGTGATTGATCGTTAAACTATATTCATCTATTGGGGTATAGTTCTCCTCGTACTTTGCCAACGTAATAAACAGCAGTCAATAAGTAAACGTAAGATCATTTGGGATAAATGCCTAAATGCATTCCCAGTACCTGTGGGGTGTAGTTCGGATCGACCGGTCGGGTACCGGCCGTACCAGCTAAATTGTGTACGCGCCGCCCGTCCTGGATTCGTTCCCTGAACACACCTCCTGGGTATAGCCATAAGCGTATATGGGCCTATGGCAGTGATCCAGTTGTAAAAAAACGACTAAGTTCGTTAAAGCGCATAGTGCGCATGCGTACGCTTAGATGATATTTTTGATGGAGCACATAGTTTGTGACCAAGATAGGATGACGCTTTTAGTGTACCGAGATGGTACCCTGCAATCCCTTTTGATTACCTCTTCTTGCCGAATCTGGGCTTTTTAAATCTGTAAAGCATTTCAAAATCGGTTAAGAAATGGTTATCCACGGAAAACCCTTCTTGATTATCTTCAAAATATTGCTGTGACGTCATAACCACGTGGACGCAGAACTTCTAGAATGTTCTAGAACATTCGACAACGTTATTATCAGCTACGCGCTGATTGGCTGTTGCTCGAACGATGATTGGTTGGAGCCTGCGCCTGTAACGTCACGAGGAGTATAAAAGGAGACACGATTCAGAGATCGAGAGCCACAGTGCCCATCACTGTGTGAACGTGAGCTAGGGTTAGGTAGGCAAGAAATTTCGGCATAGTCAAAGTAAACCGGATGCTGAATGGATCCCTCCTCGGATGGAACCACGCAACATACGGATTACAAAACCAAAACCAAATTGCTAGAATTAGAATCTTTCGGAATTTTCGAGGGGACTATGGAGGGATGTAACCCGGATGACTGACCGAGTACGTCCTCGGACGGTCACAGTCACCATACGGGCTACCTAACCAATCAAAATCAAACAAGTGCGCGCTGGTGCCTGCTCGGATGATGGCCAGAAGACCAAATGGGTCCCAGGACCCGAAAGACCCCACACCCCAACCTCCCCACTCCCCCCAAAGGGGCCGGGAGGTCTCTGACCTAAAGCCCCCCCTTGGGTGCATCAGGTCATAAGACCGTACACACCTCCCCCGACCCAACACCTACCCCATCCCTTACCCACCCCTGTTAGGTCCAGGTTAGGCCATCCCCATTACACACGCCCAAGCATGAGGAGCTACAAAAAAAGCCATGGAAAAGAACAGCAACATGAGACAAAATCGAGAGACAACGATCAACACACACATACACACAGAGAGAGACACAAGCTAATGCACAAACCGACGTCACAAGAATTCACAAGAATTCAACAGAAACCATAAAGGCCAGGCGTGAGTCTAGACCCTAGCATTGGGAACTAGCATATAAACGCCTCAAATATTACAACACACACACACACACGAGATCGAGAGCATCCTCGGCCAGAGGACGAACAGGTTGGACCTGTACCAGCTACTATCAGCGTGACAGACCATACGCATATTACTTCGCTTTCTGTCGGTTTTTCTCCCGTAGCTAGCAGTTACCCAACCCACCGCACTAATACAATTTTGTAACTCCCTACTTGCGGGAGCAATTTGGAACTTTCTATTATTGTTCACGAGTAATAAGATCTACTTCGGAACACGAACTTGCGGTGAGGCCTTTACGGCCTGAATATGTGATTCTACAGATGTAGAGGCAGCGATGTTCTTTGGTGGATGACTCGCCGGATCTGCCGGCCACGCCAAAAAGTGGTATATCAACCGTCCCCGCACTGATGTCGTGCAGGTTCTTCTAACTTTCGACCGCAGCAAGTACACTTTGCCTGGTGCGTCTTCAGAGCTGACTGACGTACCCAGCACCGTTATGCTTTGTTTTGTATCCTCATCTGCATTTAACAACCCCCGCTTGTGATCGGGTTATTGTCAACTTCCATCCGTGCCATCGGTGTACGGGAACTTTCTTCACAGCAGTAATGCTATTGTATCTCTTGCTGACTACTCGTTAGACATTCCATTGTGCTTACAGTCCTTCAGTGATCCTCTCCCGCCATGAAGCTTTCTTGCGGGAATCCTGTTTTCAGGAACTAACCTGCAGGAACTTTCCAGCTTCAAGAGAATGTATCAACTCACGTCAACTAAAGGATGACGTATCAATTTCAGTAACACGATAGCCTAACTTAAGAATGGCTACCGAGTATTCAAGTAACTGTACTTAACATTTTAATTATTCCGCTAAATGTACCTTTCTTGTATCCATAAAAAAGGTCCCGATGACTAAAAAGTACCGTAACGGTCTTAGGACTGCTAGTTATAATTTCTGTATATGTTTATAGTTATTATAATTTTCTGTAAGGTGTTTTCACTAACCGCACCGTAGTAGGTTCGTTAACCTGTACTAAGATATATAATTCCGATCAATTAATACTGTATTGATGTTCTGGTTAGTTTATATATCTATATATATATATATATATATATATATATATATATATATATATATATATATATATATATATATATATATATATATATATATATATATATATATATATATATATATATATATATATATATATATATATATATATATATAAGTATATAAATAGATATTCCATTGTGATTACAGTCCTGAGCAATTTGCTCCCGCCATGAACTTTTTGCGGGAATCCTGTTTGCGGGAACCAACCTGCGGGAACTATGATATATACAGTATATAATTAGTGGCCAGTAGCCATCAGTTCATATGTTTTGTTTATTTATGGAAAATATATGACTGCAGTGCACGTAGGAAACACTATACAGCAACACTTATATATGCAGCACTTTCACCCGCCACCAACACTTTTTCACTGAGGTCGCTGTCCGTGCTATAACTCTGTTTATCCCGGCATTCTACCGACTAAACCTTTTCTATTCAGCTCGATAGGATAGTTCTAACATGATTAGAGACACTTTCTTCGTTAAGAAATCTGTAGTATACTCTTCTCTTCCGGTAGTGCGATAATCTAGCCCCGCACTCCGGTAAGACTCATAGCTCTAAGATTTTGTCTCTCTTCATGTTCCACTCAGCCTTGTGGCTTCTTAATTTGGATGTCCCTATCTGCACCATAGGCTGATCCGACTCTGGGAAACTGTTGGGCTTTCCGAGCGGTGATGGCCAGGGTGTGGTGTCACATACATTCCCCTTGTATCTTCGGATACTTAGTAGTTAGCACTTTTGCCAATGTAGGAAAGCACTGAGAACACATATCTTAATTATTATTTTATTTGCTGAACAATCCTCCCACACCGCAGTACAAAACTGGGCAACTTGTATATAAACCTAACAACAGGTTAAACGATTAGTTCCATAGGACCCGGTGACGGGCGAGATGCGTATCCCAACTGAATTCCATAAAAATGTCTGGGCATGATATTTAGATCTGCCACGCCCTCACGGGAAGGACATTTACGGTGGGTATTCGTATCTCTTACCCCCACCATAACGATAGAACAGTTGCCTAATAATGCTTTTGTGAAAAGTAACCTGTGTCCTGTAACGTTTTATGTGGTTACAGAGTGAAATGTCCGGATTCTTATCCAGTTCGGAGATCTTACTAAGTAACATGTATGAGCACTGTCTTCAGTATTGATGTCATAGGGCATCCGTTCTCAATGACAGCCGTATCTAACAGCTAGGTAGATACCCGCCATTTGTGGCCTAAAATAGTTCTTGTCACTAAAAACTAAAGCTAGTTAAGCAGAGCAGAGGGCCCGCATAAATAAAGCGGCAACTACTAATTCAGCATTCTAAGAATCACATAAGACGGCGACGTGGGAATCCCTCGGGAATCGTTCGTCCCGTCTTCACGTAAAACAGCACGCAACCCTATATTCATAATCTCACTAGGTATGGTCTTTCCTTTTTCAAGTATTTTGGTTGAAATATTAGAGTGGGCCCATTTTTGCCTACTACTCTTCTCCCGCTTTAAGCAGTGGTGACACCTTCCCGAGACGGAGGCCCGCGCGAGGCACTTGCCTCTCGCAAGGATTCAGTGACGACGGTCCACGAGAGGATAATACTCCTCGCCCAAACTAGAACTAGGAATAGTTCGCACATGAGGCACATGACTTCTCATCCGAGATAATCTTCTTTCCTTTCAGCTTAGAGGTATAATAACTTATATTAAGTTAATTAGTTAAGTCTCGTGTACGGGAGCCTCCCTTGCGGGGCTACCTCTGCGGACCTACGAGTCTGTGTGGTACCTCCGGGGGCCCCATGTTTAAACGTTCATCTGGCTGTCTTTATGTCCTGTATTTTCGTATGCTCCTCATTTTTATCTAGCATACTTGATAGTTTGCTTAGGTAAAATCATTGTATAGACTTATATTTTAGGTCACCAAATCAAATCTTGTAAGTCCATAGATCACGAAATTGCTATGGATAGGCATACTGGTGACACAAATTCTTGGGATGAGACAGTTGTATTTAATGTTAGCGACGCGGCAAGTCGACATGATACAACAGAACGGCCCGACACTACCCCGCGAGCTACAGGACTCCATTGCCATAGTTGAACTAGTGGTTCAACATGGAGCACACCATAACTTACATATATTGTATAATTTTTGCAGAGAGTTAAAGCGTATATAGAAAATGATATGATGAAAGAGAGAGAGAGAGAGAGAGAGAGAGAGAGAGAGAGAGAGAGAGAGATGGAAAAACTAAGAAAAAATATGATTGATTGATGGAAATCAATCACATTCTCTCTCGCGCGCTCTCGCTCTCTCTCTCTCTCTCTCTCTCTCTCTCTCCCTCTCCCTCTCCCCCTCTCTCCCCCTCTCTCTCCCTCCCTCTCTTTCTCTCTCTCTCTCTCTCTCTCTCTCTCTCTCCTCTCTCTCTCTCTCTCTCTCTCTCTCTCTCTCTCTCTCTCTCTCTCTCTCTCTCTCTCTCAATCGCTGTGTGACCATATGATAATAAAATTTAGTGTTTTTGCCATAAATTTGTCTTTAGCAAAATATATGCAACCTCACAAAACATATATTTTACTAAAGTCACATGTAGGATTGAATAAAAGCATAAATTCTGATTCAATTGTTTCTTTATGTACCCGAGATCTGATGATCTAGCATGAGATGACGACAAAAGACAACTTAAGAAACGTGTTTGAAAAGGTGTGGACGGGTGTGCGTGCGTGCGTGCGTGCGTGCGTGCGTGCGTGCGTGCGTGCGTGCGTGCGTGCGTGCGTGCGTGCGTGCGTGCGTGCGTGCGTGCGTGCGTGCGTGCGTGCGTGCGTGCGTGCGTGTGAACAAAATCTATTCTATAACGTTTACATCGCAAATTTGCGAAATGCTTTCTGTTACCATTGGCATTAGCCTAAACGGACATTGCTGTAATGGACCTTTCCACTTTATCCATCAATCAGATAACGTCATAATCAACTAAGTTAGCCTAGGATGACGTCATAATCAATTACGGCTTGAATGACATAAATAAGTTCGTCACAGATGCGTAATTGATGACGAACTAAACGTTGGTGTACGAATTGTATGACGTTACTATTTAATAAACATTCTGTTGAATATTTTGAAACTAATTTGACTGGGTGCTGTTGCTGCCGTATGCAGCAACAGCACCAAGTCAAATTGGTTTCAAAATATTCAATAGCTTACCCGTATATTTGTCAGGAAATTGATAACCCAGGGAGTTCAGGGATCGATCGATCCCAACACGAGCGAAGTGTGTGTGTGTGGATCCTGACTAGAGATGGCCGGACATAGCTAAAACGGGATTCCTCAATTAACTTTTAATAGGGCCTATTGATATTACAAACATATTAGGCCTATTATTCTTAAGACACCATCTGTTTATAATGAATGCCGGCCTGTGCTCTATAGGGTGGATTCTTAAGGCATATTTCATTGTATGTCGCGAAAGTTTGTGGAAAACCTTTCTACTTTCAGCCTATACCAGTATATGTGAAGGTGGTTTTCTTAAAAGTGGGCGAAATCGACACAATTAAAGAACTGTTTTCGGCAGATGTCTTCATCCAGGCCCGTTGGCGTGAGCCGGCATTCGACCACAAGGAAGAGTTGGTAAGATAAGCGCATACGCCAGTTTCTGTTTGTCACCCGATTGATGTCACTATTTAAACTCGTTTAACGCGCACACCCAGATAACGCGACTTAGTGGGTCGATGCTGGGCCGATACCGTGCCGATATCGAATGTATCTGCACGGCATCGGCTCAACATCAACCCAGTAAGCTGCGTTATCAGGGTAAGCTTACTGTCAATAGGTGGATCCATTTCTAGCTACGCCACACCAATTTTAGCTAAGCTCCGGCTACGTTTTACGCCGTCGGAATCGATTTGAAACTGAAAAGAGAATTTCCAAAATCGTCTTTTCACGCTATCTATGTAGCTAATTTTTTTTTATTTTAGGCTAATTTGACTGGAAGCTGTTGTTGCCTTTGCCAACAATAGATCCCGATAAAATTAGTTTCAAACTCTTTAACAAAATATTTATTAACTTGTAATTTACCAAAGATATACAATTCATAGACGTTCGTGACGGACCTGTCCACTCCGTCACGGACTTGCTTCATTTTAATTGTTCTAACAAAAGACGTAATTTATATTTAGACTATGACGTCAAGATGATTGAGTGCCAGATAGGATCCATCCATTATCCATTATTTTGGTGTTTCCGTTACTAGCAGGCTTACCCCCATTACGTTTTAGAAGCACTCGCCGGCCGGTAGATTTCTATATTCACAAAGACATTCTAGTAAGATCATTATCTGACCTTGGTGATGGTGTGGTCCATTTCAGAGGCGCCTTGTTTGACTGTTCCACTCGCCGTACGGTTCTGAACGTATTCTTCAATTTGATAGGAATGTGTTTTCAATGACACTGGTAAGAAAGTATTTCTGATCATAAAGAACGTGTTAAGTTATGATTACAAAGTTCACGAACTATGAACAAATATTGTCTTTTCTACAAACGAGTTTCTCAATATACCCAGATCCTCATCATCTGTATTTCAGTGGCTATGTACATCTGTAACCGCTTACATTAACAGACGGAACAATTTCTAACTGAGCCCCGCCCATCTCTAGCTAAGCTCCACCCACGCTTTGACCGTGTTGGGATCAATCGATCTCTGCATTTTCTGAATCTCAATTTGCAGAAAAACATACAGGTAAGCTGTTGCACCTAGTCAAATTCGTTTCAAAATATTCAACAGAATGTTTGTATGATTACTGCGTACTGCACCTGTAGTAGTAGAAACATCCTACAGCTGCAATCAGTCCCTCTTCGCCTTTGCCCACTGTGTCTTGTCCTCAGCCGAAATCCTTAGCTTCCTCAGGTCCATTCTTGACTTGAGTGTACCGAGTCCTGCTTTCTTGAGGTCACCTTGTAGCACGCTTAGCAGATTTATGCAATGGAGTCCTCTTTGGCTTTGTAGTTGCTGGCTCCGAGTAGGGCGAATTCCAAAGCTCTTTGGGCTGTTGTCTCTTCTGGCATCCTTATCACATGGCCAAACATGGACCATTTTTGCTTTGCGGCTTTTACAGACAGCGGCGACGTATTACACATCTTGTATAGTGAATCGTTGGAAATTATGCTGTCTGGCCATCGGTGTTGGTGATGGTGCATAGGTGTTTGCGGTGGCAGGCATCGAGTTTGTCTTCCGCTGCCATTGGAGCTGCCCAACTGTTACAGTTATACAGCATCAAGGATACGCAGGTTGCATTGTGTAAACGTATCCTTTTTGTCAAGGACATCTTTGATCTCCGAATCCATAGCTTCCAGAAGGAGTGCAAAGCTATGTTCCCCATGACGCAGTGTGCAGCAATGTCACCAGTACTGCAAAGCAGTGAGCCCAGGATTTTACTTTTCCTCCATGGTTCGCCGCCACGATAGGGGTCGTCATTTTCTTTAGTTTCATCCTTTGTAGATATGTATCTGTGGGTGAACTCTGTTTTGGATTCATTCATAAAGAGATTCTCAATTTTTAGTTTGCTTGCAGCTATTGGCAGAAGTTCGTCAAGGGGTTTCTTTTCTTCATCTATGAAGTTCACATCGTCGGTATATTCCATCTCTAGCGGCATATCCGGTATTGACACTGGTGGTGGTAGTGGTGGTAGTGGTGGTGGTGGTGGTGGGAGGGTGGGTGGGGTGGACGGGTGGGGACGGGTCTTGTGAGACTTCCCCTCACGGATTTCAATGCAGCAGCAAGGTAACAAGTGAAAAGTACGGGAGATAAACCAGCCGATTGATGTCACAAAATCTACAGACTTCACTGACTTGACTCGTACTCTCAGCTTGAGGTATGTAAGCAGTAGTCTCACTAGTCGTAGCTCATCTTCGTTGCAACTGGCCTGGCGTAGTACATCTAGGATCTTTGAGCGTTTAATTTTATCGTAGGCTCCTGTCATGTCAATGCCCATTTTGTGGAAATCCCAGTGTTTGGACATAACTACCGACACAAGCATGCGTTGAGCCCATACAATGTCTGTGCAGCCGCGTCCATGTTTGAAGCCACTTTGACGTGATCCAGTGAAGTCATCGATCTTGTCTCGGATGCAGCATAGAGTTACATTGGAGAGGATTTTCTGTATGCTCTTGAGGAGCACAATGGCCGCAGATTGGCTGGGGGCCAGGTGGCTTCATCTGCTCGGGTAATGCGATAAGGGTGCCTTGGCCTACAGCATCGATGGGAAGGCGGTGCATAAAAGCTGAATTGAGTAGGTGCGTGATCGGTTTTGAGATAATGTCACGTGCATATTTGAATCGTTCATTGCTCATGCCATCAGCTCCAGATGCATGTCCATAAACTGAATGTTTATTAAATAGTAAAGACATACATTCATACAACATGGCGGACTATTAATCGCTTAAGACAGACTAAATCGCGTCATTCATGACGTTATTGATTATGGCGTCAGCCTACCCATGAGGTAGTTGATTATGACGGCATATGATTGATCGATAAATTGGATTCCTCCATTGCACTATGTTTCTAATTACGTATGCAAGTAAGCGATGGCACCGCTTTGAATCTACCCACGACACCGAGGATTATAATGTCGTATTACAATGACTACGGGCAATGCTGATTGATGGGCATTTACTTTACAGCATATTCCTATAACGCAGGTTACTGGGCTGGGCCAATACAGCCATATATTGCACTGTACCAGCCCAGTTACATGTGTTATCACGACAATTTCTCTTCTCTCTCTCTCTCTCTCTCTCTTTCTTTCTCTCCCTCGCCCTCCCCCTCTCCATCTCTCTCTCTCTCTCTCTCTCTCTCTCTCTCTCTCTCTCTCTCTCTCTCTCTCTCTCTCTCTCTCTCTCTCTCTCTCTCTCTCTCTCTCTCTTTCTAGAGCTGGTGGAACAATGATGTTTCAGTGGGGCTGTGCGACCAGTGCCACCAAGATTGAACCACACGTTCTCATCCCAACTATCAGTATCACCGGTATGCCTATCCATACTAATTTAGAGTTACGGAATAATTTATAATTAAACAGTAGAAATGTTAATAAATACTATACAAAGAAGGTGAATCGTTTGACAGTAGAATGAGCACAATAATACACAATATAGAGCTAGCTGGTGTCCTTTCTACATGATGTCGCCGGAGGTACCACACAGGTTCTTGAATCCGCAGAGGTATCCCGTAAGAGAAGCATCCGCAACGAGTAACGAGCGCCAGCAATCAGCGTAATGGTATACTAGTGGCCATGTGTATAAATCACTCGGTATTTAGTTTAATATATACATGCGATTACGACGTTATAGCATTATTCTATGTATAATTTAACTGGGAGCTTCGACGATAACTCACCCAGTTATAGGCCGATTTAAAATGGTTTACAGTTTTAGAAAGCTCGTTTAATGATCCTAATCGGTGCCAAGAACAACGAGAACGGATTAATTATAAACATTTACGAGTACCTACACTATAGGCATGCACTCGCTTCTAATTCCGAGACGTGTTGTCTGGGAAGCTCTGACGCGCGCGCATGAGCACCACGCGTTTTATCGGCCGTTCCGTACCCAGCTTTGCTGGGACGGTCAGTACCCGTCCAGTCGGTCCGCGCTACACACCCACTCACTCTCTCTCTCTCTCTCTCTCTCTCTCTCTCTCTCTCTCTCTCTCTCTCTCTCTCTCTCGCTCTCTCTCTCCCTCCCTCCCTCCCTCCCTCCCTCCTCTCTCTCGCGCTCTCTCTCCCTCCCTCCATCCCCTCTCCCTCTCTCCCTCTGCCTGCCTGCCTGCCTGCCTGCCTGCCTGCCTGTCTCCCTCCCTGCCTGCCTCTCTCTCTCTCTCTCTCTCTCTCTCTCTCGCTCTCTCCCTCCCTCCCTCCCTCCCTCCCTCCCTCGCCCCAACCCCAATCAATCAGCACACATTATATATTAGCTTTACTCCCATGACGAGTATTATTAGACCTCCCATGACGAGTATTATTAGACCTCCCATGACGAGTATTATTAGGCGTACTCATGGATGATTACCGCCATTCACTGCCAGTTTAATCCTTTAACCCTCGAGTTCGTTCAAGAAAATTTCAGTTTATTTTACCGCTGGAATGACTGGCTTGCTTATCGAGCCAGTCATTCTAGTGGTAAAATTTCAAAATGTTCTTCTCTTGGTCTGCAAATGGACATTTCTCAAGAGCGGGACAGGAGCCGTTCTTGGCTGATATGGGTGCTAAAGCGTTAAATATCATATCCTCACCCAGAATAATATATGTTATGAATCTGAAGTAAATTATTCATTGGTATCTCTGCAAGACCATGACGCTTACAATGTCCATGCGCTTTGTTTGGATTAAACATTTCAATCCTGAAATCACTATTCATCAATCTAGATAATGATGGCAACTTTTTACTATAATGAAACTAGCTTTACGTGAAACTAATGCTCGAATAGGTATCAATTACGTATAGATACCTTTTAGCCAAATTGCTTAAAAGTTATACACGTAATATTTCTTCAAAGAGTTTGTGGCATCATGTTTGTAGGCGTATTCAGAAAGAAGGTCAATACTAATGAATGCACAAGGTATATCAGGGAAATAAATGGACCATTCCAAGTTTATCCATACATTATATGACGTCATAATCAACTACGTGACGTGTATGATGACGTCATAGTTATGACGTCATGAATGACTCGATATAGCCCGTATTTAATGCTTAATAGTCCGACACGTTATACGTATTGTATACCTACCATTTAATAAACATTATGTGGAATATTTTGAAACTAATTTGACTGGGCGCTGTTGCTGTAGGCAGCAACAGCACCCAGTCAAATTAGTCTCAAACTACTTAACAGCTAACGTGTATAGCTTGCTGAAAATTGAATGCCAGAACGATCGATCGATCCGAACACGAGCGATGTGTGGGTGGAGCTTAGCTATTGATGGGCGGGGCATAGCTAAAACTGGAAAGGTAATTCCCCTTTGGAGCTTTAACATTCGCTTGACTTGCTCCCACGCACGGTCAATTCCTAGTCTACAGAGGGGTGCGTGGGATTTTTTTTACATAGAGAGTTCCTATATTAGCGTAAAACTTCACAGACATATTGGTCATCTGCTTGTACACTTTGTTACAAATTCGTTGACAAAAGAATAAGCACTTTGCTTTCAATGGATGCCAGATGAAGAAGTCAATCTTCTTGACGGGTTGCCGAGAATTACAAGTGCAAGAGGATGAGGATATATATAAATATCACTCTACATGTTGTAAAATTATCTTCACGAATTGCACTGGATTTTCACAGTGTTTCAATTATTAAACGTTTTATATCAACTATGCTTTTTGGGACATCTTATGACTTATGGACATCAAAGGATGCGTTTGTCGCAGAGTGTGTGTGCTGTTTGGTTGAGTAAATTTGCTAATGTTCCTCCTGATACGCCTGATAAATCAATAAATTGGTCTAACAAAACTCGGAATGTGATACTGTAGCCAATAAGAGCATAATTCGTGTAATTGCTGAACTATTGTTGATCTATAATATCAGCTTCTTGTTTGGTCCAGCAATTTCTACATTTATATGTTATGTGATGTGAATGTCAAAGAACAGCGACTCATGTAGACTATTTATTTGGTGCTGTTGTTAAGAGTTGTAGTATATGGACTTCTGTCAGTGGCATATTGTCATCAGAAATCAAAGTTACCCAGATAACGCAGGCTGGGCAGATACCGTGCCGATACTTTCAGTATCGACCGACTATCGACCCAGCATCGGCCCAGTAAGCTGCGTAATCAGCGTAGGTACAGCTACACATGCCAGAACTACCTGATGATTCGCTTAAAGATAACTTAGATCTGAACGGTGCAACGGGTTGTGGTGTGTTAACATCTTGTAGTGTAGCTGAATCTGTACTTCCAGGTGGTATAACACCATGTCTATTAATTGACACGTTCAATTGCAGATATTTCTTCGTTTTGCATGTGTGCAGTACCAGTTGAGCTTTCAATATCCATGTTATAATGGTCATCAGAGATTAACAGATCTGGCAGTCAACCATAAAATAACATTATGAAGATAGTTCTGAATCTCAGGTTGGTGATGATTTACCTTGAAGTCTGGATGCTTAGGATTCTGTGTGTGTTTGAGGTTTGTATGGATACTGCAGTCGTTTACCTCTATTGCTTTGTAGTTCTGAATAGGCCAATCAGAGACCGTGATCGGGAGATATATGGGCAATGAATATTACTGTATATTGTTTTGATGCCGCTATAGCAATCCCATGCAAAGTGTTCTTATCATCGTGTTGTTTTCTGTCAAGTCAATATTGTCCACACCAAAGAATACAGGTCTTCCTCTAATTAGATCATGTCGTATTAGGATGCCACTGGAATGATCCATTGACTGAATTGCACTGAATTATACGCTGAACCGCGTTTCCACTCATGGCAAATGCCAGTAGTCCACATTCATGACTCGCTTATTAAGACAGTTGATAAGAAGATTACTTGGACTGTAAGTGTGAACCTTTTGCCTGACAGCTAGCACACATTGATGATCACTTTTATAATGGCAGAATCCAATTTCTACTAGTCTTGAGTTCATACCACATGTCTTAAAGTTGTGAACACCAAGCGCTCATCAAACAATAAGATTGTAAATAGACCTTCAGTGGCCCATGTAAGTAGAGTTATTAGAGATATATGTGTATCATCACTATCATCACATAGTAGTGATTCATAAAATGGGCAACGGGTCTGCATTGCTTTGAGGATGTCCCTCCAAATGACTCATGCATATTCATAGCCGTTGACATACCCTGTTCTAATGATAAATGTCGTTTTCTTTTCAAATCACATTCTTTGGAGTAGCGGTAAGAGAACAAACCTTTCCACTTTATCAACCCATCCTATGACGTCATAATCAACTACGTGGCGTGTCGAATGACATCATAATGAATGACATTATGAATGACGTCGATAAGTACGTCAAGAATGCATATTTGAAGACGGGCTATGCGTTGTTGTACGAATTGTATGCCTTTTCTATTTAATAAATATTCTGTTGAATATTTTGAAACTAATTTGACTGGGTACCCAGTCAAACTAGTTACAAAATATTCAACAGCTTACCTGTATAGTTTTCAGTAAATTGATAGTTAGGGTTTTCGTGGATCGATCAATCCCAAATCGGCGAGGTGTGGGTGGAGCTGAGTTAGTGATGGGCGGGGCATAGCTAAAAATGGAAAGGTCCACTTCTACATAATGGTTTGTTGGGTAGGTTTTTTTTTTACAGATTTCTGTGTTACGTCATTGTTTTGTATCACGCTATCAGTACTTTCACAATACATCCTCTGTAGGCATATTTACATGTAGGTTTTAGTACCCGCGTTCAGTGGAATAATGTTATCATCTTTAAAGTGTGCAAGTCACAACTGGTATAACATCGCATAAATAGATCACACAATTGTCAATATTTCATAAAATATACACCGGATCGCTTGAACCGTTCTTAATTAATAACAAAAACAACGTTTGTTCAATATCTGACAGCCTGCCACCAACGCGCTGATCGATTCCCATCTCAAAATGCACCGTGTGTATGGGACATAATCACGCTAATTTCTTTGCTCAAACAGTTACTATAATACCACAATTATCTCCCTTGTACCATGATTTCAATGAAAATGAGCAAGATTGCGATTTTTCAACACCTCTTTTATAACCTATTTAGAATGCATCAGTTTGTTTAAATGAAAAACAAACATGTACCAGCGTATTCAGAAAGAAAAATTGTACTAGAACCAATTGCAAATATCGAGTGTACTAAAGATAACTTCGGCGACACCACCTTCGATATCTGCCTCATTTACTATTGATTCCTATGCTTGCCTATGCTAGCCGTAACTGGAATGACGTAGATACAATCGGCTTATCCATTGCCGGAATTGAAAAACTTGAAATCAGATTTCCCGCTTTGTAGGTTTTCAAATTAGCATTTCTTGCTTATTTCTTGCTGTATGTTCGCACAATTTATATGTCGGCGACGGATCTTGATTGTAATTCAACTACATTGTATAAATGGCTATTAAAAGTGTGTTTGCATATGGACTTTAAGAAGCCCGTTCAGCATGTTAGAAGCATTCACTATCTTCACTATTTCTTTGATATTTTATACCATCATTAATTCATATTTTCTGTGGCTTAACCCTCCATCCTTCATTCTAACCGAGTCTTTCATCTAACATCGCATCAATATGACGGGGATTATTGTCTTATGGATCACAGGATGCTCTTACGAATGGTTCCGTTGCTCTTCACCGCTATGCCAAATTATCAATGGTCGCCGCTTGGCATGAAAGTGCTGGGCCTACCGAAACTGCAATGCTTTTTACTACTATTCTTAGTTCTTTCAATTCTGTCTTGGTGTACCATATCTGGAAAGCGCCCACAATGCCACGTTGCTATGTTCCCTTTCCGTTATCTGTCTAAGGCTACTTCTGATAGGTCGGTAGTTAAACATGAGTGCCATTCAATGTTCTTTCATGAACCCATGGAAAAAAAACTTGGCCTGTGAGAAAGAGTTTGCCATCAATGGATCTTTCCAGTTTTAGCTATGCCCCATCCATCTCTATGTAAGCTACCACCCACACAGCGGCCGTGTTGGGATCGATCGATCCCTGAACTCCATGACTATCAATTTCCATAAAACTATGTAAGCTGTTGAATATTTTGACAACAGCGCCCAGTCAAATTAGTTTCAAAATATTCAACAGAATGTTTACTAAATGGTATGGACATATAATTCGTAAAACGTGTCGGACTATTACGCGTTAAGGACGGACTATATCGAGCCATTCATGACACGTCGTGTAGTTGATTATGATGTTATATGATTGAGCGAGGTAATGGATGCATGAATTTTCATCCATGCATCTAGCACTTGATACAACTAGCGCAAATATATGTCACACTTCCCATTGCAGTTAGTATGTCATGGCGGTAATGGTATCGGTTGGGAAAACAAGAACAATGAATATTGTTAGAATAAACATGATGCAATAATTAGTCATACCTTTAACTTTATATGTAAGAAAATTAACTTGATATCAGGTACATAATGTTCACGCGAGGATCGATGCTGCTTTGTCATATATGTAACCTTTTAACACTCAAATTTGTTCAAGAAAATTAAAATTTTCTCGAAGAAAATGTCCATTTGCAGACCAAGAGAAGAATGTTTTTGAAAATTAACCACTAAAATGACTGCCTCTGTCTTCGAGCCAGTCATTCCAGTGCTAAATTAAAAAAAAGTCATCTCATGGTCTGAAAATGGGCATTCTTCAATTTCACTGCAGAAGCCGTTTTTGGCTGATATGAGTGTTAAATGGTTAAGCGAGTATTACGACAGGTAATGTATATAATTTGGGCTATATATAAATACACACAGAGCGCTGATCATTTTGTTATGCAGCAAGCAATTTGACTATTTATTAGTTTTATAAATATTCAAAATTTTAGTATTGAAAATGCGTTGAGAAATTAGCTTTAAAGCAGACAGAAAACGTAGTACGAAGAAGTTTCAGAAGATGTATACCTTTCTGATTCTAGAAGTATTTGGTGTCACCAATTCTAAAAAAAATCCAACATCACTATGTAACGTCCCAGTACTATATGCTATCATAGACATATATACTCACAAATGTACACACAGTGGGACATAGACAGCTTTAAAAAGAACTAAAATCGCAACATCTTGTTATTGTTAGGAACACCTAATAGCTTAATAGACACAGCAACGGCCCGTTCAAATTAGTTTCAAAATATTCAACAGACTACATGTATATTTATCTTGAAATTTAGATTCTGGTAATTCAGGTTTCAAGTTTTCAAATCGATACCAACACGGTAAAAAATTGGTGTTAGTTATTGTTAGTAGATAATGGTGATGATGTTCATGATGATGATGATGATGCTGATGATGCTGATGATGACGATGATGATGCTGATGATGATGATATGATGATGATGGATATGATTATTATTATTATTATTATTATTATTATTATTATTATTATTATTATTATTATTATTATTATTCGACCTCTTATTATTTTCACACATCTAGGATCCTGATAAAATTGATTTTTCGGATTATTGGAGTCCAAATATCCAGGTTCAGAATGTAGAGGGGGAACCTAAGCAGCAAATATGGCACACACTCAAAGCAGAAGATGATGGAAACGTGTACGTCATTCAAAAACGACGCATAACGGGAAATTTTACAGAGAGTCTAGAATTAAAGGAGTTTCCATTTGATATTCAGGTTATTATTATTATTATTATTATTATTATTATTATTATTACTATTACAATGATGACGGCGACGGCGACGACGACGACGATGATGATGATGATCATCATCAGCAGCAGCAGGGGCGACGGTAGCGGCAGCAGTAGTAGTAGTAGTAGTAGTAGTAGTAGTAGTGGTAGTAGTAGTAGTAGTAGTAGTAGTAGTAGTAGTAGTTTTACTTAGTTTTTAATGCACTGGCAATGGGATGACTTCAATTTCTGTGCTAACCCCACCTACGGAGTGCACCCGTTAGTTTACTTTGTTGAACATCATTTTCCCGGTCGGGGATCGAACCGCCATCCTGCAACTCCGCATAGCATCAGCAACCAGACATCTTTCCACTGGACCACCGCGCCAAGACTAATAATCTTGGCTTAGCGGACCAGCTTTCACATGTCGGATATACCGATACACTGGCGAATTCATATGAGACTATCTTTTGGATTCACCCCATCTGGTGTGTATGCTGTGCCCTCACCTGGTCTCCATTGCGACACTGGCAGTAGCTTAGTTTTTAACGCACTGGCAACGCGATGACTTTAATTTTCATGCTAACCCTGCCTACGGAGGGCACCCGTTAGTAGTATTGTTGATCATCATTTCCCCGGTCGCGGGATCAAACCGCCATCCTACAACTCCGCATAGCATCAGCAACCAGACATCTTTCCAGTGGACCACCGTGGTAGTAGTAGTACTAGTAGTAGTAGTAGTAGTAGTAGTAGTAGTAGTAGTAGTAGTAGTAGTAGTAGTAGTAGTAGCAGCACCAGCAGCAGTAGCAACAGCTGCAGCATCAGCAGCAACAGCAACAGTAGCAGTATTAGTAGTAGCAGTAGTAGCAGTAGTAGTAGTAGTAGTAGTAGTAGTAGTAGTAGTAGTAGTTGTAGTAGTAGTAGTAGTAGTAGTAGTAGTAGTAGTAGTAGTAGTAGTAGTAGTAGTAGTAGTAGTAGTAGTAGTAGTAGCAGTAGCAGCAGCAGCAGCAGTAGCAACAGCAGCAGCAGCAGCATCAACAGCAACAGTAGCAGTATCAGTAGCAGCAGTAGCAGTAGCAGCAGTAGTAGTAGTAGTAGTAGTAGTAGTAGTAGTAGTAGTAGTAGTAGTAGTAGTAGTAGTAGTAGTAGTAGTAGTAGTAGTAGTAGTAGTAGTAGTAGTGGTAGTAGTAGTAGTAGTAGTAGCAGAGCTGTAGCAGCAGTAGCAACAGCAGCAGCATCAGCAGCAACAGCAACAGTAGCAGTATTAGTAGTAGCAGTAGTAGTAGCAGCAGCAGCAGCAGCAGCAGCAGCAGCAGTAGTAGTAGTAGTAGTAGTAGTAGTAGTAGTAGTAGTAGTAGTAGTAGTAGTAGTAGTAGCAGCAGCAGCAGCAGCAGCAGCAGCAGCAGCAGCGTTATTGCGTCAATCTTACAGCTACATAACTGTTAGTAACATTAGATGCTTGCAATGCCTTTGATACTGTATGGCATTCCTCACTTTTGCGAAAGATCGACAGCGTCGGCATAACAGGTTCACTATGGACTATTATCAAAGAGATGTACTCGGGTGCCCAGACAGCCGTCAAAGTGAGCAAGTGTACATCTCACCCCTTCCAGATATACCGAGGTGTTCGCTAAGGTGGCATACTCTCATCCATTTACTACAAACAGTTCAATAATAAATTGCTACATATTATTGAAGACGTAAATATTGGTTCACAGATTGGGCATATCAACTTGCAGTGCACCTACATGTGCAGATGACATTGCAATATTGGCAGACAATACAAATCACATACAGGGGCTTCTCACCGTAGTGGAAAGGCATACAAAAGAAGAAGGATATACCATTAATCCGCAGAAAGCTCCTATCATATCATTGAGCAAACATGTGAAAGAGTTGGGCGCGATATCACTAGCGGGAGATATCATCAAAGAGTCAGTGATTGAAACACAACTTGGAATTGAACGGTCAGTCTCGAATAAGGAGAATGTTGAAAAGCGTATCTACTCAACTCGCAGAACACTGTACTCAATGATGGGTGCTGGCTTACATGGACATAGAGGTCTTTCTCCTATTGTATCAAGTCACATTTGGAAAATCTATTGTCTTCCCAGACTCATGTATGGCCTAGAAGTACTAAAGCTAACACAAGTAGCTATTAATGACCTTGAACAGTTCCAGCGATCAGTTCTTCGACAGCTACAATCACTTCCTTCAAATACAGCATCAGTCTCAGTTTTGAGTTTGCTTGGTGTAAGACTAGTCCAAGCTGAACTTGATAACAGGAAACTAATCCTTCTTCGCAATATCCTTTCAGAAAAGAATACTATTGTGCATCAAACAGCGTCCCGGCAAATCGCTATGAAAGACATCAACAGCAACAGTTGGTTCTCTGAGTGTTGTAGTATCCGTCACAAATATGAGTTGCCAAGCATATATGAGCTGAGTCATAACACTCCTACAAATGATAAATGGAAATCAAAGGTACAAGACGCAATTAATACTGCAGTCCAAGCACAATGGCACGAAGAATCGCTAATGAAATCATCTCTGAACTACTTGTGTATTAACTCATGTGCGGTGGGATCAGTTCACCATTGTTGGGGCTCAGTTGATAATAACGTTAGAGATGCTAGGCGTGCTGCCATAAAAGCGAAATTATTAACTGAATCATATACACTTCAATCAAATCGAGCTCACTTCAATCAGCATAACACGCGGATACATGCCTGCTTTGTCGCGATGCTCCTGAGGATAGGATTCATTTTCTAATAACCTGCAAAGCGACCGAAAACTGCATACAATCCTACATAAATAACATTCAAATCATACTGCAAGACGAAAATCACCCAGACATCATTAAGAACATTACGGCGACTCCTTCACTTGTAGCACAGCTAATATTAGATCATGAAAATATGAAGTCGGTGCATAGTCTTCAACTATCTTCAAAAAACGTAACACAAATTGCTAGGATCACCCGTTCTCTCTGCCATGCATTGCATAGTATTAGAAGTAATGCTATGGATCTGCTTGCATCTTCTTCCCCCTACTAACTAGCTTTTAAATGACTGCAATGTACATGTAAGTGTACGAGCTGTTAATATGAATTGTCTTTTAAATGCAAGAAATAACAAACCATTGGTGCTAGAACACTATAATAGAAAGATCTTTGGTTGCTGTTTTAATTTAATTTAAATCTGACCATATTATACCTGATTGCCGACAACAAGGGATATCAGAAGAAAAAGAGAAATATTTACCCTGACTTCAGGTGTCAGTGGCTGGAATTACAGATACAGTACAATACAATACAGGCAGTAGCAGCATGTTGCAATGTTTGTACAATGCTGATTTGATAGTAGATTGTGTGGGCAGCGGCGACCAAATCAGTACAGCATGATTGAGGCATATATAGCATCGTATGATCCTGTGTCTTATGGGATCCGTGAAATTATGGACCACGACCAACAAACACTTGCGAATAGACTTTTCAGCTTCTTGAAAAACAATCCAGATTATTTATCTTATGTCTCAGAGATCCGGATAATTCAACATTTATTCTTTGTTGCGGTCGTCATCGATGTATTCTATCATTGAGATTGAGATAGATACGAATTTTCTCCTTGGAGTATGCGAACAGTGGAACTTTCCACTGTATCCATCCATCATATGATGTCATAATCATCTACGTAACGTGTAGAATGGCATCACATTCAATGACGTCCTTATGACGTCATGAATGACGTAGATAAGTACGTCACGAACGCATAATTGAAGACGGACTATTCGTTGCTGTACGAATTTTATGTATTTACTATTTAATAAACATCATGTTGAATATTTTGAAACTAACTTGACTGGGCGCTGAGTCTATACTCAGATACCAACGGGACAAATGAAGAAAGATGAGCTCTTGTAAAGTTCAGTGGAAAAGGCAATGATTTTGAATTGGCTGATGAAACTTACCAACAAATTTATAGCCCAGGCTTTGCCAACATTTATGTAGTTGAGTGGGAGAAGGGTGCGCGTAACAAATTGCCAACGCAACCACTAATTTGGTGCCGCTACCTCGATTTTCCCATTATTGGCATCATACAAGGACGAATTTAATGTATTGTTAACAATCATTACCTCAATCTCAAACTAAAAGCCAACAATGACAATGTGTCCATATAATTTCTAGATGTATCTATCATGCCCGACTAACTTGATGCAGCTTTGTTCTGGATAACAGTACACCGCAGTACACAGCAACTGTACAGAATTGCTGGTCCGATAAAACTATCTATCTTATAAACAATCTGAGGCATTCTATTCTACCCGCCCATACATGCCTGCGTTCTTTCCTCCCTCCCTCCCCCCCCCCCCCATCAAGTCAGCCATCCACCGCCCACTCACGTACCCAACCATCTGTCAACCCATCCATCCATCCATCTCTCAATCGATCTACCCACCCACCCACCCACCCATCCATCCATCCATCCATCCATCCATCGGCCATCTGTCCATCCATTCATCCATCATCCATCCGTCCAAACACCAACCCACCCACGCACCCATCCACCGATCCATCCATGTCTGCATTCCTCCCCCATCCCCCTCCCTCGCCCCTCAATCAAGCCAGCCAGCCAACCAGCCATCAACCAACCAACCAACCAACTAACCAAACAACCAATCCGCCCACTCACCTACCAACCAACGCACCTACCCATCCATCCACCCCCACCCATCAATCCATCTATCCATCCATCCATCCATCCATCCATCCATCCATCCATCCATCCATCCATCCATCCATCCATCCATCCATCAATCCATCCATCCATCCATCCATCCATCCATCCACCCATCCATCTGTCCAAACAGCCACCAACCCACCAATCCATGCCTGCATTCACCCCCCTCCCTACCTCCCTCCCTTACCCTTCCATCAAGCCAGCCAGCCAGCCAGCAACCAACCCACCCAGTCACCCACCAACGCACCCTCCATCCATCCACCCACCCACCCATCCAGTCATCCATCCACCCACCCACCACCCACCCATCTATCCATCCATCCACCCACCGACCCATCCACCTACCCATCCATCCATCCATCCATCCATCCACCAGTCTATCTAATCTGTTTTCAGGATTTATCAGTTTACATCACCACTGACCTCTCTCAAGCTGACATTGATTTCCTGGAAGAGGACCGAGAACTAAGCCACGTGAATGCTCAAAATTTCGTCGATCAACAGGAGTGGTCCCTTTACACACACGTGGAGATCACGCGCAGGGTAGTCACGAAAGAGTACGCTAATAGCCGCCATAAGTATCCTGGTATGTTGGTTCAATGTCGCGTGTCACGGAAGCCTGGGTTCTTCCTATGGAACATATTGCTAATTACGGTAAATCATGTAGTACCGAAAGGCATGGTTAATAGTTCTATTTCAACACAAGTTCCAACTCTTAACCCCCTCTTGTGTCCACGGCGCATCAAAGCGCTTAAAATACTATATATTTCAATTAACCATTTAATAGACCTTTCCACTCCAGCCATTCATAGTATGACGTCATAATTAACTATGTGACGTGTAGAATGACGTCACAATCACGAACGCATATTTGAAGACGGACTATGCGTTGTTGTACAAATTGTATGTCTTTACTATGTAATAAATATCCTGTTGAATATTTTGAAAATAATTTGACTGGGCGCTCGAAATTGATGGGCGTGGCATTCAGGGATCGATCAATCCCAACAGGGCGAAGTGTGGGTGGAGCTTAGCTAGTGATGGGCGGGGCATAACTAAAATTGGAAAGGTCCATTGCCAATACTTTTCATGGAAATTATGATTTTTGCAGCCAAGAAGCGTATTCTTTTGAAATTTATAACGAAAATTTACAGAAAATTGATTTCTGTTATCCTTCAAATGGAAATTCATCAGATGTGTAATGGTCAAGAGAATTAAAATTTCTGCTTAACCAGTGTCCAATGGTAGGCCAAGAGGAGTACTTTTGAAAATTTACCACTGGAATGAATTGCTCGGTTACCGAGGTGGGTTTTTTTTACCAACTTGGCCATCAAAGGGTTAAGTTGACACAAGAGGGGTTAAACATACCACATTAGTAAATAGGTGAGGGCTACCCTAGATATTAAACACTCATATAGGCCTATACAATGCTGAATTATTGCCATATTAGTTTCAGTTTGAGTTTATTTACATCCAGATCACAAAGTGACATATGGGGAACAATGATTTTACAGGATTTACACCTTTTGGTGGCTAGACATTGTAATAGTTAACATCATCTTGGTCATAATACATCAATTGCATTATTGTCATTTATATTAGCAGTATCATCACATTCATCCGCATTGACATTGGCACTAATTAACCCTTTTATGACGAGGCCAGTCGTAACCGACCTCTGCAGTGGTATCGCCAAAATCCATCACCTAAATGACTGTCAAAGCCAGACATTCCAGTGGTAGATTTCTCACCAATAGTCCTCGCCGGTCCGTAAACCAACATTGAAAAGGCTAATGATTATATTTAACAAGCTACGTCGTCGTCGTCGTCGTCGTCGTCGTCGTCGTCGTCGTCTTCTTGATTTGTGTTCTCTTGCAGTTGGGTACTTATTTGTATGCGTGATATGGTGTCTGTACTATGTATAGGGTTCGTCAACGTTTGATCTGTTTATTAAGTATGCTAATCATGTGGCATACTTTTATAAGCAAAAATTTGGTTCTTGGTTAAGAATAGTTTAAAAAATTTAAAGAAATTTGGTCCATTACAATAATATTTAGGTAGGATTTCTAGTCGTTTATCTTTTAAAAATTCGCAAATAAATATGTAATGGAATTCGTCTCCCATTCCATTATGATTGCAAAGAGGACAAATTCTTTCTTCTCCGGCGATTCTTTCCCATAGCTCCTATTCTATCGGAAGTCGATGATTACTTGTCCTAGACCTTGTAAATAAAATTCTGTGGCGATCATTTAGCTTTATAAGGTAGTCTTCCCGTTCCCAATTTGGCCTAGATCAGTTATATACTTTCCCCTTCCAGGAGTCGCTCATCTGTGTTTGCCATGTTTGGATATATTATTGGTCTTCAAGGCTTTTCGTTATTCTTATTTTTATTTAATTAAAGTTATTTATTACTTGATTTGTCCAGAAGCAACTGTGTCCTGTCGTGTCTAGTATTGTTTTTATGGAGTTTAGCTACTTGTACTGCGTGCCGTTGTTTCGATGATCTAATAGAATATGGGTGTATAATCGGAATCCAAGTTTTGTTTGTTTTCCTGAAATAAGCTTCAGCCAATATGTTATTATGCGTTTTCTCATACCTATTTGAATTGGAATTTCTCGGAGCTCGCCATATATCATATACTTCGGTATACTCATTTTAACTTTTAGAATATATCATAGAAAGTCTAGATTTACATATCATATTCATCATTCAGGTGGCTGTCAAATTAGTTTCCTGATATTCAACAGCTTACCTGTATAGTTAGTTGAAAAAAAGAGATACTTGAAATGGAGGGGTCCTGTTTTAGCTATGGCCCGCCCATATCTATCTACGCTCCATCCACACATCGTCAGTGTTGGGATCGATTGTTCCCTGAACTCCTTGACCATCAATTTCCAGAAAAGTACACAGGTAAGTTGCTGAATATCCTTTCCTAGTCTATGACGTCAACATCGTCGGCATATTACATCTCTAGCGGCATGTAGGTATAAGTATAGGTCGTGGTTTTATAGTCTGCTTCCACTTCCGCGCTCAGCTGACTTTACAACTTTACCCGCCACACACCCCCCCCCCCCCACCCCTGGTCCATGGCCTTTTTCATTCCTGCACAATCTCAACTCCCTTTTGAAGCATACGGTCCGGCTGCCGTCTATAAGACACTCACTCGCTGGCTTTTTTGCCGATATTCGGTATTGCCGACATGGCACTCAGAGGTACCTATTTTACAGACTGTAGGTGTACTGGAACAACGCGGAGTGAAGTGCCTTGCTCAGGGACACAACGCGGACACAGGTGCGTGCGTGCGTGCGTGCGTGCGTGCGTGCGTGCGTGCGTGCGTGCGTGCGTGCGTGCGTGCGTGCGTGCGTGCGTGCGTGCGTGCGTGTGTGCGTGCGTGCGTGCGTGTGTGTGTGTGTGGGTGCGTGCGTGCGTGTGTGCGTGTAGAGGTGTGTGTGGGCGTGCACATGCGCGCGCGTGTGGGGGGGGGGGGGTTGTAGGGTGGGGTTGGGGGTTGGGGGAGGGGCTTGTGGAATTTTCCAGCACAGATTTCAATGTGGCAGCAAGCTAACAGTTGGAAAGCACATGGGATAGACCATCTCGCTCTGGGTAGACGATTGGTGTCTCAGTCTGTGCAGACTTTCCTGGCTTGACTTGAATCTCAGCTCTCGACTCGTAGCTAGCGCATATACGTCCGTCTGTTGGTTAATATGTACGTCTCTCTGTCAAATATTTTACTTTTGACAATGGCAGTTTTATCATGTGTTTCAGTTATTGATATCGTCTTTGTCGTTCACTACGTTCTCCGTGAGTACTACGCTTCCACAGAACAGACTTCAACTTTCGTTCACATTAATCCTCACATCAGTTGCCTTCAAGTTTGTGCTTAATCAAAGTCTACCGAAAATCTCGTACCTTACGTATTTGGTGAGTATTGTTCCAGCTATAATCAGTATCACGCAGACGCAGAAAACTCCGCATCCCTTCACTGGCAATTCTCTGGCTCGGAATCTTGCAAGTAATGGGACTTTCAAGTTTATCCATCCACCATATGACGTCACAATCAACTACGTGGCGTGTAGGATGATGTCATAAGCAATGATGTCATGAATGACCTAGATACGTATGCCACGAATGCTTAATTGAAGACGGACTAAGCGCTGTTGTACGAATTGTATGTCTTTACTATTTAATAAATATTCTATTGAATCTAAACTAATTTGACTGGGCGCACCCAATCAAATTAGTTTCAAAATATTCACCAGCTTACCTGTATAGCTTTCTGGAATTTAATAGGCACCGACTTCACGGATCGATCCATCCCAACACGAGCGAGGTGTGGGTGGAGCATAACTAGTGATGGGCGGGGCATAGCAAAAACTACAAATGTCCATTGGAGACGCGTACCAACGGAGCAGTCACGCCTCAGAAGATAACCTTTAGCATCCGATCACCCAATCTGTCCCTCGGGAATCTGATGTCATAATCAATTACGTCACAATCATATTGAGGTGTTGCTCCATCACGGAAACCGCAAAGTCGGTTACTAAATTGCTTGGAATTGCATACACGCCTTTGGTAAATTTGCAATTTAATAAACATTCTGTTCAAAATTTTGAATGAAATTGTTAGGTTGCTTTATTATATGGCGTTATAGAGTAGTTTCTGTTTCAGACATTTTTGTCAATCCCCCCCCCCCCCTTTCGACTTATGAAATACAAAAAAACACTAGTTTTCAAGAAAAAAATTGCGCAGCCCTTCGAGATATTCAACTGAGAATTGGTACGTTGCTTTGTTATGAGAAATTACAGAGCAAGTTCGAGTTTCAGGTGTTTGCGTAAATTTTTGATGGAGTTATGCCCCCTTTCAACGTATAAAATACAAACATCAGCTTTTAGTCCAGGAGCTAAAGCTAGGTCAGAATCGTGACGTAGCACACCCAGTATTCGGAAAGTCTGACACTTGCTGTGGCTTGGGGGACATGTCCCACACATTTTAAGCCCTGTTGTACAAACAAATTGTGGTAGCACTAATTAGTTATCCTGATTTCTTTGCATAGGGGGTCTAGGCTGTGGCTGTATCCACAGTGCACAACGATATAAGCATGATCGTGTCATAACTCAAAGTAATATCGTATTAGATTCACCATATGTGATATTTAGACGGATATCGACCTAACATATATCCAACATACATTTTGCATGCATATACCAAAGGCGAGGTTCTGGAAGCGCTGCTGCGATTACAATGGCAGTCTTTTTCCAAATGGGTTCAACAAAATGGACAACATGAAGACCACATTACTCAAACAGATTTGGAGAGTCTGGATGAGAAAATTAAGATGTGCCGAAGCAGCATTGACGACTTAGACGCACTTTAAGAAAATTTCAAAGAGGTGTGTATGTACGTGAATAAATTGCAACAGCTGTTCAAATCCTTTAAAGTTGAGTCAAGCTCGAAATCACACCTGTTCGCATTTTGGAACTCATATATTCATATGGTAGAGCTGCTGCTTGGATTCATAAGAGCTGAGAGAACTGGAGATTGGCAGGCACACCTATCTGCTACGGCTGCTATGGCGCCATATTTCTACAGCATGGACAGAACCAATTATGCAAGATGGCTGCCAATATATCTTGCGGACATGAAGATGCTTCCAAGTACACATCCCCATGTACACGAACAATTCTTGAATGGAAATCATTCCGTAAGTCGCTCACACCATCCATTCAATCAAGTGTGGACAGATATGGCCTTAGAGCAATCGATTAATTTGGATTCCAAAAAGCGAGGTGGTATTATTGGAATAACACAAACGCCAGGAGCTCTGGAGAGGTGGTTTTTAACTAGCCACGAGAGGGCAGCCATAACAAAGGTCACAAAGCAAATGTGTGGGTTACAAGATAGTCACATGTTTGGAGTACATAAGGAAATGGGGACTAATCGAATGAACAGGGATGAAACCGATGTGCAGAAGATACTTTCGATGTTCTCATCAGATATAATGACCAATCCCTTTAATATTGCGGAAAACGACGACAGCGAGTGTCTTCCGCTTGTAAACATTGCAACTGGCGTGGTATTGCCTAGTGAAATCGCCAAGAGACTTGTTTCCGCCTGTGACATTGGTAAGGAGATTATGGACAATTTTGTTCAGGAGCGGCTGGACACTAACACGAGAAGCTTTTGGGACACGTTGCCACACTTAAAACTTAAAACATTTGCCAGCCTAGCACAGAAGAAAAAACCCATCACAAATGATGAGAAAATTCACAATGTGAGATCTGACCGCGAACTATTTGGTCGATTAATTATTGCCGCAAGGTCCAGAGATGTTGATTTAAAACTAGTGATGACGTATGAACTGTCTGCTGTTCCACTATCATTGTCACATACGGATGGGACTCTAAGAAAGAATGTGAAAAGTGTTTTGTTAAGTGAACTAGAAAAGGAAGAAAATGTTGATGGACGGCTTCCACCCGTTGACAAGACAGGCGGAACAGCTTATGTAGTAGATGGCATGGCAATTGTGCAAATGGTTAAAACTGGAGGTACGTCTACATTTGGAGAATTGGCTGATAAATACTGGCACATCTTTACAGTTCCACTGAATCAAGAAGACTGCAACAGAGTAGATATAGTTTTTGACAGATATGATAGACTGGAATCTCTCAAAGCGGAAGAGCGGCTAAAACGTGGGTCATCAACAGCATTGGAAGTAAAGATTGCTGGAGAAAATACTCCCGTTCCAAAGCAATGGGCCAAGTACATCAGTAATCCAAGCAACAAAAGTAACCTGGTTGCATTTCTCAGCAAGCGGTGGCGTGATACTGGTCCAAATATGCTATCTGCCGACAATTGCGTCATTCTTGCTGGTGGCTTTAACAATGGAATGGATGTTGTTGTCATTTCAGCGAACAATTCGTCGTATTTGGAAGAACTTCGATCAGATCATGAGGAAGCAGATACGCGTATGATGTTGCACGCGCTACACGCTTCAAAAGACCACATGTGTGTTGTTATACAGTCTCCTGATACAGACGTGGCAGTACTTAGTATATATACGTATCGTTCGCTTCACTGTTCTGAACTATGGTTCCGTACGGGCACAAAGGACAAATTGCGATACATACCAATACATACAGTTGCTCAAGTACTGGGCCCAGCTATCTGTCTGTCTTTGCCTGGGTTTCATTCTCTTACAGGTTGTGATAGCACTAGTGCATTATTTGGAGTCGCTAAGAGAAAATCATTCAATCTCTTAAAGTCATCTGAATGTCATCAGCTTAGCTTAGCCCAACTCGTCGAACATGTTGACTTATCACCGAATACTGCAATTCTATGTGAGAAATTTGTCTGTGAGTTGTATACCACCAGGGATGTGGGAAAGACAGCTGATGAAACCCGTTATTGGCTCTTTTGTCAAAAGAGACAAAGAAATGAAGATCTTCCACCTACATCGAATAGTCTAAAGCATCACACCGAAAGGGCCAATTTTCAAGCTCTTGTTTGGAGACGTTCATTTCAAGCTGTTCAGAATCTTCCATCTCCAAATGGACATGGCTGGAGTATAGTGGATGGTCTACTCAAGCCTGTTCTAATGTCAAAGGATCCTGCTCCATTTGGATTAATTGAACTCACATCATGTAGATGTCAAAAGTCTGCCTGCAAAAGAACAGATCTCTGTCAATGCAAGGCTAACCATCTACTCTGCACTGAAGCATGCCTTTGTATGGGAGGTGAAATGTGTGACAATGTTCAGCATACAATTGTCGAAGATGACTCTGACACGGATGAGTAACATTCTCTCATTTGCACACGTGATAAATATGTCCTGCCAGCTTGTGTAGACATGCACTGCATGTCAGTTAAAAGTTTAATTATGAAAAATGTAGAAAACATGGGCATTGTTGTAGCTAAGGTATTGCTAGTCACAAGAAGACCTAAGTGCCCCAATATGTACAAAGCAACATACGGGTGTCTTAAACGAGGTTGATTATGTATAAATCTGCGATATACGATCAATCCTTTCCATTTTGGTTAAGATTGTATTGATATAACAGGCGCTTAAGTTTGTGAAAAATTTACCATAGTGAAAATTGTCTGAAAACTACATTCAACACCTATTGTAAATGGGCTTCTCACGGGTTAGTGATACCACAATTTTCTTGTACAACACGGCTCAGAATATACCCAAGACATCGGTCTAGCATAAACCTTCTGAATACTGGGTGTGCTACGAAACCATTCTTCTAGACCGCTTTTGAAATTTGGCTCCCGGACTATTTCAAGACTTTTTCGTTCTCCTTCACCATATATAACTTAAACTTGGTTTATTGCTTGTTATGAGAAGTTACAGATCAAGTTAGAGTTTCAGCTGCTTCTG
This sequence comes from Chaetoderma sp. LZ-2023a, assembly GCA_034401795.1. Classification (NCBI taxonomy): domain Eukaryota; kingdom Metazoa; phylum Mollusca; class Caudofoveata; order Chaetodermatida; family Chaetodermatidae; genus Chaetoderma; species Chaetoderma sp. LZ-2023a. Next base: position 95,496,414 of record CM067360.1, on the reverse strand, counting down.
TCAATTTTTAATGGAGTTTTTCACTGTCAATCTCTAGAGATTTATATCACCAGATAGAGGACATGGTATTGCAAAGCAATACTTACAGAATGCTTTTTATATAAGGCATATTGCGACGGGAGAACGAGCGAGCGAGATCAAATATTGGATGTTGCACACTGGATTTAATCCCAAAATATTCAAAATAAGTTTGCTGACAAATAATTTAACATATATTAAAGGGATCTGATCTGCCACTCAAGAATCTGACGTCATAATCAAACACGTCACATGTTAACCGACGTCACAATCAAAATGACGTATAGCGCTGTCATGAAAATCGAAAAGTCCGTTTCAAAGAGTATGAACTACGAATTTTATGTCTTTGTTGAATTTAGAATCTAGTAAACACTCTGTTGAATATTTTGAAACTAATTTGACGTGGAGTTGTTGCTGCCATATGCAGCAACAGCTCCCAGCCAAATTTGTTTCAATGTATTCAAGACGTTACTTGTATAGCCTGGTTACCTTGAAATTTAAATACTGGAAATTCAGCTTTCAAAGATTCAAATCGATTCCAAACAGGCGCAAAAAGTTGCGCTGAGCTTAGCTAGAAATGGGCGGTGCATAGCCTGAAATTGATCCCTCGTTTGTTTCATACATTCTTATACAGGACATCTACGTGCTGGCGTCTATGGTCTTCTTGTATGTGATATGTGCGTGGCACGCCCTCATTATTAACTTCGAGCGAGACCAGTCTCTTTCTAAAACCATGGATCGAGCGGCATTCGCAGTGCTCCTTATATTTTATCTATTGTTCCAAATCATATTTGGTGGATATATATTCTTCAAAGTGAGTACATTTAGCTAAGTTTCAAGTTTCAATAGCTTAATCATTAAAGTTATCCTGAAGCGATTCAACCAGTAATGAATCGTTAGAAAACTTCAGTGACGATAGTCTGCTTCGACTCTTACAATCAATGACCTTTCTAATTATTTTCATATCCACTTATTGTATCAGGATAACTTTAAATGCTGTTCATTAAAGGAAAACTCACCTACAAAATTTGCCACCCATAATACACCCTTGTCATATTAGCATGTTATCATGCCGACAACTGCCGTTGATACATTTCTACAGTCTATCATAGCTGTCGTTATTTTATTTTTAACCAGTTAGAAAAAAACCTACCGTGTATGCCTCGATATATACGCTCCGTCATAGAAGTACCATCTATAATTTGGCAATGTGCTATGAAAGCAACCTCATACGGGTAGGCTGTTGGATATTTTGAAACTAATCTGACTGGCAGTTGTTGCTGGTACAGCCACACAGCCATAGGCAGCAACAACATCCAGACAAATTAATTGCAAAATATTCAACATGACGATTATTACATAATAAGGAAGGTAATGCATTAGTACGTACATGGCATCACACACTAACGCGTGGGAGACAAAATGGTGGCGATCGCTGTTCAACAATTACGCGATATTACAAAGCAGATAATTATATACAGATAAGGGAATGTGACATTATATGAATGATATGAAAACTATCAACCATAATGCATCAGTACAATACATCTCAGATGAGATCAACACCCCTTTAACAGGTTTGTATTGCTTGGGCGCAACTCACAGCTAGAATAATTCAAGCAACAATCTGCTTATCCATCTTGGGAACATTTGCGGATGGCGCCAATGAATTCTGACAGTAGCAAATCTATGCAAATCTGACGTTTAAGCTCTGACGTTAATATTGACTGATGGCGTAACATTCAGTACAGGAATTAGATTGATTACTCTGCTCAACTTTTACTTATAAAAGTATTATACTATTGTAAGCCTGGTGTCCGATTCTGTATGACTTAGTTATATGTCTAATTGCTGGAAACCCCGAGGTACTTAATTTTGTATTAAGATTTGGCTTATGGTCGGCACGATGGCTTACCCTCTCAATCAATTATACTGGGTATCATGACTAGATTTATATCACGGCTATTTTGGAATATGATTGTTATACAATAGTTAGTTTTCTTTTACAATTCCATTTGCGCATGCCTAGAATCATAAATATAAAGTCTGTCTGTCTGTCTGTCTGTCTGTCTGTCTGTCTGTCTGTCTGTCTGTCTGTCTTCACATTGAAAAAAACCGCATTGGCACACGAATTTAATTAAAAATTTCTTTACCTAAATTTGTCCTATCGAGACCAAGTTTAGATTTACTTAGAGTGGTCCCCCCTTGAGATTAGTTGGGGTAAAGTGAACTTATCAGTAAGTCGCTTTAACAGGTAAAGGCTGGGATTGATCCTACATTATAGAGAAATCCGTCCGTCCGTCCGTCCGTCCGTCTGTCTGTCTGTCTGTCCGTCAGTCGGTCCATCGGTTCGTCGGTCGGTCGGTCGGTCGGTTAGTATTCACTGTTAGTTATTGTTTTTCCTTTCCTCATAAATGTTCATTTAGATGGCCGCATTGCTGTAAGCAGTTGCTTTCAGCACCGCCGCTTTGACCGTAACCAATGATCTCAAGGCCACGAGTTTCCATCAGAGATGAGTTTCTAAGTGTATTTAGTTTCTAAGTGTACTTTTTGTTGTTCTTTCAGTCGTTTAAAAAGAGACGTTTGATGAGCCAGAAAGACAGGGTACATGAGGTATATACTACTACTACTACTACTACTACTACTACTACTACTACTACTACTACTACTACTACTACTACTACTACTACTACTACTACTACTACTACTACTACTACTACTACTACTGCTGCTACTACACTACTACTACTACTACTACTACTACTACTACTACTACTACTACTACTACTACTACTACTACTGCTACTACGTCTTCTTCTTCTGCTGCTGCTGCTGCAGCTGCTGCTGCTGCTGCTGTTGCTGCTGCTGCAGTTACTGATGATACTGATGCAACTGGTACTACTACTACTACTACTACTACTACTGCTGCTGCTGCTGCTGCCTGCCAGCCTGCCTGCCTGCCTGCCTGCCTGCCTGCCTGCCTGCCTGCCTGCCTGCCTGCTGATGCTGCTGCTGCGCTGCTGCTCCTCCTCCTACTAATACTACTACTTCTTTATCATTGTACATTAGATTCAAAGTAGGTTCATCATTGCTGATTTGTCCATTTGGCAAAGCCAGCCATTCTTTTGGTATAGCTCGATATAGCTGGTTCAATAAGCGCATGGCACCTATTGGCCTATCTATAACTGTAATAGCTGGGCAGCTCCAAAGGGAGCTCTAGACAAACTTGACACATGCCGCAGCAAACACCTACGCACCATCACTCTACACTGATGTCTAGACAGCATAATTTCCAACGATGCACTATACAAGATGTGTAATACTTCACCTCTGTCTGTAAAAGTCGCCCAGCAAAGATGGTCCATGTTTGGCCATGTGCTAAGGATACCAGAAGAGACACCAGCACAGAGAGCCTTGGAATTCTCCCTACTCGGAGCCAGCGAATGCAAAGCCAGAAGAGGACGTCGTTGCATAAATCTGCAAAGCGTGCTACGAGGTGACCTCAAGAAAGCAGGACTCGGTACACTCAAGTCAAGAATGGACCTGAGGAAGCTAAGGATTTCTGCTGAGGACAAGACACAGTGGGCAAAAGCAAAGAAGGACTGATTGCAGCTGTAGGATGTTTCTACTACTACAGCCGCAGAACGCGGTAATCATACATACATACACAAATATTGATATTGAAAAGGGTATGAATTCGCTCCTAGGGGATATACAGATATACAGCGTCCTGATACAGAAATATTGTCGCTATTAGAACTTAAGTCTAAAAGACAATGATTTTGAGTTTTATGGAGATATCTACCAACGGATTAGTGGTTGCGCCATGTGCAAACGTTTTAGCCCTAGTTTCGCAAATGTTTACATGGCAGAATGGGAAGACGCAGCCCTTAAAACGTGCAATAAAATCCCTCTTAACTTTAATAGGTATTTGGATGACATCTTCTTAAATTGGCAACACTCTAGAGTAGATTTCATAGAATTCCTACTCACTCTAAATAGTCATGACCCCAATATCAAACTTATGGCAGATGTATCAGTGATAGCTCAGTTGACTTCTTAGATCTAACGGGCTACAAAGACACTAATTTCAATGCATCCAGTTATTTAGAACTCTAGCGATAAAGAAAGTCTAAATTCAGCATGCTCAACTTTATTTCATGTACTGGAAACAAGAGCCTACTCCGCCCGCCACCATCGGAAAATCAAATTATATACCTTACAGAAGATAACATATGAACAATATAGCCCAACAGATCAGGCCACCACAAAGATTAGTCACAACCCTAGCGGTCCCTAAGAGGGGACACTCCAAGAAATGTGGGGAAAAATTGGTGTAAATCTGACAAATCTCTCCCGAACCAAGATAGTTACACTAGCTTTCAAACGAAAGCTTCTTAATATAGTTCTTATAATAATAATCAATTAAATATTTGCGTTTGCTTTAAATTGCTTGGTTAAATATTAAATTTTAAATATTAAATGCCACTTACCTTTCAGGACCATTAATGACAAATTTCCATTTATTCATTGATAATGGAATGAAAATCCAAAAACCGTAGCCGTAATATAGGCCAATGACAGAAAGGGGTTATGGGGTGGGGTCAGAGGCGTCGGCCGCGTCGATCTTAGGCAGCGACAGCACCCAGTCAAATTAGTTTCAAAATATTCAACAGCTTACCTGTGTATTTTTTTGGAAATTGATAGTCAGGGTGTTCAGAGATCGATCGATCCCAACACGAGCGAGGTGTGGGTGGAGCTTAGCTAGAGATGGGCGGGGCATAGCTAAAGCCGGAAAGGTTCATTGGCTCTAAATCAGTTCGTTCCCTAATACCATCAAAACATCATTTTCTGGAGAGACTAAATCACTGACACCCTGCATTATGGGACCGCCTTTTTTCACCACAACATGCCAACCTATAAAATTCATTATGAATACATTGCACCAATAGGACACGGAAAATAGCTCTTACTGCAATTTGATGATGTCCTGTTAATGCGTTTCTGACTAATGAACACCTATCTTCCAGATGGCATGCAGTCCTGGAGATAAAACAGACAGGATCAATTCTTTCTCACATTTTTTTGATCTTGCATTTCATAGGAGATACATCTATAAATAAAACTCCTTCCTTCGATAAATTATCCAATAAATCATTTGGTGTTAATTTGATCCTTTAGTGTAATCAAAAAAGCAGTAGCAGTAGAACACTGAGTAAATAAATGTTCTATTGTCGCTTCCTCAATATTGTCTAATGCCACATTTGGATGTCAAGTGTCCGACCCAGAAACGTTGATGCAACAGGCGCCACGCTAAATCACGTGGATCATGTGTAATAAAATGAGAATGGAGGGTTTTCCATCTTATTTTCCAGTTATTTGGCTCACATCCCAAATTCTACCATGTATAATTGCCACTGGATACTTTATCTGATTTAAATTTAAGTTATGATACCAATCTTTAGCTCGTTCTCTATAATTAATAAGTTCATCGTTCAGGACCAGTGTTGGTTGAAAATTATAACAGTTAGCTGGTGTACTTGGTAACTGATACCAATCAGTGGGAACAGCATAATTTATGCGAAAAACAATCTTTGTGCATCAATATTTCTCATTGATGTTTTTCGTGAAAGTTCATTCATAGAAATACATTTTCTGGAATTTTGCTTTATCAAATCAGTTAGAAACTGAAAGCCATGTTTGACTAGAGAATGTAAATATAAAACATCATTATTAAAACGAATATTATCATTGCCCCAGAGTTGTTGCTTTAAAGCATCTTGCCAACATTCTGGTGGAGATATTCCTCTTGTAAATGTGTGTAGGGCTCCAAATAGCTCCTTATAAACAGTAGGAATTTTATTGCAATTTGGTGGAGCTGTATTTGATAAAAAATAGTCAGTCAATAGAAAAGGGCTCTATGTACCTCTCTATGATCGCTCGGGAAATGCAAGACAATGGTGTATTCGTTTGAATTAGCCTATTCAAAATATTTGACTGGAATGTTAACTAAAGCTAGCCCACCTTTGTGCTTTACATTATTTTTAACTCGTTGTGATACTAAATGGGAATTGTCTTGCCATAGAAAAGAGAGGGTTATTTCTTTATTCTCATTCTTTACCATGTGAGGCATCTGTATGACGGAAGTGGTGTACAACAAGCCAGATAACGCTAAATTATTTAGAACGAAAGCTCTCCCAAAATTAGAAAGGTGGCGTCTTTTCCAATTGCTTAATATGTTCTTTAACTTGGACAACTGTTCTTCCCAATTTAACGCTATGTCTGATTTCCTACTAAAATAGATGCCCAGAATTTTGCTCACATCACTTGACCAATCAATGCCCATTACGGCATCTGTTCTTCAACTTCACGGGCTCAGAAATAGTCATGTTGATTTATCTTTGGAAATTTTAAGCCTTGATGCTTGTTGGAAATCTGTCACTAACGCTTTCAAAATCTTGAAATCGTTATTTGATCTTGCAAAACTGTTGTATCATCTACATAATGGGACGTCTTTACTGGCTTATTAACTCCATCAACACATATCTCTCGAAAATTAGTATTTTGCATCAGTGAACCTCCCAGCGACTCCATAGCAATTACACATAAAGAGGTGATAGAGAACATCTCTATCTTACACCCTGCTCCATGGTGATTAGTTCAGTCAGATAGTTAGCTTTTTATGTTGGCATATAAAATAGTGGCCCACTTAATGAATCCTGGGCCTAAACTAATACATATTAATGACTTTTGCAAGAATGTCCACTCAACGCGATCAAAGGTTTTCTCATTGTCTAAAGCTATGGTCGCTGCTGGTACAGAGTCTTTCTCAACTACCTGCGTGATATCTTTTATAAGTAGAGCTTTTCTAAAATTCTTCTACCTGAGACTGAGCATGTTTGGTCGGAGTCAATTACATCTTCGAGAACTGAACCGAATTTTAAGGTTAGTGCTCTCGATATAATCTTATAATTCACACAGGGTAATGCAATTGGTCTGTAATACTGAAGTTTGTTTCTAGCACCGCTTTTATAAATCAGTCGAACATATGCTTTGCCCATTGATGGAGGTATGTGTCCACATTTAAAAATGCAGGTTGATAGCTCTTCACGGGTTGCACCTAATAAATGCCAAAATGTTTGGTAAAATTGCATAAGGAGTCCATCATAGCCTGTCGTTTTCTTGTGATTTCATGCCTTTCATCGATTTAGCCAAATCCTGTAGTGTTAAAGGTTGTTCACAGATCTATATGATGAGTCAGAAAGCGTATCTGTCAAATTAGCTAAATTATGTTCAGTAGCTGTGTCGTCACTCCCTCCAGATGTGTACACCAGTTGATAGTAGTCCTTCACAGCATTCCCCATCTCTCCGCTTGATGACACAGTTGTACCATCAACCGCCTCTACTAACTGTATTAATTTCTCAATACCACGTGATTTTTTTAGTCCACACAATAAGTATTTTGTAGGTTTCTTACCCTCAGCCTGCATATGTACCTTTGATCTCATTTTTGCTCCATTGAATTTATATTCCTATATTTAATGTATTTTGCCTTTTAGCTTGATCAATAAACCATAATAATTATGACCATCTTTATTGACATCTTTCATTAACTTTAGTCAAAGATCTACTCTATATGCTTTTTGTGTTTTCGCAATTCTTTGGCCTTTCTGATCGAATATTCTCTTGACATAGATTTGAGATATATTCTTGCATCTTCCCGCCATTGCACTATGTCATCATAAATGTGTCTCCGTTCAACCCAATAGCGCCAACAGTGCTCTACACATTTACGATAGCAAATATCGTGCAGCAAAGCAGTGTTGAGTTTCCAAATCCTCCGTTAATCCACTCAGCATTGTTTAATGTGGCGCATACCATATTTTGATCAGAAAAAGCTCCATGTTTAGTATTCAATGAAGTTATGTGGCCTTTCACTGAGAAGTCAATATATATTCTATCTACCCTTCTATGTAAAGTCATTGCCGTCTGGATTAACAATTCAATATCCATCTAGGAAGCCTTTATTTCCACATATATTTTTAAAAATAGTGTTTGTCATGTCCATATATTTCGACGTGGATGTTCTGTCTTTGACATCATCTAATACACAATTAAAATCTCCCACAAAAAATAAGTTGTCAGATGTGTTCTGGTCAATTGTTGAAGAAATATCAGTGAAAAGTTCTTTGCGTTGCTGATGAGATGTTGGGGCATATACACAGATAAGATTTAAGCGGGTGTTTGATGCATCAATTGCAACACAAATCCAGAGACCATTTGTATCAGCTATCGAGGCGATAATGTTTATAAAATGAAGACAACGGCGAAGAAAAATAATTGCTATTCCAGCACTTTAATCATGTGATAAGGAATAATAAATTTGTGATTTGGAAATGTCTCTGGCGGAATTATACACCTCACATTTTTTGAATTTTTGTCTCTTGTAGAAAAGCAATATCGACCCTTTCATTTTCTAATTCCTCCAAGGAAGCCGCTGTTTAATCTGGTTGTTTAAGTCTCGACAATTGAGTGTGCAAATGATCATTATTATTATAATTATTAAAAACTGGATGATTACTGTCCCCATAATGAATCTAACTGGATTTATTTTTTCTCCGATGCCTTCCTTGCCCATTTGCCTACATTTTTGTTGAACTCAGTATTTACTAAATCTCATGTTGAAAAATGCTTAAATCTATTAATATCAGAGTCATGACGTAAGTGTCGGTATTTTACCCGTTTCCCAGTCACATATGGTATCAGTACTTCACCATGTTCTGAACGATACATCGCAATTTCATCAGGTAATTACGAACGCTGTGCTGTGTCTGTGTTGAGACATCTCACTCAGCAATTCATCTTTTCCAGAGTACCCACCCATCATGTGATGTCATAATGAACTGCGCGATGTGTAGAATGACATCATAATGAATGACGTCATGAATGATGTGGATAAGTACGTCACGAACGCATATTTGAAGACGGTCTATGCGTTGTTGTACAAATTGTTTGCTTTTACTATTTAAAAAATATTCTGTTGAATATTTTGAAACTAATTTGACTGGGCGCTGTGGATGCCATAGGCAGCAACAGCACCCAGTCAAATTAGTTACAAAATGTTCAACTGCTTCCCTGTATAGTTTTCAGGAAATTGATAGCTAGGGCATTTGGTGATCGATCAATCCCAACACGGCGAGGTGTGGGTGGAGCTTAGCTAGTGATGGGCGGGGCATAGCTAAAAATGGAAAGGTCCATTGTCATCACATCACCACCCATGTACTTTTCTTCGATTTTGGAATCAGAACCATATTCAGCTTTTTGACGTTTGATGCTGCTTTTTCTGTACCATCTCTCACTGAACTATCTTTTTCTACTTTGGCTACGTCAAGTTAAAGTTAAGTTTAAGTCAAGTTAAGTTTAAGGCTTAAAGGGAATTCAAATGATTTTTCCATTTCTTGCGACCAGAACTTGGTTCGCCACAAATTCATCTCATGCTCTAAACTATTGTTATCCTGCTCTATACTATCATCATTAGTACCGGCATGTTCTTTGCCATTCTCTGATGGTGTTATACTTAACCCAACCTCCAGAACCTCAATTTCTTCTGTATTGATAACTGTCACTCATATTTTGACGTAACATTCAGAGGCTCAGTTGTATGAACATCAGCAACTGCTGCAGTTGTCTCCCGCAGTGAGACAGCCGGCGATTTTCCCACAGCTTCAGATACTACAACATGCGCCTCTCCTCTGGTCTTTGGATAACGAAATTTTAAATGATCAGGAGAACCACATGCTAGGTGGTCACTGCTGCGACTGATTCCGCACTATTATACCTGGCCCCTTTACCACAACGGGAGAACAAACCGACCATCAAGCGTTAGTTTGCTTGGTAGCAGCTTGTCCACATTTTCAAACCACTTACGCCTTACCCCCATTTTCTAACGTTCTATCAAATTGGTACGTTTTCCTTTCGATGTTTAGCTCTTATATTACTCTGTTATCGTGGATTTCTAATGAACCATTTATTTTAACTAATAGATTATCTGATTCTATCTCTTCCACTTTGCTGGCCTCACCATTCACTATCAAAACCTATCCAAGCGGCTTTACTTTAACATCTTCACAACTTACGGTGACATATGAATTTGGAGATATTAATTAGACCCTGCAACACCTTCAGACTCAAACAAGAAATCCTATTCTAGTCGGTCAAACGCCTTCTCGTTATCAAGTGCTATTATTGCTGCTGGAATACAATCCTTTTCATCTAATTGAATAAGGTCCCGTATAAGCAAAGTGTTGTTTAATATTGATCTTCCTGGCACAGAGCAGGTTTGATCATCATCAATGACTTCGCGCCAAGTTTTAGTGTTAGTGCCAGAGTAATAATCTTATAATCTACACAGAGTAGAGAGATTGGTCTATAATTCTGTATTTTATTTCTGTCACCTCACTTGTATATAAGCCGAACATATACTTGGGCCATCAATGGAGGGAGATGCCCTTGCTTAAAAATACTGGTTGCGATTTCTCCTAATACTGGCCCAAATATGTGCCAGAATGTTTGATAAAATTCAACTGGAAGTCCGTCGCATCCAGGAGACTTTTCTAACTTCATACCTTTGAGGGATTTTGTCAAATCATCAATTGTTATTGATTGGTCACAGCTTTCGCGACATGAATCTGGAAGTCTTTTCGTTATATTAGCTAAAACATCTCTAGTTGCAGTTTCATCGCTCCCCTCAGATTTATACAATGATTTGTAAAATTCGGATACCGTTTCCATCATTTCTGCATTTGAGCACACTGATACTCCATCATTAGTCTTCAGTGAGCGCATTAATTTCTCTATACCTCTTGCTTTTACCAAGTTACAAAAGTAACGTGTAGGCCATCGGTGTGCATTTGTACTCTTGACCTTATTTTGGCGCCATCAAACTAATATTGCTCTATTTCATTTAGTCTACCTTTTAATTTAACTAATGGTTCGTAATAATTATATTCCCCATAATTAATTTTCTTATTAATTTTACACAACGACCTCTGAAGCGCATTTTTACGCTTTCGTATTTCTCGTGCTTTCCTGATGGAATACTGCCTTGAAATATATTTCAGGTCTGATTTAGCATCTTCCCACCAGTCTGCTATGCATTCATACGAACCTCTTCTTTCATCACAATGCCTCCAACAACTTTCCCTACATTTGCGATAGCAACTATCTCGTAGCAATGCTACATTAAGTATCCAAAATCCATCTTCTCGTTTGACCCAGTCAGCATTGTCTAATGTGATGGAAAACATATTGTGCTCAGAGAAAGTTATTGGTTTTATCTTAGTTTTACACATGTAATCTTTCAATGAACGTTCTACATAGATACTGTCTAACCTTGAAGCTAACCTTCCATCGGTTGAAAACCAAGTAAATTCCCGGTCTTCTGGATTTTCAATCCGATTATTTGTCTACCAAGCTTTTATTTTCACAAATGTGTTTCAAAATATTATGCGATGTGTCATTAAAATTAGACCTAGAGTTTCTGTCTTTAGCCTCATCTAATATGCAATTAAAGTCACCGCCCATAATTAGGTTTTCAGGCGTTCTGTCTTGAATTATTGTGGAAACATCATTTAGAAATTCACGACGCGATTGATGAGAGGTTGGCGCATAAAGGCACATCAAATTTAAACTTGTGTTTAGTACATCAATTGATACACAAATCCATCGTCCATTTGTATCTGATGACGACGATATAACATCAACATAGTTGAGACAGCGGGACAGGATAAGAATGGCCACTCCCGCGCTATTATCTTGTAATACAGAATAAAAAATCTGCCCTTTTGAAATATCTTTGAGAGATTCATACACTTCAGTTTTTTTAATTTTGGTCCCATGTAGAAAAGCAATATCAACTCTCTCATTTGCTAATTCTTCAAGCAAGTGGCGCTGCTTGAATTCGGTATTTAATCCTCTGCAATTGATGGTGCAGATAATCATAATTTGTAAAATGATGTTTACAACCGCCATCATTAGATTAACTTGATTTGGTTTTTAGCTCGTTTCTTAGACCATTTACCTAATTGTCCTGGGAATTCAATGTTTCCTAGTTCTACCACAGACAAATATTCTTATTTGGAAATATCAGAATCATGGCGCAGTAGACGATATTTCACGCCTCTCGCCGTTACATATGACACTAACACTTCACCCCCTTCTGATCGGTACATTACCATTTCATCTTTCATCTCTGAACTCTGTGTTTGAATGGACACATCTGATTCTGCAACTGACATTGTATCATCATCCAAATCATTTTCCTTAATCTCAGATTCTGAGCTATTGTCTTCTTTATGACGCTTATTGCTACTTAAGTTACATTTGGCAGGAGCGTCATCTACCATATCTTCAAGCTGACGTAAATCAAGTGGGCTTAGCAGAAAATCGACTGAACTTTCCATCTGCTGAGTCCTAAACTTATCCTGTTCTAATTTTAATTCATGTTCTAAGGAATTGTAAACTGGCTCTTCGGTAAGATCATCATTTTTCTGCGTGTCTTTTACAGCCACATTTGGCTTCACTGCATTTTGAGTATTTTCTTGACTTAAGGTTATAACCTCCTCTAATACTTGAATTTCATCAACTGCAGTTACTTTAACAGGATTTGATGATTTGTCTGTGTCATTTTCAGTGGTATGAATCACAACAACAGCTTCCGTAGCGATTGCTTCAGAAGCATTTGACTCAGTTGCATCCTTTAATGGGCGATTATCTCCTGATACTGACGGCTTGTTTTGATTTTTTGGACAGCGGCATTTAAAATGGTCAACTGAACCACAGAGCAAACATTTGTTTCGATTGGGACAATCTGTTGCCAAATGGTCAGTACTTAGGCAGATCCGGCATTCTTTAGTTTGCCCTCTATACCATAAGGGCAGGACAAAGCTGCCATCAAGTGTCAATCTGCTTGGTAAAGGGCTATTCACTTTATCAAACCAGATGCGTCGTACACAGTTTTCTAGCGTTCTGTCAAAGGGATACGTTTCCCGTTCAATCTTTTGCACTTTGTCATACTTCTTGAGTTCATTCATGATTCTGTCATCTGGAATTTCTAGTGGAACTTTCATCTTCACTAGCAACCTATCTGACTCGATTTCCTCTGCGTTACAAACTTCGCCTTTTACAATAAGAACATCTTCTAGAAGCTTTTCCTTGACCCCCTCATTTGACACTGTTACATTCCATACAGTTTTAGTAACATTGATAAGCCCCCGCAAAGCAGCAGGTCCCGCGCCAACGACGTCCTTTACGTGACACCCCATCCCTTAGTTGTTATTTTAAGGCTTAGGGTACGCTTATAGGTTGCCCATGTTGTTTTATAAAGAGAGGAAACCCATACTACTACAATATATAATACAAATATATAACACCAATATATATTTGTTAGTTTGAACCACTTAGTAAGTGGTTCACTAACACCTAACCGATTAAAGTGGTTTCCTAATGCATGCTAACATATTACAGTCATATATTTGTTAGTCTGTTTGAGTTGACCGGACACAGCCAACTGACTATAAAGATTTATATAATCAAAGTACTAGGCTTGCGCTTACAAATGACAACGGAATTAAATCTACTCACTCAAGCGATCTTGCCAAATATAATGAGCTAGCCAACAAACTATAGAAATAGCATACTGGCGCGGGGAGAAATGTATTGCATTGACCACAGTAAGAGGAGCCCTATTAAATGTCGGAAACTGCCAGCTAAGATGAGTGCCTTAAGAAAATGGAGACACAAAATCCGCTCCAACCAAGACAAAAATTTACAAATTAAACATAAAGTTTGAAAGGAAATACTAATACGAAATATATGTACAGAATTTATCTACAAAATCGCGCTAGAAACTATCAAATTCGGGCAGCAATTGCAGAGCTAAATAAACGTGTGCGTTTACTTCTACTACTACTACTACTACTACTACTACTACTACTACTACTACTACTACTACTACTACTACTACTACTACTACTACTACTACTACTACTACTACTACTACTACTACTACTACTACTACTACTACTACTAGTCCGATCTTGCCTGGCCATCTTCCTCAACAGCTCCTAGCCAAATTGGTTTCGAAATATTCAACAGTTCAATTTATTGAATTGCAAATTATATTTCCTGTTTGCTCTAATCTGTTGAATATTCTGAAGCTAATGGACCTTTCTACCTTTAACTATACCCCACCCATCCCAATATAAGTTCCGCCCACACCACGTCCGTGTTGGGATCGATCGATCTCTGAACTCCCTGACTATCAATTTCCAGAAAACTATACACGTAAGCTGGTAAAATATTTTGAAACTAATTTGACTGGGCGCTGTTGCTCCATATGAAAGCAACAGCGTCCAGTCAAATTGGCTTCAAAATATTCAATAGCATGTTTATTGAATGGTAAAGACATACACTTCGTACAACGTGTCGGAATATTATGAGATAAAGACGGACTATTTCGAAACATTCATGACATCATGATTATGACGTCATCTTACACGTCACGTAGTTGATTATGACGTCATATGACATCAGATGATGGATGGATCGGTCTACACTGGAAAGGTGAATTTGATTAGGAGCTGGGAGTCAACTTAGTTTCAAGATATTCAACAGAATGTTTACTAAATTGAAAATTCAACAAAGAAATATAATTCATCCACTTTCATCATGTACTCCTCGAGTTTCGCTACGGAGTTATGTCATTTTGAGTGTGACGTCAGCAAACTAGTGACACATTTGATTACGACGGCATATATACTTGAGTGACAGATTGGATCAGTCGACCCATTACAATACATAATTGCTTTAGAGGTCACGATATGATGGACTATCGGCCATGTCTGATTGCATAGGGCTAAGTATTTTATTTCTTAATATTTTCACAGTTGAAAGCTGAAAGCATGGCGGACAAGCAATCGACCGTGAAACGTGGACGAGACAGAGGCAATCTGGGTGTTGTATGAATATCGGAATTACATTACATGGTCTGTGCATTGTGTAAATATTGCTAGCAAAATTAGATTCTCTGTGACAATACTCACATGTATCAGGAAATAGTGTGCAATAGTCGATAAAGTATATAACATCATGAGCAATTACGTCGCAGTTATGTAGGCCGACGCTACAACCCCAATTGACACAAATTATATTGAATATTTTGAAACTAATCTGACTGGGCGCTGTTGCTGCCATATGCAGCAACAGCACCCAATCGAAGTAGTTACAAAACATCAAACAATTCAAAGTATCCCAACACACGCAAAGCATGGGCGGTGCTTAGCTTGAAATGGGCGGGGAATAGCTAGATATGGGCGGGGAATAGCTATAAATGAATCCCTCTATTTACATAAGATCTGGGATATGGGTTTGTTTATGTACATTTTCACTATCTTGTAATATTCATATCGGACGCAGTTGATGCAATAATCCTTGAATCTACTGTGTGCACTGGTTGGAGATAATTATAGAGGGCGCAATTTCTAGCTATGCCCCGCCCATTTCTAGTGAAAGTCTTTACGCGCGTTGGAATCGATTTGAAACTTGAAAGCTGAATTCCCAGAAATATAATCTTAAAGCAGCTGTTGAATAGTTTGAAACTAATTTGACTGGGAGTTGTTGACGAAACAAATTATTTTCAAAATATTTAGTAGAATATTTATTAAATTGTAAATTTATCCCCAAAAAAAAATTCGCGACGGGCATTTAGATTTTTTTGTGTGACGGAGACTCCACCATTTCCAATCAAACTAATGACGTTATTAACTATGGCGTCATATACTTGAGTGATTGATCAGTTTCCTCTACTCTCAAGCATTGTGTGAGAGTATTGTCCTCGAAACCGACCATTGGCCAGGCAGCCCCTTTAAAGCTTGTGTCCCCGAGCTCACGTAAATAGATCAATTGCTAAGTGAAAGTATATTGAAAGGCAGGCTATATAAGTGCTTTTCAATAATATGTGTATAGACATTAAGTATTATGTTAAAATCGAATTATTTATATATCAGACACCCTCAGAAATGTATTTTCTAATTAACGTTTTTATCAATCATGCATCTTTTTCCTGCACATTTACAAATGGCAGCTGGTTAAAGCTTGTACTATACTGTAATTTACCTAATGCAGTGTTCTCTCATGGACCTTCCCAGTTTTAGCTATGCCCCACCCATCTTTAGCTAAGTTCCGCCTATACATCGCTTGTGTTGGGATCGATCTCTGAACTCCGTGACTATCAATTTCCAGAAAACTCTACAGATAAGCTGTGCCTGTGCAACAGCGCCCAGTCAAATTAGTTTCAAAATATCCAACAGCATGTTTATGAAATCAATGTTTCCAAGGCCCATTTCCTTGCCACTTTATATTATATGGACGCCTTTTGACATCTTAGCTGACAAAAGTAATCCATTTTCATAGGCCATCAAGACAGACGACAGAAATGGTTAACCGAGACTGGTACCCGGCTCCAAATGTTCTGCTATAGTAATGCAAAGCGGTATCTGGTACCAACGAACTATAGTTAACTATCTGTTGTTAGATTAGGCATAGCAACTGCGCATGTTCAGTAACCCAGCAAACTGACTATGGTTAGCCAGTGGTACGTGGTCCTGGAAAGGTCAATTGTGGACGTTGACGAGTTTTTTTTACAATTAAATGTTGTTCTTGTCCAAAGTCTGTATATAATTTTTCATTGACTTCAGGTGAATAATAATTGAGAAACCTGCTTCTGGATTACTGTCATATTATAATAACGCATTCTTCAAGTAAGATGAGTCAATTTCGACAATGAATTAATCCAGTTTTTACCTATGCCAGCCCATCGGTAAATGAGCCACAACCCCGCTTTGCCCGCGTTGTGATCGATCGATTCCCGCACGACCTGAATCTCAATTTTCGCCCAACTATACAGGTACGCTGTTGAATAATTTAAAATTAATTTGAATGGCTGCCCCTGGCAGCAACAGCGCCCAGTTAAATTAGTTTTAAATTATTCAACAGAATGTTTATTAATTGGTAAAGATATGTAATTCGTACAACTTGACGTTTAAGACGCACTAAATCGCGTCATCCATGATGTAACTGATTATGACGTCAGCATACATGTGACGTTGTTTATTACGACGTCATATGATCGACCAATAAACTGGATTCATCCGTTGGACTTGTCTTTGTATAACCATGGAATCCTTTTATCATCGGACTAACGCGGCGACCATAACCTTTAACCACACTTGTGGCAACAGCGACTCAAAGCGTTCAAAATACTACATGATATATCAATTAAACATTTTGATGGTCAATATCTTTCAAAATATTTTAATTTTAGAAAACTATTTTTATAAATTTAGCAATGAATTTTTTTTTCGCCGGCTTGACCATTAAAGGGCCAATGGTAAAGAAAATGTACGTTTTTACTTATCTAGTGTCTATCTCCCGGTGGAGAGAAGAGTATTTTTGAAAATTTCTAGTGGTAAACATTCAAAAATACTCTTCTCTAGACCTTTCAAATAGCCATGTCTGAAGACCACTGCAAAGTTGTTTTTTGGTCTGTTTGACCATTAAAGGGTTAAGTTGACACAAGAGGGGTTAAACAATTGCCACAACTAAATTCGATAGATAATAGCCAAACAGCAATCAAAACAATAAAACATAATTTAGAAAACATCCACATAAATCAACAAATGCCACGTTATCTATTCAAGTTATGCACTATTTATCAGGAACGAAAATTGTGTCCATTTCAAATGATATGTACCACAATAAACGAACCTCTAAGCACTGAATCCACTTAGACATTCGCACATCGTGGCTATGCCTATGTCCCTTGTCCCAATTGCTCGATTATTAAAGTAGACTAGCAAGATGTTTAAGACCACTCTTGGTCACCCCACCCCAAGTAGTTAAATAGTCCATTTTTTAATATTGAACCCAAAGTCGAATTTATATATGGCATAAGTATAATACCAAAATCTCGCCTGTTCCTTTAGTTACTTATCATTCCAAACCTTGTGAGGGCGACCAAGTTTTCAGATACTTTTGACCTATGTGCACAGGCGGCAAGGTTTTCTATATTCTCGTGAGACCATCGGCCCGTACTAATTACGTCGTAATTCATCGTACGAAGCGAAGTTACCACGTCACGTAGGAGTAACCCTCTGCCGGCGGGAGAATGGGTCTTCTAAAGCAATGTGAGTTGCATAGCTCATAGCTAGCTCATCATAAATTACAAGCAGCTCATCGCCTGCCTCAATAGTAGCTAAACTAAGTAAATCCAAACCAATACATGGTATGCTTTAAACCATCAAGGTCTCAAGTGACCCTTGCATCAATGGAGGAATCCAGTGTTAGCTATACCACGCCGTACAACAGGCAAAGAGTAACACAGAGACATCGAGGGATATCGGTAACGCGGATAAAAAGGAATTTGCGTGCAATTTGAGGCGAGTTGATAATTCACCTTTCCAGAGTACGCACCCATCATATGACGTCATAATGAACTGCGTGATGTGTACAATGACATCATAATGAATGACGTCATGAATGACGTCGATAAGTACGTCACGAACGCATATTTGAAGACGGTCTATGCGTTGTTGTACAAATTGTTTGCTTTTACTGTTTAATAAATATTCTGTTGAATATTTTGAAACTAATTTGACTGGGCGCTGTTGCTGCCTATGGCAAAATTATTACAAAATATTGAACAGCTTCCCTGTATAGTTTTCAGGAAATTGATAGCTAGGGCATTTGGGGATCGATCAATCCCAACACTGCGAGGTGTAGGTGGAGCTTAGCTAGTGATGGGCGGGGCATAGCTAAAATGGAAAGGTCCATTTATCAATTTTTTTTGGTACATGCTTTTCGTTGGATATAAATTATGGCGTATATCTTGCAATGAATGTTCGAAGGTTGTGCATGGAGATTTTTCTGCACTCAAAACGCTGTCGTTGATTTATGGTAAGTCGACAACTTAAAGGTTCTCTGAAAATGCAGCAAACTTTGCCACTTAAAGACTTAGTTCTCGAGTTTGGTCCATCTGCTGGAAAAAATAAACATACCACTAGGAACTGTGATATTTCCTCTTCTTGATAACCAAAGCACAAATCCCATATGTATCAAGTTTTATCCAGGATATTATCGCAAAAACACATAATGTAGGCACTAATGGGAGTCGGGAACAATATATAATGCAGTAAGTGAACACAGATTAGCATGAAAAATGGTAATCGGGAACACAATGATTCTCAGTTGTAATTGTATGGCAAATCCTGGTTGATTTGCTAGATTGAACACCAGAAATACAGCGAAACCTCTGCATAGGGACCACTTTATGGACCAGTAAACGGCAGTGGCTTAAAAAAATAAATCTGCTGATTTATTCAATGAATACAGTTAGGCGTGACTTTTGCGGCCACAAAATGGCGGCTCCTTAAGACGGGTGGTCTCACAACCAGCAATCTCAAAGAATAACCCCATTCTGGTCCCAAAATCAGATGGTCGCTATAGACAGGTTTCATTGTAGAGTCAGCGGATAGATCTGTTTTGTAATAAAGAACTTAATGTAATCTTCTTTCATTATAGTTTTCCCAGACTCAGCATAAAGATGTTTGTGTGCTACCACTGTGATTATGTGAGATAGATACATAAATAGATTATCGGACATTTTGTGAATAATCATGACCAATCGACCATTCCATTTTAGCTATGCCGCGCCCATCACTAGCTAAGCTCCACCCACACTTCGCCGTGTTGGGATTGATCGACCCCCGAATGCCCTGACTATCAATTTCCTGAAAACTATACAGTTAGTTTGTTGAATATTTTGTAAAATATTTGCAGCAAACAGCGCCCAGTCAAATTAGTTTCAAAACATTCAACAGCATGTTTCTTAAATAGCAGAGACATACAAATTGCACAATGTGTCGGACTATTAAGCGTTAAAGACGGACTATTTCGAATCATTCATGACGTCATGATTTTGACGTCGGCATACACGTCACTTAGTTGATTATGACCTCATATGATGGATGGATAAAGTGGAAAGGTGAATTCCCAGAATCTAAATTTCAAGCCAAGTGTACAAATTGGATAACAAAGCTTAGGTTACAATCGCAATGCAGGTGTTAAACCTCTGGGCTCAGGTCACCATCGGGTATCACAATATCGTTGTTTCATAGTCATAAAATACTTGCTGTGTTGACCAGAATCTATCGATTCTAGTCTTGAAGGTAGACACTGTTGTTTCTGTAATAGTAGAATCGGGGAAGTTTTTCCACACCATGCAGATTCGTAGTGAGAAGTTTTTTGCTGTGGCATCTGTTTGGAGCATTGAATGTAGCTTTATGTCATTAATCTATACACTTCAATAGTGTCAGACTTGGTTCTGCAGTGGACCATATTTGGCAGTTTTAGTTTATTACGCCTCTCGTTGCAACATTTCTCTCCCTCCCCCCCCCCCTCCCTCTCTCCCTCCCTCCATCCCCTCCTCCTCTCTGTCATAAAGGAAACTAGTTTAGCGGCTCTTCCTCGTACACCATCAATGGAGGAATCCAGTTTTAGCTATGCCCCGCCCATCTCTAGCTAGGCTCAATCAATGCTTTGCCCGTATTTGGATCGATCGATCCCTGCACTCCATGAATTATTACAATTTCCAGAAAACTATAAGGTAAGCTGTTGAACATTGTGAAACTAATTTGACTGGGTGCTGTTGCAGTCTATAGGCAGCACCATAGGCATCAACAGCCCTCCCCCACCCACGGAAAGCTTATTAAATAGTAAAGACATACAATTCGTACACCTGACGGACTATTAAGAGTGTATATGACGGATATAATTACGCCATTCATTGCGTAATTGATTATGAAGTGTGGCGTAGTTGATTATGACATCATGTGATTGAGTGAGAAACTGGATTCCTCCATTACGTTGTTAGTAAACAAGTTCCAACTGGAATTCACCAGGCTAATCGGGGTTAAACTTCTTGATAATGCAGACATTTGATGATTTTTGGAAAAGCCATGGTCATGAATACATTAATCCTATCAAAGTTGCGGTATACCGCTTCAGTAATATATATGCCTCAACATATTGAGAATGAAATTACTAAACTCATTTGAGGATTTATGTGGGAAGGCAAAACGTGTCTATTGTCGCAAGATGTGTGCAAGAATGAATTGCTTCAGGGTGGACTTAACCTAGTTGACGTCAGGATAAAATGTCTGGCACTAAGATTAAATGTTTTTTGATAAGTTACTTTATTCTGACGTCCAATTGGCAACTTTTTCTCGGGCATTAATTGAACTTTTATAAGGCCATTTTCTGAAAAATGTCTCTTTTGTGCAACCAGTCCACCGCCTAATTATGTCTGTGTACCTAAGGTGTTTTTGGCGTTAAAATCTTCTCTTAATTCTTTCGTTAAAATAGAAAATCATCCACAAAATTGGGAGGATGTTTTAAAGGTAAGCCTATGGGGGCAATAATGATATATGTCGTGAAAATAAAGTGTTGTATTTCCCCTCTATGGCTAAGAAAGGCATTAAATATTTGTAGTGCAGGAGCATATGTGTCATGATTTAAAGTCCCGTGGGATTTTAATGCAGAAAGTGTTCCACATATTCGGAAATATTAAACATGTCTCAAATAACATTAAAATATATGTTGGCACTCTGGCAGTTTGTTAGGTTGAAAATGGCGGCCATTTTCCAAAATGGCCACCAATTTGCTATAAAAGTTTGAAAAGATGGCTAGAATTGTGCAATTTTTACAATCTAAATATCCATCCATATGGGTTTTAACATACGATTCTGATTCTGATCTTTAAAATGTAATAGTAACAGTATAATCCAATATAAAAAATTTTTAAACATTTTTTCACTAAAAATATTTCAAAATTATGTCGACGGGCGTTGGGAATGTGTGGGGGTGGGATGAGGTGGGGCTGGGGTGGTGGGATAGTTGGGTAGGGGGGGGGAATCCACAACACACGATAGCGCCTACTATTGTAGTCCACGCGTGCATCCACCAGATCAACGCAGCAAAATGTATGGTGGAAGTGTTTGTGTGCTACGATGCTAGGCGCTACAGGATGTGTATATTAGCATTCAATACGCTAATAATGTTCAAAGTCATGATTGTAGCCGCGAGAAATTGAAGCAAATTTTACAGTATGAAATCCCTGACAGAATTTAAGAAAAATCAACGCATGCGAAGTGTGGAGATTCACTGGCTCCCTAAATGATGTCACCGAGGAACATATGCCAAAGGAAATGTACAGCTGTTTTCACTGGGTATTGCAAGGTCTCAAAAATACGCTTTCTTCTGATAAAAAGTCAACAAGCGGGCTATGAGTTTGGCACCAAGTACTGTGACGATGTTTCTTTCTGACCATCAGCTAAGAAACACAAAATCCCAGATATTACGTTTCTACTGTGAAATGCCACATCAGTTAGCCGTTGGGGTTTTAATCTGCCAGGCAACCAGATGTAAGAAAAGTATCAGTATCATGCATGGCTTAGGATTATGCACTGTATATGGCAGTTTCCTACGACTTGAAATCCAAATAGCAGGACGTGTACTCAAACAAATGGCTCTCAATGATGGATTGTTTATTCTATCCAGCATAGTCTTTGTTGTGGATAATATTGATTTTGCTGAAGACACACCAGATGGAAAGAGAACATTGCATGCGACAGCCATGACAATCTATCAGAAAACAGAAGTGGGAGACAAGGCAGTGGAGCTGGCACTTACTGACCCTGCGTAATCTAGTGACCCACTACAAGCTATTGTTATTCTTTTGTTCTAGAACAATGGCGTACAACCATTGTTGTAGACACTGGCGAACAGAAATTTCCTCAAACAATGGCGTACAGAAATTTCCTCAAACAATGACGTGCAGTGGTACACCTTATTCTGACAAATGTCGTTTAGGGTAGTAGTAGTGTCGGAATTAAAATGATACCACCTCCCTCAACTGGCCGCCGTTCGGCGATCCGTGGCCATGGAAGGCCATGGCAAATATAAAACTCCCGTGCAGACCCCACTGTCTGGGAGAACCTCCTCAGGATACCGGCCAATGGCCGGCCTCTCTCTCTCTCTCTATTCTCAATGGTAACCTGAGGAGGTTTTTCTATATATGGGCCACTTTTCTACCTATCCTACCTATGTACCTATCCTTCCCCACCTATCTCCTACCCCACCCTGTTGCTATTCCAGCCGGCTGGTGTGTGTGCGTGCGTGCGTGCGTGTGTGTGTGTGTGTGTGTGTGTGTGTGTGGTGCTTTCACCCCGCACTGGGAGGTGTCGCGGTGGGTCTTTATCTAACCTGGTCATATTTACCCCGGCCCTAGTGTCTTACCTAGTTTCGAAATTTCAGGTAAGTTCTAGTGAGGTCTTTTGAGCGGATTTGAACCCCAGTCTGCAGCCTGGGAATCCTATGCAATTCAATAACTCTATTGATTGACCCACCGCAAAAGCATTAAAATCTCGCCTCTTAGTAATCTTATCTCTGAGCGTGAGTATTGCTGTTACTACGTTATCTCGAAGTGACGTCACGATCTCGAGGGAGTGATAAGCGCAGCAATACAGCAATGAGAACACATAACTTATCAGGTATAATTACTAATGCATACATGGCCGAGGTAGTTAATGCGGTGGATCCTCGTTTGGGTTTATTAGCAAACTTAAAATTACAGGTTCAAATCTCACTATTAACATTTGTGGATAACTCGGCCATTTCTGGTCCGATTTTAAAATGGTAAACAGTTTTGAAATTCTCCCTTCATTCTGGTCATGATCCGTTCCAAGACGACGAGAATGGAGTGATTTCTTGGTACAATATAAGCATACACTCTCTTACAATACTGACACGTGCGCATGCGTGCTACGCATTCTTACGAACTTATCCATACCTCTCTCATAGGGATTTATACACGTGCATGTACTATGCTATCCAGGGGGCATGCATGTGTACCACCCATTTAGAGACAGGCACCAACAGGAATATACACCCCCACAGGTACTGATCGCCAGCACCACACATAATATGGTCTGAACGCCCATTTAGAGACAGGCATCCACAGGGATATACATCACCTACAGGTACTGATCGCCACACATAATAGGGTCTGAACACCCAGACAGGCATCCACAGGGTTATACACCACCCACGGTACTGATCACCACACATAATAGGGTCTGAACCCCCATTTAGAGACAGGCATCCACAGGGATATACACCACCCACAGGTACTGATCGCCACACTTAATAGGGTCTGAACGCCCATTTAGAGACAGGCATCCACAGGGATATACACCACCAACAGGTACTGATCGCCAGCACGACACATAATAGGTCTGAACGCCCAGACAGGCATCCACAGGTACTGATCGCCGCACATAATAGGGTCTGAACGCCCATTTAGAGACAGGCATCCACAGGGATATACACCATGAGTACTGTTGCACAGATTCATGCTATTGCAAAGCAATTCGGCCTTAGAGGCTATTCTAAGGCCAAGAAAGCTGACCTGCTCCAGATGATCGACCAGATCCGTGCCGAGGAGGGGCAGAAGCGACTCTCCCGAGCAATGAATACGGGAAGGTTTCGAGCGCTTACTGAGGATCCTTGGAATCCCCACAAGAAAGCGCAGTGGATACATGAGTTTAGTCAGTTGGACGAGGAGGTGACTGCTAGCTTGCGAGCCAAGGCTGTAGTGAGGCAGATGGAGGCCCATTCACTGGAGCGCTTAACTCTCAAATGCAGGGCCCCCCACACCCTATGCGGGAATCCACAGGGATATACACCATGAGTACTGTTGCACAGCTTCACGCTATTGCAAAGCAATTCAGCCTTAGAGTCTACACTAAGGCCAAGAAAGCCGACCTGCTCCAGATGATCAGAGAGTTCCGTGCCGAGGAGTGGCAGAAGCGACTCTCCCTAGCAATGAATACGGGAAGGTTTCCAGCGCTTACCAAATAGGATCCTTGAGTGAGCATCGTCAGTTGGACGAGGAGGTGACTGCTAGCTTGTGAGCCAGGACTGTAGCGAGGCAGATGGAGGCCCATCCACTGGAGTGCTTAACTCTTAAATGCAGGATCATTAAGGAATGCCGAGGTCTGAGCCCAGCCCGGTGCATAAGGGGTCCGAGCTCTGAACCCTTAGCCCAGAGCATAAGGCGAGAAGGCGAACACATTCTCGACCAGCGTCTCAGCAAAACGGAGACAGAGGATAGAGGACGCCGGTCAGTACGCTGGACATTCTTCAGAGGTCTAGAAGGAGACCTCACAGCCCGGAACATGCAAAAGATCCAGCAGACTGTCCAGAATGCCTTCTACCTCTGCTACACCCATACCTATCGCATCCGTCACATCGAAGACGGTAGGGTGATGCTCTTCCACAAGAATGCTCCAGGGAGCCCGTGGCTGAACACGATAGGAGCAGCTCAGGACTGGGTGGCAGCAAGAGAGCAAGCCTGCCTCGACACAGACAATATCGACCGACCCAACACCAAGTGGGCTTTCGTTCGATCAATCAATGTTGAGGACAGGGCTGTAATCGACCGCCAACCTCTGCTTGGGACAGGCCCCCTCCCAGCCTGGCTATGACAGAAGAAGAGTATGACTGCCCTCAACACCTACAGGGACAACATGTCTCTGGAGATGTCTAGCAGTCCACCGAGGAGTGAGAGCTGATAGACGTACAGCTCCTGCACGAGAGCTTGCCACACAATTCTATGGCAATACAGTACCTGACGTCCGCAAGACCTCACTGGATTAGCCGGACAAGGTAGAGTTCTTCGCCAAGATCGGGATTCGCGTGCATGAACCAACCGAAGAGGGCACCTGGCACATGATCAGGCAAGTGGCTCCCTACCGTGACACCATGACCATTGGAGTGTGGGACCACCACGCCTTCTACATCAAGAACATCTCCAAGCTGGCACATACACTAGGCTGCAGTCACTGTCAGCAGAGGTTTACACAGGCATGCAATCTTCAACGCCACGCTGATCACTGTACAGGCGGCAAAACAAAAATCGTGTGTCCTGGCGAGAAGGTTGAGGTGCCACAGTCTGCGTATGAGAAAGCCTTCTATCTGCCCCAACCATCCAGTTCAGTGGCTACTCATTGGATCGAGTATGAGTCGAGAAACAGAGGTGTACACATACACCATGTAGAGTGTGGGCACGGTGGCGAGCGTTGGATCGAGGGCGCTCCCATAGATGGTTATGATCCGACCACCAACACAGTTTACCAGTTCCATGGCTGTCACTGGCATGGGTGTCCACAACACCAGCGAAGTGAGGATGCCGAACAAAGATACCACAAGACAGCCCTGAGAGAGGAGAAGCTGAGAGTATCTTGATGCACGCTTGTGGTACAGTGGGAGTGCTGTATAAAACGCTGTCCAAGTGTCCCTAAACGAATTCGGACTGTCCCATACCCACACTTCATAGTTTACGACTTCGAAGCACTCCTAGATGGTATCAAGACTCATCCTACGGAGACTCTCACGATCGAGAGGACTCACATACCTATCTCTGTGTCAGTTGGCTGCACCTTAAATGGCGCCAAGAGTGAGACCACTCACCTCTGCAATCCTGACCCCAAAGAGCTGATCAGAGAGTTCATGTTGGGGATCCAACGGCGAGCATATCTAATCCAGACAAGGGTTAGGGCACAGTACATACCGACAGACCTGGACAAGCTCCCAAAGCAACAGCAGCGACTGATCAACGAGTGGTGTGACCAAGTGCCTGTACTGGGGTTCAACTCCTAGTGGTATGACCTGAACCTCATCAAGAAGTACTTTGTCGATGACCTGACTGACAGTACAGGTGCAGTGCTTCAGACACTACGGGTGCGGGTGCAGTGGCTGTAGTTTGATGGCTGATTACCGATGCAGGTGCTGCCGGACTGGATTCAGCAGAGGACTTTTGCTTCTTACTCCGCTTCAGGACCGGTGTAGATGTAGTGACTGGTAGTGGCATAGCGCTCTCTGGCGTGGCTGTGGGTAGGATTTCACGTCTTGCTGCCAGTATGCTGTTCACGGTAGCCACGGGAGGACGATGGCTAACGGGATATCTACGGGTAGTGTTTTTCGTGTGGGCCATCTTCTCGGTTGGGAGAACTTTGACTGGAAACCGAGATTCGAAACGCGTGGCTAAAACGGCACGATCCTCGTTTTCTTCCCCGGGAACTAATGTCACTTCTAACGGTGATGATGACGGAGCGCATGGGTCACTCCGTAGCGAGTAGCGGTGTAGAGATACTGACACGTCATGCAGAAGGCTGACTGGAGGAGATGATCCTTATTAACATGAAGTGTGTGGTCGGATTTCCTCATAAAAGTTCTGGTACAGGGTTCTCCGCTAGCTAATAACGAGCTGCACGGGAATCATTTTGGAACTGGTACCGATTCTTCTTCAGACGAATCCGACAATGCTAAATCTTCAACGAGTGACATCTCATTCCCGCATGGTAGGTGGCTGCGGGAACCTTACTCAAAACCTAATGCCCTATCTATTCACTTTGTTAACTTTCCAGGCCAAGTATAATAATCTCTTCACTTTGTTAATTTTCCAGGCCAAGTATAATAATGAACTAATAATAAAAAACAGCAGAATTTGGTTTTCGACACGAAAGAACCCTAATGCTATCTGTTCTTCCCTGGTGTCGAGTTTTGATGGGAAGACGAAGTTTCAGAGCGCACGTCCTCCTTTTATACTATTTGGTGATGTCATAGGTGGCGGATGACCACACCTGGGAGTTTTAACAGGTGATTCGGTCAGCCCCATATGGAAAGTTTTTCTTTACCACTCTAGATGTCTAGGGATTAATTCTTCCCGTATAAAGGGAGTACTTTTAATTATAGGAGGAATGGCTTGTTAACTTTGTCTTAATTTAGCACATTTAACAGCCTCCGATCAACATAAAAACGTGGTACTACTTTTTCTTTGAGGAGCCTCAACTTTTAATTAGCATGAGGCGGTTTTTCAGATTGGATGCTTATAAACTTGCCTGTTTTAATTTTAGGCTGGAGCACCCGATGGGGTATGTGGGAGCCTGGTGACGTCAGCGGTAATTACCCCCGACTCACCCTCGCCACTCCTCCATCATGCTGTGGTAGTCGCGTCTTTGGGCGGCTCTTGTGTTTAAAGCGTTTGATCAAATTTACTGGAAATAGCAGTAAATGTCACGTGGCTCCTAAGAGCACGTGGTTGATCGGAAACATATGTGCTGTTTATGGCAATGGCCAAAATACTGTTGCTGAGGTGTAGTCTGTTGTAGATGCGAGATATGGAAATATATATATATGTTATATCATGAATCTTTATAATATAATGTCCCTTATTTGCGCGAGTTCTTAAACATGCATCTTGGTATATGTCTGTAATAGGTAGTTCTCAGCCCATGTTGATTATGGACTAGAACGCAGGGAAGAGAATTTTTGAAATTCTCCTTGTAATTATACGGTTAAATTTTTTATGCCGCTTTACCAGCCCGTGCGCTAATGATTTGTAGCACGGTAGAGCAGTTGTGTTCTTAATCAAAAATATAACAGTAAAGTTGTAAGTAATTTGATGTGTGGTTTAAACAGATCTATTCAGGCAGCAGATCAATGTTACTGATCCCGAAAAGATAGCTGCGTTTTCCGAGCGGAGGGCTGCCAAGCATTCTCCTCAATGGGTAGAACTATCTCCGTCCTGGCCTAGACCAGACGTATTAATACCACTTAATAATGGTTAAATTGCAGTACAATTCGGAGGTGGGTGCCACAATATTACAATTTACAATGCCGTCGTTTGGAGATTGTGCATACAGTCAACATGAGTGTCTATGTTTCTGACATGTTGGTGATTTGAATCTGATATGCGTGGCTGGTTATCTGTGGATGATACTTGCGCTGTGGTGAAGGTGACGTTTTTATGGCCACCAGGTGCGGGAATGGGGGTGGGGGAGGCGGCGTGATTGTAAACTTTATCGAACCTTGAAGGTATTTCACTCTGTATTGGCCAAGCCCGTGGGCGGGACAGTGTAACTTTAGAGCGCAGATGACCTGTCGGATGCTGTCGTAACTTTAATCAATCCATTATCAAATTCAACTTTTCCATAGCAAAATCCTACTCGTGACTGACGACAATGCGGGAATCTTGCTCTCTTAATAATATTGACTGTTATTACGTGTTGATGAAGTATGTAGATTTTGGCTGTTTTCGTACGACGCCGGGGAAAAGTGAAGGGGAAGAATGTTGGACAAACGTTCCTCCCGTGACGTGTACTGTAGATGGGTGTAGTGCATTCCTTATATCCATATGATCAGTTCTCCCGTAACTGGATAAGAAGTGTGTGTGGGAGATTTGTCGGCTGTTGTTTGTTGAGGATAATGTTGTTGTCGGGATGTCCGGGCTGCTGTATGATGCCAATGTTATAAGCGAAGTGGGCGCATTCCAGTTTTCCACGCTGGTGAATGCAAAGTCTGTTGTTATTGCGGGAGAGTTCTTCGTAATGTTGGTCGGTGCGGTGCGGGATGTCACCTCTTCTGTTGCAGCAATCGCTCTCATATCTGAAGTTTGACAGTCAACAGACGATGATTGTAGTGTGAAATGGACTGGGCCGGTGATGTCCGAACTTGGTGTATAGATGAGGGACGCCAGTTGGATTTGGGGTGGTGGTGCGATTATGGTTACATGTTTTGCTTAGGTGGGAATTGGTCTGGCGCTTTTGGGAGGTGGTCGGGTACACCTTGTTGTATGGTTCTGTGGTTCTAGACACGCCAAGGCTTCTTCTAGCCTCTTCACTTCCATGATATTCATCATATGTTCCACCCCATGGGAAGCATGGCTTGGGTCAGCCTCAGCCTCCGCTTGTGGCAACTCTATGATGGGGGGCATAGCATGAAGTGGGTGGGAACAGGAAGAGATCGTAGGAACAACTTTTCCATCCAGTCCCTTGGACAAAACAAACACAAGGTTCTGCAGATACGACTTCCCAGATCGAGTAGACCCGTGCTGAGGAGGGAGAGGGCGCGTACGTGTCTCATCATCGTCGTCAGCATTAGCCGCTTGTTCACCCACATTCTGGATTGGTAGAAGTGGGGCTGAACTGGCACCGCGGTGCTCAGTGCTAACCATGGGAATACTAATTTCCATAGAAATATCTGTCTGGGTACCGGTGTCACGAGAAATGCCCAGTCCAAGCTCTGGTGCTGGGTCATCACTGACACACGGTTTAAGTCGATCGAAGTGGATGACTGAGGTCAGGCCATCTGAAGCACGGATACGGTTGGTCACGTCCGATGTCTTACCTACTACCACGTAGGGGCCCTTCCACTGGTAACTCAGTTTACTTGGCACATTTGCAGATCATCGTGAATCATGTACCCAAACCATCCTTCCTGCTTCATATGGATCTCCATGCACCCTCCGGTCATGCCATGTCTTTTGCCGCCGGTGTGCAGTGGATAATGTTTCTCTCACTAACTCATGGGCCTGTTCTATCCGTTGCTGCAAGAGTTCACCATAGAGAGATGATGAATTTTTCTAACGCAATCTCGCTGAAATGTCAGATGTAACGGCGACAGTACTGACATAAGCCAAGAAAACTTCGTGTCTCCGTAACTGAAGAGGGCTGTGGCCACTCTGCTACTGCCTTAGTTTTTGACGGGTGAGTAGCCACTCCATCACCAGATATGACGTGTCCCAGGAACTCAACGCTCTGTCTAAGGAGATGACATTTCTTGGGTTTGAGTTTTAAATTGGCCGTGCGGAAGCGGGAAAGCACGATGCCCAAATTTATTAAGGTTTGCTCAAATGTTGGTCCAAAGACTATTACGTCATCAATGTAACAGAGACAGATTTCCCATTGCAGGGTGGTTAATACCTGCTCAATGAGTCATTCAAAAGTTCCGGGAGCGTTGCACAACCCGTAGGGCATCTTGCGGAATTGGAAAAGGCCATCCCTACAAACGAATGCGGTCTTTTCCATGTCAGCTTCATCCATGGCTACTTGCCAGTAACTGCTAAGTAAGTCAAGGGTACAAAACCACTTGGCTCCGAACAAAGAATCTAAGGCTTGATCTATCCGAGGTAACGGATAAGCGTCCTTGACTCTAAGATCATTAAGGCGGTGGTAGTCTATACAAAACCGCAAGGTTCCGTCCTTTTTGCCTGCTAGTACTATTGGGCTAGTCCATGGAGATGCTGAGGGTTCAATAATACTGGTCCGCAACATGTCCTTCACTTGTTGGTGTGCTTCCTCTTCTTTATGAATGGGAAGATGTCATACCGGTTGATGTACGGGGCAATTATTGCCTGTGTCGATGGAGTGTCATACGAGATGAGTCTCTCCAAGATCCATGTCTCCGGAGGAAAAACTATCACGATATTTGTGCAGTAATTTCCTAATTTCATGTTTCTGTGATTGATGTAATCCAACTGTGGCACGTAGATATAAATCATGTAAATGTTTGGGTAAATCATCAGTCATATGCGGTAGTGTGTCAGCATGTGTACGTGATTCCAATGAGATTATGTCCACTAAATGGCCGCAGCGTACGCCTGGTTCCAGAGTGATGGGTTCTGCAGTACCATTGAACACTCTAAAAGGTATAATTTCCTTATTAGTAGTGTCTACTATCATGCGGGGACTTGTGCATTGTGAGGCGATCATGTAATCAGGCTCGGGTTCCAGCATGGCGATCTGTGTGTTGCTTCCTAACTGTAGTGCTGTGGCCGATAAGATTTGTTCCTGTCCCGGCTCAACTGTGGCTGTACTAGATAATATTACAGCACATGTGTTGTATAATGACGATGCTGGTCCAAGAGGTATTCGTCGGCCGTGTTTGTCAACACCTGAAGAGTCGTAGGGAGCTTTTCTTGATTGGTTTATGAATAGAGCGGGTGCAGTCTATCAGCACTGAATTGCGGTAGTCATCATATTGATTCTTGCCCAAGACTTCCACCGTGCGGACTGTGCCAACAACAGATTCATTCATAACATTGCTATTACCCAGGGTTACTAGCTCTGGTGTGTCATTGAGAAAAGGATTTCCCATTTCACTCATGGTCTCTGCCAAATTTAGAGCCCGTTGTCTGAGGTGTTTCTGAATAGAAAGGCCCTCCTCATGGTGGAAGTGATTTTTTGTCTCTTCTGCAAAGCTCTCTTCAAATTCCTGTAGAAATATGGCTTGTTCAGGTCCTGCTAGCATCCACCTTAGGAACGCTGATTGGTTCTGTGTAAGTCCAACTATGTCCCCAGACCCTTTCACCATTTCGTTATTTTGGTCGTGTGCCTGATCAATAGGCATGGCTAAAAATCTGTTGGTAGTCTTGCAAACAACCTAATGTCCATTTCGTGCAAATTCTTCCACGATGTAAGGGGGCAGATTTTCCATGTCATGGGTATAAACTGGGATCCACTGAGCATAATTTTGATAATCGAAGGAAAAGAACCAAGGACACAGTGCTTTCAGTGAATCTACATACAGTGAGAAGTTTGCTCCGTGACGAGCTCTTAAAAAGATGAGTCCCAGGATCGAGCTCTATGTTGAGTATGGTACAGGGAATATTTTGAGCAGTATCGCAAATTAGTACCTGTTGTTACACATTCACAACTTTGCATAGCTATTTGCTGCAATACATAATTTTGATGTAAAATTCAGTCAATTCACGTAATTTTGAAATATCTTTGATAAAAAGTCACTAAAGGTTGCAAAACGCTTGTCAAATTTAGTAAGGAAGTGAGATGTGCATGCGTTGGGGACTGATTTCCGATATAGCCCATAGACATATATAGCTATAGAGCGCATATCTTCAAACGTTCCTTCACTATGGGACAAATGACCGCTGGTGACACGAGTTCAGTAAGTGCTCCATACATCAAAGTTCTAAAAACTAGCGATGCGTGCATGCGTTAGTGGCTTCCTTCTTCTGGTATAATAGTGTAGCTCGCGGGGTAGTGTCAGGCCGTTCCGGTGTCTGTTGTCGACTCGCCGCGCCGCAAGTGCACGACGAATCATGACGCTGGTTAGCTTCCGGTCTCTGGGTTACGGATCCCATGCGATACTGCCCTACGGGTAACAAAAACTGGCTCCTAAGGCCGGTGGAACTCAATCGTTCTGGTGGGGCCATGCGACCATCACTAAACACTACTGTCTCATCCCAAGAGTTTGTGTCACCAGTATGCCTGTCTATGGCAATTTTGTGATCTGTGATAAATTTGATTTGGTGACCTAATTAACATAAGTCTATACAATATCTTTACCTAAACAGACCATCAAGTATGCTAGATAACTATAATGAGCATACGAAAATACAAGACATAGAGACAGCCTGATGAACTTTTAAATGTGGGGCTCCTGGAGGTACCACACAGACTCGTAGGTCCGCAGAGGTATCCCCGTAAGGGAGGCCCCCGCACATGAGATAACTAATTAACTTAATATAAGCTATTATACCTCTAAGCTGAAAGGAAAGAAAATTATCTTTTGTAGTGTCGGAAAATCATGTGCCTCATGCGGGCACTACTCCTAGTGCTAGTTTGGGTGAGGAGTATTATCCTTGTGTGGGCCGTCATCACTGAATCCTTGCGAGAGGCAAGTGCCTTGCGTGGGCCTCCATCAAAGGAAAATGTCGCCATCGCTTAAAGTGGGAGAAGAGTATTGGCCGAAAAGGCTTACTCCAATATTCAACCAAAATGCTGTAAAGAAAAGATCATACCTAGTGAAATTATGATGATACGGTTGCGTGCTGTTTTACGTGAAGATGGGACAAGCGATTCCCGAAGAATTCCCACATCACCATCTCATTTAGTTTCCAATATACTGAATTAGTAGTTGCCGCTTTTATTTATGCGGGCCTTCTTCTATGCCTAACCTAACATTTAGTTTTTAGAGACAAGAACTATTTTAGACCACAATTGGCTGGTGTCTACCTAGCTTTTAGATATGGCTGTCATTGAGAACGGATGCCCTAAGACATCAATACCGAAGACAGCGTACATACATGTTACCTCGCAAGATCTCTGAACTGGGTAAGAATCCGGACATCTTGCTCCGTAACCACACAAAACGTCACAGGACATTGGTTACTTTTCACAAAAGCAAGTTTAGGCAACTGATCTATCGTTATGGTGGGGGTAAGAGAGACGAATACCCACCGTGAATGTCCTTCCCATGATGGCGTGGCAGATTTTAATATCATGCCCAGATATTCATACGGAATTCTGTGGGGATGCACATCTCGCCCATCACCAGGTCCCATGGGGCTGTCTTTTTAACCTGACGTTAGGTTTAGACGCAAGTTGCCCAGTTATGCACTGCGGTGCAGGAGGATTGTCCAGCCGATAAAAGAAAAAAATAATTAAGATATGTTTTCGCAGTGCTTCCTACCTTGGCAAGGATAACTAACTACTAGGTATCCGAAAATACACAGGAAATGTATGTGACACCACACCCTGGCCATCACCGCTCGGAAACCCCAATAGTTTCCCAGGGGCGGATCAGTCCATGGTGTGGTTAGGGACATCCAAACAATTAAGAAGCCATAAGGCTTAGTGAAACATGAAGAGAGACAATAATTTATAAATATGAGGCCCGTTAGGTATGTTGGCCAATTTTATTCAACCTTGCCGGAGTGCGGGGTTAAATTATCGCAACTCCGGAAAAGAGGCGTACACTATGTGTCTCCTGGCGAATAAATTGTCTCTAATCATATTAAAC
The DNA here is from genome assembly GCA_034401795.1 of Chaetoderma sp. LZ-2023a. Taxonomy (NCBI): domain Eukaryota; kingdom Metazoa; phylum Mollusca; class Caudofoveata; order Chaetodermatida; family Chaetodermatidae; genus Chaetoderma; species Chaetoderma sp. LZ-2023a. The sequence continues at coordinate 95,461,623 of CM067360.1, read as the reverse complement.
CTATCCTATCGAGCTGAATAGAAAGGCTTTTGGTCGGTAGCATGCCGGGCTAAACAGAGTTATAGCAAAGACAGCGACCTCAGTGAAAAATTGTTGGTGGCGGAAGAACGTGCTGCATATATAAATGCCGCTGTATAGTTTTTCCTACATGCACTGCAGTCCTATATTTTTCTATAAATAAACAAAACATATAAACTGATGGCTACTTGCCATATATAAAACTAACCAGAACAAGCAATACAATGTGAAATGATCAGAATAATATATAATATATATTAACAGTGCATTTGTTTACATATAGCACGGTAAATTATTGGAAAGATCCTGGGAAAACTGGTCTTAATTCGTACTAAATATAAGCATGACATCATCCAGTCCAAGTGGCAAAGAGGATTTACGGAGGGTTCTTCTTCAAACAAAACAGCACTGATCATATCTGAGGTAGTGTATGAGGCAAAAGACAACCATCAGCAAGTCGCCATGGTAACATTAGATGCATGCAAGGCATTTGGTGTGGTATGGCATGCATCCCTGCTCCAGAAAATATATATCAGTGAAGTGGAGCATTCCCTATGGAAAACCATTAAAGAGCTATACACTGATGTGGAAACGGTGGTTAAACTAAAAAGTCAGACATCGGAACCATTCAGGATACACGAGGGAGTTCGACAGGGTGGTATTCTCTCCACAATACAGTACAAGCTATTCAACAACAATATGCTCCACATGATCGAGGATATGAACTTCAGCACAAAAATTGGCCACATTAACTGTGCTGCCCCAACTTGCGTGGATGATATCGCCCTTCTTTCATCTGATACAAATCATCTCCAAGAGATGCTTAATGTTGTACAGCACTATATCTGCCAGGAAGGGTACACTATTAACCCGTCAAAAAGTGCACTCATCTACCTCAACAAATGTCCAAAAGATCTGCTGGAGATACATCTAGGCGGAACCCAGATCCTTGAGTCCAAATGTGAAACACACCTGGGTATCGAGCGGTCCATGCACAGCAAAGAAAATGTACAGAAAAGAATACAAATCACACGTAGAACAGTATATTCTTTGATATGGGGGGGGGGGGGGGCGGGCTCCATGGCAATGGTGTAATGTCTCCCACACTTGCTGCCCACATCTGAAAAATCTGCTGCATCCCAAGATTACTACTCCAGTCTTTATCTAAGAACACATCCTCAACAGCAACACTTTGTCTACTTGGTATCAGAACTGTAGAGGCTGAACTAGATTGTAGGAAACTTGGCTTCTTAGGAAACATACTTCGAGATAAAGAGTCTCTAGAATATCAGATAGCTGCCAGACAATTAGCTGTAAAGAGCACCACAAGTAATAGCTGGTTCAAACAACCTGCTGGCCAAATACCACCTTCCTAGCATGTACCAGCTGACTCACTGTATGCCTGATAAAGATCACTGGAAGGTAACTATTGACTCGCATATCAATGAAAATATACACGCGGCCTGGCAAAAGGATGGTAGTGCCAAACCTACTCTCAAGTATCTTAATGTCAAAGTATGTACAGTAAACCAAGTACACCACTGTTGGAACTCCGCAGAGAATACAGTCAGAGATGTCAGAAGAGCAACAATCAAGGCAAGACTATTGGTTGATACATACATCCTTCAATCTAATCGTAGCCGCTACAACCAGCATGCAGTATCAGACATATGCCAGTTATGCAAGCTGTCAAAAGAAGACAGAACTCATTTCCTGGTAACATGTCCACAGTTAATGAACACAAGAGCGCCATATCTAGCTGATATCTACACAGTCATACGTCATGAAACAGAAGCACCCGCATTCAACAGCTTAATAGCTGATCCGGAAAACATCACTCAACTCATCCTCGACCACTCAAAAACCTTCAATTGTATAAACATCAAGCTGTCCTCAGAGAGCTTTATCAAGGTGTCAAAAATCACACATTCCCTATGCTATGCCCTCAACCGTAAACGATCCGAGCTACTAACTCAGTGTATATAGATGCACTGACTCTTCTGTCGCTGCTTTTTGCACTATGTTTGTTGCATGTTAACCCTGTACACAATATACGCTGTACAATAAACACTTACTTCCTCTCCATGTGGAACCGATCGCCTTGAAATAGCAATACAGACATATCATTACGGGTTAGTCTTCCTCGACGGATCCATCGTCATTACAACTTGTATAACGCTGTTTATAGGCCGAGCTAATTTCGGATTTCATGAACTGTTCAGTTAATCTTCGTATATTCGTATATTTTTTTAATAGACATTGAAATACAAACATTATTCGTCACTACTTACCCTGCTGGAGTAGGGGTTAGCACATCGAGGCTGGAGTTACGGATACAGATACAGATATGACCACATGTTTGTATAAGTGAAATTTGTGATTCTGGAAATCATTTAAAAACAAATGAAAAGTTTATTTTGTCTGAACTTGAAAAGTTCTATTCTACTTTGCTACAAAGTATATCAAAATTTAATGTAGATGATTTTTATAAAGTTTTTGACATGATCGTTTTGCCTAAATTGAATGATGTTAATTTAGCCTCGCTTAATGCCACTCTTGAACCAGCAGAATTCCATGCAGCATTATCAAGCATGCAGAATAATAAATCTCTAGGTAGTGATGGCCTGACGGCAGAATTTTATAAATTTTTTGGGGATGATATTAATGATTTTTACTTCTTGGCTTTATATGAGTCTTTGGAAGAGGGGATGTTATCTAAATCTCAGAAGAGAGGTGTTATTACTTTGATTCCCAAAAAAGACAAAGACCCTAAATTTTGTACAAATTATTGACCCATCACATTATTATATACTGACTATAAAATTTTTGCAAAGGTTATTGCGAACAGAATTAAAGATGTTCTGGCAGATATTATGCATCCTTCCCAGACTGGTTTTTATTAAAAATAGGTATATTGGTGAGAATATTAGACTAATTTTAGATACTTTGGAATTTGATTTTATTAATGGTTATGTTTGCATGCTTGATTTTGAAAAGGCTTTTGATTCTATAGAACACAATTTTATGTATGAATGTTTAAAGGCTTTTAATTTTGATGAGGCATTTATTACCACTTTAGAGCTTTTTTTATACAAACATTAAAGGTTGTGTTCTAAATAATAAAGTTTCTTCGAATTGGTTTGAAAATAAGAGGGTTGTTAGGCAAGGCTGCCCTTTATCACCTTATATATTTATTATATGTGCAGAGATTCTGAATCATACTTATAGGCAAAAACTTAATATTAATTTTTTTTAAATTAATAATCTCAACATTTTTTGGTAGTTGTTATGCGGGTGATTCTACTCTAACAGTGATGGACAAAGTTTCTCTTAATAATGCATTAGATTTTTATTATGAACAGTTGACTATTTTTGGTCTAAGGCTGAATATAGATAAATGTGCTATTATTATTCCTTTCGGGAGTGTGGATGTTCATAATTTGCCATATGGCTTAAAATTAGCCACAACTTATAAATATTCGGGTATACTGTTAAATGACAATAATTTTCAGGATGTCAATGAAAAAATTAAGATCAGGCTTGATCTATGGAGCCAAAGAGGGCTTACTATTTTTGGATGCTCCCTTTTAGTCAAGGCTGAAGGAATATCATGGCTTGTTTATCTTTTAAGTATGTTAACTACATCTAAAGGTGTAATTAAAAAATTTGAAAAATTATTTTATAGGTTTATTTGGAATCGAAAAAGTGAAAAAATTAAAAGAATTCAACCTAATTCCCCAATTAAAAATGGGGCATAAATTCAATGAATTTAGAATGTATGAATGCTTCATTAAAATTAACATGGCGTGCACGCTATTTCTCTCCTTTAGCAAGCGCTTGGAAAATCATACCTTGTATGTTTTTTAAGGATGTTGGCGATTTAGCCTTCTTGCTGCATTGCCAATTTTCAATTAAAAGTTTGCCAGTGTTAATACCTTCGTTTTATGAAGAGATCTTAAAAATTTGTCTGAACTAAATCCTTCAAGTTCTTTTCAAATGGACATTTTTGAACAGATAATTTGGAATAATAAGAAAATTTTAATTAATGGTAAATCAGTGTTTATGGAAAATCTTTTTAATGCTGGATTAATATGCATTATGGATCTCTTTGAGGGTAATGGCTCTTTTTTTAACATATCTATAGATATATAGAAAATTATATGATAAAACAAATTTTGCTTATAGAATATATGAAAGTTTAAAAAGAGCTTGTTATAGGGCAACTGGATGTAATTTATTTAATAAAATTTTAGCCAGACCTCAGTTAAATTTGTTTCAAGAACCTTTTTTTAAAGGAATTAATTTACATGATGGTATCTGGTGAAGCAAAATATTTTATAATGAGATAAAGGGAAAAAAATTTAAGAACACCAGTTTTAAAATTTAATTCAGTGTATTCTGCACTATTGAAATTCAATATATGGTCATTTTTTATAAACTACCTCTAGAATATAAAATTATGCTGTTTCAGTATAAATTATTACATCATATTTTGCCCTGTAATAAGTTTTTATATAAATTAAAAATCGCTACAGATCCTAATCAGATTTAATCTACCTTTAATGTCAATTATAATGAAATGGAGGAAACTGTTATTTTTTGATATTATCCAATATCCAAGTCTTCACATATTAATTATTTATTATTGTTGCCAATATTTTATATATATTATGGATAATAATACCAATTTGATAAATTTTAAAAATGAATTAAAATTTCGGCTTACCGTGATAGGTAAAGTTAAAATGAAATTTTCTGGTGAATGCTATGCTTTTTTAGATAAACTTATTCCTTTATTATAAATTATTATAAGGTGATATTAATACTGTTGTATTTTATATATTTTATTTTATTATTATTATTTTCTTATTAATATGTTGAATCACTCAGAAAGGAACCTTGGGGTGGGGGTGGGGTGGGGTGTTGATTGATAATGAAGTATATTTAACTTAGTTGGAGGAATGGAGTACTGTTTGAAATGGAAATATGTTTTATGTTTAAATAAAAAAGCGTGCTTGTTTGGAAACCTGGGGTTTCACCTCAGGTCTAGCCATGAATGGAATCTCTTGTGTGCTTGAAAGTCCTTAGATGCTGGTCTTTTGAGTTTAATTTTTGGACTTGGTTTAGGTGCATTGAATTTGTATTTTTGATTTTTATAGTGAGCCTTTAACCCTTTTGCTCTTTAAATTTACATTTATTAAGTGAACATTTGAATTTGAATAATGAATTTGGTGTTTATTTTTTGGGCAACCTTGGTGGATGATGTCTGTGATGACAACATCTTCCACCAAATATGTTTAGAAATGAACATCGGCTAAATTGAAAATTAAAACTTAAATATCAATGTGTTTGGGGTTATTGTTGAATCACCATTAACCCTTGCCACTCTGATGTCAGTATTCTATAGTTTACTAGGTTAATTGCACAGATGTTGGTGTGCATTTTTCGACAGTTTTGATGGATGATGTTGCTGTCTATGTCAGCAACATCTTCCAGCGGATTTGTTGGATAATGAACATCCAACTCATCCTTTAATTTAATTTGAAAATTGTGAATTTTGGCATTGGTGTGATACAGGTTAAGAATTATAGAACAGCATTTGAGGACTGAGTTGGAAATGTTGACGGTGGTGATCCTTGCCGGAGCAAGGCGCAGGTCTCTGTTTGTCTACTTTCCACTGAAATATGCCTTGATACTTCTTTCTTTACTCAATGTCTTAAACTTCTGCTTTGCCTGCGGCTGGCTTAACAGTGCTTTTGCCAGGGCAGTTTGACTCCGCCTCCTACTAGAGAACGAAAAAAAAAGAGGAAAAAAAGACCACATGTTTTGATGACATGAACAACGAGGACAGAGCATGCGCACTAACTACAAACATTCACCAAAGATAATGGATATAGCAAGATGGGAAATACGCACACGCTTTGTGATGCCATTGAAAAACAGCGCCATCATACGACTATGACGTAACTTTGACGTTATACCAGGGGCATTAACTCGTAACGCGAATGACGCGGTAACGCAAATCCCCCTTGACGCGGGAAACAAAGCAGGACTGGCGGTATGATTAGCGAACGAAAAGAAGAAGAAGCGGGAAACAAAGCGAAACAGGCGAAATAAATAAATAAATAAATAAATAAATAAATAATTAGCCAAACAAGGTAAACAAACAAACATGTAAATAAACAAATAGATATGGCGTGCTGCAGTGAATTTAAAGGTGGAAAATCAAAAGTCGAAAAATGTAGCCTGATCATAGTTAAGGGGGCTCAGGCTCTGCGACGGGGTGCACAAATTAAAAGGGGAAGAATGAAAATTGTGGGGTTTTTTGTTCCCGAAAGATAAGGAAAGGTTAGAAATTCATGTTATAGTCCTACTATTTGCTACACCATGCCTATACATGCCTATAATTAACACCAAATATATATATATATATAAGGGGTGGGTGGGACTGGTTGTAATGGGGTTGTACATCTTCAAATATCATGAACATTAGCCTATGCATTGTGAATATAATTGGTGTAGGCAAGAAGAGATTATCTGATTGTCAAGGAAAATGGTGGTACTGCAATTTTTGAACGACACTATTCTAAGCACAGCATACATACGTACGAATAGAGCGGGTACATGGACGCAAGCACGCATACGCGCGCATCCATTAAGTTAATGCTAATACAGGAACTTATTTTGAGCACCTGTGTTGCACTATAGAAACTAAAATCAGGGCCGGCGTGCGGGCCACAGCACCACAGCATTTTTTGAGCTAGAAAAACAAAAGATTTTGTATATTAAATATTATATATATCGCAACCATTTCCAGTTTCCAACTCTATACATTTGACTAAGTTGACTAAGTTGAGAAAATCTGTATGTCAGCAGGCTACGACCATATAACATGCAGTCGATGGCACGCCATCGCAAATACCCAAGCTTTCATTAACGTTTTAGCCTGACAACTGTACCCCTCCCATAAGGCCGGAGTCCAATATAACAGTGATTTCACGAACTGGAATCGTGTATGCATAGGCGAAGCCAGGAATTAATTAGTCCAAATAACTAGTGAAAATTGTGTCTCAGAGGGCTTCTCTGAGCATCAAATTTTTTTAATGTTCTGGGAGAGGACCCTTGGACCCACACCCCGTCACACTTAGTGATGTCACTTTGGTTCATAACTATACAAAATTAAGAAATGACATTATTGCTGTTTGAAATTGTGTAGGCAGTCTCAAACACAAACTGTCAGACAGTGAAAAACATAGTGACTTTGTCTATTCCTACCTTGTTACATTTCATTCATCCTTTGGTCCTATATTCACAAACAGTTGCAAAGTTTCGTATTTCACGTTTTGAACCTTCTGTTTGGATTTCGTGAACGAAATTCAGAAAGAATCTCTGAGGAAGACAGTTTGTTTACAATATCTTTGTTTATGGATATTGTTAAAAGAGAACTGAGTCTACTCTCCGCCATTGTAGATCGTATCTTTGTCTTTACATGTGTCATGGTAGAAAAGGTTCTCTGACAACTTGCAGTAGTAACAGGAAGTGTAAGAACAAGTTTGAAAAGCAGATAAACATTTGGAAACATCTGCTTCAAACTGGCCTGTGACAAAGATTTCATAACATCACCCATTGACTCACATTGTTACATATTTATCTTTAGGTAGTCAGTGAAAACAGTCAGTTCATTTTTCACTTGCGACACTGGTGATGTAATGTCATGCCTAAACATGTTAATCAATTTTAATATTGAATCTGATGTAAGTAAATTATCCCGGATAGCTGCTGGCTCCAAAAGACTGATACTAGACATAGTAATTGTATTGCGTCCTGTGAAACGCCGGTTCAGTTCTGCTGTCATATTATTCAAGATGCACATATAAAATGTTACTCTATAGTACAATCTTGGGTCACGCATGTCAGATGCATTTTTATTGTTGTTATCAATCCTTGAAGATACACGCCGTTGTCTGATTTCTGATGGCACAGTTATGCCATAGCGTTCTCATAATTTCACTGCAGTATCGAAATAAAATTGGAACTTTGTTTCATTTTTGCGAGCATCCAATACATTTAGAATGCTTGATACTAAAGACATAGCCTTTGAAAGGTTCTGGTCCTTAGCTTGTAATACACTGGAGAGAACTTGGGTAGCTTCAAATTGATCAAGAAGGATTAGGCTAGAAAGTACAAAGTCAAATGACTGTAGAGGTCTGAGGAGCCCAGCTGCTTCAGCGCAGATTTTTTGATCATGCTCAACATCAGCTATTTCTTCTAGTGTGTCTACAAGAGCGACATAACATGCATCTACAGCACGCAATCCAGCAATTTTACTGTTCCATCGAACATCTGTTGCTGATTTTAAAGTTACTGGTTGAACACTGTTAGCTTTTACTGCTTTTTGATATTTTAATAGTAGATCATGCCGTTTGGCACTAGCATTGAAAAATGTGGTGAGTTTCCCTACAGTCCCTAGTATGTCATGTGCTAGTCTCACATTGTCCATAGCCGAATCCAACACCAAATTTAAATTGTGGGCATAGCAATGACTGTAGGGGGCTCTTGGATTAATCTTTGTGACTGCAGTCCATGGTTTCATCCATTAACAGTTTATAAAATATACCATCTCGTATTTCGTCGCATAATGTTTTTGTTGTGCAGTTCGCAACACAGTCGATAATAATGTTCTGTATATCAGGTCAGACACCCTGAGCATTTTTATTACCAGTTGTAAAGTGGTCATCTAAAACTGTCTCATATTTAGATAATAAGCCGAGCATGTCTCTATAATTGCCCTTGTTGCATGAAGTTTCACTTTCATCATGCCACCTAAATGGTAGGTTGTGAGTTGCCAAATACTTTACAACATCTATTAAACGCCCTAGAATTTTTACATTTTGGTGTTTTTCCTTTTCCTCCGATGCCAGGACTTGTTCTCTCTGTTAATTAAGTTTTACATCGACACGATTGCCAACTTTATGCGGATTGAGCATTTCGACACATTGCCTATGACACTTGGACAGCGCATGTTTTTGTCACCGCTCAGCTGCACGACGCCAGTTATTAAAACCATCAGTGGTGAAAGCATTTTCTGAAAAGTTCCAACACTGCTTTGCAAATATTCTACATGGATAGCAAAATGCGCTGTCCAGAGCTGGTGAATATTCTATCCATATGTGTGTGTCATACCAACTGGGGTTGAAGCTTCGTTTTTTATTGTGAACGACAATGCTAGGAAATGTAGCATTTCTTGGTTGGCATGGTCCAAGGATTAGTAGCACATCAGATTCTAGGTTTTTACATGGATCGTTTGGCAATAATCCATGCTCAACAGTCATGGGTGTATTGCTGGATTCTTTCTCGGGCAGCTCAGGCTGTTCAGCCTCAAAGGATAAATTATTGCTAGGATCACTAGAGTTGTCAGCTACGGTGGTGGTCGATTCAGCGTCATTGGCCTGAACATTTTCTGGACATTCAGATTTGTCATCGTTGGTACTACCAGTATCACTTTTCCTGGCTTTAGAGAAGAATGCTGTGATTTTAGATGTATGTGCGAGGTATCATACCGAATAACCGAAAACAACATTGCTACAAACGTCAAATTAGCATAGTAGCACTGTTATCTGTTTGTGCATTGAACCGAAAGATTTCAACGATCAAATACGATATGACATTAACCCTTAGCATACTGACGTCAAAATTCTGTCTTTTCCAGAGCCAGCAGCAAAGAGTCAACGACCCTGGTGCACAATTTGGCAACAATTCTGCTGGAAGATGTTGCTGTCTAAGACAGCAACATGTTTCAGCAAAATTGTTTCCAAAATGTGAACAGATTTGTCTTTAAAAGTTTTAAAAATTAAAATTTTGATGTCAGAATGCTATGATGTAAAACGATTTGTTGAACACTTTGACACTAATTTGACATGAAATATTTGACAATTGGTCGTAACGGAAATGGATTTCAGTCAAATTAGTTTCAAAATGTCCAACTTTCCTGTATTGGAGACTTAAATTCGAGATACTGAATCTTGAGAGTTCAAAAGGTTAACGGAAAGCAATGTATATTACGTGACAGGCTATTACAAATGTCCTTGTATGTCACAGACACTTCTGTAGTTCGGATCGACCGGTCGGGTACCGGCCGTACCAGCTAAGCTGGGCATGCGCCGCCCGTCTAGGATTCGTTTCCTGAAAACGCCCCTCTGGGTAGAGCTATAAGCGTATATAGGCCTATGGGAGAGAGAGCGTGTCGAAAAACGACTAAGTTCGTTAAAACGCATTATGCGCATGCGCGCGCCGGGAAGCTGTTTCTATGGAGCGCGTAGTTGTGACCTAGATAAGATGGCACTTTTAGTGTACCGAGCTGGTACTATGTAATCCTTATTGATTGCCTGTTCCCGTTAAATCTGGCATTAATCAAGACCAGAAGTCGACGGGCTTTCCGAATCTGTAAAATCTGTTGAGAAATGGCTGAGTTATCCAGGGAAAACTCTTCATGATTATCTTCAAAATATTGCCGTGACGTCATAACCACGTGGACGTAAAGCTTCTAGAATATTCTAGAACGTTCGACTACGCTATTATTAGCGACGCGCTGATTGGCTGTTGCTCGAACGATGATTGGATGGAGACTGCACCTGTGACGTCACGGAGAGTATAAAAGGAGAAGCGATCCAGTGATCGAGAGCATCCTCGGCCAGGGGCCGAACAGGTTGGATCTGTACCAGCTACTACAAGCGCGACAGACATTACGTGTGTTCCTTCGCTATGCGTCAGCTTTTTATCCCGTAGTGTGCAGTTCTCCAACCCACCGCACTAAAACAATTTTGTAACTCCCTTTTACCGGACTAATTTGGAACTTTTGATAATCGTTCACGAATACTACATCTACATTCGGAACACAATCTTGTGGTGAGGCCTTTAAGGCCTGAATATGTGAATCTACAGATGTAGAGGCAGGATGTTCTTTAATGGATGACTCGCCGGATCTGCTGGCCATGCCTAAAAGTGGTATTTCAATCGCCGCCACACACATCGTGTCGGTTCTTTCGACTTTCGACCGCAGAAAGTAAACTCTGCCCGGTGCGTCTTCAGAGCTGGTTGACGTACCCAGCACCATGAAGCCTTGCTTTGTATCTTCATTTGCCTCTAACAACCCCCGCTAGTGATTGGGTTGTTTACACCTTCCATCCGTGCCATCGGTGTATGGGAACTTTCTTCACCACGTGGTACTATCGTATCTTTTGCTAACTGCTCGTTAGACATTCTATGAGGTTTACAATGATGTCCTTCCACCTCCATGAACGTTCTTGCGGGAATCTAGTTTGCGGATAGCAGCTCGCGGGAACCAACTTGCGGGAACCAGCCTGCGGGAACTTTCCAGCTTCCGGAGAGCGCATCATCTCACGTCGACTATGGATTGACGTGTCAATTTCAGTAACACGGTAGCCTAACTTGGGAATGACTACCAAGAATTCAAGTAACTATACTTCACAGTTTAATTATTTTCTATATAGGTTTTGTTAATTATATCATATCCGTAGTTATAATTTCTGTATTTTTTAATAGTTATTATCATTTTCTTCAATGTGTCGCTAACCACACTATAGTAGGTTCGTTAACCTGTATTAGTATATATATATATCTTAATCGTTTGACACCGTATTGTTTGTTCTGGTTAGATTATGTATGTATATGGCCAGTGCCCATCCGTTCACTTGTTTTGCTTAGTTACAGAAAATATAAGACTGCAGTGCACGTAGGAAACACTATACAGCAACATTTATATATGCAGCACTTTCTCCCGCCACCAACAATTTTTCACTGAGGTCGCTGTCCGTGCTATAACTTTGTTTAGCCCGGCATGCTACCGACTAACCTGTTCTATACACAGCTCGATAGGATAGGTTCAAAATGATTAGAGACACTTTCTCCATTACATACTGTGTAATATATTCTTCTCTTCCGGTAGTGCGATAATCTAGCCCCGCACTCCGGTAAGACTCATAACTCTTAGATTTTGTCTCTCTTCATGCTCCACTCAGATATCTTCGGATACTTAGTAGATAGTACTTTAAGCCAATGGAGAAAAGCACTGCAAAAACACATGTATTAATTATTATTTTATTTACTGACAATCCTCTCGCACCGCAGTGCAAAACTGGCAACTTGTATATATAAACCTAACGACAGGTTAAACGGTTAGTTCCATAGGACACAGTGACGGGCGAGATACGTATTCCCACCGAAATGTCTGGCCATGATATTTAGATCTGCCACGCCCTTGCGGGAAGGACATTTACGGCGTGTATTCGTCTCTCTTACCCCCACCATAACGATAAGAGCGATGGCCTAATAATGCTTTTGTGAAATGTAAACCATGTCTTGTAATGTTTTATGTAGTTATGAAACGGAATGTCCGGATTCTTACCCAGTTCGGAGGTCCTACTAAGTAACATGTATGAGCGCTGTCTACAGTATTGATGTCCTATGGCATCTGTTCTCCATGACAGCCGTGTATAATAGCCAGTTGTGGCCTAAACTAATTCTTGTTTTGAAAACAACTAAAAGGAATTAAGCAAAGCAGAAGGCCAGCAGAAATAAAGCGGCAACTACTAACTCAGCATATTAGGAATCACATAAGACGGTGATGAAGGAATCCATTGGGAATCTTCCGTTCCATCTTCACGTAAAACAGTACGCACCCCTATAGTCATGATCTCACTAGGTATGGTCTTTTTTTTCTACAGCATTTTAGTTTGGTTTTATTAGAGTGGGCCCATTTTTGCCTACTATTCTTCTCCCGCTTTAAGCCGTGGCGATACCTTCCCGAGACGGAGGCCCGCATGAGGCACTTGCCTCTTGCATGGATTCAGCGACGACGGTCCATGCCAGGATAATACTCCTCACCCAAACTAGCACTAGGAGTAGTGCCCACGTGAGGCACATCACCTTTTCGTCTGAGATAGCTTTCTTCCTTTCACCTTAGAGGTATAATAACTTATATTAAGTTAAATAGCTATGTCTGGTGTATGGGAGCCTCCCTTGCGGGGATATCTCTGTGGACCTACGAGTCTGTGTGGTACCTCCTGGAGCCCAATGTTTAAAAGTTCATCTACCTGCCTCTTTGTCTTGTATTTTCGTATGCTCTTACTGTAGTTTTATCTAGCATATTTTTAATTGTTTAGGTAAACCCATTGTATAGACTTATATTTTTAGGTCACCAAATCAAATCTTGTAAGTCCATAGATCACGAAATTGCTATGGACAGGCATACTGGTGACACAAATTCTTGGGATGAGACCATTGTGTTTAATGTTTGCGACGATGGTCGCATGGCCTCACCGGAATGATTGAGTTCCACTGGCCTTAGGAGCCGGTTTTTGTTTCCGCAGGGCAGTCTCGTTCAAGGTCCGTCACCCCGAGACCGGATGCTAACCAGCGTCATCACTCATCATGCACTTGCGGCACGGCGAGTCGACATGATACATCGGAACGGCCCAATACTACCCTGCGAGCTACAAGTGGTGCCCGATGTGGGGCTCGAAGAACATCAGTAATAATGCGCAGCAAACTCACGCCCGCACCATATAGTGATCTCAGTTCAATACCATCTCCGTTCAGCGAAGACTCCCTCGATCAAGAGGTGGCCTCATACGATGGATTTTCAGCACACATGATCACCGACCATGCCAGAAATTCAGCGGAATCAACAACTCTGCATTATAAAATGTTTTTGCCTGTTAGCAATGGCACTTTTCGAGATGGCTCACAGGCGGGAACAGAATTCATAACCATCTCGGACGTCCGCGACAGGCCAACACCAACAGGGCCGAATCATGGATGACTCCAACAAAGACCCGACTACGGGCATATCTACAGCCCTTCAGACTACTATCGTTCACCCGTGTCATCCACGGAGACAGTATGGCCGGGTGATAATCCACAACGTAGACAACCTCCTGCACCACCCCCTTCTAGTGAAACGCTCTATTCAACGGGAACACTGCAGAGTCATCGGGAGGAATCGGCACCACCATTTCGCCGGTATATCAGTCATGCAACTTATCACGACCGTCAGCCGATTGCACCACCGCCATATGAGGAACAACAGTCCTCACCATGGGAGGAACGACCGCGCACTCTCCACCGCAATCCGCCTCCCGTTCATAGACCCATGCCGGTCTATGGCTCAACAAATGGGGCGGACTCATTAAATTGGAGTACACATGTTCTGGCTCCTCGGCATCGGCATCGACGGGAAACACCAACACCACCGCCACCGGCACCACGACCAACTTCAATCCAATCATCGACTTCCCAGATACACGCACCACCTGGATTTCAACCACTGCATTCTTCCCGCGGTCTTGGCCGAGTCATCCTCCCTCCAGAATTTATTGGGGAGAATGACTGGACCAATTATAAAATACAGTTCGAGATAATAAGTCGGACAAACCACTGGGACGATCGACAAATGGGTGAATATCTCGCCGCAAAAAGGCGTTTAGGTAAACGCATTGTATAGACTTATATTTTTAGTTCACCAAATCAAATCTTGTAAGTCCATGTAACGAAATTGCTATGGACAGGCATACTGGTGACACAAATTCTTGGGATGAGACCGTTGTGTTTAATGTTCGCTACGATGGTCGCACGGACCCACCGGAACGATTGAGTTTCACCGGCCTTAGGAGCCGGATTTTGTTTCCCGCCGGGCAGTCTTGTTCAAGGTCCATCACGCCGAGACCGGATGCTAACCAGCATCATCACTCATCATGCACTTGCAGCGCAGCGAGTCGACATGATACATCGGAACGGCCCGACACTACCCGCCGAGCTACACTTCATTGTCGACTTTTGCTACTCATAGCTTTAAGATTGACTTATGGCGCAATTATAAACACGTTATTCAGCCAATAGCAATGATCGAATGATGCGAATCATGCGAAGCGATTGTTGATAAAAGTGCACATTTCAGTCAGTGCATATGAACAGCGCTGCGCAGCACGCGGCTGATGTGGCAGTGATGTAACTAACGCATTCTGGAAGGCGGAATGAATCCTGCAAATGAATATGTGTTAATACGTGTGTGGTCACAGATTTCAGATAATGATTCCCGATATCCATTCATATTAAGCGGAAATTTGAGGAGTTGGGCCAAATTAACAAGTTTCTGATCTATATATATGATATTGACAATTGTGATAAAAGTTATAAAAGCGAAAGTTATGGATGTCAGCAAGTTTCCGCCACGTCGTAAAAGACGTGATACGGAAAATTTATACATTGCATATTTTAAGTGAGACAGCTGAGGGGTGTGCACATTCCCCCTCGTGCCCCCCACCCCCCCCTATGTCTTCGCCTCTGCGTGTATGGGTAACTCAAATATAACAAAATTTGGTTGAATTCCACCAAACATTTACGGATGAAATAGCTGGACTTAAGATCGTGCAACAAGTGCATTCGCACACGACCTCAAATTTCCAGCCCCCACCCCTCCCAAAGTGATACACAAATCGTTTTCGTATTTCTTTGCCCCTCTGTAACTTCAAGTTACACACATAGATGACATAACTATAAGACCGGTGTGGCCAAATCCCACATCCCTCTGACCGCATAACACCACCCCACCCACCCACCCCCCACTCACCCCCACCTTCAAGCGGCTTTACGTTTGAAACACATTCGGAACTTTAGATATTTCTCTGGGGGCCCAGAACAAGAATTTTCAAAAACTTTGCACAGGCTCCCTCTAAGTTCGGTCCTGTGAGAAATATCTTTGCTTTACACATACATGGATAATACTTAATTTTACGGAGCAATCAAATCTGTAAGAAATATTGCGGATCGAAGATGAAACTGAATAAGTTTAGCAATTTTACCTAGCATTTTTGTTTATGTACGTACATTATCTATGGAACATCAATGGTAGACCTAACAGCAACAACAGCAATATCAATAATAACCGTAAAGAAGCTCGCCAGAAGCTGACACAAGCAATGTAACTACTAAACAGTGAAACGAGAACATCATTGCATAACAAGATCATGGAGGCTCATGAAAATGACAAGGAGACATTTTTCATGTTGATAGCAAAGCAGCGCATAACTCGTCAAAGAGGGATGCATCAGCTTATTATTGATGGTGAAATATGCAATGGTGATGCTGGCATCTTGAGCGGATTCAAGAACCATTTTGGTTCACTCGCCATCCCCCTGGTAGACCAAGCCTTCGATGAAGAGCACAAGACAATTGTGGAACTTGATGTCCAGATAATTGAAGACGTGTGTAGCAATCATACTACTGGGACAGAATGTGAATCTGTAACTGAATCAGAGATCTGAAAGATCATTGCAGGATTTAAGAATAACAAATCAGCAGACCCGCATGGGCTAACAGCAGAACACTTAAAGCATGCACCAACTGTGGTAACACATCATCTCGTAAAGCTAATGAACTATATAATCAGTACAGGCTACATTCCATCTGATATGAAGCAAGGAATCTTAACTCCAGTATTAAAGAAGGGTACGGATGAAAAATAGCCTAGCAACTACAGAGGAATAACAGTCCTTTCAATTGTAGGCAAGATCTTAGAAAAAGTAATTTTACAACGGACAAAGCAACGGCATGATAATGTTCAGTCAAAGCTGCAAAGAGGTTTCACTGAAAGATCATCATCAGTAAACACAGCACTTATTATTTCAGAAGTGATCAATAAAGCTAAAGACAATTATCAGCAGCTCAGTATGGTAACCTTAGATGCTTGCAAAGCATTTGACGTAGTGTGGCATGCGCCCTTACTCCGAAAGATCTATAACATTGGAATTGAAGGATCATTATGGCGAACCATCAAAGAGATATATACTGATGCTCAATCTTCCGTCAAGATGAATAGAACCCTCTCAGACCCATTTGTGATACGCCAAGGAGTAGGCCAAGGTGGAATTCTCTCAACAATCCCTTACAAACTCTTCAATAACAATCTTCTCAAAATAATTGAAGATGTAGATATTAGTGCTAAATTTGGGCACATTAACTGCAGTGCACCAACATGTGCGGATGACACAGCCCTATTAGCTCAGGACACTGATCACCTACAGGAGCTTTTAAACATAGTTCATCAATACACACTTCAAGAGCGCTACACTATAAACCCTGGAAAAAGCGCATTGATTTCTCTAAACAAGCGAACTAAATCTGCTCCAGTTATTCATCTAGGAGACAGACAGATCCTTGAATCTAAATGTGAAACTCACTTGGGTATAGAACGGTTAACAAATGGGAATGGCAATGTAGAAAAACGCATTCAAGCAACAAGAAGAACAGTCTATTCACTGATCGGAGCTGGACTTCATGGAAATGGTTGACTTTCCCCATTAACGTCAGCGCATATACACGCGTTCATCGAGACGTGACCTAGATTACCGCCGGCGCCGCCATTGGCTAATGACGTAATAGCCCGCCATTACACAAGTGAAAAACGCTTAAGACGCGTACATAGCGTTATCGTTATTATAAGCATAAGAACCTGTAGAGATCTGAAACTCGGGGACAATGGATATCGACGTAAAATACAGAAAAAGTGGCGGAAATTCATGTGCGGTCAATGGGTGCACAAATAATAGCAGAAAACTAAATATATTTAAGAAGGGCTTGAGCGTTTTTAATCCATAAAAATTCCACGTTATGCCATCAGATGAACCGAGCAGACTAGCGGGGGGGGGGGGGGGGGGGGGGGGGGGGGACTAACGCTATTAATAGACAAGGCTTACCAAAACAGGTATATGTGTGTTCAGAACATTTTTTGGATGACAAACCATCCGAGAGAAACCAATATCCGAAATTAAAATTAGGTTACGATAAATGTGTCACACCAGGTTGACGTAAGGTGGTAAGGAAAAACATTAAATGTCTAAAGAAACTCAGCATTTCAGACTGTTCCGTGGCCACTAATAGCAGCGATGAAATAAACTGTGATGATATAACTGATTTGTCAGAGACGGACTCTATCATGGTGTTGTAGATACTAATAAGGCCGACACATAAAAGAAACAATGAATCCATCCAGTATGTTGACATATGTACACAATGTCAGGAATCTGACTTTTGTACAAATGACCATGTCTACGGAAAACCATGGGCAGATTGTAAAAGTACATCTAGCTTCCCAGGGAAGCAATTAGAGCATGTTGTCCTGAACCATTTCGAGAGAACTATCTAAGCACAACCTGTATTATTGATTGTGCAGAACATTCATTCAGAGACCGACAAACTTAAGAAACAGAAGTCAGACATTCGGCAATTATAATTATAAAGCCACACAATACACCAGAGTATCTTGTGGGGATCTCACCCCACCTGGAAAACAGCTGATTTCAAGCTTAACATACCAGCTTTCATTAAAGATAAACTCCAGCTTAGTAGAGAAGATGTCACTACAACTCGATGAATAGCATGAATTCACGTGTCTCTCTCTCTCCCTCCCTCCCTCCCTCCCTCCCTCCCTCCCTCCCTCTCTTCTCTCTCTCTCTCTCTCTCTCTCTCTCTCTCTCTCTCTCTCTCTCTCTCTCTCTCTCTCTCTCTCTCTCTCTCTCTCTCTCTCTCTCTCTCTCTCTCTCTCTCTCTCTCTCGAGAGAGAGAGAGAGAGAGAGAGAGAGAGAGAGAGAGAGAGAGAGAGAGAGAGAGAGAGAGAGAGGAGGGAGGGAGGGAGGGAGGGGAGGGGAGGGGTGGAGGGAGGGAGAGAGAGAGGAGGGGAGATGGAGGGAGAGATGGATAGAGCGAGAGGGAGAGAGAGGGTGGGAGAGAGAGGGAGGGAGCGAGAGAGGGGGAGGGATGGGGAGAGAGAGAAGGGAGAGAGAGAGAGAGAGTGTGGGGGGGGGGAGAGGGAGGCAGGGAGTTGAGGTGGGAGAGGGAGGGAGGGAGGGGCTTGGGGTGTGGAGGGAGGGAGGGAAAGCAAGTAGGAAATTGGATGTGTTTAAAGTACTGAGTAGCACGGCACCAGTCACATCACTGACACATTTTGATGACATTCTCATCGTGTGCTCGGCACTTATAAATCTTAAGGCTGATCTAATACGTGATGTGCTTGCTGATTGACTATAGATACGGATAAAATAACTATGGGCGGGTGTACGAATCATGTATGAAACTACGACCCCTCCACCCACCTCAACCCCCACCCCCACCACACACCCACCTCTCCCACACTGGCTGGCCTGGCGTTATATATATTGATATTCAGCAACATTGATGTTGTAACAGTCTCTACGCGCGCCATACAGTGAAGGCTAGTGGTGGCTACTGTATACAACGCGACGTGAGGCGTGATGCTACGCTTCGCTTCGTTTTCACGCGTGTAATGTCGGAGGGGCTATAACTGCCACCTAACGGCAGTAAGCGAAACTAACGGGGGATAACTGAAAAAACCTGTGTATATGGAAAGTCTACTGTCTTTCAAGATTACTGTTTGGTCATTCAGATGACAAAGGCTGAGATTAGTGCATTGGACTATTCCAACTGTCAATTCTTAAACAATTACAGTCCCTTCCAAAGAATACAACATCATCAGCAACAACACTATGCCTACTAGGAATAAGACCCATCCAAGCAGAGCTAGACTGCAGAAAACTAAAACTACTAGGAAACATCCTCAGAAATGACGATACTGTAGAATTCCAGATAGCAGCCAGACAACTTGCTGTAAAGAATATTAAGAGCAATAGTTGGTTTATGAAATGCCAAGAAACGCTTCATAAGTATCAGCTCCCAAGTGTCTATCAACTAATTAACAGCATGCCTGCAAAGTTAGCGTGGAAGGCACAAGTAGAGAAGCACATTAACTGTGCTGTACACAACGTCTGGAAAGAAGACTTTGTCATGAAGACATCAACAAAATACTTAAATGTCAATATATGCACTGTAAACAACATTCACCACTGTTGATCTCACTTGACAACACAACCAGGGATGTTAGACGAGCAGTAATAAAGGCAAAGATTCTGACTGGCTCATACATCTTGCAAGCAAATCGTGCCCGTTTCAATCACTATGTTGTCTCTGAAAAGTGTTTACTTTGCCATTCAACACCCGAGGACAGGAATCACTTCCCCATCGAGGCTGGATTTCCACATACAGATACAGATACATGGTATCTTGGAAATTAACCAATGCTCATCATGAGACTTGTAATGGCATAAAGCTGAGTATGTCAGCTAAATGCATAACTAGGTTTCGCTTTTCTCTGTCATAATGATTAATGGTTTAAGTATTGCATTTGCCTTAATTTGTGCAAATTTTAAAACAGTGTGTCACTGTGAGATATGACCGTATAGGATGTATAAACCCTACCATTCCACAGTGGCATGGGAAATTTCGAGATGATAGCAAATATTTAATAATATGCGCTAGGACTAATCATAATCTCTTGGCCTACGCGATTTCAGAAACTATACTCATACTTCTCTAATCAAATAGGAATTATAACACACATTTTTAGTCAATATTTTAGGGAGCCCGCCCAAACACCGATTTTCAGTCAAGTACGTGTAGACCAATATCGAGACTTATCAAGCAAGTTCAAGTTCAAGTTCAAGATTATTTATTTTGATATAGAATATACATTTACAGTTTCACAACAGGTAGTCCACCAAAGGCAGAGCCTATGTGGTGGTGGACCCCTACATATAACATATAACAACAATATAGGACATGAGAATACTGAATACATAAGGTTAACAAGTTATAGTCCTATATATACATATAGTTAACTGTCTCGCTGCCAAGCCTCTGCAGTCTACATTTTCCATGGAGCCTAACTCAGGGTATGCTGAGTACCTCTAAAAAAAATAAAATTTGACCGAACGTTGTCGGTGGCTAAGCCATAAGCAACTTTCAGTCAAATTTTTTCTAAAATACTCAGCCAATCCAGAGTCATTGCCAATTGGAGTTATTGTCCGCTTCCAGCAGTCCAACAGTTAATAGACGTATGACAATTTACATTTTTACAGGGAAAGACATGACAGAGGGATGTGTGCTTATCTTGCTTAAGTTAATAATTCTATATTACATATTCTTATTATCAGTGACAAAGTATTAATTTATTTATTTGTTTATTTTTTTATTTTTTTTAGGCTGTGATGGTAGAGGTAGTTGTTTGGTAGTTACCATTATGACAGATATTCTTATTATTATTATTATTATTATTATTATTATTATTATTATTATTATTATTTGTTCTGGTGATTGGGTGCAAGTATGAGAATAGCATGCCATGATGGTGAGGGTTTTCCAGAGTCTCGTAGGTTTCTATAATCTTCTTTTTGATATTCTGCTTAAAGTACTGTAGCTTTATGATGTCTGTGCGTGTGCTTGTGTCTGTATTATTCCATAACTGAATTGCTTTGTATGAGGGTTTTTGTTGTGCTGCTTTTGTTTGGTGGTGTGTTGAATGGAGGTTATTTCTTGTTCTTGTGTTGTGAGGATGCAATTGTGCATTGAGCATAAAAATGTTAGATAAGGATGAGGGTAAGTTGCCATTGTGGAAGTCCCTTAAGATTGTGCATAGTTGGAGCCCTCCTATGTCCTCAAGTTTTAAGACCTTTTCTGATTTAAAGATATCCTGGCCACCTGCTGTTTGTGAAAATAGTTTAATAGATTGCTTTTGCAGAGATTTTAGTTTTTTTAGTCTAGCTTGAGATGTATTAGTCCAGATAGCATTGCAGTAGGTGATGTGGGGAAGTATCATTGTGCAGTACAGGTTTTTAATAATATTAGGTGTTAGATAGGGTTTCAGTCTGCGAATGATGCCAATGCTTTTTGCTACCCTGGTATTAATAATTTCAATATGCTTCTCCCATGTTAAATTTTTGTCCAGATATACTCCTAAAAACTTAGCATATTGTGCTTCTTGAATTATCTGGTTGTCGATATAGAGGTTTGGGAGAGCTATTTCTTTTTAGTTTCTTAGATTTTGTGAATAGTATATAATTAGTTTTTGATACATTTAAGGACAATTTGTTTACTTTAAACCAGTCTATTAATTTCGTCATTTCATTATTGACATTTTTGTATAGAATTTCTATATCCTTGTGGCTGCAGAAAGCATTTGTGTCGTCTGTAAAAAGTATTAGTGAGAGATGTTTGCAGACTTTGGGTAGGTCATTCATATATAGGAGAAACAGCAGGGGCCCAAGAACTGAACCTTGGGGAACACCACAAACTATATTTTTGTATTCAGAGATAGCCCCATTGAATTGTACACACTGTTCCCTGTTTGACCGGTAACTCTGTATCCAGTTCAATGCAGTACCTCTTATTCCATAGTATGCAAGCTTTTGCAGTAAAATTGTATGATCAATTGTATCGAAGGCTTTGGAAAGATCCAAGAATACACCTAGCGCATGTTCATTATTCTCAAGGGAGGTTGATAATTTTTCTATCATATCCACAATGGCAAGCATAGTAGAGTGTTTTTCTCTGAAACCATATTGAGAAGGATATATGATTGAGTTTTTGTTTAGATATTTAGTAATTCTACTAAAATACAGCTTTTCTAAGAGTTTTGAAAAGTATAGACGGCGGCCTAGACACTGGTCTAATCGACGTTATTTTAAAACAAAAAAAACGTGTATATCTGGATTAGGTTATAATATTAACATAAACTACCAAATTATTATTGACCATATCGCACCTGTTAAATAAGTAAATTTGATGTAAAAAGGCTTACCTCCCCTATAACGTCACGTCAAGGACGTAAGAGGGCGCTACGCCGTAAAAGCTGCGCAAAATTGTATGCGCGTTATAACGTAATTCCCATCTTGCTGTATCTATTATCTTTGCATTCACTCGCTACCGACAGGCATCTTCTTGAAAAAATGGTGAATGATAAAGCAGACATGATGGCATTATCAGAAAAATACAAAAAGGTATTTACCAGTTTATTTACATATAATTAATAATATATATTTGAATTGAGATTGCGAATAATTTGTAGTGGAAGTCATCTTGAATCTTGAATCTTGAATCATAATGACCATATAATATTCATAATGATAATCTCCGGTCACCAGCATGTCGAGCATGAGCGTCCATTACGATTTGCCTCCATTATCCTATATATCACCGGCGCGCCGAATTAAGCAAATGAACCCAAGTGATCCCAAATGATACCTCATGAGGCTCATCATCATCATCATCATTGTCTCAGGACATAAGGCTGATAAGCCGTTGGCTTTTTTTTGTCCCGTCAGTATTACGTTATAAATTAATGCAAATGCTTAGAGAGGTCAGAGGAGTGGTATCATCAGTAATTATAGGTTCCTGTCTTACTCTTAGTACAGTAGAAATTGACATGGACCCGGACATTTTGTATAATCACTTCGTTATGGCCCAAAATGCATCCCAGAAAAATTCTCCAAAATTCACACATGGGGAAATATGTTTTTTAGAGGAAATTCAAAATGGCGCCAACTTCCCAAGGCGATGACCAATAACCAGGTAATATGTATTTTGACTCTAAAAACCCGTGTTTTGGTAAGTGTTGACTAGAATCTGTTGTCATATACACAACTGACAATAGCAATTGTCAGTAGGTCTAATTTTATAAAATTCTCAACAGATTACCTGTTTATGCTAAATATTTTTCACATTTCGTTCCCTAACTTCAAAGGGTTAAAAATCAGGTTTCCCCAAGTGTGAATTTGTGAGAATTTCTTGTGTGGTCTCTGGACAGTCATAAAAAGTGTTTGGAACACAAAATCGTCTGTTACACAAAATGTCCGGGTTAGCCTATATTTCTGTTGATTTCTGCTGGACTACTATGTAATTTACAAATTTGTACAAATTCCACTGGCAGTCATTTAATTTAGACTTCATTTAGCTACTATGTACAATATGTGGAGCCATCCATACTCATATACACATTATACCCACATGCGTACGTACATACATACCCACATATACTTATATATACATATACCTACATACATATACATACACATACATGTACATTTATATAACACATACATATATTCATACATACACACACCTATACTTATACATAATCACATACATTCACATAAACATACATATGGACTGGCGCGGTTACCACACCATGTCAACACTATTACAATGCAATTGAGACTGGGATTAACTCCTAGTATAATTAAATCATGGAACGGCACGGATGCCACACCAAGTCCACTGATCAACATACCTAATGATGGTTATTCCAATGCATCACAAGTTTACGACTTCGGGCTTTGGCTGCCATATTCAATATTTTTTTATATGATGGATTTTGAAGCCGAATTTGGTTTTTCTTAACTCAGCTTAGTTGTCAGTCAGCTGTCGTATAGCGATGACCCTGTCCATCTGTATATTCGTCCATCCATCTGTCTGTCCGTCTTCAACAATGGCGGCTCATTTTGTTATTTCTTGACGGATTGACACCAAACTTGGTCACAGTGTTAATGTCGTCATCTAATATCTGTGTTGTGAAAATGAAACTGATAGGACATCAAATGCCAGAGTTATCACCACTTAAATATTTGCAGTCTCGCTATCATAGGGGAAATAAAGGTTTGTTGCCACCGTCCACTGATTTATCACCATGTCAGATTTTATTGCCAAAGTAGATTAAACTCCAATTAACAGATTAACCTTTCCATCACTGCCTAAATATTTAAGATATGTATTATGTGCTCTGACATCTATCTATACTCTTAAAAATATTTTGAAATGTATTTTATTGAAAGTTGTTTGCCTTAGGCAGCAATGAAAGTTGTTGCTGCCTTTCAGTCAAATTATTTTCTAAATCGACTCCAGCTCACCCTACCCCTGCTACTAACTTGGTGATTCAGCCAGATGCGCATGTGTTAAATGGATTGTGTGGTGGTGGGGAATAACCTGCTTTAAAGACCACCTACCTGCCTTTAGAGACCAATTTCTTCAATTGTATTTAAACCTCTAGTAACTGTCTGACTGCTGAGTTTTTGCAGACGACATATTCCAAAGGTTATATCTCTGAACCTAATAAATATTTTGAAAACAATTGGACTGAAAGTTGTTGAAAGTCGAACTGTTTTCAAAATATTCAACAAGTCAAGAGCTTTGTGGTGGTGGGGAATAACCTGCTTTAAAGACCACCTACCTGCCTTTAGAGACCAATTTCTTCAATTGTATTTAAACCTCTAGTAACTGTCTGACTGCTGAGTTTTTGCAGACGACATATTCCAAAGGTTATATCTCTGAACCTAATAAATATTTTGAAAACAATTGGACTGAAAGTTGTTGAAAGTCGAACTGTTTTCAAAATATTCAACAAGTCAAGAGCTTTGTGGTGGTGGGGAATAACCTGCTTTAAAGACCACCTACCTGCCTTTAGAGACCAATTTCTTCAATTGTATTTAAACCTCTAGTAACTGTCTGACTGCTGAGTTTTTGCAGACGACATAGTCCAAAGGTTATATCTCTGAACCTGATAAATATTTTGAAAACAATTGGACTGAAAGTTGTTGAAAGTCGAATTGTTTTCAAAATATTCAACAAGTCAAGAGCTTTTGAAAGTTGAAATTATTGACTGCATTGGCTTACAGCAGTGAGACAGTGAAGAAACCAGCTGTTGTTAGCACTGATATCATCTATTTTCGCTTAAACATTGTTCAAAATCACTAATGCAAAAAAACAGTCAAGAGATGTCAATATCTCGAAAACTAAACCATTTGACTGAAAGTGACACTGATGGATGTAAGATTAGTTGAAATGCCAATGTTCCAGGTGAGCGATACAGGCCCATTGGGCCTCTTGTTTATTTGATGTATTCGGAGGTCGAAATTGGTGTTATAAATGTTTTTCAGTATTCTGAGCTCAAATTTGCCATTTTCGAAACTGTAGGATAAACGGTTTGGTGGCCATCTTGGATTATTTTCTCGCCAAAGGCTGCCATACTAAAGCAATGGTAAATTTAAAATGTCTTGTTGAGAACTATTAGGACGATTTCAATTATATGTGGCAGGATGCGTCCTTAGGACAGATGGATCCAAGTTTGTTCGACTGGTGGCCATCTTCGATTTCGGCCGATTTTAGGAAACGTCTTTAAAAATCTCCGAAACTGCTTGGGGAATCATTTCAAAACTCATGAAACTTCATCTAGGGGGGGGGGGGGTAAGCCACGTTTCTTCAAGAGGACTTGATTGACCAAATGGTGCGGCGGCCATCTTGAATGACCTAGTTTTGCCGAAAACAACTTCTCTAGACCCACTGAAGTGATCAGGCTGAAATTGGGGAGATATGATAATAGACACGTAACCCCATTAAAGTTTGTTCAAAGGAATGTGATCAGTCAGAAAACATGGCCGCCGTGGGCCAATCGAAATGTAACATATTTGGCGGCCATATTGGATTTTTTATTTGATGGATTTTGAGGCCGAAATTGGTTTTATATATGTTTGTAGGTATTCTGATTTCATATTTGCCATTTTTGTAACTGTTGGATAAACGGTTTGGCAGCCATCTTGGATCTTTTTCCTGCCAAAAACTCCCATCCTAAAGCATTGGGAAATTTTAAATATCTTCTCGGGAACCACTGGACCAATTTCAAGTATATTTGGCAGGAAGCATTCTGAGGGCATAGAGGTCCATGTTTGTTCAAACAAAGCCAATCAGCCAATTTGGCTGCCAGCCATCTCGGATTTGGGCTGATTTTTAGAAAAATCTCTCCCGAAACCACTTGGGTGGATCAATTCAAAACACATGAAACGTCATCTAGGGCAAGAGCTGCACCAAGTTTGTTCAAGGGAACTTGATTGGCTAAATGGTTTGGCGGCCATCTTGGATAACCTATGTTTTGCCAAGACAACACCAGAACCACTGAATGGATTGAGCCGAAATCTGGGAGATATTATGCTCTGAGTGCCATTATAGTTTGTTTTCAATGGAAGGAGCTACGTCAAAAAACAGAATACTCCTAAACAACGCATAAACAATTTTGACAAAAGATTAGAGTGCTCCAGGAGCTCAGGTGAGCGACACAGGCCCCTTGTACCTCTTGTTAGAGATGTCAGGGACAAAAATAGGAAGTCCAGGACTTCCTTGCTATGTTTTTTGGGAGTCTAAACATGAAGTTTGGGAGTATAGGACTCCCGGATTTCCACTAGTGGAAGCCCTGAGTGAAAGCGTACATGTAAGCAAATACTCCAGTGCTAAGCATCGCAGCTTCACCTCCCTATGTGGTGATGTTGAAATCTGCCGTACAAACCACCATCTCGGCGATTGATCAGCAGTCTTGTACATTCAGTTGCAGCCATCCCTACAGTTAATGTTGTGTTGATGGTGCATGTTTGGACAGTGGGAAATCAGATGCTAAAGGTGGATATGGTATATTTTGGTGTAAAAATTATGTCAGAAACTGCAGTAGTCCACTACCGCCTGATGGCCAAACGGCCATCATGGCACTAGAACAGGCAACCACTGCCAAGTATCTGTGTTCGATCGGACAGCTGAGTATTTAATACAGGGCATCACATGTCATCTAGCAGAATGGATGAAGTGCACAGATTTCCCAGCGTGCAAGAACCATGGTGATCTGTGGTAGGCTTGCGCGATTTATCGATTTAATGGTGAAGTTCAATTTATTTTTTAAATCGCGATATTTACGATGTAATTGAGGAAAAATCCGAAGATCATCCAAAATTTAATTTTTTTTTAAAATCTGAAGTGTGTACTTTTCCGTCGCATTTTATCAGTACATGAGTACAATTATAATCGATTCACGCTTGTTTTCATTGTGTTTATATCCCGTCGTGCCGAATAATTACTAATCACAACACAAAACGCTACAATAAACACGCTAACAATAGCGAGGTAACACGTTTGTCATTGAGAAAACCAGCTAGTTACTCCGTCGAATCGCCATATAATTTTCTTTCGCGACAGACCTTGAGTCTGTCGTGAAATGCCAAGTATATACTTAGTTGCAGAGTGTTAGGCAATCAGTGAACATAATTCTTTTTAATTCGAGGGTTAGCAATTTCAGGCGGTGTAATAATTTTTCCTTTTTGATTCGGTTGTCATGTCACATTAAAGAAAATAAAGCATGATCATTCCAGGTTGTTTGATTTTGAACTGTGCGTTCTGTTGATTACTCTTAAATGTAAATTGTACATTCTGAAAGCCACTATAACCTGCTCTATAGGACGAGTTTACGCCGTTACACTCGTACCTACTCAAAGTTCCCGTCCTATGTATGTGGATTGCCCAGTATCTCCCCGGGTACTAATATTAACGTCTTCGCGTTACTCCGATGATGACCTAAACTCGTCCTACAAAGGGAGGCTATAAGCGGAAGCTGACACATCATGTAATTATTTTTTTTTCTCGGCGACATTTTATCTCAAATTTTGATGAAATAAATAATGTTTATTAAACTATAAACTTTTTCTAGAAACAAGTCACGTTACCGCGGTTTATGCTTTTGGGAATTGGTACCTACGATTTAATCGAAAATCGCGATTTTTTTTATAAAATCGATTGCGATGTTTCAAAGCAAATATCGCGCAAGCCTAATCTGTGGATGCGTCTCCATTAAATATGTAGCGAAATTGAGATAACATGGGTACATGATACGGGCCACTCGGGTGATGTCGGCAATGAGGCGGCCGACGACCTAGCCAATAAGTGTGCCACACTTCACTCTACAGATGCTTCATGCTGTTCACAACCAACCAGTAATAGTAATTCTGATGGTATCGCCAGCCAAATTCAAGCTGTTCCCAGTACGAGTGTACTGACTAGTCAAATGATCACCTGTGCTGTATGCAAAAAGTGGTTGCACTATACATACTCTAATAATTTGCCATTGTATCAACTTTCTTTGTTGTGCACAACTTCTTGGAGTTGCGCTAACTGTACCGCCAATCCCAAAGGAATTCATGGACAGGATTAGTAAGTGTCGCAAGGCATGCACCTATTCCGGTACAAACCTGTCACTTGTCATAACAGATACAACTGACAAACGGGCAAACACCATCCCAAGTAATAATGTCTGTATCGACAAGCCGATACCAAATTCTTCCTTGCTGACTACCCTCAATGAGACAGTACAGCAACTAAAATTAGTGTCAGTCTTTCAGGCCGCTATTCGTGCCATAGAAAGTAAGTTAGTTGAGAAATTTATCCAATCAAATCAGGAAAATAGCTGTCTAAGGAATGAAGGGTGTATAAGTGAGCTGAATACTGTCAGAAGCGACAACCAAGATCTTCGGTCTCAACTCTTGTCACGAACCAAGCGCATCAAGGTATTGGATGCCTCTGTGTCTTCCCTCACTTCCGAGATTGTTAAACATTCTCTAGACACCGAATGATGTCGGACAGGTACCAAGCTTAATGTATCATATGGTATCATTGTGTTTGATTCAGTTTGTCAATCTCTTCAGAATGATGATTCAGTTTGTCAATCTCTTCAGAATGATAAATTGGTACTCACAAATGAGATCCATTTGCTTCGCAATGCAAAACATGAAAAGTGAGCTGGAACAGTGACAGAGCTTGGCTTCAGCTTCCCAGGAAACACGACAGCAGCTAGATGTTACAGTAACCCAGGTTGCACAGCTGTGTGACAGCTTAGAAAGTGCTCATTCCAAAGTTGACACTTTAATGAATAGCAAAAGAGCCCTCCGACGTAGCATGGAATGACACAACACGAAACAATGTCGGCCATGACCAGGAGCATTAAAAACAGCCCATCACAGTTGGCAGTCTCATCTCCTGTGAACGTTATCACACAACATTCTACAGCACAACGGGTTTGATGTTCTCCAGACAGTGGCTCAAGAGGAGATCTCCAGCAGAACGAATACTTTCGTGCGTACAAATTCTATAGCAGGTTTAAAGAAGACCAAATCTAGAAGTACCGGCATCTTGAATGACGAAGATAGCAGACAGAACCTTCCCATCAGTCCACACAGGGCGGTTTACGATGTCCTTATTGTTGGTAACTCCCATGTCAAGCATATAGATGCGGGCAAAATGTACCGTTTCAAAGATGCCATGTAGTCAGTATAGATGAGAAAACCTTAAAAGGCGCATCGAACTATGGCGTCCAATCTGGCGAAAACTAAATGTATTATGTTACATGTTGCAGATAAGTCTATGTAATGGTTCTCTGGATATGTGCGACCAGCAATCTTGTCAGGCTGACGCGTCGTCAGTATCCCGGTGCCAAAGTTTGCATTTCCGAAGTCTTACTTTGACGTATCTACACATGATAAATCTCGTGCTGAAAACGACAAAGCTATACAATATAATACATTTCAGTATTCGCTAGATATTCATGTGTTCTCACAAGACCCACTGTGGCCTATGAGCAATACTATACACTATGGATGGTATCCATCTATCGAAGTTCGGCTTATCACAACTTGTACGAAACTATAAAGTCACTATAAACCCAGCTCTCGGACGGAGAGACTACCAAGAATACGGCATTCGTGACAACCGCGCAAAACAACAACCGGACAACAGCAATCGCCATAGTACACTGGAGAATTCCAATTATAATGAGAAATCCCTGATATTCGTGCACAATAGCAGAAACCAGTACACAACTATCGTCGTAGTACTCGAGTCTGCCAGTACATGATAGTCATTTTGAACACCAACACCGTGAACACAACTATCGTCATAATACGCAACATGACCTAGGAGCCAGGACTAACTCTCCTCTAAACCAATCACCAATTATAACAATAAAGACCTTGGATTATCCTCACTGTTCAGAGGCCTAGTCCAAGCAAAAAATTCAAGGAGAAAATAAAAGGTGTTTGTAGGCTCGTGATTGAACTCTCGTGGTGCGGAATTGCCAGTAATCTCTTCCCAATGCCTGTCAGCATGGTATTCATTGTGGCAGTGGTGCACTGTGTTGTCCAGGGCTGTTTAGGACAGCCTTGGCTCTTGGCACCACCATTCCAACAATGTTTACCTACAGTAGCTAGTGTCATCAGATCTGGTAAGATTTACCTCAGGCCTTCTCCAGAGTGACTAGATTCGTACAAGTTGTCCTATAATCAGCTTCCCTACTTAACCCATTGCTGCCCAAGTCGAGAACCGCTTTTGAGGATTCACCCCTAGAATGACTGGCTTGACAACTGAGCCGGTTGTTCCAGTGCTAAATTTACGGAAGTAGTCTTCTTTTGGTCTGCAAACTGAGTCTCTAAGAAAAAACAACAACAAAAAGCCCATCATTACTTTATGAAATTTATACTTAATTTTGACGCGCATGTGTATGGATGTATATGTGAATATGTATGTATATGTGTGTGTGTATGTTAGTGTTGTTCCGATTAATCGATGTGATCGATGGTTGATTGGTTTGCATGTTCAATCAACCGATCGATCATGAGTTCAGAAATCAGAAAATGAATACTTTTTGGAAACAAATTTAAATGTAATTGTTACTATATAGTATTACTCCTTAGACTAAGGCATTAATTCTTTCATCACTGAAATAGTATGTTAATTTCAAAGCAACCATACCAACAACATGTTGAATATTTTGAAACTTATTTGACTGGAAGCTGTTGCTGCGGAAGGCAGCAACAGCTCCCAGTCAAATTAGTTTCAAAATATTCAACAAATTATTTCTGAAATTATTAAGAATGTGTCATACCTGCATCTTGGTTTGAAAGGTGTAGTTATCCTTGAACGTGCTATAATTACTGCATTCAAAATGGGTAAAAATTGAGAACCTGTTATGATCAATCGCCACTTGAGCATCGGTTAGTATATAAAACCAATCATCGATCACAAAAATAGTACCAATTCCCAACACTAGTGTGTGTATGGATATGTATGTGGGTGGGTATACTAAATATATAAACTTGCCACCTGATATCTGAGTATTTCCCAGTATTTCCCAATATTCCTGGGAATACTAGTATTTCCTGGGAAATTTCCAACCCTGTACTTGGGATAAGCTTGCTTCCGGTGATACTGCTGCCACTGATAAGGAGCCTTCCTCTAGTGTTTTTCTTAAGTGGGAGTCAGTTAAAGTCAGCCAATTTTCTTGCTCTTCTTTCCGAGGCCGTTTTGGTAGCTCAAGAAAGTGGGAGCAAGTTCCTGCTGCGGTGCTTCATTCTCTTGCGCCGATTATATTCTTATAAAGTACCAATTTTCGCAGCAGTAATTATTATTTTATCAATTCCTCTTGCCTGGATACATGTAAATATAGGAATACCCAGTTTGCATTCCAGTCTGATGACGTCATTACAAGGCCAACAACAGACGATAATTAGTCATCCAAGTCACTGTTAAGCTGAATGCGTTAAATGTAACCAAAATAAGAAATTAAATAAGACCAGCTGATTATTTTGACAATAATTCGATTGAAAGATTTGTGTGTCTGTGACAACAATTTTCCATCAAGTTATTTTCAAACTAATCAGATTAGATTGGAACGTGTCATCGTAAATCCCCACGTTCACTGCTTTGAACTTTTGACACAACCCACCCCCGGGGACGGAGCCTAGTGTAAATGACCTTTTGCACTCCGCAATCATATGGGTAACTCGCTTACCAAATTTGGTCGAATTTCATCTAACAGTGTCAGAGGAGTTGCATTACAATCAATTTCATGACCTTTTGACACTGTCCAACACACCCTGGGGATGGGGCCAACTGTAAATGTGCTCATCCGCCCCACATTGATATGGGTAACTGACATACTAAATTTGGTTGAATTCCGTCCAATAGTGTCAGACGAGTTGCATTACAATCAATTTCATGACCTTTTGATCCCATCCCCCATGCCTGGGGGTGCTGCCAAATGTAAATCTGCACATCCACTCCACATTAATATGTGTAACTGACATACTAAGTTTGGTTGAATTCCATCCTGCAGTGTCAGAGGAGTTGCATTACAATAAATTTTTTTACCTTTTCTCCCCCACACCACCCACCCCTAGGGCGGAGTCAAATGTAAATGTACTCATGTACTTGACATTGATATGGTTAACTCACATACCAAATTTGGTTGAATTCTGCCTAACAGTTTTGGAGATGCGTTACAATCAATTTCCGCAGGTTAAAATTTGACCCTTTGACCTCTCCGCCACCCCATGTGGGCAGAGCCAAATCTAAATGACCCTCTTGCACTCTGCAATCAGATGGGTAACTCGGATATCAAATTTGGTTGGGTTCTGTTTTAACAATTTCAGAGGAGTTGCATTACAAGTTATTCAACCTTTTGGCCCCTGTCCCCCCCCCCCCCCCCCCACCTCTCTTGGGGGGCGCACCCAAATCTAAATATTGTCTTGCAAAGCGGAATCATATGTTTAACCCACATGCCAAATTTGATTTAATTCCACCCAACAGTTTGGGAGGCGATAACGTGACAGACAAACGGAGATGATTACAATATCGCCGACGTTTTATGTAAATGTGGGGGTACTAAGCAAAAAGATCTTGTCAGGAGTACTTAATTTAGGGTGAAATGTGTTATATTCATGCCTTTGCGGTAGACCTGTATGATCACACCGATGTCAAAGCAGGGACAAGTTTAAACTGGCGTTGGGTGGTGGTGGTAGGGATGGAATAAAAGGTAAAATCTTTAAAGCTAGAAAATTTCAATACAATTAGAAGTCCGTTCCATAACTGGCCGTATCCTACAGTACACGGATCTAGGGCGTGTTCACATAGCGAACTTTGATAATTGTAGCTGATTATTTGCCAGCCAAAAATAGTGTATCGTCTGTACAATAGTCGCCTATAATTAACTATATTTGACTACCGTAGTCGAACTAAAGTTAGAGCCAGTTCTGTCTTGGCCAATCAAATTGGATTTTTGGGATTTCCCTTTTTCAAATGGTGAATGTTTGTTTTACAACAGAAATTAGCTAACTGCCTGAATAAAACGGTGAGAACAGTAAAATACGAAGTTTATACTTGGTTTATATTTCACACAGGACTTTGAGATCAATTTAATCTATGATACTAGCTATCAGTAATGTTGTATAGATTCTCATTTTGTAGTATGAACCCAGACTTTCATGAAAGTTAGGTTTTCATGGCAATTATTACATGTTTTAAAATACATCTTATCCCCTAGCCCAATCGCCTAGACGATACATGTATATCGTGAGATCGCGGTATTTTCCTAGATATCATTAGCGTCGTCTAAACGCCAATATCGCCCCGCCCAGCCATACTATCACCACCATGTTTTCGTTTTGGAAACATGTTAACTTATTTAGGATCTGTACTGTCTGTATTAATTAGTATACTCATATTGTTACACATTTCTGTTTTTAGGTGCACACAAAGAAAGACACTAATCTCATGATGAAGATTTATCGGTAAGTAATTGTCTACATTGTACATGTAGATACCATTCACGTGCCATGCTGTCCAAAAGCAGGCATACAGTACAGCTCAGAATTAAGTTAACATGTCCTGAGAACAAAAACGCACCAGACAAAAAGTAAAAAGGCGCCAAGAAGAAAACAAAAACGTAGATGAAGAAAACATAAATGCGACACGAAGAAAGCAAAAATGCGTCAGGATGAAAACAAAATAGTGAAATTTTTTTATCAAGCCATAAAGTATCAGAAAGAGTTAGGAAACAAAATATGAACAGGGCCTAGAGAGCATGTCATGTCTTCAAATTACCTAGCTCGTTTGTGAAAAACATAGGGGCGTTTACATATGCTTAGTAAATTGAAATGCCTGTGGACTTTGGCTTGTTGGAAGTCGCAACCATAATATTCTTGAAGTCGGTGTTACCCATTCGAGTTCTCAGTTCTGGCTGTTCGCGAACAGACTTAACAAGAGCCCTACGATTCGACAACGGCACTGGAACTGTTCCCGAACAAAATTTCCACTCCATCAAACGAGGAATGAAAATCTGGTTCGTGAACGCCAAACATGCTAAACTGTTCTCGCTGTGGCAGTCTAGAACAGTTTCAGACTGTTGTTCACGAACAGTGAGAAAGGACTACATATTTTCACGATGATCTATTAAATTAGTTTCGTATCGGGAATAAAACAGGATTGTGAAGTTTATTTGTTGAAATGAATGTTTGCGACCAGATTTTGCAATGGCTTACACAATGTACTTATGCACACAAGAAGTATGCTACATGTAGCTCCATTTATTAAATCCACAGACTTGTCTTGCTATAGACTGCTTATGACCATTCAAAGGCGGCATTTCCGATCAATATTTTCTAATGTCTGACATATTATTGTGAATAAAACCTTACAATGAAGACAAACGGAAGATCGAGAAATGGCCACAGTTGATCGTGATAGATCTGTTTTGTAGTTTTGTCTGAGATTTTACTGGAAATATTAGTCTCGCGAATCTTCCCAGTGTTCTCATACGGGTGCTTTCGCATTTACTTTTTAAAAACATCCAGCGCAGCGAAACATGCCGACCTGGTGAGATTTGACAGTTTATTCTCATCCGGGTGCGTTGGCATTTACTTTCAATGTGGGTGGTTTTACAGTCATGGGCCCAACTTTGTCCCAAAAGGGTCTAACTTTAGAAATCAATTTTGGTGTGAGTTTTATTTGTTTTATCATATTATATTATAATTTAATAATATATATAAGGGAAACCCAAGAAAATCAACCAATTTTTTTACATGTCTTACCTGGATATGTGGAGAAAATTAGATGAATACTGTTAAATCACTGGGTATTAACAAATCCTTAATTTATGTAGATAGTGATGTTATTTTTCCGGAAAAATCTTTTTGCGGAAAACTTTCCGATATTTTTCCAGAAAGTTTTCATAAAATTGGAAAAATATGTATTTTGAATATATTGTGTGTGTGGTTTGTGAGTGTGTCACAGTGTATGGGTGTGTGGGTAAGTTGATGGGTGGGTGGGTGGGTGGGTGCAGGCACTTCGGGGCTGTCTGATTGTTTTGACAGACTGCCTGCAAATTTTTACGAATTTAAGTGTAAGAAAAAACCAAATGGGTATTTTTAAACAAATTATTTTGAAAGTTTAATGACTAAAGCAACTGTCACATTACATGCCCTTTACACCGGCTGATTTACATGTGACTAACTGAAGTGAGTAAGTTTCATATTTAGCTCAACAGTTCATTTTGGTCATTACAGGCCTATTTTGGTGTCTATCAGAAATCATCTTTTATATTCCATCAAATATCAGTTGGGATCAGATAAATCATCATCATGAAATATATAATGACTTACATGTACTGTCATGTATGCAAATTACTTTTCAATTGTCTGATCATCAATCATCATTATCATCATCATGTTACATTCATCATCATCATTCTCGTCAGTTACATTCACATATCCTCATTATTATTATCATCATCATCATCATCATTGTCTCTATTACAAATTAAATTTCATCATCATCAAGATACATCATTATCACATTGTCATCATCATCATCATCATCATCATCATCAGTTACATTTCTGTGACATAAATAATTATATTAGTACTATCAATTACACCTAAATGGCTTAACCATTATGATCATCATGAATATCATCATCATTATTATCAGCATCATCATCATCATCATCATCATCAACGTCATCTATATCATCATCAACATCGTCATCATAATCAGTCATCATCATCAACTTCTATGGCATTGGCATCATCTTCATATTGCATAGAAATGTCAACACGGCGGCTTGGTTGGTTCCATGCACTGAAGCAGAAAGGTCCATACGAGGTTCCTCCTGACATTCGCTCATATCCTGTTTTAACTGGAGTTGGAGTTTATGAGCTACAGACACTAATTTCCTCAGTCTATCAAGTGTCACCGCTTTTTTGTCTGAATACTGGCATGGAGATTCCAGTTCCTCTCACATGGTGCAGCAGATGTTAGCCAAGATAAAAGACGTGATGCCACATCGGACAGCTGGCGTGTTGAGCAAAAGCCTTTCCACCAAGTCACAGGATCCATTTGTTTTGCCGCTTCCCAAATGGGAGCTCTCGCCCAAATACTTCTTTTGGCCCTGTATTCAGCAAGGTCTCTGATAACAGTCACGACATCTAGTGTAGGTATTTTGGCTGATATGTCGTCAATTATATCTGTGGCAGCTACTATATCCTCGTCTGTGAGACCAAGATCATCACATGCAAACCTAGAATCTAACAAATGCGCAGCCTTTTGGACATTATGTGAACAAAACTAATCTTGAGTTAAAAGCATCCAATAGCTGCCTTTGTCACTGGAGCCAATGGAACCGAAGACTTGAAGTGTTCTCGCAATGAAGCAAACATGTTTGGAATTCTGACAGCCTTGGCTTATCCGATTCCATCCATTTGATTGCAAGCGGAACTGGCTCTAATAATTTTTTTTACAGATTCAACCTGTACCCAGAAAACTTCTGTATCTAGGAGCTGTTTCCGCATTTGTGGTGTTATAAGTGATTCCATTTGTTCATCAACAGCGGCTGCTTCTAAACACTTTGTTCTCTAGCAAACGGTTCAAACTGTCACAAGCTGAACCCCACCTGGTTGCAGCTGGTAATACTAGTGCTACAGTTTTCTTCAGTTTGTCTTTCTGAATTCTTTCCAGAATGCCTTTTGGAACATGCTTGTACTTAAAAGAACTTTATAATGTTTTTGCAAAGCTCAAAGCGGTGCAGGGATCCAATTTTTAGCAGGTCCTGAAATAGAAGGTTTAGGCTGTGAGTCATGCACCCGTATGTAATTAGATGGGGGTAGTCTTTCGAAAGTATTGCCCATGCCTTTTTCATG
This sequence comes from Chaetoderma sp. LZ-2023a, assembly GCA_034401795.1. NCBI lineage: Eukaryota > Metazoa > Mollusca > Caudofoveata > Chaetodermatida > Chaetodermatidae > Chaetoderma > Chaetoderma sp. LZ-2023a. The sequence goes on along the minus strand of CM067360.1, from coordinate 95,423,857 downwards.
TTACTGGCATTGTCCGTTACAAGAGCATGGACTTTTTCAGTGCCCACTTCTTCTATAGCGTCCTTTAGCACGGATGCAATATATTCTGCTGTGTGTCTCTTTACACTCAACAGACTTGAAGAATATTGGCTCTGGGCACGTAACCATGATGTTTATAATTGGACTCTGATTTATATCTGTCCACCCATCACTCATTAGACACAATGAGTTAGCAGCAGCTAATTTTGCTAGGGAGATGGCATGTAAAGTGTCGTATTCCTCATCTAATACACGATTTGATAAGACATGTTGGGAAGGAACCTTGAATGTTGGTCTAATCTGCGCAAAAAACTGTTTCCAGTAATAGTTATCGAGAACACTCAGTAGTGTTGCAGAGGCATACTTTGCTCTTGCTAATGATTTCTCTAACATCTGTGTGGGCTTAGACATGGTGTCCATGAACGGTTTCACAGATATTTGTCTCATTTTCACAGTGCTGGATTTTGCGGCTTGAGCAACAGCATATTTCAGTGGCGGTGTGGGTCTGTCTACATTTACAGGCTCTTGACATTTGGACTGAGGCTCCATTTCCTACAATGTAACAAAGATTTATTAGTAACTCTTTCTTGGGCCCTATTCCCCCTCAATCGAAAACTCTAACATTTTACATGTACTCATCTTGTCCAGTCGCCGGATGCCAGACACCATTTGGATCGCTATGGCTCGCCATCCTCCGCTTCGCTAAGAGCTTGACAACTATATTGCACATTTTGGTGAATTTAGAACTATTTTTACCCTCAAATATTTGCACCCCACCCAGCCCTTCACCATTTGCATTCATGAAAATATACTATCAAGCGATCAAATGCTTGATAAATTGGATGTAATGAAAAACAAGGTTTTGTAAGCTATGCAATTTTTGCAACCACAGTTTTTGTCGAGCCCATAGCAAAGTGGAGGATAGTGAGACATAGTGATCCGAATGGCATCTGGCATCCAGAATAATGAGTAAAATGTTAGAGTTTTTGATTGAGGGACAATGTCAATAGGTCTGGACAACACACACGCACGCAGGCAGCAAGATAAAATTCCTGCACAATTGGCAATATGAATTACCAATACCAAATCGTGGAAAGGGAGATGGCATAACTAAGGGCGTAATCCCTTAAGCACGGATGCAGAGTGTTTGGGGCTTTTCACAGTGGTTCTGCCGTTCTGGTAGGTGTTTAATCGCCTGTTTATAATTCCATAGACGGGCATTTTCCTATCTAAATTAATAATAGGTATGCATAAGTGTGTCAGCACTGCCTACTTACTACCTTGCAAATGTGCGCAGCTCATTGATGAATAACAGCCTGAGGCCATCACAAAAATTTCCACAGCGTGCCGCTCCATGTGTGCATGCGTCTGCGCTTATCAAATTATCATCTTTAAATTTTTTTACTAATTTGACTACTACTGGTACTGCACATCCGTGCTTAAGGAATGTTGCCCTTTAATTTGGCTGTTCCTTCAGGGGTAAGGGACATGTAGACTTGGCAGGTTGGGTGTGGGTGACATTACTTACTGAGTTAAGGATGTAGATGTATAATTATAAAACTTTTGGTCACGTGTGCCGGAGCAGCTTATATTTTGAACACAATTTGCTAGGAAGCCATTACTGCCTATAGCCGATTTCAATTATATTTGGCAGGAAGCATTCCTAGGGCATAGAGATTCAAGTTTGTTCAAATGAAATCGATCGGCCAAAATCCAAGATGGCCACCGACCAAAATAGCCGATTTTTAGAAACCCTTTAAAAAATCATCTTCGAAACCACTGGAGGAATTGATTCAAAACTCAAAACACAGCATCTATTGCAACGGTAGGCCCAAGTTTGTTCAAGGCAACCTGATTGACCTATTTGCCTGGTGACCATCTTGGATGACCTAGTTTTCGCGAAAATTACGTATTCTCCCAAACCGCTGAAGGGATAGGTCTGAAATTTGGTAAATATGCTTAGGGACCAACGTCCATTCAAGTTTGTTCACGGGAAGTTCGTACGTTAAAAAACATTGCCGCCATCAACCAATCAAAATTCTGCGTTTCTAGGTCATATTGGCTTTTTGGTATTTGATGTATTTTGATGGCGAAAATTGCTTTATATATGCTTATCAGTGTGGCGAGTTCAAATATGCCACGTTCTAGACTGTCGGATAAACGCTTTGGCTGCCATCTTGGTTTGTTTTCCCGCTTAGGCTCCCATAGTAAAGCAATGGGCCCATAGTAAAGCAATGGGGAATTCTTTAAACGACTTATTCTCAAGAACCACAGGGACAATTTCAATTATATTTTGGAGGAAGCATTCATAGGGCATAGAGATCTAAGTTTGTTCAAACGAAGCGGATAGGTCAAAATCAAAGATGGCCGTCGGCCAAAATGGCTGATTTTTAGAAACACTAAAAAATCTCCGAAACCGCTGGAGGAATTGATTCAAAACCAACACATCATCTGTAACAACGGTAGACCCAAGTTTGTTCAAGGCAACCTGATTGGGCGATTTGCTTAGCGGCAATCTTGGATGACCTAGCATTCTAGTGTTACATATGCAATGGAGACCGTCCATCGTCTGGCGTCCTTCAACTTTTCCTTTAAACAACTTCTCAAGAACCACTAGCCCGATTTTAATTATATTTGGCAGGAAGCATCCATAGGGTATAGGGATTCAAGTTTGTGCAAACGGGGCTGGTCGGCCAAAATCCAAGATGGCCGTCTGCCAAATCGGCTGATTTTGAGAAATGTCTTTGAAAATCTTCTCCGGAACCTAGTTTTAGCGAAAATAACATCTCCAGAACCGTTGAAGGGATCAGGCCGAAATTTGGCAGATATGATTAGGGACTAAGGGTCAGTAAAGTTTGTTCAAGAGAAGTTGATCCATCAAAAAACATGGCCGGCGTGGGCCAATCAAAATATAGCATGTTTGGCAGCCATATTGGATTTTTTTATTTGATGGATTTTGAGTCCAAAATTGGGTTTATATAGGTTTTTGGGTATTCTGATCTCAGATTTGCAATTTTCGAAACTGTCGAATAAACGGTTTGGTGGCCATCTTGGATCATTTTCCCGCCAAAAGCTCCCATACTAAAGCAATGGGAAATTAAAAATATGTTCTCGAGAACTGCTGGGCCGATTTCAATTATATTTGGCATGAAGCATCCTTAAGGCATAGCGATTCAAGTTTGTTCAAACGAACCTGATCGGCCAATTTGGCCGGCGACTATCTTGGATTTTGGGCGATTTTTAGAAATGTCTTTAAAAATCTTCATCTCCCAAACCATTTGAGGTTGTAAGCGCTGAATCAAGTTTGTTCAATGGAACTTGATTGACGAAATGGTTCAACGGCCATCTTGGAAAACCTAATTTTCACAAAAACTACTTCTTCCCCAGAACCGCTGAAATTTGCTATTTTCGAAACTGTCGGATAAACGGTTTGGCGGCCATCTTGCATAATTTTCCCTCCAAAAGCTCCCATACTAAAGCAATGGGAAATTTAAAATATGTTCTCGAGAACTGCTGGGCCGATTTCAATTATATTTGGCATGAAGCATCCGTAAGGCATAGCGATTCAAGTTTGTTCAAACGAACCTAATCTGGCCGGCGACCATCTTGGATTTTGGGCGATTTTTAGAAATGTCTTTAAAAATCTTCATCTCCCAAACCATTTGAGGGATCGATACAAAACTCACAAAATATGATCTAGGGTAAGCGCTGAATCAAGTTTGTTCAATGGAACTTGATTGACGAAATGGTTCAACGGCCATCTTGGAAAACCTAATTTTCACAAAAACTACTTCTTCCCCAGAACCGCTGAAATTTGCTATTTTCGAAACTGTCGGATAAACGGTTTGGCGGCCATCTTGCATAATTTTCTCGTCAAAAGCTCCCATGCTTAAGCAAAGGGAAGTTTAAAATGTCTTCTCGAGAACTACCAGGCCGATTTCAATTATATTTGGCAGGAAGCATCCTTAGTGCATAAGTATCCAAGTTTGTTCAAATGAACACGATCGGCCAATTTGCCCAGCAGCCAATATGGATTTCGGCCAATTTCAGGAAATGTCTATAAATCTTCTCCGAAACCACTTGCAGAATCTTCATCTAGGCCACGAGGTAAGCCAAGTTTGTTCAAGAGGACTTGATTTACCAAATGGTTCGACGACCATCTTGGATGACCTGGTTTTCACGAAAATGACTCCTTCAGAACCGCTGAAGGGATCACGCCAAATTTTGGGCCATTAGAATTTGTGCACGGGAAGTTGATCCATCAAAAAAACATGGTCGCTGTGGGCCAATCAAAATGTAGTCTGTTTGGCGGCCATATTGCATTTGCAAAATTGTCCACCAACTCATTTAAAAGACTGCTAAACCACCCACCAACAATTTGGACACAAATTGATGGTGCTCACCTGCCTGTTTGGCGGCCATATTGCATTTGCAAAATTGTCCACCAACTCATTTAAAAGACTGCTAAACAACCCACCAACAATTTGGACAAAAATTGATGGTGCTCCAGGTGAGCGACACAGGCCCCTTGGGTCTTGTTAAATTAGGGCACCAGGAGCAAACAGTATATGGCACAAACATTATACCTTCATATGCTCTGTCACAAAATGCTGTCAAACAAAATGTCATCTCCGAGACAAATTGTTTGACACAAAGGTATTCAGTGTTTTACGTAAACATGTGAATAGTATTTGTATTACAATGTACTTAATACAAGTTTGAAAAAAATTATGTCAAAAATATTGGTCAAATATCCTCTACCAGACAGACTATCATTTCATATTTACACTTCATTTCTTAATGCGTATCCTATCGATACCGCACAAAGTAGTTAATCCTATGCAAAGTCTTTGCTTAAAACAATTGAAATCTGTTCTTTAAATTAGGCCACCATGAGCCTCATCTAAACAACACAGATCTATAGTTTTGCTGAATACAAATTCTCGGCTACTTTGAACTGGATTTTGTATCAAGATATTACTAGATAATTAGAATGCATAACATTTTGCCTAAAAAAATACGCCCACATGAACGCAGTTGGCCGAGAAAACTGTTCTAAACAGCGGTTTTACTGGTAGTTCATTTAGTGTGATCTGTACTGTAATTGTATATCTATATCTAGCATTTTACGACATTGACCAATTTGCTGTAGTAACAATTGCGCGCTGAGCATCCTCAATTTTACTCAGAGAAAGTACCTCACATTTTGATTGGATATACTGACTGGTTGGTGTTCATTATAATAGTCAATGAAAATGTAATGGAAGAATGATTAGAAGAATAATTTGAACACTATCATTTCTCGGAAATAATGGCCGATTTTGCAAATAACAAAGAAAATATGTTACATTCGCCTTTTCTTTGACAGAGCATGCATGCAGCGTAGACCTTATTATACGTCTGTAATATGTTGAGATGATGTAATACACATGATAACAAGATTTTCTTGGCTTGTAATGTCGATATTTGCCGGTAAATTAAACCATTTAAGCGAGGAAGGTATGTGTTACGCTAGGCCGATTACGCTATCATGGGTGTGGGTTGAACTTACTCGGAAAATAATTCAAAATATTGTCGTAAATCTGAATTACAGTTTATCATTCAAAACTTGTAAACGGCTAGAATAAGTGGTTAGTATATTTGCATTAGACAGATGGAAAATACATGTGAAAAAAAAATTAATGTATGGTTCGCGAAGCACAAGATTCGTCAAATAAATGTTCGAATATGATTCGTCTTCCCAGAGTTCGCGATTGTTCGAATGTTTGCCCCAGCCCTATCTCCGAGACAATTTGTTTCAGAAGGAAAGATTTATATTAATGTAAATGTGTTAGACATGGCAAAATATAGAGCATTGCACAAATACATGTATATCAATTGCATTTGTTTTAGAATGTACATGACATAAGTTTGAAACAAATTATGACAAAAATATCTAAATATCTCCTATTAGACTGGTATTCTATATTTACCCGTACACCCTATTCATCAAAACAAATTCTATTATTAGTACAGTTATTAATTCTATTCCAAGTATTTACTTACAGCTATTGACATAGACCATCACTCAACCAAACAGTACACTTTAGCAAACATCATAGTTTCATATGCTTCAGCTCAAAATTCTGTTATTAAAACAAAGTAGCTCTCTTTAGGGCATTCTGGTTCTGAGAGGACAGATTTATTTGACGTTAAATGATCGTTGTATTGGTGTTTTAAAGAAAAAATTAATTGTATTTGGACAAATAATATGCTAGAATGAAAATTAATGTTGCTGCTTGTTAGGGTTGCACGATTTTTCGATTATTCGATTAATCGCTATTATATAATTCAAAATGATCATGGATGATTATAAAATGAAATAATCGTATAATCGCCATGTTGAAATTTTTGTCAAGACACTTTTACACTTGTGAAACTCTGCTCACGTTATCAATCATGGAAACAAACATCCGGCTATCAGCCGAATGTGTGAATGATTAAATAAACTTAATAAATAACTGATTTGTTTGTATTGACTCATGATTAGTTTTAGATGAATAAAGATTGTTCACTTGGTCGCTATTTGTCATTGTTGTTGTAATCACACACGCTCTGAATAGCTATGCGCTAACGGTTTTCCCAAAAAAGTTCTAAAACTGATACCACGGAAATTCAACGCATTTTCTCCTGTAACAATTCTCACCGGCTACACCTATGTTTAATGTATACCTCAAAACATCACCGGGCAAGTGAAATTATTTGATTTGATTGCCTAAATATTGTGTATCCTTTAATAAAGGTTGTTTATTACATCAAAAATAATCCACAATTTGATATAAAATGGCGTCGCGAAAAAAATACAAATCATGTGATTCACCTCCAATTGAAGAGTTTATTTTAGAGTGAGTACTCGGATATAAATATTCTGGAATCGGGGACTCTGAACTCGGGAATTTCTATATGTTATCATTGCGAGATAGGAACTGAGTATTATACTGATCTGAATAACGGGTACCCGTTTGATAAACTCCTGTTAGCGTATAATATCTCGCGAGAACACGTGGCCTCCCATCGCAAAAGAGCCGCTGGCTCGCCAACCCAAGAAGGCTCGCCAACTCAAGAAACCGGCTATATTGTCGTTCGTAATAATTCAATTTGGATCATTTACTGTTGATCGGCGTTACAAAATTGATGCGCATTTTCTTCCGTACTTGTTTGGTACATAAATTTGGTCTTAAAATATATTTATAATAAGGAAACTATTTAATCATGCCAAGACTGTTTTAAGCGCATTTTGACTACAAAAGTGTGGAATAAACGTTATTATATCTTGAACATACGTGGCCTACTATTAGTATTAATCTAATCGGTGGTCGAGATTTATGAATCCAAGACCTGTATTGACTTCTGGAGGGGCCGGAAACGTATCAGGGCAGAGATTGGTCTGAAGTAGACACACCCTGTAACACGATTGTTATTATTATACACGCTATTCTTACAAATTTTCCTATGCAATCTGTTAGGGGGTGGGCTTCTAATAGAGTTTTGCCGTTTTGAAACTGCTAAGAAATCATTGGAGCTCGTACGTCAAAGTTAGGGGGTGGGCTGCTATTAGAGCATAGGCTACAATTAAGCGAAATATGGTACCTTCTGTTTTCCGTCTAGAAAAATCTTGATACATTCCTTTGTTTGCAATCAGCAACTGGCGTATTCTGTCCATGTATGTATACCCATGTGCCTAACCCATAATCTTACCATCTGCAGTGGCATAATAACGTCCTCTAAGCAGCATTGACCTAGTTCATGATTAATCGTATGATCGCGATTATTTTTTTTTAATGATCGCGATTATGAAAAGTGAATAATCGTGCAACCCTACTGCTTGTACATGTAGTACATAGAAAATAGCCTAATATATGTGAAAAAGGGTTGTTTTAAAGCGTTTTAAGTGTGCTTAGAGGCCAATATCTGTGCTTCCTCACACAATCTAAATGTGTCAAGATTTGGTTTCACCAATATAAATGAATTTTTCATCGCTAGGAAAGGGTACATGTACATTAATGAAATGCATTTTACTCTTCTATATATATTCATGGTTTAGAGCCATGTACACATCAGTACATTCTTTTCAGTCTTTACACAGGTCAACGCGAAAACTAACTCACTTTAGTTAATATCGATGCAATATTAAAATACATGTATCATAAATTTTAGATTTATTTGTCTCCAGTTAAGTTTTTTTAGAAAACATTCAACCATTTTGGTGTAAGCTTGCGTTGACCTGTGTAAAGACTGAAAAGAATGTACTGATATGTACATGGCTCTGAACCATGAATATATATAGAAGAGTAAATCAGTCAAATGGTTTAGTTTTCGAGATAACTAAATGATTTGACTGAAAGTCATTGGAAGTGGCACTGATTGAGGTAAAACTCAATAAAGATTAGTTGAGTTGCCAATCTTCCAGGTGAGCGACATAGGCCCCTTGGGCCACTTGTTAAATTTTCAAAAAATAACGGTCTTAAAAAATTTTCTTCAATAAATTAGTGTTTAATTTTCATTAATTCGTACATTTTCATGCTTTTATAATTGCTTTATGTGATTACTGAATTACTGAAAGCCTCTGAAAACTACTGAAAAAACATTACTGATTGACATGGTGAAACTGCTGAAAATCATGTTTTTCCCACTGACTCTAAAAGAAACAAGTGTACGAATTGTTTTGTTTTTTTGATGAATTTACAATTTAATAACCATTCTGTTGAATATTTTGAAACTAGTTTAACTGGACGCTGTTGCAGCCATAGGCAGCCAACAACCGACACACTTAAATTAGTTTCAAAATATTAAAAAGGTCTATAGTTATCTTGAAATCCAGAATCTGGGAATTGAAGTGGCAAAGTTTCAAATCGATTCCACCACACGTGGGTGGCACTTATGTAGCTAGAAATCGATCCCTTTAATGAATATTGTTGAAATGTTTTCTATCTAGAAAGGTTTTTTTTAAGGTTGTGTATGAAAGATTCGTCTACAAAAGATGTCTCGGATGACGGTCATGAGAGAGGTGAATGGAACCGACCTGTGGAGTATATCCTCTCCACTGTTGGATATGCTGTTGGAATTGGAAGTCTATATAGATTCCCATATCTTGTTATGAGAAATGGTGGAGGTATGTTTTATCATAGTATACTGAACTACAGGCATATAAGTCATGCACATGTACAGGGCTGGCAGGGCTCGAAAATTAGAAAAATATTTTATTGCCCCCCCCCCCCCCCCCCCAGGTGCAAGTATCCCATTTAAATTAGGTTTCCTGACTATTTCCAGGTTTCCCCATTTCTGTACATTCTGTCATGTCTGTTGAAAATATGTATTGTTGTAAGCCATACAGACTACAGAATATTTGTGAAAAGGAACTCAAGCATTATTAGCTCACCTGGCATTGAAAGGCCAAGTGAGCTTATGCCATGTCGACCGTCCGTCGTGTGTCTGTCCGTCCATCAACCTTTCCTTTAAACGACTTCTCAAGAACCACTGGGCCGATTTCAATTATATTTGGATGGAAGCATCCTTACGGCATAGAGATCTAAGTTTGTTCAAACGAAGCCGATCGGCCAATTTGGCCGGTGGCCATCTTGGATTTTGGCCGATTTTAGGAAACGTCTTTAAGAATCTCCGAAACCACTTGTGGGATTAATGCAAAACTTGATAAATATGATCTAGTGCAAGAGTTGAACCAAGTTTGTTCAAGCGAACTAGATTGGTCAGATGGTTCAGCGGTCATCTTGGTTGACCTAGTTTTAGCAAAAATGACCTCCAGAAGCGCTGAACGGATCGGGTCGAAATTTGGAAGACATGATTAGGCACTAAGGGCCATTAAAGTTTGTTCAAGGGAAGTTGAACCGTCAAACGATTTTTTATTTGATGGATTTTGAGGCCGAAATTGTGTTTTTGGGTATTCTGATCTCAAATTTGTAATTTTCGAAAGGGTCAGATAAACTATACTTTGAATCCTGAATTCCAAATTTCATGGTAACCATAGATACCGCTAACCTGGTGAATATTTTGAAACCAATTTTTAAGTACTTTGATTTGACTGAAAGCTGTTGCTGCCCAACTCACCAGGGGAGCAAAGGCAAACTAATTCTAAAATATTCACCAGCTTTCCTTTATGGTAACATTAAAATGAGATATGGGCAATTCATCTCTTACCTTCATCTTGTGCACGTTACATTGTGTAGATTTCACTCTGCTGTCGCCGCTACTCACATAAATTCAGTTGACGTTTTGCCCCTCCCCCATCATCCCCTTCCGACCCAAGCAGTGTCACAGCCTAATGTATTAGGTTGTCTCACATTCTACAACCATAGGGCCATGGTATGGTAAATCACAAGATTTGGTTATATTCCTTTAACTTTGACAGTCTTCCATCAACCAACCCCCCGCTCCCACCTCTGGGAATGGAGCCTAGTGTAAACGGTGTCCCAATCCACAAGCATATCGGTAATTTACACAATAGTTTTGATTGAATTCTACCAAAAGCTTCCTGATGGACAGACAGATAGATGGAAGTGATTGTAATATCCCTGCAGTTTTTTCAAAACGTGTGGCTATAATTAAGAGATTAAATTAAATTTATTGATATTTGATTCAAATCCCACCCAATCTCAAATGATACATAGGGCTTATGTGAGATGTAAATTAGCTGAGCCCTCAGGAATACGGTTGATAACGGTCAGCAGTCGATCCAGAACAGCCGTCGGCATAGCTGTCAACCATGTCAGTGTAGTAGCTGATAGAGTAACACAGATCATCGAATTTTTATTTTGATAAAATCCATGTTAGTAAATCCATTAGCCATAGCAGGAAAAACAGTCCGTTTAGAAGCCATCGCCCATCAGTCACCTGCAAAAAATAGGAAGGATAAGGTAGAAATATACAAATTCTAGAAGTGTTATATTAAGACTTTAACAATCAAATTTTGTCATGAAAATTAAAATTTTCTCAAACAATGCCCATATGCAGACCAAGAGCAAGTCATTCCAGTGATACATTTTCAAAAATCTTACTTTGGTTGAAAAATTGACATTTTCCTCGACAACTGCAGCAGTTTTGGTCCGACTCAAATGTTAGATGGTTAACAATATACATGTACGGCTCAAGGTCATAGGGATATATAGTCCGAGTCTGCTCTGACTCAACCCGCCCCTGTGACATATTTGGACAGACTGACAGTCTGTCCAAATATCTGTCACAGGGGCAGGTTGAGTCGGAGCAGACTCAGACTAAGGGATATACTGGTAAACATTATGACCCGACAACGGGTGTTATGATCATACATCGCCCTCAGATTTTAGCGCAGAAATGAAATGAATAGTATAATAAATGGTGGGCATATATCGTCCAACGAGGGAGTATGACTACTAGTTACTGGATTAACCTTTTCAATCGACAAGAGCGAATAATAGATTTGCTACGAATGTTTCAAAATTCTGTTGAATATTTTGAAACTAATTAAACTGATTAAGGCAGCACCAGCTTCACATTGGATTCAAAATATTCAACATCTTACATTTATAATGACTGTAAACGTGAAGTTCTGGAATTTCGGGTTCAAATGTGACAATTGTTTTTAATTTTGGGCACACACGTTTATTTCAGGGCCCCGGTTCTCTATATCTTTGATCAGAGGATACTGGCCACACAGTAAATGGTGATAGAATGTTTGTAACCAGGGCAATAGTGAAATATTTGTTTTCTAAGGAATTATTAGTAAGTTCCAGTCATCAATGATTATTAGTAAATGTGCTGTTACTTGTAAGTTTTCAGTTACTCAATGACTAATTTAACCGAGAAAGTTATAGATTGTGTTAAGAGAGCAGCTGAACCAATAATATATAAATCAATTTCGTTTACCTCTGGTTGCGAAATAACAATAAGGTTATAGATAAACAATCTGATTGTCTCAATCATCGATGCGTGTCTTTTCCGAGAAAACGTACTCTTCAAATTAACGTCAGTAATTAGGGCGAGTTGAGATGCGAAAGTTGTCAAACATATCGGCATCCCACTTCCCGATTGGCAATATCGTTAATCTAGTCATCTGTCTACTTTTTAGTTTGTGGCGTACAAGAAATATGCATAGATTGACATTTGAACACACCTACTATTTTGCAAAACAGCTGATCGTGTCGCCATTTGACCGGGAAAATTAATATTCATGTATTCCCGACCAATCAGACGCATCAGTCTTATAGCACGTGATACGGTGTTGCCAATAACGGGTAGTGAGCTTGGTACTTGTATATTAGATATGGGTACAATTCTACAAATTCCTCTCGTTCTCTCACGATCTTTTACGTAAGCGATTCCTATTGGGGACGCCGCTACGAAAAAATATCTGATGCTATATTATCTTAGTGTAAAACATTCGCGTTCGCTTTTTAAATTGCTGAGTGCACCCAGCAATGCTACATAGCATAAAATATGCCATTTATTCGGTGTCAACGCTCAGAAACCCTGGTATGTGTTCGAGTATGTATAAAGGAATTATTCAACATGGAATGAGGTCTCTCCCAAAAATCATGACCCGAATTTCTCGAAATTTTACAGTACCATAACATAATATGATTGTCATTTTCACATCTTATCGGATGAAAACCTTCACGAAACTGGTATCTGTTAGTTTTAATACCATTGTGATTAAATTTATCAATGGCATTTATAAAATTAAAAAAAACTTACTTTGCAAAAGTAGACCAATGTATTTATCCTACAAGGTGTGGCCATTTTGAGAGGCACGTTGACTAACTAAAATATATTTTATTCATACAAATTTTATATGTACTTAAAGGAATTTTATTGCCCTTTCTAATGATATATAGTTTTATATATAGTGATCTGTTACTTTGCCAAAATAGTTAATATAGTTGGCATGGTAGCACTACGCCGCTATCACGCCACTACCGCTTATTAGGCTAGGTTTCTAAGCAAGTTTATAGCTTTTGGCTGTAGGGTTTGTAGCACTTTTTTGTAAATTCTTGGTACGGCAAAATTAATTTTAGCAACATAGTTATATGTTTGGTTTGAAGACTAGAATTTGAGATGGCAATAATTCAGTGATGCGCAAGTTAGCCCATAATCCTGTAACACCTAAGCCGGCCAAAACACCTGCAATGAGTTTCAGAAATGTGCATTCGCAGGCCATTGGAAGTAAATTTTCAAAAATAATGTCTGAATTGACAAAATAAAGATCGGATAAATGCTATGAACTTTAATACATTATTGAATTAACTCAGTTCTCCCTGACCAGTGACCAATTAAGCCTTTTATCCTATGTGAGCTTTGTACCTCAAATCTTCAATCAAAGCCACTGACTGATCTTGAACTTATTTCATTCTGCATTCCCTGGAAACGGGTTTTCATCTCTATGAAATCATGCCATCTTTAAAATCATACAAATTAGTTAAAATGATTTCAAATATATAAGCTAGAACCAAGATAACCAAATTGTGTTAAATTTATTCATCAAGATGTTAGCAATGTTCAGTAAAGTAATAACTATCATCTGCATGGAATGAAATGTTTGAAGAAATCAGTACATTACAAGATAATTGGCATTAAGCTATAATTAAGTCAAATAAACTAAAAATAAGATCTGCTGAATGTTGACTTTTTGGACAATAATTTGACTGAAAGTTATACAACAACAATTTTTATTCTAATTGTTTTAAATATTAACGGAGAAGCCAGCCAAAACGGCTTTTGCTCTTGTCTTGAGGTAGGATCATATGTATGCTAAGAGACTATTTTTGAAAATTTACCAGTGGAATGACTGATTCCATAACTGAGCCAGTCATTGCATTGTTAAATTTTTACAAAAATAGTCAACTTGCAAATTGACATTTGCTAATGATAAATCTAGTTTTTCTTGGCGAATCTTGGGAATGGTTAAAATATAACAATGTTGATCTCACGTAAATATTGGTATGGAATTGGACTTGGAATTGGAATTGATAAAATGAATTGATGTGGAAACAGAATTGGAATTGATAAAATGAATTGAGGTGGAATTGGAATTGATAAAATGGAATTGACCCCATCCCGGGCGATTGTTATGATATTTGGTTTGTCTAACATAATGAACTTTGTTTGAATAAAAATTTATGTGCTTTAGATAAATAACAGCAACATTGAGCAAGTTTAACCCCTCTTGCGTCAGCTGCGCCTCAGATCGCTCAAATATGCCACTATATAGGCCTGTTAATTAACCATTTAGCGGTCAAGATTTGTAAAAAAGATGAAAGTGTTGCTCATTGAATGCAATCCATTTGCAGGGCAAGAGAAGACAATTTTTTAAAGTTTTCCAATGAAATTTACAAAAAAGGTCTCAGTTGTCCTATAAATGAAGGCTGTTTGAACATTATATGGTAAAGAGAATTAAAATTTGTTCATACAGTATCCATTTGCAGGCCAAGAGCAGACTATTTTTGGAAATTTATCACTAGAATGACTGGCTCGGTAACCGAGCCAGTCATTCCAGTGGTAAATTTCCAAAAATAGTCTGCTCTTGGCCTGCAAATGGACATTCATCAACACCAGTGAAGAGACTGGTTTGGCCAGTTTTTCCATTAAATGGTTTGAGTTGACACAAAAGGGTTTAAGTACGACCAAATTCATTTGATATCAGTTACAATGTAAACCAACAAGGATGCAATAAATACTGGTGTTGCATTCAAAATTTGCTACATGGTAGTCAGTGAAATATAATGAATTTTTCACGCGTGACCTGACCAAGTATCGATATCGTATCGCAAGCAACGAGCACAAACACTAGCCAAACCCTTTTTTTGACCTACCGGTACTTTTCATTATTAATAATTATTATTAGCTCACCTGGTCAGAATGGCCAAGTGAGCTTATGCCATGGCGACCGTCCGGCGTCTGTCCGGCATCCGTCTGTCCATCCGTCCGTCAACTTTTTCCTTTAAACGACTTCTCAATAACCACTGGGCCGATTTCAATTATATATGGCAGGAAGTATCCGTAGGGCATAGGGATCCAAGTTTGTTCAAACAAAGTCGATCAGCCGATTTGCCCGGTGGGACCATCTTGGATTTTAGCCGATTTTAGGAAATGGCTTTAAAAATCTTCTTCGAAACCGCTTGGTGGATTGATTCAAAACTCACGAAATATCATATAGGGCAAAAGCTGAACCAAGTTTGTTCGAAGGAACTTGATTGGCCAAATGGTTCGGTGGCCATCTTGGATGACTTAATTTTCATAAAAACGACTTATTCTGCAGACCCGCTGAACGGATCGGGCTGAAATTTTGGGGATATGATTATGGACTAAGGGCCATTAAAGTTTGTTCATGGGAAGTTGATAGGTAAAAAACATGGCCGCCGTGGACCAATCAAATTTTAGCGTGTTTGGCTGCCATATTCAATTTTTTTATTTGATGGATTGTGAAGCCGAAATTGGTTTTCTTAACTCCGCTTACTTGTCAGTCAGCTATCATATAGCGATAACCCTATCCGTCTTCTGTATGTCCGTCCATCCATCTGTTTTTCCGTCACCAACAATGACGGCTCATATTGTTTGACGGATTGGCACCAAACTTGGTCACAATGTTAATGACGGCATCTAATATCTGTGTTGTGAAAATGAAACTGATAGGACGTCAAATGCCAGAGTTATCACTCCTCAAATATTTGCAGTCTCACTTTCATAGGGCAAATGGTTTGTTCCCACCGTCTTATCACCATGTCAGATTTTATTGCCAAACTAGATATTAAATTCCAATTAACAGATTAACCTTTCCAATACTGCAGAAATATTTAAGATAAGTATTATGTGCTCTGACATCTATGCTCTTAAAAATATTTGAAATGTTTTTGATTGAAATTTGTTGCTGCCTTTGAAAGTTGTTGCTGCCTAAGGCAACAATGACTTTCAGTCAAATTATTTTCTAAATCAACTCCAGCTCACCCTACACCTGCTGCTAACTCGGTGATTCAGCCAGATGTGCATGTGTTAAATGGATTGTGTGGTGGTTGGGAATAACCTGCTATAAAGACCACCTACCTGCCTTTAGAGACCATTTTCTTCAAATTGTATTTAACCCTCTAGTAAGCATCTGACTGAGTTTTTGCAGACGACATATTCCAAAGGTTATATCTCTGAACGTGATAAATATTTTGAAAACAATTGGACTGAAAGTTGTTGGTGGCTAAGCCACCAACAACTTTCAGTCGAATTGTTTTCAAAATATTCAACAAGTCAAGAGCGTTTGAAAATTGAAATTATTGGCTGCACTGGCTTGCAGCAGTGAGACAGTTAAGAAACCAGCTGTTGTTAGCACTGATATCATCTATTTTCACTTAAACATTGTTCAAAATCACTAATGCAGAAAAAACAGTCCAGAGATTGTTGTCAATATCTCGAAAACTAAATCATTTGACTGAAAGTCATTGGAAGTGACACCGATAGATGTAAAACTTAAGATTAGTTTGATATGCCAATGTTCCAGGTGAGCGATACAGGCCCATTGGGCCTCTTGTTATTATTATTATTATTATTATTATTATTATTATTATTATTACATGTACATGTACATGTGCAATGTATTATTATTAAACATTATTATTTTGTAATATTTTATTTTATTATTATTATTATTATTAGTGTTATTATTATTATTACTTTAACAGGCGCCTTCCTGATTGCATTTGTGTTCTTCATGATAACTTGTGGCTTTCCATTGTTATTCATGGAGTCGGCTCTTGGTCAGTATTACCAACTGAGTCCAATCAAGATTTTTAACATCTGCCCACTGTTTCAAGGTATGTACACTTACTAAGCGCTCTCCAGCTATTACTCTACCCAGCCAGGTATCTAATTTATTATATAGCAATATGCTTAACTGGTTGCCTATTGAATTTCTGCAAACTACATGTACATCTTCAATGGGGTTTAACTGAATATTTTAAAAACAATTTGACTGAAAGTTGTTAATCCCTAAGCCACCAACAACTCACTCAAATTGTTTTAAAACTATTCAGCAGGTCCAGAGTTAATGCCAGTTGAAATTATTGTCTGTAGCTTGCAGGCGTCTGATAGTTAACAATTGTAGAATGACGTGGCCCACAGCTAGTATTTAACTGTTTAATGGCCGACAGACAGACAGATTTATTCTTGTGCGAGTAGCAACTACGGAGTATCGATACATGAATGTAAATGTATACATTGTTAAGTTAGGATTCCATTAACGCATATGCTTATACATGTACGTATCCATATCCGAAATTTTTTTTGCTCCAGTTACAAATAGATAGTATGGTTTCATATGTCGATATGCGTGTGCGAAACTGTCTGTATCCGAATCCGATCGTACATATGGCGATTTTATTTGGATATGGACAGCATTCGGATGTGTGCTTCCTTGAAAATGACGTTATTATTGCGTCATTCATGGGCTTTCCCCAGATCTACATGCTATTATTCTGTACATGTTCCAAAATAAAAGTTTAAAATTCATAGTAAACGTGCTGGAATGTCAAAGGCTGATAGAATTATTTAGAAAATATTCATGCCTCTGATGACTGCAATCCAGACGATAAAGATGCCAATTACAAACACAGATCAGACACACAGCCTGTTGTGGTGGTGGTGGGAGTAGTAGTAGTAGTAGTAGTACACTTGATTGGACTAGAATTGAATAAAATCACTGCTTTCGGACACGCATACATGCAAATGGAATCACTCATTCGGATATGGATATGGATACGCATATGGATACGCATACACGTAAATGGAATCCTATCTTTACTGCCGATTGCGAACTCAATTAACATAACAGGGTGAAGTCACCAACTTGTGTCGCTTAGGCACCCGTCTAACTTTACATATCTAGTTAGAAGACATAACTACATCATATTCATGAAGAGGTGGCTAAATCTAAACCTTTGTTTAGATTCAATTTGATGCTCGTGGAAAGAGTAAAATAACATCAGTTTATGTGATTACATGTACATGTATCAAGAGCCCTTGGAATGACCATCAAACAGCATAGTTAAGCGGCAAGTGGTGATTAGTATAGTATGCTTATTTTCAACATAAAACTGGAACCTAACATGTCTGGCTGTACAACAGCAATAACATAACATGACTTGTAACAGCTCGGCATTAATATCAACAGGACTACCAAGCGTATATCTACTGGACTGCTTCTCCACTCTACGTGTGTACCCGGGCCCAATGTCCTGCCTGACATTCATTCTATATTGGTTTTGATTACTTCTTTTCTAAGGAATTGGCTATGCGATGGTTGTTGTGTCGACTGTGATGACTATATACTACATGGCAATGATGGCCTGGGTTATCTATTATCTATATTCATCATTCGCATCTACATTGCCATGGGCAGTGTGTGGTAATGTCTGGAATACGAACTCGTGCATACCATTGCATGAATGGAATATCTCTGCCACACTACAAAATAACACCATAAAAGGGCACAGCTCAACAGAGGAATTCTGGGAGTAAGTTATCATATTCTATGTAAAATATTTAAGCCAATGTGATGTATTTTCATTTGAATTCTCAAACTCTTTGTTGACTGTGCCCCACACACGCACGCACGCACGCATGCACACGGACACTTCTCCAACTCCTCATTATAATCTTCCTTACCTGATCTTATCTTCAGCTGGTTACATGTAGCCTTAACCACTTTCTTCACATTACTAAACCGTTTCTGGTTAAGCCGTCCACAACGGGCCTCAGCAGTGGTCTTGAGGAATATTCGCATGCAGGCCAACGAAGAATATTTTTATAAATTTACAACTGGAATGCCTGGCTCAAAAACTGAACCATGTCTGGCTCGAAAGCCGAGGCAATGATTCTCTTGGTTATTTTTCTAAAATAGTCTTGTCTTGGCCTACAAATCGACATTCACTAAGCAAATTTCAATTTTTTTTTTTGAAAGATCTTGACTATTAATTCTTGATCGTCAAATTTCTATAAGAAAATTAAAATATTTTGGCATACTAAATATTCATTTGCAAGTCAAGAGAATAGTGTTTTTGAAAATGTACCACTGAAAAGATTAGCTCGGTTATCGCGCCTGACATCCAAGTAATAAATACTCAATAATCTTCTCTTGGTGTGCAAATGAACATTCCTGGAGACCACTGCAAGGGACGGTTTTGGCCAGCCTGACCATTAACTGTTAACCCTTGCCACTCCTGTCAAAATTTTTAATTTTCAAATTAAATTAAAAGATGAACTGGTGTTCATTTTTCAACAAATTTGGTGGAAGATATTGCTGTCATAGACAGCAATGTCGTCTGCCAAAAATGTTGAAAAGTGTACATTTTCTTGGCTATTGACACTGTAAAAGAATATTGACATCAGAGTGGCACGGCTTAAAGGTATATACTCATAAATTGCAAGGTCCCCAGTCTTTAGGCCATGTTCTCCAAAGGCCCTTTCTTCACCACCTCCCCCTCCATTACCTGATTTCTATCCTCATTCTTAGCATTTGTCACCTCGACGCCGTCGTCTACATCATCGACCATCTTCATTTTGTCCTCCCATTTCTTCCCATCATCCAACATCTTATCTCCATCGTCTATTCCTTTTTCCTCTTCCTTTCATCCTCTTTTTCATCAAGCTAATCAGGCTCTGCCACTACCTCAAATTGAATTATGTGCTCGACACAAATCTCATGAATCTTTTATTGTCATCCTGTCCAGCTTCATACTTTCCAGACCATTTGTACACAGCCTTGATTACATCTATGTTTGTGGGTGGTCGTGGGTAGTGTTATCATAATTATACTATTTATCATTTTTGTCTGTAGCATCATCTTTGTCATCACCGCTGTCATCATCATATTGTGGTCATGTATTATCAGAAATATGCATATTCATAGATATTATTGGGGGGGGGGGGAGGGGTTTAGATATTTAAATCGTTTATATGTACCTTGAGCTACTTTATACATGTATATTTTTGACATTAGTTATCTGTTCAATAATCTGCATAAAAATATAAGTGTTAGCACTTTGTCCATTCTACTTTTCGTTATGGCAGGTGTTTGGTAAATTTATTATTAACCTAACTCTAACTAGCTCATGTGGGTGAGGTATGTCACCTTTCTAGCTAAAACATATTTCTAATTCTACACTGACTGGACGATTTGCTGCTTCTCAGTCGATCTCCGCATCCCTGACAAAAACAAACTTTAATTTCGAAGTTAGATGTATATTGATGGATTAATAGCTACCTAAATAAGGTAAGTAAATACATTTAGTAATAAGATAGTATTGTCATCATGACAGCCGTACATTGTATTGAATGCGTTCATGGTCGCTATTTGCCAGAACAAACTACGTAGATGTTTGCTTGGTGAATGTGCATTTGGAGGCTCAGAGAAGACTATCTTTGAAAATTTACCACAGGAAATGACTGACTTGTTGGCTGGGTTTTCGAGCAGTTGTTGAGCCACCACTTCAAGTGGTAATTTTGCAAATATCCGCTTGGCTGGCGTGAGTATATTTTTGGCCGGCTTGACCGTCAAATGGTTAAGGGATACATGTAACCCTTTAATGGTCCAGCAGGCCAATGGTTACTGGTCCAGCAGGCCAAAATCAGCCTGTCTAGTGGACTCGGAAACCGCCAATTTGCAGGCCAAGAGAAGAAAATTTTGGAAATATTACCACTGGAATGACTGGTTCGCTAATTGAGCCAGTCATTCCAATGGTAAAATCTCCAACATAGTCTTCCCTTTGCTTGCAAATTGACATTCAAATGCAAATATTTTTATTTTCTTGACTAAATTCGACCATTGAATAGTTAACCCGCTCATGGCTCTGAAATAGCATGGATACAGTACAGCTCAAGTTAACATGGTTCCAAAATAAAAACAGAAACATGAAAAGTGTTATGGTGATTATTTTGAACATAATTGAATTGGAAGACATTTCTGCCTTAGGGATGTTAGGCAACAATGGATTCCAATCCAATTACGTTCAAGATATTCAACAGTGCATTTTATTTTGTTTAGAAGACATGCTCAGTTATTGCTGTGCACTACTTTATCAGTACATAGCTCATGTTTATTTTGAAGAGAGTGAAAGGCACTGTATTCACTGCTGGTTGTGTAAAGTTACGCCTTGCATGGCATGTCCATTGCCATGTGACTTGGACTTTAGTATTATGTAGACTTGTGCGATTATTGCTTTGAATGATCACGATCGATTATTCATGAATAATTGTGATTACCTCAATGGACCTTTCTAGTTTTAGCTATGCCCCGCCCATCTCTAGCTAAGCTCCACCCACACCTCACTCGTGTTGGGATCGATCGATCGATCGATCGCTGAACACCCTGACTATCAATTTCCAAAAAAAGACAGGTAAGCTGTTGAATATTTTGAAACTTAAGGCAGCAACAGCGCCCAGTCAAATTAGTTTCAAAATATTCAACATTTTGTTTATTAAATAGCAAAGAATTACAAAGACATACAATTCATACAACGTGTCGGACTATTTGAGATTTGATGACAGTCTATATGGAACTCTTTGTGATGTAATGATTGTTACATCATCATACACACGTTGAGCTGACTATGACGTCATTCGAAGTAAGATGATGGATGGATACTCTGCAAAGTTGAAATAATCAGCCTGGGTACAAATGAAACAAATGGATATCAATGACGAAAGCTGCAATGGTGATTAGAAATTTCCATTTGCTGGCCAAGAAAAGATTATTTTTGAAAATGTTTCACTTGAATGCCTGGCTCGATGTCCGAGCCAATCATTCCTGTGATGCAGTTGCAAAAATAGTTTTCTCTTAACGTTCAAATGGACATACGCTCGCTGAGCAAAATGTTAATTTTTGCCACTGATCGCATTAAAGAGGAATTAAGAGGTAGGTTTTGAAATATTTTATGCAATAGAGCTTATTCCCGATTATTTGATAATATAACTTAATCATATACATGTAAATTCACCATTTAAAAAATAATTGCGATTTTCGATTTAATCACATAAGCGTGCAAGCCTAATATTATGTAACCCAAATGAAAAAAATACAATGCCTGATCCAGCTCTGCCATTCAGCTAATTCTAACCACTTAACCATGGAATTTTCCGTCATGTTATTTAATACCGCAGTTTGTCAGCTTACACAACCTTTAGAAATTCAGTTTTAGGAACATGACAAATTGTTATGATTGACTTAAACCCTAGACTACTGAATTTACAGATTGTTAAATTTCATTCGGTTTCAATCGGAAATGTCCATTTTGTAAAAAATGCTGTTGTATATTGTTTGCTGTCTCTGATGTCAACATATTTCAGCAACTTTATTTACAAAATGTATGTCAGTCTGACTGCTTTACCAATTCTGTAATGTATATGAACATTTACCACTCGAATACCTGGCTCAGTATCCAAGCCAGTCATTCATATTGTAAATTTTCAAAAATAGTCCTTTTGGCCTATAAACACCCATTAACCCTTACCACTGACGTCAAAATTGTAAATTTTCAAATTAAAGTAAAAGATGAAAGTGTGTTTATTTTTCAACAAATTTGGTGGAAGATGGTGCTGTCATAGACAGCAACATCTTCCACTAAATTTGTTGAAAAGCGTACACTAGTTTCTATACTATTGACTCGGTAAAAGATAAAATATTGACATCAGTGTGCTAAGGGTTAAATAAGCACCAAGGTCAGTTTTTTTTACCAGTCTTGAGAATTAGATAGAGTTAAACATTAATACAAGGTAATTTTGCTCAACATTACAAAATTAATTATTCTGTTTTAAATTCTATTCCTTAGTATAGATGAATGAGTGATTAACTGAACCTCCCATTAAGAATCATATAGTGAAATCTTAAAAAAAAAATTTTTTTTATCTTGGGACCACATGTTTGCACATGTAAACACAACATTGTTGGGCATGTCGCGTGATGCCAGTGCTTGCGACCTCTGGCTTTGCGAGTGCATGCGTGAGTTATGTTCTGTACATCAGGCTTTAACATGCTTATTAAAATTTTCCATTTTATAACTAATTAATAAGAGCGTCCATTTGTGTCTGACTAGATGCAATTGTATGATGGTGTGTGCATGCATGTGTGCGCGTGCGTGCATGCATGTATGTGAGTGCCATAGCATTGTGTGTGTGTGTGCGTGCGCGCGCGTGTGTGTGCGTGCGCGCGCGTTTGTGTGCGTGCGTACATGCTTATCTGCTAAAATTGTTAAATAATATACACCAGTTTCTTTGCTTTTGACACCATAAAAGATAGAATATTGACATCAAAGTTAAATGGTTAACCCTTTAACACTCAGATCATCAAAAAATGGCTTCGGCTGTGGCCTTGAGAAATGTCCATTTGCAGACCAAGAGAAGACTATTTTTGAAACTACCACTGGAATGACTGGCTCAATAATCGAGCCAGTCATTCCAGTGGTAAATTTAAAAATAGTCTTCTCGGTTTGCAAATGGACATTTTCTATGAGAGAATTGAAATTTCTTGAATAAGTTTAAGGGTTAAAGGGTGGAGGCTAGTTTTATCCACTCACAGCACAATATCAGTGGTCATATAATATATATATATATTAGCCTGAAGATAATAATCTGCTGTTCAAAGGCAGTAATTATGATTCACAACTTCTACAGAGCTGAGGTTCCTCATGTTCTCTGTCTACTGCTGCAAGCCACAAGACAATAGTTTCACTGGGAAATTTATGTAACTCATATGGACCTGCTGAATATTTTGAAAACAATTTGATTGAAAATTATTGACCACCAAAAACTTTCAGTCAAATTCTTTTCAAAATATTTAGCATGTGAAGAGTTAAACCCCTTGGAAAATATAGTCTGGAAATTCAGCAGGCAGGCAGTTAAGAACCATCTAAACGGCTAGGCTTTTACAAGATTGCCAATAACATTACACTTTCTATTGATTAACCTTCTAATGGTCAAGGGAATCATAAAGTTCTTCTGTCCAGTCGTCTTGAGAACTGTCCATTTGCAAGCCAAGAGAAGACTTTGAAAGCTCACCATGTGCTAGATAACTTGTTATAAAATATGTCTCGGCATAAAGTTTCAATTTTCTTGACAAATCTTGACCATTAAATGGTTGTAGTGATTATTCTGTAAAGCTACAGTACTGCTCAGTAATAGCCTTGGAAGTTTTCAAAACATACATGTATATCATATGATTGAATATTTTGTTCTTAATTTGATTGGATTTCAATCAAATTAAGTCCAAAATATTCAGCAGAACATAATTTGTTAAATCGTGTTTAAATTTGTACTATCTAACATGTTTCTGTTTTCATTTTCGAAACATGTTAACTTATTTCTGAGCTTTACTCTTATCATCGGTTTTATAACTAGCACTGCAATATCCACTTTGTTGCTGTCAAGTTGAGTTGTAATAATTTCCTGTAGTCAGGCAGATTTTGGCTGAGCATTCAGGTGACCCCCAACTACATTCACGAGCACTTGACATATCATAGAGACACATTCAGGTGACTCCCAACTACATTCACGAGCACTTGACATATCATAGAGACACATTCAGGTGACTCCCATCTACATTCACGAGCACTTGACATATCATAGAGACACATTCAGGTGACCCCCAACTACATTCACGAGCACTTGACATATCATAGAGACACATTCAGGTGACTCCCAACTACATTCACGAGCACTTGACATATCATAGAGACACATTCAGGTGACCCCCAACTACTTTCACGAGCACTTGACATATCATAGAGACACATTCAGGTGACTCCCAACTACATTCACGAGCACTTGACATATCATAGAGACACATGAATTTTCATCAACGCTTTAATTCATATTTTCTAACCTATTACATGTACATTTATTAGTGTGGACACAATAATTTAGGCAATTTTTGTGCTGAACCGTTGCGCAGTGCTGTAGTGGTAAATTTTAATGATCCTGAGTGGATGAGGGGCTACAATACTTTTGTGTTGTTGAATTTGTGAAAAAGTCACCCATAAGAGTTCTATTCTTCTGCCATGTCTTCGATGGGAAATTGTGGCCATGTTTGAGGTACTAAGGTTCACTTAAGGCTACAACCTATTTAATTGGAAGATTTTTCTTTCCAATATTGAAATGCCTGTCAAGTAGTAATGATAGTTTTTCCATTGATAATGGAAGTGTTCTGGACAACCCGTGTTATCCCAATAGACTTGACAGAGGGGATATTTTGAAATAAGAATTATCCAGAATTTGCATTCAAGGTGCATAATAATTCCATGTGAATGTGTGTTTTAGAATTCAAGGTGCCTTTTTTAAATCAGTCTTGAAATGGATCTAGGTTTTCACTACTCTAAAATAGGTGCTTTTCTGGTATGGTACCGTAGGATACGGGAGATAACTCGTTTCACAGATTAGGAATGCTACTAACAGAAGGATTTCCTATTGAATGTGGTTGTTCACTACATGTACTAAAGATATGTGAACATTTTCATGGTAATACACAGATCTTGGTATAAAGGATTCTTTTCACACATTAAGAACATTAATAACAGATGGAATTCTGATGTATACGGTAAGTGAATGCGGCACGAAATATTTTCTCAAGTATCTTTAAGGTTAGGATATTGATTATAAACTGTCCTTGAATTGAGGTCATTTTGCTTCTAATTTTGGTTAACAAGTTACAGTAAGATGTGGCTAGCCTCGATCACATTCACATGATTGATAACCAGATGTTCACAACTCACTGGTCACCTTTATAAAGAATAAATTCACCTATCTTTACATGTAACTGTCTGATTGTAGTAAGCCACCCGACAATACTTTCTATAGGCAATAACTCGAGTGGATGAATATTTTGAAAACTATCTGACTCAACAACTGTCAGTGAAATTATTTTCAAAATATTCCTCCAGTCTAGAGTTATATCCCGTGGAAAATGTCTGTAAATATTCAGCACTCGTAGTTAACTGGTTAAATGTCAACTTGATGTCAATAAATGAATATTGAATGATAGTGCCGATTAAAGCCTTTCACTATTAGCCCTTCACTGATGAATTACCCGTATCTCATTTTCAAGGGAACCATATAAGTAAACTATTGAATATTTTGGAATTCATTTGACTGGAAGCCATTGCTGCCTAAGGCAGCAACAGCTTCCAGTTAAATTAATTTTAAAATATTCAAGAAAATAAGTTTTATATCGCAAAGAATGTAGTTTTTCAGGGGCTTATCAGTGGAACTGTTAAAGGTTATCAAATGTTTTCAATATTGTTTCATAAGATTTCTGGCCAATGCTGGACCACAGAATGCAATGCTGCATCCTTCCAGTCACAGAGTCCATCTACATGTATGTAATATTAGTGCTCTTAATTGATGGTTGCTACAGAAACAAGAGACACTAGTGAGATGCAAGATGGAAAGGAATTCCAGGTTCTTCAAAGAAATGAAGACTAAAGGGAATGTGTAAGATACTGATGTGTGTCAATCGTTGATCAGATATTGAATAAAAAAAAATCCTTGTAGTAAAGTTGTTATGAAACACAAAGTTAGTGTGTGTGCGTCTGTGCCTGTGTATGCGTGCACTGTATATCTTTGTGTGCGCGTGTGTGCGATAGAATGTGTATGTGCATGTGTGTGTGTGCATATGTGCGTGCGCATGTATTTGCATGTGTGAGGAAGAGAGAGAGAGGAATGAATACTTTTCTCCTACGTACGGTTTTATTATCAGTTGATATGTCTGCAAAGTGGTAGATTGGTTTGATATATACACTGCTGGGCCAAAAAAAATGAGGCAAACATGATTTATCATATTTTTTATGATTACTCTTTCATGTTAATAAATACAGGTGAAATAAGTGACAATTTTACATAATGTTGTATGCATTGTCTGTGTGCAGGGCACCTTTTAGTATGGGATAGCTTTCCCCTTGTTTTTCTTCAGAAATCTCAGCCGTTTGAGCAAGCTGTCTGAAAGCCTTTTACAGTGTGCTGCATCAATGCTGTTCGATTCATGTCTGACTGCTTCCCACAACTGGTCAGTGCTCCCAAATTTTCTGCCAACCAGTTGGGCCTTGATATGCGCCCATATATTCTCTATGGGGTTAAGATCTGGTGACTGTCCAGGCCAAAACATCACCGACAGAGAATGCCGCTCAAACCATGGCTGTTGTTTTTTCTGTGTGCGCTGGGACATTATCTTGTTGAAAAATAGCTTTTTCTGTTTTATTGCCACTACAGAACTTGTTCAGGCTTGGAAGCAACCCCTTTTCTAATATGTTTTGATACTCCTTTGCATTAATGGACTTTTCACATTGCGCAAGCTCGCCAACACCAGATGCAGAAAACACACCCCCATACCATAATTCCACCTCCTCCATGTTTCACAGTGGTGGAGAGGCATTCTGAGTTATATTTTTCACCTGACCTACGAAGACAGCGCTCTGGAGCATCTGTACACAGCTCATAACGTGACTCATCACTCCAGAGAACATGCTCAAACCACGATAAAGTGCCAAAAATCTGAGTGTCCGCAATATTCTTTGTGGACAGCAATGGTTTCTTAGCACACCGCTTTGATGAAAAACCAGCTTCCTTGAGCCTCCTTGCAATTGTTCTTCTTGAAACAGCCTTATTTTGTGAATTTCTGAATTCTGCTAATTTGGTGAGAGTCTTACGATTCTTGAGAACAGTCATTTTCAGCCTTCTTTCATCTCGACATGTTGTCACTTTAGCACGTCCAGAACCTGTTTTCCGGGCAACAAAACCTGTCACTTGAAATGTGTGGCCAATTCTCTGTATTGTAGACAGTGGAACCTGACTATCCTCAGACTTTAGAATTTTCTTAATCTCAGGATATGACTTTCCAGCTTGACGAAGACCTGCGATCCGGCTTTTTGACTTCAACAGGTACATGGAATTTAGCCTTTTTTAAGACAGAAATAACAACCACTCTTCAGGCACAGTGTGGTAATACACAGAGATTACAGAAATGGCTAATGTCTTGTCACCTCGGTCAGCATAACAAAACTAGCTTGCTAGTTTGGTTTGTTAATTCACTTTAAATCCTGAACACGAACGCACTATTTGTCTTTTGTGTATGCATGTAGGTCTAATATAGAACAAGAATCCATTCAGTAGATGGCTTTTGATATGCAAATTAGCTCACTCAGCAGTGGAAAGCAGTCAGACATGAATGGAACATCATTGACGCAGCACAATGCAAAAGGCTTTCAGACAACTTGCCCAAATGGGTGAGTTTTGAGACAAAAAAATAAGGGAAAGGCTATCCCATACTAAAAGGTACCCTGCACACAGACAATGCATACAATATTATGTAAAATTGTCGCTTATTTCACCTGTATCTATTAACATGAAAGAGTAATCATAAAAAATATAATAAATCATGTTTGCCTCATTTTTTTGCCCAGGAGTGTATGTAGCTATCCAAATGTGCAGGGAAAGAAGTTGAGTTATCAAAATGTTTATAAACAGTTCTTAATAATATGGTCGTATATTGTCTGATATAATGATATGTCTGGCAAATGGTATTATGATAGCTACATGTAAGGCATGATTCAGGGTAGCATGGGTAATGCTGTGTATGAAATTTTAATTGTGGGGTACATGCTTGCTATCACACACGCACACACCGCGGAGAGGGGATAACCCTTTCTTTTAAAATAGGACATTTGGGTAATGACCAACTTCATTGACTGGGCAAGGATCTGTGAGTGTCTTATGTGTCGCATGCCCAGGTATCTTTTTAATCTAGACTTGCTAAATGGTGTCTGAGGGAATTGCCTGCGTTTCTGGAGATAAGATTAATTGACATGTGGATCTTCGATTGGTTGTTTATGTTAGCCATTTTGTGGAAAAAAATACTTGATCAATACATCAATCAATATACTTGATATCAAAGATGCTAATTCATGTGACAATGAAAATTTATAGTAACAATTTGACATGTCACCCCTTTAGCTCATCCCAGTCGGATGTCAAAATTTTAAAATTAAATTAAGACGAACTGAAGATTATGAAAAATGTACACCAATTACTTTGCTATTGACACAGTAAAAGATAGAATATTAACATCAGAGTGATAAGGGTTAATGGTCAACACGGCCCACGACAGCCTATGCAAGATCATTGAGAAATGCCCATTTGCAGACCAAGAAAGAGTATTTTTATCTCGATTTTACGAAGTAAAACGACCTATTGCGATACCCTACATGTCGTCCGATGGCGGTGGTGACGTCATCCAATTTGCGTTTGGCTGAACTTTTCAGTATATCTCAGGTTGGGTTAATCATACTGGACCCAAACTTGGGCACATGCTTCCTTATAATGCTCTACATCTCACGATGACCTTGGATTCAAAGGTCAATGTCACCGTGACCTAGTTAAAAAACGTGTTTTCAACATTAACATTTTACGTTTAGTTCAACTTTTCTGTTTATATCTCGGGTTTGGTTAATCATGCTGGAGCCAAACTTGGACACATGCCTCCTTATAAATGACACGGCATCACACAATTATGTTTCGGTTAAAAGGTCACAGGTCAATGTGACTTATATGCAGGCCGATGTGCGTCTGTCATCCATCCATCAACCTTTGTTTAAATATGCTACTCATTAACCGCTCGGCGGATTTCAACCTAATTTGGCGGGATCGTCCCTATAAGGGTAGGATTCGGTTTTTGTATACAGAATTTTGATTGGTCAATTTTTTGGGTTAAAATTTGACATTTTATGAAAAATTTACTGGAAATTGTCAAAACACTACTCGTTAACTAGTTGGCGGATTTCAACCTAATGTGTCTGGAAGGGCCCTAATGCTTTTGGTTTCAGAACATGCATACAGAATTTGATTGATCAATTTGTGTGAAAGTCATTGATTTCATAATAAAATTTACCGGAAATTGCCAAAACTACTCCTTATTAAACGCTTGGCAGATTTCAACTTACTGTGGCGGGAATGACCTTATGGGTCTGCTTCTGAAAATATATATAGAATCCGAAATCTAATATGGCCACCAGTCAGCGGCAGCCATCTTGAAAATTGGTTTCCGAACGATACCTCCTTGACCGTTTAACGGATCGCTTAATTGACACTTCATAAGGATGACTGGTTTGATGGGTCTGAGGAAGAAATAAATATTTTCTGATAGCTCTCATTCATTGGTTTGTTATCATGGCGGGTTATTGTGCGCCGTTTGCGGAGCTGGTGTTAGCACCTCTATTCATAATTTTAGTGGATTAATTTTTTGGTAGCCATTTAAATTTTTTGAAAATTCCAGAACCATTTAAAACGCTACCCCTTAATTACTGAGCCAATTTCGATCAAACTTGGGTGGAATGATCCTATGGTGGTAGGGCTCAAGCTATCAAACAAAAAATTTTATTGGTCAATTTCTTTGGTGACCATCTTGGATTTTTTCAAAAATGATCCATCATGTCTGCCGGTATTTAAATGCAAATGGTTCAAATCCTAATGGTCCAGGGTGGCAACTCAGGCCCTTGGGCCTCTTGTTTATAAGGCCTATAATATTTATTTTATGTCTAAAGTCAGGCTTAATAGTTCATTGCAGTCGTAAAGTCGAGGTTCATGGTTGCAATGCAACCACATTTCTGGTTTTGAATTTATTATTGGAATAACTGGCTCGATTGTTGAGCCAGTCATTATAGTGATAAATTTGTTAAAAATGGTGTTCTTAGTCTGCAAAATTGACATTTTCTGTGCGAAAATTGACATTTTCTGTACCAGATGTGATCATTAAAGGGCTTACATGTAATAGAGCAATCCACTTTATTAGTCAATCATGTGTCATAATCAAGTATGTCACGCACATGTACGTTGACATCACAATCCAGTGTCACAATCCACAATCATAATTGACAGAAATAGTCCGTCATAAACCTGGAATAGTCTGTCAAGTTGTACAAATTGTGTCTACTAATTAATAAACATTCTGTTGAATATTTTGAAACAAATTTGATTGGACGCTATGTACAACAGCACCCAGTCAAATTAGTTTTAAAATATTAAACAGAACTTGCAAGTCATACATTATTATATAAAGATTGCATGTAGCTGCTATTTATCAATATTCAAAGTGACCATGATTTTGAAATTGCATTTGTATTACACAATATGAGATAAAAATCAACAAACTATGCATTTATGAATTATATTCAAGGCATTGATATTTTTCCGTAACACAAAAAATTGGTATGCTCATGATGGCATCTGACTATTGAGATCCACATGCCCTCAAATGTATTTGCATACAGCGCTGAATTTGTCAAAAACCGCTTAGCCACTTGATGTGTAACTCAAGAAACGTCGTCTAGGCCAAGCACCTAAACAAGTTTGGTCTAGAAAACCTGATTTGTCCATACACTCAACGAGCACCTAGTTTTCTAAAAAATTTACTTAAGTTATCGAAGAATAACTGGAATCACGGGAGGACTCAAGTTCTGACACCCGACATTGGAAGACGCTAAGTTCTCTCTTTAAGTGCCTTTATCAATACTTGTGCCTACGCAAAGCGTGTTGAATCTAGCAATGGATGAATGTGTGAAAGCTGGACAAAAGAATTGACTAAACAACGAACGTGTGATTTTGGGAATGTGGGAAGAAAACATGATGCATTGACCCTGACTTTAAAATGTGGAAAATCCTTGAGGATACTACTAACCCCACCTGGCAGAATCTGTGTTGTTCATTGTAATGTATTCATGCT
Source organism: Chaetoderma sp. LZ-2023a (assembly GCA_034401795.1). NCBI lineage: Eukaryota > Metazoa > Mollusca > Caudofoveata > Chaetodermatida > Chaetodermatidae > Chaetoderma > Chaetoderma sp. LZ-2023a. The sequence goes on along the minus strand of CM067360.1, from coordinate 95,392,074 downwards.
GTTTGGGCGAATTTGGGTGAATGCCTATTTTCTATTGCAGGACTTGGCGAGCTATTTGGCTCGGCGCTCTATGGAAACTGAACCACAGGGTGGATTTTCTTGGGGTTTGTTTTCTTAATCATATCCAGTATCCATCTCTCTGATTATTATAGTTACATTGTAGATTGATTCATACAATCCTCTAAATTTGTCTTCATGTATTCATCAACTGTAGTCATTCATCAAAATGCATCTATTTAATTATGTATTTATTTATTCATTTCACAATTGCTGATATATGATGGTGATGTACATGTACAATAATTTTGGGCTTATTTAGCAAAGATAAACATTAACTGCATAAATTGTTAAGACTGCCTTTACAGCACAGCCCAAGAATAATCTAGTATAAGATGAACAAAATATCTGATTAAAGAAGAAAAGATATATACGCTTATTTGCAAATGTACCTTCTAAATGTACCGCTACACACAATTTGCTTCTCGCTTCTCACGTACGAGTCTGTTAGATATATAAGATATGATTCCATTTCTAGCTAAACTCTTCCCACATTTTTATAAGGATAATTTGTACCTTCGTGATGGAGAAGCGATGTGATCATTTCATCTTTTATGACCATCTCGGTCACCTTTTCAGGACTAACTGACGGTCGCTGGCTATGTCACTCTGGTCAATCCTTGTAGAGTCATTTAATAGTATTGATTGGTAGACCGCTGGTATACGATATCCCTTGTCTCGGTTCATGGTTCATTGATGTTTGTACATGTCTATAGCCTCCTTGACTTTCCATTTGAATAAATTGGACTCGATGTTGATGGCGGAGGGTTTCAGTGTGCTCTTACACAGCTGAGTTAGAATTTGCTTTACATTCTTCTTTCACTCTGGTGCTGAGGGGCCTATATATGTGCCCTCACATTGGTCACAATCGATCTTGTAGACGACTCCAGAGTGTTCATCTGTGGTGAGCTTTTCTTTAGGCATGACTAATTGTGATCATATGGTGTTCACGGGCTTGTGGTAAGTTTTGATGTCATGTGTGAAGAGTCTTGCCTAGGTGTTCAGGTATTCCTTGGATTTACAGAACTGGAATTTTTGTCTCGCCTGCGAAGCAGAAAGCGAGACATAGGTGATCACTAATTCCGGCAGCATCATTGGCGGCGGCGGTGGCCATCATTTGTGCAGTTTTGTTTAAGGTTCCTGGAAATTGTCAAAACGCATATCATCCTTAACCATTTCATGGATTTCCACCAAATTTGTTTGGAATTACTATAATGGTAGGCTCCAGAATTTCCATTCAGAATTTTGATTGGTCAATCTTTCCAGTCGTCACCTTGTTTAATGTAAAGAAACATGTATCTTTAAATGCAAATGTTTCAAATGCTAATGATCCAGGTGAGCGTCACAGGCCCTTTGGCCTCTTGTTTATGAACCATTCTTTTTCAACAACGGATATCAACAAAATTTTACTGCAGCGTTATACTATGCAGGGGTACTATACGCATCATTACCCGTTTCATTTTGGGAAATCTGCTGTTTCACAGTTTAGGACGTTGAATTTTTTTCATGGTTTTTGTGTTAAGGTTGTCTATGGACCATATAACTGAACTATGGTCATTCCGATTTCACTGAAATTTTACAGAAGTGTTTTATGCAGGGATACGATTTGCAGCATTACTGATAAGATTTTGGCCAATTTTTACTACTTTTTTCACGGTTTTGGACTTTGAACTTTTTTCATATTTGTTTTGTTGTAATTTTTTATGGACCAATCATTTTCAACAGTGGCTCACCAGATATCAACAAGATTTTACAGCAGAGTTATATACTATGCAATTGTACTATCTGCATCATTACTAGTTTCATTTGGAAAAAAATTTCAAGATCAATATCCGCAGTTTGATAAAAGATTTCTATGTTTGATTGGATACGCTTGTTTGTGCATTACTGAAGACTGTATTATATTATTGCTTTGCCAATCAACACTCCATGCCTTTACAGGCGAGACATTGTACACTTCAGCATTCTTGTTTTGTGATCTTGGCTCTTACAAGTTGGGAAATGTGGTTTCCTCATCCAGTAACGCTTGGTTAGGAGTGATTTTTGGTTCTGTAGATGATGTTCTGTTTTGTCCGATGTTCTGTGATGATGGAGTCTGCACGGCATTAATAACAAGTTCTTAAATATGCAGATAATACCAACTCGCCATAAATCGCACATGTCATCAACTCTGCCTTTGAACATGTGGAACAACACCTTCAAATCGATTCTGTGAGAGAAGAAACAGTCATCGCACTCCCAAAGCCTAAGAAACCCCCTGGACCTCTTTCAAATTTAATGGAAATTGGCAGAGTGCCTGGGCACAATGAATGTTGACATCGGTAGTACTATCAAAGCATTGCAACTTCTACAACATGTGAATCGACATGTCACATTCATTTGATACCATCCAGAAACCACAGATCCATAAATTTCTCCTAGCTGGCTGCGATGATGATGATGATGAACTATATATGCCTGGTGAGACGCCGATTGGCAAACAAATCTAAATTTTCCCATCAAATCGATGCTTTCGGAACAGTTTAAAATATCAGTAGGGTCACCACAAGCTGATGGTTTATCAGCAGTGCTCTTCACTTGCTACCTCGATGCAGCACTCATCTGTTCCATAACTCTCCAAGACCAAGCCCTCCAATCTCATTGATAGGTATGCCACTAGATATGGAGTCTGCACATGATGTTGCCTTTATCGATGAGAAAACATGTACTTTATACACTACATGTACTTCCATTAGCTGCAGAACAGCTCACGGCTTCAGACCTTTTCATGAATGAAGACAAAACAGAGGTCACTCATGCATACATGTACCTATCCGACACCATTGAAATCAATGATAATGGTACCACTATCAAGGGAGAGCAGAATCTTGGTCCTCTGTGGAGGTCTACCGACACACGGTTACTTGCTGTGTAACAGGAAATATCGCCTTCCCATCACAGGAATTTGTGGACTGAAATCCCCATGGAAGTCACGATGCAAATATATGATGCTACATGTGTTTCCATAATGCTATTCATTTGCAACAGCTGGGAAGATCCAAAAATCCTCTTGAACAAACTTGATGCATGCCACCACAAACATCTATGAGCCATTATGAATCATCGCTGGCCACACATAGTCTAATAACAAATGCAGCACTCTACACACTAACACAAGAGCCCCTATCTGGGAGGGTAGGGCAATAGCGATGGTCTATGTTCAGACATCCTCTTCAAATTCCAGAAAATAGGCGTGCTCAGAAAGCAGTGGAATCTGTAGCGGTATGTGCCAACAGCCTAGGTACATGTATCAGGTACATGTATCAGGTACACAAAGAATTCCACAACATCAAATTGCCAAGTGTTATGCCCACTATTGTTTTGGAAAATTATTGAAACATTGCAAGAAGAATATTAACATGTCTGTCATCAGGTTAGGGGACCAAACAATTCAATACTTTTAGAATTCTTGATTATTTCTGGGCTGTGTTGTGCCTTTATTTCTTGTATATATAAAGCATTGAAAAAATTGTTTTCCTTTGTCAAATCATATACATGTGACTATTAACCAAACAAATATACTCTCATTTTCAAAGCAATTTGTGGTGTGTATTGGGGTGGCGGACGAACCGGCCGCAGTGGTTTCTGAAATATACCTTGCATAGTTCCATGACGTATGGGAGTGACATATTGATTTTGACGACGTTTTAAAAGTTAATATGGCGGCCAGCCATGTGATCATCTTGAAAATTGCTTTGGTGCAAATTTTATAGGACTAAGTCTCTGGAATAACTAGAGAGATTGACGTAGATCTAAGATTGATTATTGACAGGGCATGTCTTGGCAACCAGTTGGCGAATAAGAACTGCACTATTTTTTGTTGGATCGGTTTACAATTTCATATGTCTATTAAAGTACTAGGTGTGGGGAATACATATCGTATTCTATAATGATCCAAAATCCAATTTGGCCCCAAGCCTCGGAGGGTAACCTTTAAAATCATTTTCCAATTCAATGATGCATGTAAATCTGCTAATCTTTGTTTTGGATCAGTTTAAACTTTCATAGGTCTATTTGACTGGTCTAAGAAACATGAAATCGATGCTAATTCAATATGGCAGTCATTCCATGCTGGTCATCTAGGAAATTGTTTTCTGAAGAATAGCGCTAGATTGCGTTAAGACTTAATTGATAGTTCCGAGAATTGAGTTCCATTGTATGTGGAAATATCTGCAAAAATGTCTGATGGTTTACACATCCCTCTATTAATGACCATCTGTTTTCTGAATGCCAACTCTGCTAATGCTAAGGTATCTTGTATTGGCATCAGATTTTATATGTGCATTGCCCTAAGTATATCCTAAACCCAATATACCTACATGTATTAGTCTATCTTGATAGCACCATTTCTTTTTAATAGCTCCTTGAAGGGGTCTGCGATTCAGGTTTGCTCAGAATTTTCAATGGTTTATTGTCTTGACATTGTATTACATGTACACACCGTTTCCAGGGGTATTACTTGTGTTCAATTTTTCACAAAGTCTTAAGAACTAGGACATATTTTTTTTGGTCCGAAGTTTAGCTCTGTTTTACAGTCAAGTATATATGAGGATGCTTTATCTACAAGAAATAATAAGAATTCTGCGCAACATATTTACTTGAATTATATTGCTTTTCAATAATATTCCAATCACCTTAAAACATAATTATTGTGTGTTTACTGTGTTGTATGTTTAACGCTAACACTTCGGTTTTCAGATGATCTGCATATTTCTCATTCTTGTAAATCTTCCTGTCTTTCCTCATTTTGGTTTATAAAGGCATTCGGTAGTTTTATCATAGCAATAAATATGTTGGTTCACTGCCATCCTCCATTCACTCCACTACTGAAATGATTGTCCTAGGTACATGTATATGACATTGTCAAGACTATTACGTTTCTTTCCTCATAAGATACTCTCCATATCCTGCCTTTATGTCCTGCCGAGCAGAAAGCGAGAGGTGGAGAGGAATAGAGGGGTGGTGTGACTGCAATTCTAAAGATATTTTCCAGCCTCAAACCTACTGTATGTTGTGAGAACTTATGTAATTCTGGGGACATGACCTACTTCCACAACATTATGGTGACATTTAAGGATCAGCGTGAAACATCCAATTATGCATCTCGTTTTTAATGTCCCATAAATTATATGTTGGTGATATCTCGGCTCCTTTTTCTTGACACCCATCTCTCTGAAGTAGGAACTCTCGCATATCCTGCGTGCTTGTGAGAACTGTCTCCACAATGTTTCTGTCACTTGTGTAGAGACAGATTGAGAGAGATAGAGGGAGCAGGAAAGGAAGTCAGATAGTCCAGGGATAGTTTCCACTCTCAGATATATGTTGTGTAGACTTAACGTAATTCTGAGGACATGACTTACATCCTCACCGGTGCAGTGGCTTAAATGTTCAGGATAAGTGTGAACATAGAAATAAGCATTTTATTTTAAGTCCCCATAAAGTATGTGTTAATGATATCTCAGCAGGTTTTTTTGTTTCTTTGACATGGGACTGAGAGAGGGAGGGAGGGAGGAAGGAAGAAAGAGAGGAGGGAAGAGAGGAGGGGAGAGGTGAGGGAAGAGAGGGGGAGGGAGGAGAGGAGAGGGGAGAGAGATCTGGAGAGCATGGTTGCTATTCCTGGGATATTTTCCAGCCTCAGATCTACATTGTGTGTGCTCAACTGTAATGTGGAGGAAGATAGGAAGGAGGGGGGAGGGGGTTGGTGTGGGGGTGAGGTGTGGGTTGAGGGGCGTCTTAAATGCAACCATGAATCATTATCCCCATGCGTTTTGAAAAGAAATGGAGGGATATTGCAATCGCCTCTGTCTGTCTGGTCTTCCATCCTTCCAGCGATCTCCAAAACAGTTTGATGGAATTTAATCAAATTTGTTATGCGAGTTACCTATATGATTGTGAACTGCAAGACGGCATTTACATTAGGCTCAGTCCCCAGGACCAGGGGGTGGGTGTTAGGGTTGGGGGAGCACGGTAGAGGTGTGGCAGGATGGCAATGTTAGCGGAATAGAAAACAAATTTGGTATGATAAGCACTCATGATTGCAGATTGAACAGTCGTGTTTTACATTAGGCTCCGATCCCAGGGGTGGCGGCGGGAATGGGGTGGAGAATGGCAAAGTTGGCAAAACTGCGGGGATTTGCGATGGCGTGCAGTCACAGTTCAATTGTTGACCATTTCCAATTCCAGTTTTATCAGATTTATACTTTTTATTATTAAAGTCCAAAGATGGGAAATCCTACGTTGCAGGAGTATCCTTTCTTACTAGAATAACAAGTGTTAAGATTTTGGTCAAATTATGTGAATAGTTTGAGAAACATCTGTAGGCAGTCAGAGAAATGATTAAACAAAAAGGCACAAATGCAAAAATGCAAAAGGGCCGCTCTTTCCTCTATTATATGAGGGTAAGGAATAATAAAAATTAATCTATAGTGAGCTACATTTGTAATTGCACTGAGAAGAAAATATTTGACGTTCCTAATGGTTCAGATTGTTTGTCTGATGTTCATCAGACCTTTTGCTCGCTTGTGTTGTAATCTGTTGCTGGTTTTCTTAGGCCTCTAGTATGTTCAGTTTTCTTCAGGGCTCTTAATGTTAAACCATTGTTCTTAAGTTGATGTGGATTCTTGCATTCTTCCAATGTTGCTGATCTCAATCTACATGTAGTCGATGGATCCTCCCTTTTCTCTCACGTAATCCTTGTGACAGTTGTGTATATGCCATTTGATATGGGATTCTACATAAACCACTCCATAGGTGTCTTTTTGGTGTCGCTTTCACATGAGTCTGCCTTAATCTGGGGGAATTCACAGACGTGTGATACACATCAGACACCGAAATTTAAATGCCTTCTGTGTTCTCTGAGAAGCCTCGTCATGTTTGAGACTGATGCTGTAATGTAAACATAGACCCTAATTTATCTTTTCTATCGTGGTATCTTTCTTCATCTTAAACGGGTCATCAAGAAGAAAACATCTTTCCTCAATAAGGCATTCACAGCCAATATAGCAGAATGTTACTAGGAAAAACAGGTACTTTGTATCCATCATGAAATGGCTCGGCTGGTTCTTTCTATGCATGTATTGTTGGTGTATGTTGGTGCATAAGTTGATTCAGTTGTTCATCACCAGGTACATGTATACTGTGTGATGTCTACACATAACCCTTTGATGGCTAAATTTTGTCATGAGAAGCTAAATATTTGCTTAATAAATGTCCATTTGCAAGCCAAGAGAAAACAAATTTTGAAAATTTACGAGTTTTCAAAAATAGAATTCTCTTGTGCTGCAAATTGACATTGCTCAAGACCAATGCGAGGCCGGTTTTGGCCAGGTTAGTCGTGAAAGGGTTAATTTATTTGTTTGGTCTGTTTGTGAAAACCCTAAGGTTTTTAGAATTATCTACCATAAATTCACTTTAAATATGTCATATATTACAGGCGCAATGTTCTAGGATTGTCTAGTGGTATTGATGTCATTGGTGGAATTCAGCCGGGATTGGCAGTGTCTCTCTCGCTCGCGTGGTTCATTGTCTTTGTTGCTCTTTGCAAAGGGATAGCCTCATCTAGAATCGTAAGTAATGTATATATATATATATATATATATATATATATATATATATATATATATATATATATATATATATATATATTAGGGCTGGGCACGTGTACACGTTCAGGTGGTGTGTAGACGGTTACAAAAATCGTAAACGTGTACACGTGAAAAATTGATAAAATATGCATATTTATGTGAAATATGTAAGTTAGCCTTAAAAAAAATCATATAGGGCCTGTTTTTTGACAAATAAATTCTCCGAATTTACCGCCACGCTCTATCTGTCAATGCTATCCGATTTCTGAATTAACCCTTTAACACTCAAGCCTGCCAAAACATGGCTCCTGCAGTGTTCTTGTGAAATGTCAATTTGCAGACCAAGAGGAGAACAATGTTACAACTCTCCAGTCCATTTTATGGTAAGTTTTCAAAAACCATCACGTGGTCTGCTCATGGTGTTTTTTATGAGAAAATTGAATTTTTTTTTAAACAACTTTGAGCGTCAACTGGGTTAACTAATTACCCGCACGTAGCGTCGACTACAGCAAGCAGGTATTCCTTTGAGTAACCAACACTCATTGTCAGATCGCATAGGTGTGAATTACTGTTGAGTATTCAAGCGTGGTCTTATCAACACAGATTATCACTATGAATGCCGTGGCGTGTGGAACTTATCGAAGCTCGCAGTGGACTGATCGCCGCCAGCCCTTGGTCAACTCATTAATGGCCAAGGCGTCCTAACGGTGTCTATAGTGGTCTTGAGTAATATGGAATTATTGAAAGTCTGCCTGCTGAGAGGACTATTTTTGTAAATTTATCGCGCCAATGTCTGATTCACCAAGCGAGCCAGTCATTCGAGTGGTACATTTTCAAAATGTTATCTTGCCTTTGCCCGCAAATGGACATTCAGTAATGACAGATTTCGAGTTTCTTAGCCAATCTTGACCCTCAAAGGGTAAATCACTGTTGCTTTGATATTTATCTGTCCCAAACAGGAACCAAATTAGAATTGTGTGGAAAAGTCGGTAAACAAGTTGCACAATCTTGTGTCAAATTAACCCTATTATGGCAAGGCCGGCGAAAGCGGCCTCTGCAATGGTCTATGAATTTCCATTTGTAGGCAAAGAGAAGATTAGTTTTGGAAATTTACCAATGCAATGAGTGGCTTGGTAACCGGGCCCGTCATTTCAGTGGTAATGTTTAAAAATAGTAGTCTCCACATGCAAATGGACCCTGATCAATCAAAGTTAGGATTTTCTTTTTCGTTTTAATGTTAAAGCGAGCCTAATCATCATCTACAGTCATCTTGAGAAATATCCATTTGAATTTAATATTTAGTATTCGGTTAATCAAAAGGAGTATGGTTAAGCGCTGTTGACACAAGGGTGGGTGTGGGTGTTAATAATAGTTATATTTTTCCAACCCCACCACATTCCACTGTCTACACTTAATAATAGGCTAAAAAGATATCATATTATTACTACATTTATGCATCAGAATGGCAAATATGTGTACACATTAAAACTAACATGTACTGGCGTTGCCCCAAATGCACACCCATAATATTATATATATATATACACCTGTGCAAAAGTTAAGCACCACCCTATTTTTACGCACATGCGAGAGTATATTCATGTGCTATGAAGAAAGCAATAGCATAAACATTTATGTACCCATCCATCTTAGTGCAAGAGGTAATAATGCAACTAGAGGAATGCTGATTATGATGGTGGGGAAACACTGTATGTTTTTGTTTGAACTTGAAAACGAGGCCTGAATATGGTTACGTTGACACAACTGACAACTATTGCCCTACAGTTGACACACGTGGCTAGATTGTCATTAATGTTGTCTGAAAACGAAGTTTAACATCTGTGCACGAGTTTGAGTGTGTCATTATTAATACCGGGTATATCCACCTTGTGCCTGGATGACGGCCTGGACACGACGTCTCATGCTGGTCACCAACCGACTGATACGCCTTTGTGGTATTCGTTGCCATTCAAGATGGAGTGCGTCTGTTAATTCCTGTAGGTTCTACACAGGAGGATCCCTCCTTCTCGCCATGTTTCCCAGAATGTCCCAGATATGCTCAATAGGGTTCATGTCAGGGCTCCTTGCTGGCCATGGTAGGGTTTTGATGGCATTCTGGCGGAGGTATTCATGCACAGCTCTAGCACGATGTGGTCGGGCGTTGTCATCCATGAATATAGGGTGGGTTCCAGGTGCATGATTTACAAAATGAGGGACCACAACTATCCAGTATGGAATCTTGATATCTTTGTCCATTTAGTGTTCCAGGTACAGTCAACAGATCCAGCTCACAATCAAATGAGATGCACTCCCATATCATAACGGAACCTCCACCAAATGGAACTTCTTCCATGATGTTACGTTGGTCGTACGCCGTGCGTCTGGACCTCCATACACGAGTTCGACCATCTGTGGCATGAAGCAGGAACCGACTTTCATCGGACCAGTGTACCCGTCTCCAGGATCTCATGTTCCAGTGTCTTCTTTCGTTGCACCACATCAGACGCTCCTCTTTGTGGTGTGCAGTGAGGAGAGGACGTCTGACAGGTCTCCTAGCTTTCATGCCAGCAGCATACAGTCTCCTTTTGACGGTAGACATTGACACACTATTGCGCGTTTCCCATTGCTGGCTGAGCACTCTGCTGTTGGTGAATGGAGATCTCCTAACAAGGCGTACTAGGGCTCGATCATCACGGGCAGTAGTCTTCTTCGGTCTTCCAGATCTAGGCCTGTCCTTCACCTCGTTAGTTTGCCCATGTTTTGCAATCAAACGACTGATTACAGTATGGTTAATGTTCAGCTGTCTGCCAATCTCTCTGCATGACATACCAGTGGTATGCATGCCTATGATTTGCCATTTCACACGATCACTTAACCTTCGTCTTGCCATAGCGGTTCACAATCAAGAGCTAATTCTCTCTGTACAAATAAACCACGGTCATGAACACAAAATTCCTAATCTTGTCGCCTAAATCTGTATGTAATGTTCTACACCTCAAACTGGACTTTTACATAACTGAACACGTGAGCTGTTTCCCGCCACGCACGGACATCAAGCGGCGTGAAGTCATGCATGCATGTGCATTTCGTACTTGGAGTTATGTCAGCTAACGCGGGGACAAAAAGTATGGCAGCCTAGTTGTACCATCATGTTTCTACGTTCTATTGTTTTTGCTGGTGCTTAACTTTTGCACAGGTGTATACATGATGGTACAACTAGGCTGCCATACTTTTTGTCCCCGCGTTAGCTGACATAATTCCAAGTACGAAATGCACATGCATGCATGACTTCACGCCGCTTGATGTCCGTGCGTGGCGGGAAACAGCACACGTGGTCAGTTATGTAAAAGTCCAGTTTGAGGTGTAGAACATTCCATACAGATTTAGGCGACAAGATTAGGAATTTTGTGTTCATGACCGTGGTTTATTTGTACAGAGAGAATTAGCTCTTGATTGTGAACCGCTATGGCAAGACGAAGGTTAAGTGATCGTGTGAAATGGCAAATCATAGGCATGCATACCACTGGTATGTCATGCAGAGAGATTGGCAGACAGTTGACCATTAACCATACTGTAATCAGTCGTTTGATTGCAAAACATGGGCAAACTAACGAGGTGAAGGACAGGCCTAGATCTGGAAGACCGAAGAAGACTACTGCCCGTGATGATCGAGCCCTAGTACGCCTTGTTAGGAGATCTCCATTCACCAACAGCAGAGTGCTCAGCCAGCAATGGGAAACGCGCAATAGAGTGTCAATGTCTACCGTCAAAAGGAGACTGTATGCTGCTGGCATGAAAGCTAGGAGACCTGTCAGACGTCCTCTCCTCACTGCACACCACAAAGAGGAGCGTCTGAGGTGGTGCAACGAAAGAAGACACTGGAACATGAGATCCTGGAGACGGGTACACTGGTCCGATGAAAGTCGGTTCCTGCTTCATGCCACAGATGGTCGAACTCGTGTATGGAGGTCCAGACGCACGGCGTACGACCAACGTAACATCATGGAAGAAGTTCCATTTGGTGGAGGTTCCGTTATGATATGGGGGTGCATCTCATTTGATTGTAAGCTGGATCTGTTGACTGTACCTGGAACACTAAATGGACAAAGATATCAAGATTCCATACTGGATAGAGTTGTGGTCCCTCATTTTGTAAATCATGCACCTGGAACCCAGCCTATATTCATGGATGACAACGCCCGACCACATCGTGCTAGAGCTGTGCATGAATACCTCCACCAGAATGCCATCGAAACCCTACCATGGCCAGCAAGGAGCCCTGACATGAACCCTATTGAGCATATCTGGGACATTCTGGGAAACATGGTGAGAAGGAGGGATCCTCCTGTGCAGAACCTACAGGAATTAACAGACGCACTCCATCTTGAATGGCAACGAATACCACAATGGCGTATCAGTCGGTTGGTGACCAGCATGAGACGTCGTGTCCAGGCCGTCATCCAGGCACAAGGTGGATATACCCGGTATTAATAATGACAGTCTCAAACTCGTGCACAGATGTTAAACTTTGTGTTCAGACACCATTAATGACAATCTAGCCACGTGTGTCAACTGTAGGGCAATAGTTGTCAGTTGTGTCAACGTAACCATATTCAGGCTTCGTTTTCAAGTTCAAACAAAAACATACAGTGTTTCCCCACCATCATAATCAGCATTCCTCTAGTTGCATTATTACCTCTTGCACTAAGATGGATGGGTACATAAATGTTTATGATATTGCTTTCTTCATAGCACATGAATATACCCTCGCATGTGCGTAAAAATAGGGTGGTGCTTAACTTTTGCACAGGTGTATAATTTGTGTAAAATTTGTAACTAAATTAGTGAAAATATATTCACCAGAATGTTTATTAAAGAGTAAAGCCATACAATTCATACATTGTATAGCAACGCTTAGTCCGTCTTCAATTAAAGAGATCATGACGTACTTATCTATATGATTCATGGCATCATTGATTAGATTATGACATCATCCTACACGTCACATAGGTAATTATGACATATGATGGATTGATAAACTGGAAAGGTCCATTATTATATAATCCCAAAGATAATGTACAGTGTGCCACATGCTGTTAGCTTCAGGTTGTTTCTGTTTGCATTCTTCAAATAGGCCGTGTATATAACTGCCACAGCACCATTCGTGATCCTTGCAATATTGATCGTTCGAGCTGCCCTCTTACCTGGCTCTCTTAATGGTGTCATTTACTATCTCCAGCCACGTTGGGACACGATTGCCAATCCACTGGTGAGTATGCTATGCTGTATGTGTAGTAAGAGCTGAATTGCCAGGTTATATATTAGATGACTATCTATGCCATATGGATATCTTACATTGTCACTTCTGCCATTGTGCCTGACTATAGTGGGCTATATCGCCAAACATTCCAAAGATAAAATTCCCATGTTTAAATCGACTCTTTACCCCTAGGTAGAGCTAAAATAAATAACCATACCAGTCTTTCATCTTTAGTTAATTACTTTACTCATGGTTTTCAGATAAAGGTGGCTTCATACACTATCTCCATATTTTTTAAACTTCCCCTAATCAGAGGATGGCTTGACATAGCGAACCAAATAGCGTCCGACGTACAGCAATAATTAGGTATAAATGTTAGTTTTTCAATGGCGTTTGCGTCATCAAGGACCTATCCTATCTGAATATTTCAGGAAAAAGGCACAAAACATGCAGTGTGTAGAATAATTGTATATTATTTTATGACTAACAAGTATTGCAAACTAAGATCAAGTGCATCACGCGTGTAAAGCTCTTGATTTTCCGCATATTATATGGCAGTGTCGCGAAATAAATATTTCTTAAATTAGTACATCTATTTAAGCTCTTGATGAATCAAACGTCTATTGAAAAACATTCTTTTAATTCTTGAAGTGTAAACCATGTAAAATTATAGAAACATTTTTGAATCATTTTCGTTATGGACGTAGTGATCGTATAAAACAAATTTTCAAAAATAGTGTTATTTGAACAGTTTCTATGAGAAAATTTAGATTTTCTTAAAGCAATTCGAGCCTTAAAGGGTTAAGGGATACTAATCTAATCTCAACTGTGGTCCTGTAGTTAATAGATTATGCTACATGTATAGTTTCCATATCATTCACTTCCAGGTGCATTCCTTTATCAAATCTGGCTGCTGCAGTGGGCTTGAGAAATACCCATTTGCTGTCCAAGAGAAGACTTAATTTACCCACTGGAATAACTGGCTTGATAATTGAGCCAGCTATTCCAGTGATAAGTTTTCAAAAATAGTCTTCTCTTGGTCTGCAAATCGACATTCAATAAAAAAAAATTTCTTTTTGACAAATCATGACCATTAAAGGGTTAACATCACAATGTGTAAATGTGGTTGCCTTCTTTTTGTTTGTGTGTGATGTCATGTACATGTAGCTGATGATGCAACAAATTCGTTATTATGTAATAATTATTGTCATGAATATTTTGAAACTAATCTGACTGGAAGCTGTTGTTGCCTAAGGCATCAACAGCTTCCAGTCAAATTAGTTTCAAAATATTCAACAGCTCACCTGTATGTTAGCTTTTACACCACAATGACAAACTGTTGACACCTATGTGATTGAGTGTATATATACCGAGGCAGACAGCCTAGTAGCATCTTTCGGAGTTGATGAAAAGGAAACCATCCTGCCTTCATCTAGACTCGTGAAATGTGTCAACATTTAGGGCCAAACTTGCGAAAGATGTTTTTCTCTTAATCATGTGTAACTCATAATCACTACTGTTGCTGCGACTCCTCGTGGAGCTGCTGCTGTTGCCCCCGCAGCCGCTACTACTACTACTACTACTACTACTACTACTACTACTACTACTACTACTACTACTACTACTAGTACTACTACTACTACTACTACTACTATTACTACTACTACTACTACTACTACTACTACTACTACTACTACTACTACTACTACTACTGCCTTTTGGTTCATTAATTGCCATATGCCGTCATAATTCGCGCAATATCGAGACAAAAGAAATGTCGTCGTTTGTAGTAAGTCGGTTTCCAGCTGAGGCATTGGCGATTTCCAAGTTCAATCTCTTGAAAAGTAAGAGATCCACAGGTGTTTATGCGCATGCGCACAAGTCAATTTGTTGGCGTTTAAGGATTAGACTTCTATATAGGTCTTAAATAAACATGAAATGATTACCTTTCATAGATTCAACCCTGAATATCAGTCTTAAACCCTTTAACACACAAATTTGTTCAGCAAAATTTCAATTTTTCAAAAGAAAATGTCCATTTCGCAAGGCTACTGTAGAAGCCGTTTTTGGGTGGTGGGAGTGTTAAAGGCTTAAAATATACATAGCTGATGGATAAAACTTTGCATAGTTTCCTACATGTAAAATATCACCACAAAGCTGGGGACAGATATTAGACAATTCTTAGATGATCAAGTAGGTTTTTTTCTGAAAAGTTGTTCATTTGACATGGAATGATTCAGACAATGAGTTGGAAACAAAGGTACATGTAGTTCACTGAGCTATGTGCCTGATGCATAATGCGATAATAAATTGATTTCCTTTTATTTTCAGACTTGGCTTGAGGCATTTCTAGCAGTGTTTTATTCATTAGGGCCTGCATGGGGAGGAATTATAACCTTGGCCAGCTACAACCCGCGGAATCAAAACTGTTTCAGGTAACATCTGTTTGAAAGAACTGCATGTATATATCCCCACCCCTGCTTTTGTTAAAGCTGAGGAATTTTTGTTCACCTTGCATGTGATCATGCGTATGTCTGTCAATGCATACATGCACTTGGAGAGCTGGAGAGTGTGCTGAGCTGGGGAGTATGCAGATGCTGAGAAGTGTGCTGAGCTGTGGGGTGTGATGACGGAGGTTCAGGGGCACGTTGGCTATCAGGATCGTAAGAAGTAGATTATTATTGTTGGAAATTTTAATTTTCGCCATAGACAAAATATCAAGGGTCAAGGTCACAGTGTCCTTGCTAAAACCTAGTTTTTATCAAAACTAACATAGTTTAGATCTGATGTTTGGTTAAACATACAGGGCCCACATTCAGACTCATCCATTTGGTGTCCATCCGTCAACTTTTTCTAAAAACAACTTCTCAGGAACCATTGGGCCAATTTCAAATATATATGTCACAAAGCAACCTTATGGCTAGAGATCCAAGTTTGTTCAAACGGATCCGATCGGGCAATTTGGCCAGCAACCGTCTGATTTTGACCGATTTTTAGAAACATTCTTTAAAATCTTGAACTCGGAAACCGCTTGGGAGATCGATTCAGAACTCATAAAACATAACTAGGCTAAAAGCTGAACCAAGTTTGTTCGAGGGAACTGGATTATATTTCAAATATTTCAGTGGTCATCTTAGATGACCTACATAGTTTTCGCGAAAAAGACTTCTGCGGAATGGATTGGGCCAACATCTTGGAGATATGATTAGGGACTAACGGCCACTAAAGTTTGTTAAAGGGAATGTTTTATATAGGCTTTTGGGTATTGTGATTTTAAATTTGCCATTTTCGAAACTGTCGGATAAATGGTTTGGTGCCATCTTGGATCAGTTTCATGAAAATGCTCCCATGTACTAAAGCAGTAGGAAATTTTTAATGGTTTCTTTTTGAGAACCACTGGACTGATTTCTAGTGTTATTTGGAAGAAAGCATCCTTAGGGCATACAGATACATGTTCGTTCAAGCGAAGCTGGTCTGTCAATATGCCAGGCAGCCATCTTGGATTTTGGCCAATGTTTTTTAAACGCCTTTACACATTTTTTCTCCCGAATCCACTTGGGGGATCGGTTCAGAACTCATGAAAGATCATCTAGGGCAACAGCTGAACCAATTTTGCTCGCAGGAACTTAATTAGCCTAATGCTTAAGGGGCTATATTAGATGACCTCATTTTCATGAAAACATTCTCCAGAACAGCTGAACGGATCTGAACAAAATTTGTGATTAGGGATTACGGGCCATTAAAGTTTGTCCAAGAGAAGTTGATACGTAAAGAAACATACCTTCAACTTTGCCAATAAGTGCACTAAACCCTGTCCTAGAATACTTATCATTCTGTCCCAGACACATTGTTTAGACACTTCTTTGTTAGTTCCCTGGTCTTTTCAATTAACTTTGCCAATAAGTGCACTAAACCCTGTCCTAGAATACTTATCATTCTGTCACAGACACATTGTTTAGACACTTCTTTGTTTTTTCACACCACATTTTTTAGCCACTCCTTTGTTTTTTTTCACAAAGAAATACAGTCGCTAGACTGGCATGACTGGAGATTTTTTCTTTGCAATATGATAAGAATTCACCCATACATCATAAAGTAAGGTGATAATAGACGTAGACATTTTTCATCAATAGGAATATACAGTACTGCTCAGAAATAACTTTAGCCCTTTAATGGTCAAATTTTCCCAAGAAAATTTAAATATTTGCTGATTGACTGTCCATGTTACAGGCCAAGAGAATACAATTTTTAAAAGTTTATCGCTTGAATGACTGGATGGAAGAAGTTGCTAGTGTATTAATTCTAAGACATCAGATTACGGCAAAGTTATTTTCAAAATGAAAAGTGGTCTCTGCCTGTAACCTGCTCATTTAAATCATGCAGCAGGATAAATGTTGTGGTTAAAATGTTAGTTTGTATGCCGCCATCCGTATTCCCATGATTTATGATAATAAACACACAACAATTATAGAATTCAATATGGACAGAAAAGTAGATTTTGTTGTAAATGTGATTCATCCATAATCAGGACAGATGAACAACAGTCAAACATTTATACAGTACAAGTCATAAATAAGTTAATGTGTTTTGAAAAACCCCAGAAACATTTTAGTTAATACAACTTTGAACACAATTTAAGAAATATCCTTTTGAATATTGTGAGCATAATTAGGCATGTTGCACAGCAATGTCTTGCAATCCAATTATGTTCAAAATATTCAACAGTACATTTTATTAGCTCACATGGCCAAGTGAGCTTATGTCATGCCATGCCGACGGTCCGTAGGTTCCGTCGGCATCCGTCAACTTTTGCTTAAAAACACTACTCCCCATTAGCCGCTAGGCAGATTTCAAATTAATTTAGCATAAATGATCTTATAGGGGTACGCTTTAGAAACTGTGTACAGAATTTTGATTGGTCAATGTTTTCGGCGGCCATGTTGAAATTTCTGAAAACTGGCAGAAAGTCGTGTAAAACGCTACTCATTAACTGCTTGGGCAATTTCAACCAGACTTAGCTGGGAGCAGGGAGCATAGTATGCTGGTATGGGTCAGAACTTGTATACAGAATTTTAATTGGTCAATTTTTTTGGTGGCCATCTTGGATTTTCTATAAATATCTGGAAATCACTTAAAAGGCTACTCGATAAGCACTGGGCCGATTTCAATCAAACTCGGATGGACGAACCAGAGCATAGTATGCTTCAGAACTTGTATACAGAATTTTTACTCGTCCATTTTTTATGGTGGCCATCTTGTATTTTCTTAAAGATGGCGGGAAATCGTTTAAAGCGCTACTCATTAACTGCTTGAGCAATTTCAACCAGACTTGGCTGGAAGGATACTGGGCTGGTAGGTTTCAAAACTTGAATACAGAATTTTGATTGATCAATTTTTTTTGGTGGCCGTCTTGGATTTTCTAGAAATCAGTTAAAAGGCTACTCATTAACCGCTTGAATGAGTTCACAAATACAAAAGGACCCGAAAGTTGTATGCTTCAGAGCTTGTATACAGAATTTTTATTGGTCAATTTGTTCAGTGGCCATCTTGAATTTTCCGAAAATGGGCTGAAAATCGTTTAAAACGCTACTCATTAACTGCTTGGGCGATTTCAACCAGACTAGCTGTAAGAGGTAGGCTTCAGAACAATTTTTCCGCCAGCCATCTTGGATTTTCTGAACATTGCGAAATCAGTTAAAAATCTACTAATCATTAACCGCTTGGCCGATTTCAGTCAAACTCAGCTGGAAGAAACATTAAGACAGCAATCGGATTAGCACATGTCCAGATACCACAATGCATGGATAAGATTTAGTTATTTATTTGACAAAAATGACATTTTAAGCTGATTAGTTAGACTTGCACTCATGCAGTGATAAAGCTAAGTTGAGTTGTATAGAGACTGTGGGAATGAGAAACTATGTGTGAATGAGAAACTCTGTGTCTGAATGAGAAACTCTGTGTCTGAATGAGAAACTCAGTGTGACTGAGAAACTCACTTAACTCGGTGTGTGAATGAGAAACTGTGTCTGAATGAGAAACTCTGTGCGTGAATGAGAAACTGTGCGTGAATGAGAAACTCTGTGCGTGAATGAGAAACTCTGTCTGAATGAGAAACTTTTTCTGAATGAGAAACTGTGTGTGAATGAGAAACTCTGTAAGAATGAGAAACTGTGTCTGAATGAGAAACTCTGTATGAATGAGAAATTCTGTGTCTGAATGAGAAACTCTGTATGAATGAGAAACTGTTTCTGAATGAGAAACTGTGTGTGAATGAGAAACTGTGTGTGAATGAGAAACTCTATAAGAATGAGAAACTCTGTATGAATGAGAAATTCTGTGTCTGAATGAGAAACTCTGTATGAATGAGAAACTCAGTGTGAATGAGAAATTCTGACCTTTACTTTGACATTGTTGACCTTGAGATGACCTTGCATGAAAAATGTAGCCCAACATGTTTACTGCATAATCTAAAAAAATTAGGTATATTATTTCTTATTAACCTATAAAATCAGATCAAATTCTGCATACCTAAGGCTAAAACAATGTCTAGATTGCAATTTTTCATCATTTTGTTCATTGTCAATAACCCAGGTCTGGCAGACACGTGAAATCATTGCTACATCATTTTGGCTGATGCAGTAATTCCTTGATGAGGAGGATGTCAGTGATGGCGCTTAGAGACAGCTCAAAATGTCACCTTTCGGAATCCAACACTGATCCTTTCTCAATGGCCAATGAAATTGTCCAGCTGGTCCATATGGATGCATGAAGTTAATCCTATAGTAGGGTTGCACGATTATTCACTTTTCATAATCGCGATTATTTTAAAAAAATAATCGCGATCATACGATTAATCATGAACTATATTAACTACGTTAATGCTGCTTAGAGGACGTTATTATGCTACTGCAGATTGTAAGATTATGGGTTAGACACTTGGGTATAATACATACATCGACAGAATACGCCAGTTGCTGATTGCAAACAAAGGAATGTATCAAGATTTTTCTAGACGGAAAACGGAAGTTACCGTATTTCGCTTAATTGTAGCCTATGCTCTAATAGAAGCCCACCCCCTAACTTTGACATAGGAGCTCCAATGATTTCTTAGCTGCTTCAAAACGGCAAAACTCTGTATTAGAAGCACACACCCTAACTCAGCAGATTGTATAGGAAAGATTTTTTTAAGAGCAAGTTTGTAAGAATAGCGTGTATAATAATAACAATCGTCTCACAGGGTGTCTACTTCAGACCGATCTCTGCCCTGATACATGTCCGGCCCCTCTAGAAGTCAATACAGGCCTCAGATTTGTAAATCTCGACCACCTATTAGATTAATACTAATAGTAGGCCACGTATATTCAAGATATAATAAAGTAATAAAACTTTTGTAGTCAAAATGCACTTAAAACAGTCTTGGCGTGATTAAATACCTTCCTTATAAAAATATATTTTAAGACCAAATTTATGTACCAAACAAGTACGGGAGAAAATGCGCATCAATTTTGTAACGCCGATCATTAAATTATTACGAACATCAATATAGCCGGCTTCTTAAGTTTGCGAGCCTGCGGCTCTTTTGCGATGGGAGGCGGCGTCTTCTCGCGAGATATACGCTAACGGGAGTTTATCAAATGGGTACTCATTATTCAGACCAGTATAATACTCAGTTCCTATCGCGCAATGATAATTTATAGAAATTCCCGAGTTCTGAGTCACCGATTCCAGAATATTTATATCCGAGTACTCGCTTTAAAATAAACTTCAATTGGAGACGAATCACGTGATTTGTTGTTTTTTTTGTGACGCCATTTTATATCAAATTGTAGATTAATTTTGATGTAATAAATGACATTTATTAAAGGATACGCAATATTTAGGCACTCAAATCAAATAATTTCACTTCCCCAGTGATGTTTTGAGGTATACATTAAACATAGACGTAGGCGGTGAGAATTTTTACGCGAGAAAATGTGTTGAATTTATGTGGTATTAGTTTTAGAACTTTTTTGGGAAAACTGTTAGCGCATAACTATTCAGAGAATGGGGAACGCGGGATAAGCGTGTGTGGTTACAACAACAATGACAAATAGCGACCAAGTGAACAATCTTTATTCATCTAAAACTAATCATGAGTCAATACAAACAAATCAGTTATTTATTTAGTTTATTTAATCATTCACACATTCGGCTGATAGCCGGATGTTTGTTTCCATGATTGGTAACGCGAGCAGAGTTTCACAAGCGTAAAAGTGTCTTGACCAAAATCTCAACATGGCGATTACACGATTATTAGCTCACCTGGCCAGAATGGCCAAGTGAGCTTATGCCATGGCGACCGTCCGGCGTGTGTCCGGACGTCTGTCTGTCCGGCCGTCAACTTTTTCCTTTAAACGACTTCTCAATAACCACTGGGCCGATTTCAATTATATTTGGCAGGAAGTATCCTTAGGGCATAGGGATCGAAGTTTGTTCAAACAAAGCCGAATTGGCCGGTGGCCATCTTGGATTTTGGCCGATTTTAGGAAATGGCTTTAAAAATCTCCGAAACCGCTTGGTGGATTGATTCAACTCACGAAATATCATATAGGGCAAGAGCTGAACCAAGTTTGTTCAAAGGAACTTGATTGGCCAAATTGTTCGGCGGCCATCTTGGATGACCTAGTTTTCGTGAAAACGACATTCTGCAGACCCGCTGCACGGATCGGGCTGAAATTTTGGGAATATGATTATGGACTATGGGCCATTAAAGTTTGTTCATGGGAAGTTGATAGGTAAAAAACGTGGCCGCCGTGGACCAATCAAATTTTAGCGTGTTTGGCTGCCATATTCAATTTTTTTATTTGATGGATTTTGAAGCCGAAATTGGTTTTCTTAACTCCGCTTACTTGTCAGTCAGCTGTCGTATAGCGATAACCCTATCCGTCTTCTGTATGTTCGTCCATCCATCTGTTTGTCCGTCACCAACAATGGCGGCTCATTTTGTTATTTCCTGACGGATTGACACCAAACTTGTCACAATGTTAATGACGGCATCTAATATCTGTGTTGTGAAAACGAAACTGATAGGACGTCAAATGCCAGAGTTATCACTCCTTAAATATTTGCAGTCTCACTTTCATAGGGCAAATAATGGTTTGTCCCCACCGTGTTATCACCATGTCAGATTTTATTGCCAAACTAGATTTTAAATTCCAATTAACAGATTAACCTTTCCAACACTGCAGAAATATTTAAGATATGTATTATGTGCTCTGACATATATGCTCTTAAAAATATTTGAAATGTATTTGATTGAAAGTTGTTGCTGCCTTTGTGCATGTGTTAAATGGATTGTGTGGTGGTGGGGAATAACCTGCTATAAAGACCACCTACCTGCCTTTAGAGACCATTTTCTTCAAATTGTATTTAAACCTCGAGTAACCGTCTGACTGAGTTTTTGCGGACGACATATTCCAAAGGTTATATCTCTGAATTTGATAAATATTTTGAAAACAATTGGACTGAAAGTTGTTGGTAGCTAAGCCACCAACAACTTTCAGTCGAATTGTTTTCAAAATATTCAACAAGTCAAGAGCTTTTGAAAATTGAAATTATTGGCTTCACTGGCTTGCAGCAGTGAGACAGTTAAGAAACCAGCTGTTGTTAGCACTGATATCATCTATTTTCACTTAAACATTGTTCAAAATCACTAATGCAAAAAAAAACCCAGTCCAGAGATTGTTGTCAATATCTCGAAAACTAAATCATTTCACTGAAAGTCATTGGAAGTGACACCGATAGATGTAAAACTTACGTAAGATTAGTTGAAATGCCAATGTTCCAGGTGAGCGATACAGGCCCACACAGGCCCATTGGGCCTCTTGTTTCATTTTATAATCGTCCACGATCATTTTTAATTATATAATCGCGATTAATCGAATAATCGAAAAATCATGCAACCCTATCCTATAGTCTCCAGACTTGTCTGAAATTCCATCCACCATGCCATTCCAAGGGAAATTATCATAAAGACAACAGACAAGGACTTGTTTCAGTACTTGCAGTGCCGCTGTTGGTTCGCCTTCCATTTCCACATCATCGCTCTCCAATATAGGCACAGGTTTTGGGTTATCAGACTGCACTCGGCCTGTAGATTTGCAGGGTAGATTTGGCGGCAGGGACAAACCTGTGAAACCGAAGAGTCCCTTTCACAGTCCTTGCTGTCTCAAACCTTGCTTCCAGTTCAGGTTCCGATTTGGCTATTTCCTCTGGTGTCACATTGAAGATCAGGATACCTTGAATGTTCTTACAGAAATCAACCATTGCATCAGATGTGAGTATTTGATCATTATACGGTCGCTGCAAACTAGCTTTTGTCACCAATCGTTTCACAGTGCCCCCAATACCATCACAGGGACCTTTCCCATGGGACGTAGTGAAAAAGTTCCATTGAGCTACTAGTCCGAAATGTTCCTCATGATGACAGAGATTTATGAAATTGAACCTATTTTTCTACTGTCGCGCACAACCGTCAGTGAAGTAGTGAATTTTTTTCACTGCTGGAAATGCTATGACAACCTTCAAAAAGGCGAAAAGTTAGTTTTGTATGATCTTTGCAGTCACTAACAACACAGACATTTCGATGCTGAAGTGTGCCTTCCTCCTGTCGTTGGTATGCTATAAACGGGTGCAAGGTTGCCTGCTTATTCTCCCAATGGAAACTGGATTTCATCCTGAACTATGTAAGAGTATTTTTCGGCAATGTCTCCCTGAACTATGATTTCTTTCATTGGCATCATGGAAGTCTTGAGTTCTTTCATATACACTCTTTGTGATTTGGCGGTGTAGCTATGGCGAGTCAATTTGAATACTTGAGTCGTCAAGTTTTCAATGAAATCTTCCTTGGATTCTGTGATAGTCATCTGTTGTGTCCGGTCCATACTCACCCAATGTTTGTATGTCATTTCCCCAACAGCGATCAGTTCATCACATTGATTGAGGTAATCAAAGACCCTGGCTCCCAGGACACTCTGCATTGGCCCATCATACACCTTTCACTGTCAACTGAACAGACACAGTACTTCATCAGCTCATGAACATTAGGCTTCAGACACACCTCAGTCATCAGTTTGGGATTTTGGTGATATTTGCACACAAACAGAATGGGTTCCAGAAGCCCCGGGCAGAACACACCATCTTGGATGCAATGCTGCACATGTAGAAAAGCCAACATTTTTGTCTGGGTGAGATTCGTTCCACGCAGCATGCAATTCCTTAAGATGGGAGAGCACCAGATATTCCTTGTGCTTTATCGTCTCACCATCCCTATCATGAATGCTGACCGTTTCCTTCATCCCAGGACACATGCGACTATGTTCGTCACTTTGATAAAAGTTAGCAATTTCATTCTTCAGTCCTTCTGACATAGCCTTGCTCTTGTTTCTACCACACTGCCTGAGAATTCCTTTCTGCTTTTTCACAGCCCACCTTTTCTTCATAAGGTAATTGGTAGCTCTGAACTCCGCCATTATTCTTTCTATCGTGAATGGTGACAATGTTAGTATCTTAACACGTTCTGCATATGAATTTGAATTCCTGAATTTGTGTTTCAGTTCCTCCATCAGAGAGCGATGCAACTGCACATCCTTCAAGTCCAATTCGTCATCAGAGTCTGAACTGGTATCCATGGGCACATCATATGTACATTCTAGTTTCCTTTTCAATGTTTTTGTCGCAGATTTCGGCTTTTGTTTGCCATTGGCTTTCCTATTATGATGTGCTAATTGTCCTGTTTTCACTGGCATTTCCTCTAGATTAATCAATGCAAGCATTAACGTCTACAAAGGAAGTTTCTTTTTCTGGAGAACTGATGCACATTGCCCCATTACCGTTTCACTGTGTTCTCCCTTGCCGTCAGTTTGAATTTCAGTTTTTCTCAGCTATATGCGACATATAGGGGAATTAGGGGATGCCACTTCCTGTCCATGGGGTTCTTGTATAATGAGTTTCCATTGAATATTGCACTTTTTTAGCTTCAGGTATGCATACTTTGACCTGATTTTACAAGCTAATAAAAAATAATATACCTCCAATTTTTTTATATTATGCAGTAAACATGTTGGGCTACATTTTTCATGCAAGGTCATCTCAAGGTTACATGATCCACAAGGTCAAATTCAAGGTCAAAAGGTCACCACACTTAAAATTATCCCTGTGTAAAAAATAATGTCATTGACCAATTGGTTGCTGAGCTATAGTCATTTGAATATCGGTGGCCATGCTTATTTTGGTGAAAATTGCCAAAATTAAAGGGGCCATATTTCAAAACCCACTTGTCCGATCATGCTAAAAGTTGAAATATCATTTTTTTCAGCCCCAGTAACCGTATATACCATGACCCTTTTAAATGCAGAATTTCATTGCCATATTTTATCCTTTTCTCCAAATATTGTTTTTGTTACTAATTCTATTAAGTAGTCGAATGAATAAAGTGTCTGATTAACATAGCCAATACAATTTTATTTCTGATAAAAAATTTACATCTTCAATTTCTCTTCAAATTACTAAACCATAATTTAGTCCTTTTGGGAGGCTATATATACTGAAGATCATCTGTGTCAGCCAGTCACTTATACCTGAACATGCACAGTTGCTGAATTCACGTCACCGGCAGTCGGGACAACTGGCCCAATAGTGAAGGTATACTCTATAATGCGTCTATGGTTATCAGGGATTCATGTTGGTGCTATTCACAGGCCATTGTAAGAGTCTTTAGTAGGAGTAACAGCTTACATGTATCTCCACAGAAATGTTTGGATAGGTGATGCTTTCTGTAGCTAAATGTAATCTGTTGGTTATTTGGAAAACAAGTGGACTACTAGTTGTTGCTTTCTAATGCAGCAACAGTCTGCATAGATATTGTAAGCCACATTTATAAAGAACGTGAAGAAATAATCCAATATCTTGTTTATTTGTCAAACAATATATTTGATGAAAATTGTTGTTGTTTGTTTTTATAAACATCTTTCAGCCTATGTATTGATTAACTTATTGACATTTATCAGCGGTGTAAGGGTTTATGTCTTACAAAATGGATAACATTCACCAATTCAATGTACAATGTATGTCATGTATGTGTAAATATATTATACATATATGCATGAGAATCAGGGTAAATATGTTTGAAGAGTTCAAAACATATTTTAGACTAAGGTTTTAAGGTTTGGATATTTTGGGTTTTGCAAAATTTATTTTAAGTCGGAGCTTTAAACCATACCCTAGGATACAACAATTTTTGTTATTGATCAGAAGAAAAATTGGGAAATCTGAAATTTAACCATCAAATTTGTTCAAGCAAATTTAAATTTTATCATAGAAAATATGCATTTGCAGACCAAGAGAAGACTAATTTACCACTAAAATCACTGGTTTGGTTATTGAGCCAGTCATTCCAGTGGTAAATTTTCAAAAATTGTACTCGTAGTCTGGAAATGAACATTTCTCAAGACCACTGCATAGGGGTTAAAATTCTGTGACCAAACCTGGATAGTGAGGGTCTGCAATCTTAGATTTTTCCTGTTTGTATCATTGTTTTTAGATGAAATCTAATTCCTTACAGAAATGCAATCATTGTGACCACGGCGGATACATTGACAGCAATCTTCTGTGGCTTCGCCGTTTTCAGTGTACTGGGATTTATGGCTGATGAAGCAGGTGTTGAAGTTAAAGATGTTGCTAATAATGGTAGGTTTTGTTGAATGTGTGTGTGTGTGTGTATATTGATGGCATTTCTTTTTTCTTATAAAAAAAGGACTAATTAATTTTTTGTCAATTGTGTCCTAATTAGATTAACCCTTTAATGGTCAAACCGGCCTCTGCAGTGGTCTTGAAGAATGTCCACTTACAGGCTGAAAGAAGACTAAAAAAATTTACCACTAGAATGACTGGCTCAATAACTGAGCCAGTCATTCCAGTGGTATATCTTAAAAAATAGTCCTTAGCTTGCAGATGGGCATTCAACAAGCAAATAGTTAGATTTTCTTGACCAAATTTGACTATTAAAGGGTTACGGTTCTCGTGTCCTGTTAAATAGAGAAACATAATTGCCTGAGATATGAGATATGCCTTTTGATTTTGCAGTTTACTTTTTTCTTTGAGAAATCCCTGCCTCTACAAACAATTGATCAATGGCTATGGTATCCAATAGTTACAATGAATATGGAATCAGGGCATCGCAATCTGGCTAATTTGAGATCAACAGCCATCTTATATCGTGCAAATATTTCTCTACTTAATGGGACATGATACCTTTAATGTCGGGATTCACTGTTGATATACAACTAATACAATTCTCTTCCCTCTCCCTCCCTCCCTCCCTCCCTCCCCACACGGCTTCCCTCATCTCTCTGTTCCCTCTCTTTCCCTCCCCCCATGCTTCCTGCCCCCTACTTCCCTCTCGCAAGCACACACGTACAGTAATTGCAATGTTATTTAGCAGACATAGATGTAAGATAAATCTATAAATTATGTACTTGATTAATAATTCACTTTTTAATAATTCAATTTTGCAGGCCCTGGTCTGGCTTTTGTGACATACCCACATGTAGTGGCAAGTCTGCCGTTTCCTCAGTTCTGGGCAGCTATATTCTTTTTGCTGGCACTGTTTCTCGGCATAGACAGTCAGGTAATGCACAAAACTGTTTCTGTTGAGCCCTTAGCAAAGTGGAGGATTGCGATATAGCTATCCAAATGATGTTCACCAGCCCGATGTATACCAAGGATTAGAAGGATATTAAAAGATTTTCAATGGATTGTAATTCATCATCCTGGGCTTATGCAATCTCATTGAAACATTACAGTTTTGGTCTATGCCATCAGTGCATCCAGTCTGTGATAACGATTGATTTTCAAATTTTTCCTATACTTTTATGGGATTTCAACTGGGTTTCTTTTTGTTGGATTTATCTGCTGCTTAGACCAAAAATTAGAAGAATGTTAAATGGACATTTAATTTATCAAGGACTCATCCAATTGCATTAAAACCTTAGTCTTGTTTAATACGATCACTGCATAGACAGTGACTCATAATGAATATGATTTTCAAATTTCCACCTACATATTAGGGGATCTGGACTTTTTGTGGGATGTATCTATTGCTTAAACAAAGAATTAGAAGAATGTTTAAGTTCTTCAGTGAACATTTAATTCATCAAGGGCTTCTCTGATCTAGTTTACAGTTTTGTTCTATCAGTGCATTCAGTCTGTATCATAATGATTGACTCTCAAATTTTTCCCATACCTTTACAGCTTTTGAACTTCTAGAATATTTTTGTATGATATACACATACAATGTATCCTGCTTAAGCCAAGAATTAGTAGAATGTTAGTTTTTCAATCTCTAAAACTTTACAGGTTTTTTTATACCGTGAGTGCATTCAGGCTGCATCGTAACATAAATGGTTTTTTAGTTGTTTCCTCCTACTTTTATATGGTTTGGAGTACTTTGAACTTGCATGTTGTTTCTTTTTGTATGATTTATATCTGGCTTAATCCTAGGGTTGCACGATTATTCGCTTTTCATAATCGCGATCACTTACAAAAAATAATCGCGATCATACGATTAATCATGAACTATATTAACTACGCCAATGCTGCTACCGAGTGAACAGGCTTTATTCATCTAAAACTAATCATGAGTCAATACAAACAAATCAGTTATTTATTTCGTTTATTTAATGATTCATTCACACATTGGACTGATAGCCGGATGTTTGTTTCCATGATTGGTAACGCGAGCAGAGTTTCACAAGCGTAAAAGTGTCTTGACAAAAATTTCAACATGGCGATTACACGATTATTTCATTTTATAATCGTCCACGATCATTTTGAATTATATAATCGCAATTAATCGAATAATCGAAAAATCGTGCAACGCTACTTAATCCCAGAATTAAAAGAAAGTCCTGAGTCTACCATACATCAACCATTGCCACTCAGCTGGTGTGCCCTAGCTAGCCTACGCTACTTCGCATCACTTTATACTTATCAATCCAGCCAACTTCAATGCAGCAAAACCTAATTATGCCCACTCACTCATGCCAACCATGTTATATATCATGAATTATTCATCACCCTATGTACCAAGATTGTGCAAATGATTTCATCCGATTTAACTCAAATGCTTATTTTTACTAATTTAGCT
Source organism: Chaetoderma sp. LZ-2023a (assembly GCA_034401795.1). Lineage (NCBI taxonomy): Eukaryota > Metazoa > Mollusca > Caudofoveata > Chaetodermatida > Chaetodermatidae > Chaetoderma > Chaetoderma sp. LZ-2023a. The sequence continues at coordinate 95,362,949 of CM067360.1, read as the reverse complement.
TTCTTCAGGCTAACATGGCCGCTCATTATAGGGATGCATGGCCTCTCATTATAGGGATGCATGGCCTCTCATTATAGCGATGCATGGCCTCTCATTATAGGGATGCATGGCCTCTCATTATAGGGATGCATGGCCTCTCATTATAAGGATGCATTTAAAGTTTGAGTCCAGTATGAGTAACACTTTAACACTCATATCAGCCAAAAATGGCTTCTGCAGTGGTCTTGAGAAATGCCCATTTGTAGACCAAGAGAAAACTATTTTTGAAAATTTTACCACGAATGACTGGCTCGATAACCAGTCTTTCCATTGGTAAATTTCCAAAAATAGTCCTCTTGGTCTACAAATGGACATTTTCTATGAGAAAATTAAATTTTTTAAAACAAATTCCAGGTTTAAAGGGTTAAGCAAACACGAGATATGAACTACAGTACAGACCTTAATTAGCTTTACTGTTTGACGAAGCAAAAATGTGTCTTTAACGCGTCAAAACCTCGTAGCGTTTCCAGGCGTGGCCAAACACCAAACGCAGTTTATTTATTTTATAGGCGCGTGTAACGGAAAGTCTAACCCGTCCTACAATATGCTAAACGTATCATGAAATATTTTACACCCGTCACGGAAAAAGTCAAACGCGCAATCAAATGTATACAGTAACGCGACAAAGATTCTTACTACGCGTCATTAAACATAAAGCGGAATTGGTCTATAGTTTGTCTAGGACCCGTACATGTAAATTTAAATTGCAATTTGAGCCGTATATGTGTTAAGTACATGCATCGCCTTTAGCTTTTTTTGTGGGTGTAAATGATAATTGTCGAAATGTCATCATCGTAATCAATCGTAATTTTGTATAAAATGGACTGTGTGAACTCCGCACCTGGGTATTCTTTACTGAGTATGAAGCTAGTGTGATGACTAATATGAATAAATTTTCAATCCACAATTTCTTTTGAAATCTGGATAAATAAACCAAGATATTCTCTGAAATGGGTTTATTACAATATAGTCTAATTTTAGCCGACGTAATAGGCATAACTTTTTAGAACAATATATGCACCAGTTGCGACTAGTGTTATGCCAAATTTGTCTTATAACGGAAAGGGAAGCAATTTACAAAATCTGCAAACCTGACATTCGGTTGTTTTCGATTTCACTATTTCATACATAATATGTAACCGAAAATCCCCGCTTTTACATAAACATGCACATGCGTACATAGTTGTTTTACCCGTGCCTGGGGTGCGTTCAGGACTGCGAAAAACGTTTTCCGTTATTAACTGAACACTGTGCCGCGTTGAACGCGAACGTTCGCCGAACATTCGCCTTCCTGAACACACTCCAGGAGTATCCGAGTACATAACGTTATTACCCGTTTTCGGCAACGGGTATCACCGTCTGATTGGTCGAGAATACAAGCATATTTAATCAAATTTAGCAAAGATGGCGTCAACTGTTTAGAAAATAACATATTATTGTGTGTGCAATTCATCAATCTACGCACATTTCGTGTACGCCACAGACTAAAAAGTAGACCGATAACACGGAATAACGAAACTGCCAATTGGAAAGTGTGATGCCTATATATTTGACCGCTTCGGCATCTTAACACAGGCTTATTACTGACAGTGCTTCAAGTTAGTTATCTCAAAAACTGTAAACAAAGACATGCGTCGATGATCGAGTTTATCGGATTGTTTATCTTCAACATTGTTTTTTCGCGACCAGGACGAAATTGATATTATATATATATTTTGGGTCTGCGGCTCTCTTGCGACAATCAATAACTTTCTAATTATCGGTGACATCACATTTACTAAAACAGAAATGATAATGCAGGTTACTGGGCCAATATTGGCCTCGTAACCTGCATTATCAGGGAAGTAGGCCCCAAATCTATACCAATGAATTACCACATTTTATCCATTTGAACCTGAAATCCCAGAATTCCACTTTTACAGTCATTATATATGTATGATGTTGAATATTTTGAAAGCAATTTGACTGGAAGCTGGCTTTCAGTCAAATTAGTTTCAAAATATTCACCAGAATTTTGACACATTCGTAACAAATTTATTATTTTCTCTTGTCATTTGAAATTGTTAATGCAATAGTAGAAGTACTCCCTTGTTGGAGGAGATATTCCCACCCTGTATTATATTCATAGAATCACAATGACGTCATCACAATCAAATTTCCCATAATACCGTGGGAGATACGCCATTTTCAGAGGGGCTAATTTAACATTACGAGCAATGGGCCGTTAAACCTTAATTACATTTTCTTTATATATATTGCGAAATTCACTCATGATTTCATGTTTTCTGATACCTGACAGGGTTATTACAGATTCTCAGACACAGGATTTAATGGAATGTAAACAATGAGTTTGTATGGGCAGTCCTCTTTAGCATGTTTTAAGTTTGCCCCAACTTTAATGGTGGCCGATCTCAAGATACCCAGATGTGCGAAACTATGAATAATGTTTGATTTCTGCGCTAAAGTCTAAGGGCGGTGTATGACCATAACAGCCGCTGTCAGGTCATAGGGCCTAACAGTACAGATATATATATATATAGTATATTACTGGCTATATATTGTGCCAAATATCACTCATCGTGGCGTTGTAAACGTGGAATCAGACACTGATAGTAATAGTGAGACGGCTAATGTGTGGGACAGTGAATCTTTTGATGATGACATGTTTGACGATGAGGAAGCCACCACTACAGGAAAGACTTGAAGATGAACTTGAAGCTGGTACACTACAGATTGAGTGAACTTCTCCAATCAGTGACAAAGAGTTTGCCCTGAAGTTTGGGCTATTTTGGTGCATTCACCATGATCATTTGTGCCGTTTTAATTTAATTAACTGTTAAAGTTTGTTATATTGAATTAGCTCTAACTAACATGATTAGATATACCAATAACTTACAAGAGTTAGTAGTTAGTCACTGTTATAAGAATTGTACATTTTAGCAATTGACCCTTTAACACTCTAGCTGGTGAAAACATGTTCTGTGGTGGCCTTGAGAAATGTCCATATGCAGAACAAGAATTATTTTTTTACCGTGACTCAGTGAGTGGTCAAAACTGGCCTCTGAAATCAAATTGTCTTGAGAAATCACCATTTACAGGCCAAGAGATGACTATTTTAAGATTTTACCACTGGAATAACTGGCTTGATAACCAAGCTAGACATTACAGTTCTAAATGTTAAAAATTGCCTTGGCTTGCAAATGGGCATTTATTAACCCTATAATGGTCAAATCAGCCATAACCAGCCTCTGCAGTGTTCCTGAGAAATGCCCTTTTGCTGACTAAGAGAATACTATTTTGGAAAATTTATCACTGGAATGACTGGCTCCCAGAATACTCTTGATCAGCAAATTTACATTTTATGAGACAATTGGAATTTTCATGACCAAATTTACCCATTAAAGGGTTCTGCAGAAATTAAAATTTTCTTGACAAATATTGGACAGCAAAGGGTTGTAAAGCTGGAGATTTACTTACCTTTATCTACCCTGTTCCGCTGTTAACAGTGGGGAACAATTCTCAATCCTTGTTCCACTGAAGATCAAAGAAATGATGAAAACACCATACAATCTTTACCTACATACAGTAAATAAGTCAAACCTGTTCATTTTGGATTTGATTAAATTGTTTATTCATTCACTTAAAAAAGTTTAATGTCATTGTTATTGAATGCTGCCATATTGATATAATGCAGTTTGCTCAAACAACCACCAACACAGACAGTGGCGCAAACCACCACTGATTACCAGCATCAGCAATATTATATAGGACAAAGATTAAGTTTACTTTACTGTTGATTTTGAGATTTGTATTGTTATCGATGATCAATAACAATACAAGTCCAATCTCTAGAACAACAGTAAACTATCTTGTTCCTATATAATATTGCCCATGCTGGTGATCAGCGGTGTTTTATGGTATGCTAAGTACTGTCTGTGTTGATGAATGATGTTGCTGGTCACAGGTCATATATTACTGATAGTGGTCTCAAATTTTTGTCCTACTGTTCCAGATTTTGTACGTTTATTTTTGCAACATTTGTTTGTGGTCTGGCTATGGTTCAACAGTAGCTGAAATAGAAAGTGAAACAAATATGATTACACAGGGAGTTATAAGCATTACATAATGGACCTTTCCATTTTATCCATCAATCATGATGTCATAGTCAACTACATGATGCATTGTTTCCGATATATCCATAGATTAAAATTTGTACCCAATCTGGATCAAACTTGGTTTTTGTCCAGATCACAGCCAAAGTGGTTTTTGTCCAGATCACAGCCAAAGTCTGGAAATCCTTGTTTATGTTATGTTGGTTTTTTTCTGTCGTCTAATAGTACACAACTGTCAAAGCATCATGAGATTAGTTCAACCAATCAGATTTGCCATTGATTTTTTTTCCAACAATATCTCTGCCAATCAAAGATAACGAGGTTAAATATATACGCGATGACGTCTTCAGAATGGAATGGCGTTCCAGTTCAAGACGATTGTCCATTCGATATTAGATATATCGAGATTTTCACTATAAAAACGCAGAAATTAGACGAATCCCGCGAAGAAACACTAAATTAAATACATCTGATAAATCCAGCCACAAATTGACGTAAATAAGTTAAAATCTGTTGTAGGAATCGCTCAAAGTTTGCTAAGCACGCGAGATACATGTACGGAGAAAATATGTACTGATAAGCGGGTCTGCCTAGACTAGGAACCGAGTACCCGGTTGCTTCTAGCCATAGGACTCGTCGAAAGAACTGGAGTACCGCGGCTGGAATTGATGGCGCATTTAATTTATCGTAAAATTTTCAAACGCTACCAAACGCGTAGGGCAAAAAGTTAACCCCGTCATTCAAAATGTCAAGCCCGTGGTGTCAAAATTCTAACCCGTCAAGATAAAATTCAAGATGCGTATTGAGATTTTACCAAACGTGCTGCGTCTAAGCAAATCACTACGAGAAAATGACGGGAAAATGACTCCATACAGACGCGTTTTAAACGAGCTTTAGGATGCGTTTAAGTAAAGCTAACTACGGTCTGTACTGTAATAAGTTGAGCTGAATTTATGTTTGCTTAATTATACCTGACCCAAACTTGAACACATGCGTCTTTATAATTAGAGGTCATGATAAATGATCTTGTGGTCAAAGGTCAGTGGTCTCATAATCCACACGACTAGTTTCAAACTTTTGTGTCTCATCAGGCGCTTGTGGGATTTTAACCCAGGACCCTCGGATTACAAGTCAAACTCGCTACCTCTATGCTACAAATGCATGTATCACATGGTGTGTAGAAAAGCCGATTTGACCATAATGAACACATGTACAGTGCTGATTATGTGACTAGGTTCTGACACGGTACTTCTAGCCTGACACTATATTATATAGGGACCACAACTGGTCGACAGTTGTCCATTACGGTCGAGTGAAAAGTGAAAATGTCCATTTGCAGACCATGACATTTTTGGGTGGAAATTTATCACTGGAATCGAACAAGTCATTCCTGTGATAAATTTTCAAAAATAGTGTTTTCTTGCTCTGCAAATGTACATTTCTCAAGGCCACAACACAAGACGTTTTAGCGGACTTAGGTTTTCAGTGGTTAAGCAGTTTTAACCTTTCACCGACAAATCCCTGAAAAAGAGATTCTTTACAATATAAAACTTATTCTGTTGAATATTTTGAAATTAATTTGACTAGGAGCCGTTGCTGCCCTAGGCAGCAACAGCTTCCAGTCGAATTAATTTCAAACTCGTCAAGTTTTCCTGTAAGATTGCATTAAAAATGAGAAATTGGGAATTCATCAGTGAAAGAGTTAATTGTAAAATGACAGAAATTTACTTCAGTCACTATAAAACATAAATTAGTTCTCAGCCATGTCAGCTGTCTAATCTTCACTTGGCATGGATTGTGCAATGTCAGAATGAATGTACTTATATATTTTTTGTAGTTTGGAGCTTTTAAAACATTAACCAGTAGTCTGTATGACGTCTACCCGGAGATGTTTGGTAGAAACAAGGCTAAAGTTACACTGGTTCTCTGCGTGATTGGCAATATTATCGGTCTTCTGTTCATCACAGAGGTAAATAAGAGCACTGATACGGTTACAATGTAGGAATCCAGTCTTAGCTATGCCCCGCCCATTTCTAATTAAGTTCAACCCATACTTTGTCGAGTGTCCAGTCAAATTAATTTCAAAATATTCAACAGAATGGTTATTAAATAGTAAAGACACAAATCTTACAACTTGACGGATTATTAATCGTTTAAGACAGACTAAATAGTGTCATTCATGACGTAATTGTTTATGATGTCAGCCTACAGGCGATGTAGTTGATTGTCTCGTAATATGATTGATATAAAACTGGAATCCTCCATTTTTATAGTCACCAGGACGGATTGTATCTCTGTCTAGTGGCTCTCAAAGGGTTTCAGGTGAAATCGGTGAAATGGCCACTCATTCATCGTTAGTCTCATTTCAATTAAACTTGGCTGGAAGGATCTACTAGATGGTCATGGTCTTCAAAACTTGTATTAAAATGTGCATGAACATTTTACTCTTTTTTTCGGCGGCCATCTACAAATTTCCACCGATATCCACTAGTTAAAAAGAATCATTGGATAATAGTATATCGACCCATAGTATTAGCCACAAATTTTTACCCAATTTACATGCTCGCAAAAGTTAATGCATACAATCTACAAGGATAAAACTTCGTCACATGGTTTAGCTCACCTGGCCTGAAAGGTCAAGTGAGCTTATGCCATGGTGACCATCCGTATGTTGTCTGTCTATACGTCAACTTTTTCTTTAAAAGCCTACTCATTAACTTCTTGGCCGATTTCAACCAGACTCAGCTGTAAGGACTCTAGGCTGGTAGACTTCAGAATACAGAATTTTGACTGCTTGAGTTGTAGCACACCTGGCTTGAAAGGCCAAGTGAACCGGCCATCTGTCCGTCAACTTTTTCTTTAAAAGCCTATTGCTCATTAACCTCTTCAGAATTTCTATTTAAAATCTTGATTGGTCAATTTTTCGCATGGCCGTCTTGGATTTTCCAAACAAATTATCCGGAAATCCTTTAAAATGATACTCCTCCAATATCATTGTCTCAATTTATGACAAACTATTGTGTATGCTTTAAAGATCATTTATTACATCAAAATTAATCCTGAATTTGACATAAAATGTCATCCCGAAAATATATAAATCATGTATTAGGAATCCGCATTTGTTAAATCAAATTAGAAAGTCTCAACAATATTTAGACCGAGTGCTAGGATATAAATATCCTGAACCCAGAAATTGCTATTATATTATCATTGTGCATGTTGTGTGATGGTGACAGATTATTGTACTTTAAATCCACTCTGAATAATAGGTACCCGTTGATAACATTGCACGTTGATAGGAGTCGGTTCAGACAAGAAACGGTTAGATCAATACAATCTAACCATATCTCAACCTCCCATTAGCGTATGAGATCTCGCGAGAACACCATGCCTCCAATCACAAAAGAGCCAACGGCTCGCCTAACTAAGGAGCGATCTATATCATTCTAATTCTCCGGCTTTCAAGCAATTTTTGCCGTAGGTCTTGATTCCGTTTTGTATCATTTTATGTTGGTTAATTTTATTTAACCAGTCATATGTGATACATTTTCCTGCTAGATTTAGAAATCAAATAGCAATGTTTTATAAATTTAGCCAGAGATTTGTCTATTACCCAGTGCTAGCTAAGAATTTCAACATTATTAGCTCTCCTGGCCAGAAAGGCTAAGTGAGGTTATGCCGTGGTGACTCTGTTGTGTCCATCCGTCATCCATCGTCCGTCAACTTTTCCTTTAAACGATTTCAATTGTATTGGGCAGGTAGCATCCTTAGCACATAGGGATCCACGTTTGTTCAAATGAAGCCGATTGGCCCGGTGGCCATATTGGATTTCGGCCGATATTTAGAAATGTCTAAAAATCCTCTCCGAAACCGTTTGAGGGATCGATTCATAACTCATGAAATATCATCTAGGGCAAGAGCTGAACCAAATTTGTTTAAGAGAAGTTGATTGACCAAAGAGTTCGGCGGCTATCTTGGATGACCTATTTTTTCCGAAAACAACTCCAGAACCGCTGAAGGGATCGGGCCGAAGTTTGGAACATGTGATTATGGAATAAGGGTCATTAAAGTTTGTTCACGGGAAGATGATCTTTAAAATAAACATGGCCGCCGTGGGTCAATCAAAATATAGCGTGTTCGGCGGACATATTGGATTTTTTTATTTGATGGATTTTGAGGCCGAAATTGCTTTTGTATGCCTATATGTTTTTGGGTATTCTGATCTCAAATTTTAAATTTTCAAATCTGTCGGATAAATGTGTTGCCGGCCATCATGGATAATTTTTCCGCAAAAAGCTCCCAGACTCAAGCAATGGAAAATTTAAAATGTCTTGAGAAGTACTGGGACAATTTCAATTATATTTGGCAGGAAATAGCCTTAGGGCATTGAGATTTAAGTTTGTTCAAACGAAGCCGATTGGCCAATTTGGCCACTGACCATATTGGATTTCGGCCAATTTTTAGAAATGTCTAAAAATCTCCGAAACATTTGATGGATCGATTCATAACTCATGAAATATCATCTAGTGCAAGAGCTGAACCAAATTTGTTCAAGAGAACTTGATTGACCAAACAGTTGGATGGCCATCTTGGATGACAAATTTTTTCCAAAAACAACTCCAAAACCGCTGAAGGGATCAAGCCGAAGTTTGGGACATATGATTATGGAATAAGGGCCATTAAAGTTTGTTCAAGGGAAGATGATCTGTAAAAAAAGCATGGCTGCCGTGGGGCAATCAAAATATAGCGTGTTTGGTGGCCATATTGGATTTTTTATTTTATGGATTTTGAGGCCGAAATTGGTTTTATGTTTTTGGGTATTCTGATCTCAAATTTGCAATTTTCGAATTTGTTGGAGAAACGGGTTGCCGGCCATCTTGGATAATTTTCCCGCAAAAAGCTCCCAGACTAAAACAATGGGAAATTTAAAATGTCTTCTTGAGAACTACTGGGCCAATTTCAATTATATTTGGCGGGAAACATCCTTAGGGCATGGAGATTTAAGTTTGTTCAGACGGAGCCGATCGGCCAATTTGGCCGGTGGCCATCATGGATTTTGGTCGATTTTTAGAAATGTCTAAAAATCTTTGCCGAAACTGAGCAATTGAGTCAAAACTCATAAAATATTATTTAGGGCTCAAGCTGAACAAAGTTTGTTCAATGGAACTTGATTTGCCAAATGGTTGGGTGGCCATCTTGGATGGCCTGGTTTTCATGAAAGCAACTTCGTCTCCAGAGCCACTGAACGGATTGGACCGAAATTTGGGAGATATGATATTGATGACTAAGGGCCATTAAAGTTTGTTCAAGAGAAGTTGATACGCCTCTATTTTCTTGTTACAAGTCTGCTAAACTCAGTAGAGTTCTACTTCTTGTTAATGACCATTCTAGTTGAAATGCCTATGGTCCAATTGAGCGATACAGGCCCCTTGGGCCTCTTGTTAATATTATTATCTTGTTGCATAGCTATGAAACGCATATTTTCGGCGAAGTGTCCAAAGCTGATTTTGAGCTATTGCGCAGTTATTGCGCTGTTACCGGTAAATAACATTTAATCCCAAATATTTGTTAAAGGAATAGACAAATGATATACCCGTAAATAAAAATGAAAATAGATTAACGCCCCAGTAGGGCAAATTCCAAGGCTCTCAGTGCTGGTATGTCCGCTGGCTTCCTTAGCACATGGCCATCTTTGCTGGGTGACTTTTGCGGACAGCGGTATTGTATTACCGTTCTTGTATAGGGCATCATTGTGAAATTATGCTGTCTGGCCATTGGTGTCCAGTGATGGTGCGTAGGTGTTTGTGGTGGCAGGCATCAAGTCGCCCTACTGGGAGGCAACAAATACAAAGCCAGGAGAGGTCGTCATTGCATAAATCTGTAAAGCGTGCTAGGAGGTGACCTCATGAGAGGGGGACGCGGTACAGTCCCCTGAGGAAGCTACAGATTTTGGCTGAGGTCAAGACAGTGGGCAAAAGCAAAGGACTGATTGCAGCTGTGGGTTGTTTCTACTACTACAGCCGCAGAATACAGTAATCATACATACATATGCTACATGTACATAAGTGCAGTGGTTGGTTTTTTACTGTTTCTCCTTCACAAGTGTCTCGATCTCGACTTTCAAGCCGATTTGGGTCAAATTTAGGGGTGCAGACTATGCACACTAGTGGACTATCCTTGGTTCAATACAGTACTAAGTGTCACCCACCAACCCTTTTTAACGATCTTTTGATGGTTCAACCACAGAATCCATACAGTTTTTAGGAAGCCCTATAGTAATCACCGTGTCTGTCTGCCTGGACATCCACAATATCTCGTAAACAGCATATCATATCAGATGTTTTAATGAAACCTGGTGTATGCGTCAGTTATGATATGCAGATGTGCCTTTTGAAGAATTCACCCTTATAGGTTCAATATTTTGGGTGAAAATGGGCTTTTTAATGGTTTATTCTGTGTCAAGACAACTGATGGGTGTTGCATGACAAATTCAGATTTCCAAGATTCTTTGTGTAGCGGTACAGGAGTATGTTTTAGGAAATCCTGCACAATTTCACTAACCAAATCCCAATATTTTTGGAGATATGGACGCTAGAACAGCAAGGGGGTCCACCACATGTGACGCAATTGTCATTTTGTAGCATTTTCAAGGCGCTGCAAATTCCTAACCTGACATCCAATTCCAATAAAACTCGGTGTTTGGTCACATGTAGGTACCCTCTTGAAATATGCAGGGCATAATAATTTTTGTGCTCGTGTTGGTAACCTAGGTAACATTAAAAATGAAAATTTATTCAAAGTGAAAAATTTTCAGGCCCACTTGTGATTACAATTATGTTAAAACTATTAGCGTTACAAACTTAATACTTGATAGGTAAATTACATAGATATTTGTTAGTTTATACATAAAAGAAAAAATGTGGTTCTTAACATTTTCGAAATATATGGCCTTGAAATTGGCCCAACCTGAAAATGATCCCATATTCAACAGTCAGGATGACTATGTGGGATAGGTGGAAGAAACGTGTGCTTTACAGACAATAAAGCATTAAGTATGCTCTACAACATATTCAAAATTCTATTTTCTTCCATTCTTCCTTCCATCAAATTTTTGGGGACAAAATGTGGTATTTTTGCTATTTGTGAGTATATTTTTATTATATTACATGTTAATTATGTATGTATATCAGTTAATTTTTCGTGTCTGAAAGTGTCAGTCACAGCAATGTGAACAAATACTATTGTTATTCCCACATTAAAAAAAAATGTTATGGATATTGTAATCTCCATCTGTTTGTCCATCCGTCTGTCTGTCGCACTATCTCCCAAACCATTGGGTGGGAAAGGGTTACCCATACATGGTTGTGCTCTGCGATGCAGCATCTGTCTTTGGTGCCATGCCACGGGGGTCAAGGGAGCATGGTCAAAAGGTCAAATATCCTAAAAACTGTCAGTCACTCAATTACCTCCTAAACCGTTGGATGGAATTCAACCGAATGTGTTAAATGTGAGTTACTGATAGGATTACAGACTGGGATGACACTTATATTTGACTCCGCCCCCTAGAGTCGGGTCAAAAGGCCAAAGCCAGGAAATGTGGGCATTTATGATGGGTTACAAAACATAACATAAAGTAGACTGCACATAGTGTAATATCTCAGATTTTAGCATGTGGGTCTGTGAATCATAACGTCATCTGAAATTAAAAAATATAAATATTACGCTATGTGCAAAGTCTACTTTATGTTATTTTTTGTAACCCATCACAAATGCCCACATTTCCCAGCTTTGCCCTTTTGACCTGACTATCATAAAATTATACTCACAAATGGCAAAAATACCCCATTGTTCAAAAATAATTTGATGGAAGGAAGAATAGAAGAAATAGAATTTTGAATATGTTGTAGAGCACACCTAATGCTTCATTGTCTGTAAAGCACACGTTTCTTCCACCTATCCCACATGGTCATCCTGACAATTGAATATGGGATCATTTTCAGTTTGGGCCAATTTCAAGGGCCTATGTTTCAAAAATGTTAAGAACCACATTTTTTCTTTTAAGTATAAACTAACAAATATGTGTAATTGACCCATCAAGTATTAAGTTTGTAACTGTAATAGTTTTAACATAATTGTAATGACAAGTGAGTCTGAAAATTTGTCACTGAATAAATTTTCATTTTTAATGTTACCTAGGTTACCAACACGAGCACAAAAATTATTATGCCCTGCATATTTCAAGAGGGTACCTACATGTGACCAAGCACTGAAAGTTTTATTGGAATTGGATGTCAGGTTAAGAATTTGCAGAGACTTGAAAATGCTACAAAATGACAATTGCGTCACATGTGGTGTACCCCCTTGCTGTTCTAGCGTCCATATCTAAAAAAATATTGAGAATTGTGAGTTAAAATTTTGCAGGTTTTCCTAAAATGTACTAATAATACAGTAGAGAGAAAATTATGATGAACTGAATCGGTCATGCAACAAGATTTCTGAAAATAGACATGGAATGACCAATGCAAAAACTCATGATTTTTGTCAATTTCCTCATAAACAGCATATCATAGAACCGCTTCAGATTTTTTAATGAAACTTTGTGTATGCCTCAGTTATGATACGCAGATGTTCCTTTTGACGAATTCACATTTATAGGTCCTAGATTTTGGGTGAAAATGGGCTTTTTAATGCAAAAACACAATTTTTGTCAATTTCCTTGTTTTTTTAATATTTTTACATTTTATAGCCTGCCAAAGAAATAGGCAGGGTATTATGCAGGGCTGGGGTCAAATACTTTCAAATGTATTTAAATACAAATACAAATACTTTGGAATTCTTCAAATACAAATATTTGTTTTTTGCAAAGTATTTAAATACAAATACAAATACTTAAGGTAAGTATTTGAAATACTTCGCAAATACGTCTTACATGGCTTATAGAAGACCAAAGTATGGTACTGATGTAACTCTAGTGATGGACAGCCAGACCCTCACATTTACATGTAAATAGACAATCATGGATGCCAAACTAAGGGTGAAAAAAGAAATCAAGTTCGACAGGCTAAGCATAGTTAAATATAGTTGGCAAGATCCCAGCCAAAGTTGTAATAGTAAACTAGCTAGTATAGTTAGTCGACCAGTATCCTGAATGGTTAATGCAAAATTACATCAAATTCAAAATGGCAGATAACCTTTGCTTTCCACGTTTAAATACACATAAAAAGCTAATATTTCAATATCTAATTTCAGTTTGATGAAATTATACTTTCCTGATCTATGTTAATGTTCCCAAGGCCTATTCCGTACCCACTTTATCTCAAATGGATGCTGTTTGACACGTTAGCATGCTAACATACTCATTTTCATAGCATCATAGCCACAAATGAATCCACCAGACCAAAGCCGTAAGACACATTAAATCTTGCTTTGTCTGTGAGGCTTCCATGATTGTGGGTTTCTGCATAACTGAAACTTGTATATGACATTTCCTATAGGTTTGCACTCTGTCTGTCCATCCGTCCGTCGCATTTGGTTATCCGCACTTTTTCGCAGCCCTTCAAGGTATTCAACTGAGAATTGGTATATTGCTTTGTTATGAGAAGTTACAGACCAAGTTCGAGTTTCAGACATTTTCGTCGATTTTTCATGGAGTTATGCCCCCTTTCGACTTAGGAAATACGAAAAATATTAGTTTTCTGCATTTTTTCACAGTCTCAAGATATTATACTGAGAATTGCTACATTACTTTGTTATGAGAAGTTACAGAGCAAGTTCGAGTTTCAGGCGTATGCGTCAATTTTTGGTGGAGTTATGCCCCGTTTTGACTTAGGAAATACGAAAATATCAGCTTCCCGCACCTTTTTCGCACTCCTTCAAGATATTTAAGCGAAAATCAGTGCATCGCTTTAGTATAAGGAGTTACAGAGCAAGTTCCGCTTTCAGACATTTTCGTCAATTTTTTATGGAGTTATGCCCCCTTTCAACTTATGAAATACAAAAAATATAGTTTTCCGCGCTTTTCGCAGTCTCAAGATATTATACTGAGAAAACTGGTACATTGCTTTGTTATGAGAAGTTAGACCAAGTTGGAGTTTCAATCATATGCGTACATTTTTGATCGAGTTATGCCCCCTTTCGACTTAGGAAATATGAAAAATATCAGCTTTCTGCAATTTTTTTCGCAATCCTTCAAGATATTTAAGGGAAAATTGGTACATCGCTTTAGTATAAGGAGTTACAGAGGAAGCTCGAGTTTCAGACATTTTCGTCAGTTTTTCATGGAGTTTCTCGCAGTCTCAAGATATTCAACTGAGAATTGGTACATTACTTTATTATCAGAAATTACAGACCAAGTTCGAGTTTCAGGTGTTTGCGTCATTTTTTTATGGAGTTATGTCCCCTTTTGACTTATGAAATACAAACATGAACTTTCAAGACTTTCCTTCTCCTTCACCATAAATAACTGAAACTTGGTTTATTGCTATGTTATGAGAAGTTACAGATCAAGTTCCAGTTTCAGCTGCTTCTATCAATTTTTAATGGATTTTTTTGACTCAATCTCTAAAGATTTATATCACCAGGTAGGGGACATGTATTGCAAAGCAATACTTACAGAATGCTTGTTTATGTAGATCCTTGCAGATTATTCTTAAGACTATCTCATTCATAAACTTGTATTAAAATTGTCGGCCAATATATTCCAATCTTTTATTTAATTTGAAAACCAAAGTTGTGTATGCTGCTGCTGTTTAACCCTTTAACATTGATATCAGCCAAAAATGGCTTCTGCCAGTAGTCTTGAGAAATGTCCATAATTTGCAGACCAATAAGACTATTTTTTAAAATTTACCACTGGAATGACTGGCTCGATAACCGAGCCAGTCATTCCAGTGAAAATTTTCAAAAATAGTCTTCTCTTGGTCTGTAAATGGACATTTTCTATGAGAAAAGTAAAAAAAATTTGGAACAAATTTGAGAGTTAAAGGGTTAAGAAAGCAATAATATTTCCAAAATGTACTAAAAATTATTGACATCATTATGATAAGGCATAATGAACAGTAGCATCTAAATGAATGTTATGAACATAAAATTCATGATGAAAATTGTTAACACAGGAGTGCAAGCTAGTACAATGGAGGTGGTGTTAATACCTGACCAGCTCTACCGAGGTTGCTTTGAAAGGAGATAATTGCCCAATCTACTTTTGATAAGAGGTGTGATATTTAGAGCAGCTAAACAAGTTTCTGACTCAGACTCACTTGATCTATCAGTGTTTGTAGTTAACCCTTTCGGTATAAAAAGGTATTTTAATGGTCAAGCCAGCCCAAACTTGTCTCTGCATTGGTCTTGTGTATTGCCCATTTACAGGCCATGAGAAAAAATTATTTGAAAGTTTACCACTGGAATGACTGGCTTGATAAGCAAGCTAGTCATTCCAGTGCTAAATTTTCAAACATAATCTTCCCTTGGCCTCTAAATGGAAATTCACTGAGCTGAAGTCTTAAATTTTTATGCAAAATTTTAACCACTAAAGGTATAGCAATTAGTACCAAACATTTACCGAGGTATTGTTAGTGTTATGTTTATTACCTTTGAAAACTTTTTTTTTGATTTCGCTATGAATGCGATGCCAGGGTTTATTTATTTATTTCGTTTTTTTAATTTATTTAGATACCGTATTTATTCTAATTTAACCGCCCCTCCCAATTATACGGTCCCCTTGTTTTTGAGACTTGTTAAGAAAAAAAACTAAGCTCCAAATTCCCAAAAATACAGACCGAAGACAAATAAAAATAAAAGATTAGCACGAAAATTCAACACATTTCCACACTAAATATTTCATACAGTTTTCGCATATGCTTAATGTATAGTGCATATATATCCATAATCGCGGGAGTGAAATTATTCATTGGGACCGCCTAAATAGTGCTTATACTTTATTAAACATCGTTTATTTCATCAAATGTAATCCAGATTTTGATAAAATTGTGACGCGAGAAAAGAGAAATATTTTGAATCACGTGATGTATCAGCTTCCGCTTAGTAGGACAACTTAAGGTCGTTACTCGAGTAGCGCCAAGGCACTAATATTAGTACCCGGGCAGATACGTCACAATCCACATACATAGGAAGGTATCTTCGAGTAGCTATGAGAAACACGGCATGAACTCGGCCTATAGCGGGAGCTGATTAATATTCGGAAGAATTGTCTGCGTTTTACAGACCTAATTTAATGGACTCGGGGGGGAACTAGGAATGTACTGTCCAAATATATGTAATCAATATGTGAGCATTATACATTTATATCCGATCCACCTAACTGGTACCGGACAAAATAACGGCGACATACAGTGAATTTTTCTCCCTAATTAAGCCGCCCCCTTACGCGACTGCTAACCGCCCGGCGGTAAAATTAGAATAAATACGGTATGCTAAAACTATCTGACTCAAAGTAGTGTTTGGGAAAACCTTGTATTCAAATTTCACCCAGAAATATTCAGATCGTATATAAATTTCAGATTCATAAGTTTCATTCCTTTTCACATAATAACTTCTTCATACTGCTTGTTGGCTGCTTCTGTCTAAGAAAGCAACACTATTTCCAACATGAGCCTTCGACAAATTTTAATCATTTGATATATGTGCAAGAAAGACTAACTAACCCCACCCCACCACCCCATCTAAATGAATGATTTGAATACAAAATTCATGGTGAAAAGGGTTAAGACTCTAATGAGTCCTGCAAGCTAGTATAATGGAGGTGTTGTTGTAACTTGACCAGTTCTACCTAGCTTGCTTTGAAAGGTGATAATTTCCCATTCTATTGCTGATAAGAATTTGAGAATTAAACCAGCCTTACAAGACTCAGACAGTAGGATTCAGTTAGAGAGCGGTACTGTAGTATACATTAGTTAAGATTATATATATGCATTAATGTGTCAGAAAATCATGTGATTATTTTGAAAACCATTTGACTGAACCATTTAAATATTCTAAAGATTTCATTTCCATCTTTTTTAAAACCAGACTGATTAAAATTGAGGATGACATTTGTGAAGTGTGTGAAAAAGAATTAAAAAACTTATTTCAAGGCATTTAACTATTTATACAAGGATTAGCTCTATGTTTTTATAATAAAAATATCTTTGTACTATGATTGGCTCATATTTTTAACACTGAAGCCCTAGCAACTATGTTGAAAGACATCCTGTTGATTATTTTGACAAAGATTTCACTCGAGACAGTTGATTCTTAAAGCAACAACTGCTGCATTCAGTCAAATTAATTTTTAAACATTCAACAATATGTCATGCAAAGAGTTACAGAAGATATGAGAAATCTGTATACAATTTTAATTTGCAACATGCATGTACATTTGAATGTAAGAATTTATCAGAAATAGACAGAAGTATTTTGAAAAGTATTTGAAAATATTCAAATACAATGGCAATGTATTTAAATACAAATACAAATACTTGAGTGGTTTCCGGATGGTAACCCCGTTACCGTTTATCGGCTCGCTTTGAAACTTCATATGATGGTTGAACTAGGGCTGGGGAAGAAACCTATCGGGCTGGGGGGCTATCGAAATTGATGAAGATCCAAAATCCAAGATGGCAGCCAGCCACCGTCGGCCATCTTAATAATTGGTTTCGGGATGTGAATTCCGTTAACGCTTATAAGATTCCTTTGAAACTTGATAGGGTTGTTGGATTAGTTCTGCGGAAGAAACCTCTCGAAATTGATGATGATCGGAAAGCCGAGATGGCCGCCATCTTGAAAACTGGTTTCCGGATGATAACTCGGTTACCGTTTATCGCATTGCTTTGAAACTTAATTAAGTGATTGTACTAGGTCAGCGGAAGAAACCCCTCGAAATTGTGACAATGATCCGAAATCCAAGACGGTCGTCAACCAAGTGTGGCCATCTTGAAAAGTGGTTTCTGGACGGTAAGTGTTAGCATTTATCGGATCGCGTTGAAACTTCATAGTGTTGGTGGACTAGACCTGGGGAAGAAAGCTATCGAAATCGACGCTGATCCGATATCCAAGATGGCCATCAGCCACCGGCGATCATCTTGAAAATTGGATTCTGTATGATAACTCCATTGCTATTTATTGAATTGATTTGAAGCTTCATAGGATGACTGGACTAGGTCTGAGGAATAAACTTATTGAAATCGATGATGATCCTAAATCTAATATGGGCCACGAAAATAGGTTTCCGAAACTCCATTTCCTCTATTTCATCTGATGAGGAAATCTATTGAAATAGATGATCCGAAATTCAATATGGCTGACTATTTAGCAGATCACTTTGAGACTTCATAAAATAACAGGTATAGGTTTGAGGAAGAAATCGCTATTTTCTGAAAGCTCATTCATTGGTTTGTCATCAGCGCGGGATATTATGCGCCGTTTGCGGAGCTCTTCTTGTTTTTTATTTTATTTTTATTTTTTTGATATGTAGACTTTGAATAAAATTGCTACCTACTAGATATAGAAAGGTATTTCCAGTGATTGCGGGGCGCTCGTCAAACAATGTTTTCTAGTTCCTGATCGATCTCAAGAGCGATCTTGTTTAGTATAGATTCATCCAGGAAAACGTGAGTTATTATGCCGGACAGTGACAGACAGATGGATGGACAGACAGACAGACACATACAAACATACTGGCTGGCTGACAGACACACAGACAGGCAGACAGACTGGTCACTGATAATTGAATTAATTGACCTTTTGTATTTTTGTATTTAGCCTTTATCTGTATAAATAGAACTGTATTTGAAGTCGAGCTGCGTTGTTCATTGCAACGTCATAAAGTGAAGCTTCTAGGGTGCACTGCACCCACATTTCTGGTTTAACCTGATATTATGGTGCATACATGTATTATTTAAGCTATGTGTGTTTATCATATGTTGCAGGGTGGCATGTACTTGTTCCAGATAGTAGACTGGTATTTCGCTGTACTGGCCCTAATAACAGTTGCTCTCGTAGAGAGCGTTGTAATTGCTTGGATATATGGTAAGATATGGGAGATACGCACTTAATCAATTCACTTTAACCCTGACACGAATACTGTGTTTGTAATCCAGTGTTTCTGAAAGGCAACACATACATGGAGATTTTAACTGGATAGTGCAATTTTTTATTTCCATACAATACACCTCATATAAGTTAACTGGTTTCCAAGGAAAAGCCAGAAATAAGTTAGTACAATTTTGAGCACGATGTAAGTAGAATATTTAGGACTTAATGTGATTGAGGCAGAAATGGCTTCCAATCAAATTAAGTCCAAAATATTCAACAGAAGATTTTATCTTGTTTTGGAAATAACTTAATTCTGAGCTGAACTATAGATGTTGATTTGAGAGTTTCATACATGTATGACTGTGTCCAATAATCTGGGAGATATAAATAACAAGGTCATGTACAAAAGGCAATATCTATTAAGGACCTTTAGGACCTTAGGCTCTAGTATTGATGCCTTGTTTCCCATGCAATAGGGCCAGATTGATCTAGTGTTGTTCTTTTTAACTCGCCTTTACGAAGTAAAAAGAAGGGCTTCTGGGATACCCACGTCGTCATATGCCGGTGTCAGCCAATCTTAGTTAATGTTTGCATTCAACACCGTTATGAGTAAACTATCAGGCCTTTTGTAACCAAACTTCATAATTATATATCCTTATTACAGCATCTCTTATTTGTACTACACTCTATTTATACTGCTCTTGTCTATATTCTTAAGCTTAACTCTTTACCCTTTGAATTTGTTCCAGAAAATTTCAATTTTCTCGTCGAAAATGTCCATTTGCAGACCAAGAGAAGACTGTTTTTGGAAATTTACCACTGGGATGACTGGCTCGGTTATCGAGTCAGTCATTCCAGTGGTACCTTTTCAAAAATACTCTTCTCGGGGCACTTCTGAAGACCACTGCAGAAGCCGTTTTTGTCTAGTAGGAGTGTTAAAGGGTTAGGCTTTGTAATTTCAGGTTGCAGTACCATCTGCAACCAACTGTAAATTGCTCGCGTAAATTTTGTGTCCAGAACGCGCTGAAATTTTCCACGAGACCAAAAAGAATTTCGCAGTGGCATGCATAGGTTTTTCTCGAGCCAAAACGTGTGTGTTAAAGTCTAAAAACAAGCATGTACGGAATACCCTACATTTTAAAAGCGAGTCGGTAAATGTCGTTCGCATTTAGTAATACGCGCTATGTTTTGGCGGCCCATAATAATGATATACCTATGTATACACCCTAGTATGTATACCAATATCACAAATGTAGTCAAAAGCTTTGCCGGGGTAATATGTAATGGCACCATCCGTCCGGGCCGGCTGGCATGCGGGCGGCAGAGTGGTTTCTGGATGATAACTCTGTTACCGTTTGTCAGATTGCATTGAAACTTCATAGGGTGGTTGGACTCTAGGTCTTGAGAAGCCACCGGCGGCCATCTTGAAAATTGGTTTCTGGATGCTAACTCCGTTACCATTTATTGGATCGCTTTGAAACTTCTTGGAGTGGTTAAACTGGGTCTGTGGAAGAAAGCTATCGAAATTGACAATGATCCGAATTCCAAGATGGCCGCCAGGCACCGGTCGCTATCTTGAAAATTGGTTTCCGGATGATAAGTCCGTTACCGTTTATCGCATCGCTTTGAAACTTCATAGTGGTTGGACTAGGTCTGAGGAAGAAAGTTATCGAAATCGCTGATGATCCGAAATCCAAGATGGCCACCAGTCACAGGCGGCTATCTTGAAAATTGGTTTCCGGATGATAACTCCGTTATCATTTATCGGATCGCTATGAAATGTCATAGGGTGGTTCGACTACCTCTGGGGAAGAAACCTATCGAGATTGACACTGATCCGAACTCCAAGATGGCCACTGGCGGCCATCTTGAAAATTGGTTTCCGGATGATAACTCAGTTACCGTTTATCGGATCGCTTTGTAACTTCATAGTGGTTGGACTAGGTCTGAGGAAGAAAGCTATCGAAATCGACAATGATCCAAAATCCAAGATGGCCGCCAGCCACCAGTGGCCATCTTGAAAAATGGTTTCCAGATGATAACTCCGTTATCATTTATCGGATCGCTATGAAATGTCATAGGGTGGTTCGACTACCTCTGGGGAAGAAACCTATCGAGATTGACACTGATCCGAACTCCAAGATGGCCACTGGTGGCCATCTTGAAAATTGGTTTCCAGATGATAACTCCGTTACCGTTTATCGGATGGCTTTGAAACTTCATAGTGGTTGGACTCGGTCTGAGGAAGAAACCTATCGAAATTATCAATGATCCGAAATCCAAGATGGCCGCCAGCCACGGGCTGCCATCTTGAAAGTTGGTTTCTGGATGATATCTCCGTTACCATTTATCGGATCACTTCCTAGGCTCGTTGGAATATGTCTGGTGAAGAAACTTAGTGAAATTTGCGATAATCAGACATCCAATATGGCCGCCAGTCGGTGGCAGCCATCTTGAAAATTAGTTTACGGACGATACCTCCGTGACCATCTAACGGATTGCTTTAACACTTCATAAGGATGACTCGTCTGATGGGTCTGAGGAAGAAATAAATATTTTCTGATAGCTCTCATTCATTGGTTTGTCATCATGGCGGGGTATTATGCGCCGTTTGCGGAGCTCTTGTTGTTAATGCACCATTCTTGTCCACAGCTTTGGGTTCGGAAAGAAAAACATTTCAAAAATGACATTGTTTTAGAATGGCTAATCTAGAGTTATCTAAAGCCATCATTTTGTATTATTCTAAAATAGACCGGTCATGGTAATAGGTTCGTTCTTTTCGATACTTTACAATAGAAATTGTATGCGTCTTATAAAAAGAAGCTTTGAGATAAGAAGTTCATTTTTACGACACTTCAGTATAAATTTGGCATGTCTTATGTACCATCGTCATCGTGTATCATGACATGAAAGGTTAATTCCGGGAAATATTTCTGCTGTTTATAGCGTCCACTGATCGATCAGTTTAACCCGTACCACTCTGGTGTCAAAATTTTAAATCTTCAAATTAAATTAAAACATGAACTGGTGTTCGTTTTTCAACAAATTTGGTGGGAGATGATGCTTTCGTAGACAGCAACATCTTCCACCAAAATTGTTGAAAAATGTACAACAGTTTCTTTGATATGGACACAGCGAAAGATAAAATATTGACATCGGAGTGGTAAGGGTTACGGGCGCGCGGAAACAATCGAGTAGCAGGAAATTTTTCTTTCATTTCCCCGTTCGCGCCAGTTTCGTTAATGCATATTTACTCAATTACATGGGAGATGTTTATCTCTAGCTCGATCAAACTAAAAAAGCACAGATCTGCATGTTTGCGATCGAATTTTAGGCACTTTTAGTTTGGTTTCAGATGGTACTGTAAGTTGTGCATATAGTTGGACTTAGCGAAGGCCTGATAGGTTAAGGTTTGTGCTAAGCTATCAGGCCTATGATAAAAAATTTTATACTTATATAACTACTGTATATATATATATATATATATATATATATATATATATATATATATATATATATATATATATATATATATATATACACACACTACACTGTATTCCAGGACTTGTCATTTTCATCTACATTTGCCGTATATGGGCGTTGTTAATTCAGGTTAATATTTGTGCTTAGCTGGGCTTAGGGCATACATACATGATAGGTTAAGGTTTACGTTTAGCTCTGTTACTGCTAAACTATCAGGACACCAAATTTTACATATATCTTTATTACCATATATATCAATACTACAATGCATTTATAATTTTCCCCTCTATTTGCAGCATAAGGTCTTTATTAATCCAGATTAAGATTTGCGCTTAGCTGGACTCAATTCTCAAATTAAAAATTATATCATTAGGCGAGCTTAATGTTTGCATTGCAACACGTTTCTGGGGTGTTTTTTTTGATTTTCGGGAATTGGAGTGGTTATTAGCTCACCTGGCCCGAATGGCCAAGTGAGTTTATGCCATGGTGACCGTCCATCGTCTGTCCATAAACTTTTGCTTTAAAACACTACTCCTCATTAACCTCTTGACCGATTTCAACCAAATTTGGCTGGAAGACCCCTATAGTCGTAGGCTCCAGAATCCCTATTCATAATTTTGATTCATCAATTTTGGGGTTGAAAATCTTAGATTTTATTAAAAATGTACCGGAAATTGTCAAATTGCTTCTTCTCCTTACCATTCTGATTGATTTCAACCAATTTTGGCTGAAAGGATCCCGTGGTGATGCTCTCCAGAACTTTCATACACAATTTTGATTCATCAAATTTTGGGGTGAAAATCTTAGATTTTATGAAAAATTTACCGAAAATGGTCAAAATGCTACTCCTCCAATAGCTGCTTGACATATTTCAACCAAATTTGGTTCGATTTGTTCTATGGTCATAGGCTCCAGAAATTCCATTTGGAATGGTGATTCATCAATTTTTGTGTGTGACAATATTAGATTTTAAGACAAATTTACCGAAAATTGTCAA
The DNA here is from genome assembly GCA_034401795.1 of Chaetoderma sp. LZ-2023a. Classification (NCBI taxonomy): domain Eukaryota; kingdom Metazoa; phylum Mollusca; class Caudofoveata; order Chaetodermatida; family Chaetodermatidae; genus Chaetoderma; species Chaetoderma sp. LZ-2023a. The sequence goes on along the minus strand of CM067360.1, from coordinate 95,339,288 downwards.
ATTGCTTTCTTGTCAACTTAACTGATGTCAACAAAATATGGCCAAAAGGATCCTATGATCATTGGCTTTATAATTTGCATTCAGAATTTTGATTCACAAACTTTTTGGGTAAAAACCTTATATTTTATTACGAATTTACCGGAAATTGTCAAATTGCTTCTTCTCCTTACTACTTTGAGCATTTTTCAACCAAACTTCGCTAAAATGATCCTATGATCATAGGCGTCAGAATTTCCATTCTGAATTTTGATTGGTAGATTTTTCCTGTGAAAATTAATGTAACTAATTATGTATATTTAAATGCAAATGCTTCAAATGTTAATGGTCCAGGTGAGCATCACAGGCCCTTGGGGCCAAGAATTAGAAGTTTTATTATCAATTGAAGTTTAAATCATCCAAGGCTTATCTAATCACAATAAACTACCTAGGCATATGTGATTGCGTGCGATGCCACACCTTGACCTATTAGCATACTTGTACCATAATAATCCTTATTGTTGGAAAACAAAAGGGCTCAACTTGCAGGATGCATTCCTTCTTGTTACACGGTTATGTTTGCCTTAAGTTGACTAGCCACTATGCTTCCTACAGGTAAAATACTGTTTAATTTGGGGCCTGCACCGGAAGTTGTGGAAGCCCTATAGTAATCACTGCTTCTGTTCCTGTTCATCATCTGTCCATCTCTGTCTGTCTGTCCACAATATCTCGTAAACCGCATATCATACAGAACTGCTTCAGATATTTTAATAAAACTTAGTGTATGCCTCAGTTATGATACGCAGCTGTGCCTTTTGAAGAATTCACTTTTATATGGCCAATATTTTGCGTCAAAATGGGCTTTTTAATGCAAAAACTAAGGATTTTTGTCAATTGCCTCAAACACCCTATCATACAGAATTACTTAAAATAATTTAATGACACTAGGCACATAATAGTATTATATCTATCTACATGTACTTTTCATTGCTTGCAGGATGTGATCGGTTTATCAATGAGATTTGTCAGGTGATGCCTTACATAAATCCACGTATTTATACGGTCATGAAATACGTCTGGAAGTTTGTCATCCCTCCACTTATGCTGGTATGTTGGTACTACAATGTATTTTGCCAGATTCTAAAGAACATGACCTGAAAAATAAGTATAGCAGTCCAAGGTTACCAGCCACTCTGGATATCAGAGAAAACCTTGAAAATGAGTTTCCATTTTGCGAGTCGGAATTTTTGGAAAAGACTCCAAAAATCAGGGAAAATTTGGGGAATGTGACAATGAGTGAGAAGGGAAGGATTTGCATTTTGACAGTTTGGTGTATGTGCCTCTTCGTGTCGTGTGTCCAAGTTGTTACCATTGCCTGAAAATGGAAATAAATTACAATTATTGTATGCACAGGCTACCACTCTGCAGGGTTCCCAGCCACTCTTGAAATCAGGGAAAACCTTGAAAATTAGTTTCCATTTTTCCAGTCGGGGAAAGCTCAGGGAATTTGGGGAAAAACACCAAAAATCAGGGAATATGACCTAGAACCAAAGGTTTTCATATTTTGCCAGTTTGTCATACATGTGTCTTGTATTACGTATCCAATTCAAGTTGTGTCCATTCATTTAAAATGAAAATAAATTATTGTGTGCAGAGGCTTCCTCTCTGCTGAATATATTGTCAGTATCTTTCTTGTATCGCTGCATCCACCTTTTGACTTCCCAGCAACCATGTTAAAGTGGCAATATTTCTCATGGAATCGTTGATATTTCTCAGGGGGAAATCGGGGAAAACTCAGGGAATTTCGTTTTGAAAAAAAGGCGGGAACCCTACTCTGTTGTAAAATATTATCAGGATCTTAGTTGCTTTGCTGCCACCACCTCTTGACTTCCAAGCAAACTTGTTAAAGTGAAAATATTTTTCAAGGAATTTTGAAAATTTCTCAGGGAAAACTCAGGGAATTTTGTTTTGATGAAGTGCTGGGAACCCTGAATTCACACTAGCACAAGCTCTTGAAAATTAACCAGTGATCGTACTATTTAGGATTAATCAACCCAGTCCTCTAGTATCAATGGAAGGATCCTATCTGTCACTAAAATAACCCAGCATCACAATTAAATCTGTGCTGGAAATAATGGGCGAACAGTCATTCAGGTTTCCTTTCAGTTATAGATTCGTCCGTATTGATTGCAATTACCAGAAAACTTTACAGAGAAGGTGGTGAATATTTTGAAACTAATTTGACTGGTTGCTGCCATCCCAGACAATCAAATTAGTTCCAGAATATTCAACAGAATGTTAATTAAATAGTAATGACATAAACTTTGTACACTTGCCGGACTATCAAGTGTTCATGACAGACTTGATACATCATTCATTATGTATTTTGATTGTGATAGCAGCCGACATGTGATGTAATTCCTTGTGATGCCTAATACATATGTCTTGGATGTTCTTTCACCCATGTGTGAAGTTCATGTTTGGTTTCCCCCACCTGCTGTTTATGTCATTGTAAGTAAGTATATGACATGGCGTGTGTCACAGCATGTCTTGACCGTATATCTGTATTTTAAGCCATATTTTCCTCGTCCTGGGTACACCCAAGGAGTAACTGTAACCGGGACCGAGAGTATAAAAGCAAGTGAAAAACAGAGCACTGAAATTCTGATTTAGAGCCAAAGGAGCGTTCCCTGGTGGTCAGTAGTGTCAGGCATACACAGACTGTTTTTCCCGCACAAATTTTCATATTTCCGCCCCATTTGTTTTCCAGGGACCTTTGACCCATTGAGTTAGTTACTAAGTTACACTTTCCTCATTGACACCTGCTGCCTGTTCCATTGGTCAATAGTGTAAATGACACTTGATTTGTTGGTCATTAGTGTCGAGAATGATTCTCATTTTTGTCAATAATACCAATGTCATCAAGTCTAATAATGTCCAAAATATTCAGCAGAACATTTCATACATCATGTTAAAAATTGGGGTAACTGACATGTGTTGTTTTTGTTTTGGAAACATTAACAGTCTTAGTTCTGACCTGTACTGTATATGTATGTTTTCTTTGAGGAGAAGAATGTTCTTTTCGATTTAGTCACCAAGCAAGGTTAGAGGTCATGGTTATGCTGTGCTTGGTACAAACAAACCTGAGCATCTTGTTTTGATATAAGATCATCACTATATACCATATTGCAATATTTAGAAATTGAGGAATCCAATCTATCGATCAAATATATAGTCCAGTCAAATTAGCGTTGTACTCACCACTAATTGCAACAGTAATGAGACTACTTATTTTGACCATTTGCCTCTTAGAAATGATGTATAAAAAATCAAATAAAATCTTTTGCGTGGAACATGTTCAATTCAAGATGGATGCCAAGATGGCGGTAATCGAGCATACTATGGTATGTATCTTGAGAATGTTTCATTTTAGACCACATATGCGCCCAATCTGCCGAAAAATGGTCATCTGCAGCCCATGGCCACTATGGTGTCATAACCCAATAGTTAACACTGAAATTCTGTTTGCAAACCATTTTTACATTCACCCACCACTAATTGCAACAGTAATGAAATCACTGTTATTTTGTGTATTTAGGTCCTAGAAATGATGTATAAAAATCTAATAAAATCTTTTGTGTGGATCATGTGGAATTCAAGATGTTTGCCAATATGGCCATTAATGTAGTATATGACATATCTTGAGAATGGTTCATATTAGAACACATAAATGTGTTGAGTACATAAAAACATGGCTCCAATCTAATGAAAAATAATGGCTTATGCATCGCATGACCGGCTCGATATTTACAAACCAATTCTACATTCATTGGAGGTGTTTAATTGTCATTATCATCCAAGCCGAGCATCAATTCTATGGCGACTTCACCGGCAGCGCATAGTTCCACATCCTGGCTTCCGGGTGCATCTCACTCGTCTGAGAAAGGAATACGGGCCATGGTTCAAGTCCGAGTGTACTCGTGTCATTATTCCTTCAGAAACATTCCAGCCATTTTTTCTGATGGTAACAAGCTCCTGAAATGTGTCATTCTACGTTCCTCTATGCAAAATGTCCATGGCCTTCTCACCAACATCTATGACATCATCATCTAAAGATTGTGCGCTTCCGAATATTTTGGCGTGTACACTGAATAACTTGTCACTCCACCAAGATGTATGAGGAGAATAAGCAGGTCGGTGTCGTACTGCTTCACATGTTCTTGAGACATTCACTGCCGCTTGCACAATTTATATGTCGGCGTCCCATGTGGCATAGACTCTCGCACTCATATCCGGCTAGTTTTTCTCCTGGTAAAACAAGGAACCGTTGTTTATTCTCTGTGTGTGATAGAATCTCTTCATTATTCAACTGCAGTTAGATGGATGGATTTAATATCAGTTTGCAGCCCTCGCCCTGCTCTGATGTCTACTGTCCTTCGTTGAAGGTCCTGCTTCGTGCCTGTCAAATATAACCACTGATTGACCATAGTAGGGTTGGGCGATATTGCTCAAGGCATGACGATATCGGTATCTCATTAAAATACCGCGGTATCACGATATATCGTCATTTGGGTGGGGTGTGGAGTTAGGGTGTAAACATAGAATAACATGTATTTCAAATTGGTGGTGTCTACAAGTTATTTTCATTAAATTTGTTGCATTGAAACCGTAAATTGAGATCACCATGATTGCCATTTCTGCATATTTAATACACACAATTCCACACTGACACCCTTCAATATACAGTTTAAAGCAACGAATGCAATGCAACTAACTGTATTCATCACAAATAAGAAAAATAAAGGATTTTCTTCTGTTCTTGTGTTGTATTTTGTGTTATCTTTACCTCACGACAACTGTCAAAAGATTGAGCATGGAATACGCATTAACTTGATTGCGCAGAAAGGAATTCCGCCGAGCGAAATCCGATTGGCCGCCGTATCATACTTGAGGCAATCTGAATTCACACTGCAGAATTCCGACAGCTGCAAATTAATAAAATAACACTGCATGATTTTGAACGAGAACCAGTGTGAAGACTGGAAACAATTATATCAGATTTTATTTGGTCTGTAATATTAAATACTAATTTGCCCCCATTGTAGACCTATTCAAATTCGCTCACTACTTAGCGGTCCTATCCATTGATCTCGAGGCGTAGCCGGGATGTGTGAAATTAACCCAGTTAACACTGCAGCCAAAACTGCCACAACAGATTGAAGACTGGAAATAATTAGGCCTAAATTATTTATTTTAAGGCTGTTTCTCACTTAGAAAAAATCTGTAATGTTATATGTGGAATGAATTTTGATCTGATTCGTTTAAAAATGCTAAATATATTGTATAAAGTTACATAAAAACGTATAACGGTAAAGCAAGAGATTAACTTCCCCCTCACCCACCGTTCCAAGCTGTGGTGTTGATAAGGGATTAAGTGTGTGTGGTTTCCTATCGACCTAAAAAGTTTTAAAGTTTAAATCTTTCACGGTCAGAAGAAATTTAACCATACAGATCAATGACTAATGGATAAATAGCTTGACCTGTAATAATGACGCCATCAGATTGGAATGTGGGTGGTGCAAATGGTATTCCCACTGACTAACACTCAGAATGAGGCAAGAAAAAACATTGCGTCGTCTATTTGTGTAATTATGAAAAGTGAACAACAAAGGATTATTTTGTGCTTTAAATCATTTTATTAGCGCAAACAAACCATGAATTAAATTAACACAGATTATTTTGGAGTTTATTAAGTTTTTATTACCTTAGACAAAGACTGGATTATTACTTAAAGACTATTATTGGACCGAATAGAGGTAAGAGTATGACATTTCTAACTTAGTTATTTATATTATGCTCACAGTTAAAAGTGCAATATCGTCCTCTCGGTATTGACGATACTTACGATTTTTCGAAATTATGACGATTTCGTTATCGGTATTCGGTATATCGCAATATTGACGATAATATTGAAAATCGCCCAACCCTAGACCATAGTGCGTTGTCACATAGTAACTATATTCCTGCAATATCTTGCGTGTCACCCATGTGCCAAGGAATACGATGGAGAATAGAACCCCAATCAAGTATGTATTTGAAATTCAGTACTGTTTGGGGAAGACACCAACCTACTTATTTTCCGCACACATCTTGCTGGAGGAAACAAACATGATATCTACTTCCTGCGTGAAACATAGAAAGGAGCAGCTCCCCAAATGTATCAGTGTCAATTCAATCAGTCATGTACTAGGGAAGAACGTCTACAAGAATATCCTTTTTAAGAATATCCTGTTTGTGCCTGCTTCCCTGGGGTGCGATAAAACATCCAGGATATTTGAAATAGTTAAAGCTGTCGATCTGAAGCTCATCAGTGACAAGCTATTCCATGTCCTGGCCAAAAATATTTGGATGTACGCAATCATCGAAGGATGAGGTCATAGTGGCTGGTGAGAAGGCCATGGTCATTTGCATAGAGCATTGCGGAGGTACTAATGAAATGCACCCGCAACTTGGGCTCTGGGACTATGCACTATGGGTACCGCCGTTATGGACTTGATTGTTCATCCGCTTGTTCTCGATGCGGAGGTATTTATCAAAACATGTCAAATAATGATTTTGATGATAATGAGAACTAAACATTGCCAGCGAATGTAGAAATGGCTTTACTTGTAAATATTGAATGCCAGTGACAAATGATTGTTGGAAGCATCCTTCGGGTATAGGGATCCAAGTTTGGCTTTACTTGTAAATATTGAATGCCAGTGACAAATGATTGTTGGAAGCATCCTTCGGGTATAGGGATCCAAGTTTGTTCAAGTGGAGCCGGTGGCATCTCAGATTTCGGCCGATTTTAGGAAACGTCTTTAAAAATCTCCGAAACCTCTTGGGGAATCAATTCAAAACTCATGAAACCTCATCTAGGGAAAGACGTAAGCTAAGTTTGTTCAAGACGATTTGATTGACCTGAAAGGCCAAGTGAGCTTATGTCGTGGCGACCGTCCGTCAACTTCCTTTAAACGACTTCTTCTCAAGAAGTGCTGGGCCAATTTCAATTATATTTGGCAGGAAGCATCCTTAGGGCATAGGGATCCAAGTTTGTTCAAATGAAGCTGATCGGCCATCTTGGATTATGGCTGATTTTTAGAAACGTCAAAATCTCCGAAACCGCTTGAGGGATTGAAGGAAACCTCATGAAATATGATCTAGGGCAAGCGCTCAACCAACTTTGTTCAAGGGAACTTAATTGGTCAAATAGTTCGGCGGCCATCTTGGTTGACCTTGTTTTAGCGAAAAAAACTTCTCCAGAACCTCTGAAGGGATCAGGCTGAAATTTGGCAGATATGATTAGAGAGGGCCAATAAAGTTTGTTCAAGAGAAGTTGATCCATAAAAAAACATGGCCGCCATGGGCCAATCAAAATGTAGCATGTTTGGCGGCCATATTGGATTTTTTTATTTGATGGATTTTGAGGCCGAAATTGGTTTTCTATAAGTTTTTGGGTATTCTTATCTCAAATTTGCAAATTTTGAAACTGTCGGATAAACGGTTTGACGACCATCTTGGATCATTTTCCCGCCAAAAGCTCCCATACTAAAGCAATGGGAAATTAAAAATATCTCGAGAACTGCTGGGCCGATTTGAATTATATTTGGCATGAAGCATCCTTAAAGCATAGAGATTCAAGTTTGTTCAAACGAACCCAATTTGGCTGGCGACCATCTTGGATTTTGACCAATTTTTAGAAATGTCTTTAAAATTCCTCTTTTCTCAAACCGTTTGAGGGATCGATTCAGAACTCACGAACAATGATCTAGGGTAAGAGCTGAATCAAGTTTGTTCAAGGGAACTTGATTGACCAAATGGTTCAGCGGCCATCTTGGATGACCTAGTTTTCACAAAAACGACTTCCCCAGAACCGCTGAAGCGATCAGGCCAAAATTTGTGATATATAATTAGCAACTAAGGGCGATTAATGTTTGTTCAAGAGAAGTTGATTACTCAAAAAACATGGCCGCGGTGGACCAATCAAAATATAGTATGTTTGGCAGCCATATTGGATTTTTTATTTGATGAATTTTGAGGCCGAAATTCGTTGTATAAAGGTTTTGGGTATTCTGATCTCAAATTTGCAATTTTCAAAACTTGGATAAACGGTTTGGCAGCCATCTTGGATCATTTTCCCGCCGAAACCTCCCATACTAAAGCAATGGGAAATTAAAAATGTCTTCTCGAGAACTACTGGGCCGATTTGAATTATATTTGGCAGGAAGCATCCTTATGGCATAGAGATTTCATTTTGTTCAAACGGAGCGGGTCGGCCACTTTGGCCGGTGGCCATCTTGGATTTCGGCCAATTTTTAGAAATCTAAAAACTTTAAACCCGTTTGAGGGATCAATTCAGACCTCAAGTAATATGATCTAGGGCAAGAGCTCACTCAAGTTTGTTCAAGGGAACTTGATTGACCAAATGGTTCAACGGCCATCTTGGATGACCTCGTTTTCGCAAAAACGACTTCCCCAGAACCGCTGAAGCGATCAGGCGGAAATTTGTGATTTATGATTAGGGACTAAGGGCCATTAAAGTTTGTTCAATAGAAGTTGATCCGTCAAAAAAAAATGGCCATATTTGATTTTTTTATTTGATTGATTTTGAGGCAGAAATTGGTTTTATGTATGTTTGTGCGTATTGTGATTTCAAATCTGTCGGATAAATGGCTTGGCGGCCATCTTGGATCATTTAACCGCCAAAATCTCCCATACTCAAGCAATGGGAAATTTAAAATGTATTTTCGCAACATCTTGGATTTTGGCTGATTTTTAGAAATGTCTAAAGATCTCCAAAAGCGTTTGGGGGATTAATTCAAAACGCATGAAATATCATCTAGGACAAGAGCTGCATCAAGTTTGTTCAAGGGAACTTGATTGTCCAAATGGATTGGCGGCCATCTTTGATAACCTATTTTTTGCCAAAACAACTCCAGAACCACTGAGCGGATTGGGCCGAAGTTTGGGAGCTATGATTAGGCACTGAGTGCCATTAAAGTCTGTTCAAGGGAAGGAGCTTAGTCAGAAACATGGCAGAAGTGGACCAATGAAAATGTAGCGTGTTTGGCGGCCATATTGGACTTGCAAAAATGTCCACAAACTCATTTAAATGACTACTCCTAAACCACCCACCAACAATTTGGACAAAAATGCACAGTGCTCCAGGTGAGCGACACAGGCCCCTTGTGCCTCTTGTTTATACATCATTTCTAAGACTTAAATACACAAAACAAAGTGGCTTCATTACTGTTGTAATTTGTAGTGGGTTGATGTAGAAGTGGTTTGCAAAAGTCACACATCCATGTCAGCTGTTGGGCTGTGACATGGTGGCCAGGGGGTGCGTAAGACATAATTTTTTGCTAGATTGGGTGCATGTTTCTATCTACTCGTAAGACATTTATGTGGTCTAATAATTGAACCGTTCTCTAGATACCAGTTTATACACGATTTCGTCCATATTGGCAGCCATCTTAAATTCAACATGTTCCATTCAAAGGATTTTCTTAGATTTTTTATGTATCACCTATGGGACCCTACTGAACAGATTCTGTGGGTTCATTTCAGTTGCAATTAGTGGTAGGTTTTGTCAAATTTGTGGTAGTTTAACTGGACTAATATTATGTCGTAACCAATTGCGTCATATGTACATGTAGGCTGACATCACAATCATAAGTTACAGAAAGAGTCATGAACCTCCGTCAAGTGTATGAATTGTATGTCTGATGCATTTACTATTTAATAAACATTCTGTTGAAAATATTCAGCAGCTTACCTGAATAGTTACGTCGATATTGGGATTCTGCGAAATCAGCGTTCGATCGATCCCAACATGGGCGTAGCGTAACTAGAAATGAGAGGGGGGGGGCATCGCTAAAAGTGTATTCATCCATTGATTCTATCAAGTGAATCTGATCTGCGCAGTAAAGTTTATTGACAATGAGAAGGACAGGCAAGACTTAATTTGGTGGAATTTGTGTTCAAAATGCTGCTGCTTGAGTTATAACCCTTTAAGACTCATATCATCCAAAAACCGCTTCTGCAGTTGTCTTGAGAAATGTCCATTTGCAGACCAAGAGAAGACTATTTTTGAAAATTTACCACTAGAATAACTGGCGCGATAACCGAGCCAGTCATTCCAGTGGTAAATTTTCAAAAATAGTCTTCTAGTCTACAAATGTACATTTTCTATGAGAAAATTGAAATTTTCTTGAACAAATTTGAGTGTTAAATGGTTAATGAAGATCAGGAATCAAGACCATAACACATGTATTGAAACAACTCCACTGGCTACAGGTCTGTCAAAGAATAGAATTCAAAATTCTTCTACCATGGAAATGTCTGCATGACGAAGCTCCAAAATGCCTGAAAGAACTCCTCATGACCTATCATCTGTACCGTACACTGTTCCACAGGCCAACACGTACTTCATATCCCATGATCCAATTTACAATCATGTGGCAACAGCATTTAGTGTTGCTCTTCCAAAGCTCTGAAACAGACTGCCACTGTCTCGCTGCTGCAAGCCACCCGACAGTATTTTCAATGATCAAGAACTCTTGAGTTGCTGAATATTTAGAAAACAATTTGAGAGATATAACACCTGGAATATGTCGTCTGCAAAAGCTTGGCAGCCAGAGAGATGGTTAAGATCAGTAGCTCACAGAGCAAATTCAAGGAAAATAAAAGACAGACCTGTTCCTCAGCGCCTTTGAAAATGAATGGCGTGATAATTGGCACTATTTAAATGTTGTATTGTTTTGTATTGTATTGTGAATACCTTAGTGCTACATTTTGAAATGTACAAATTAACAGTGTATATTAATGTATTCCATTAACAGGCAATACTGATATTTACATTTGCGAGATTTGCGCCTCCAGAGCTCGGTGACTACTCGTATCCGAAATGGGCAGAAGGATTAGGTTGGACCATAGCAGTTGTTGTATTCTCTCCTATACCAATTGTCTCTGTCATTGAACTTTGCCGTGCCAAAGGGAGCTTGAGAGCGGTAAGCCTACTATGTATCATTAACCACACTGATGTCAAAATAGGGAATAGATAGTCTATACAGATCTCTTTCAGACTCTCATTGAGCTATAGAAAAATAACTTGCTTTTGATCAGCGCTCAGCAGTTCGCTTGTGACGGTGGCCAATTAGCCTCCTTGTTCACTAATTCTTCAGCTCATAGTCACGCCTCTAATACAATGCCCGGTCTCTGACACACTGATCTCCTTAGCGCTTGTGCACCAACGACTACCGTATTGTGGCTTATTAGTATCCTGGCTTTTCATTAGGAGGGGGGTGGCGGGGGGTGGGGGGGGGTGTGTGTGTGGGGGTGGTCAATTTCCAAACCAACATCTCTGAGAAAGGGATGGAATTATGTTATTTACATGCAGGTTGTAGCCGAAAAAGATAGAATATCTCTCGCAAACAGGCTTCTATTGGGATCAGCTTATAAAATATTAATATTTCCCGCAATCACTTCTGAAATATGTTTTGAAAATTGAGAAATATCACGAAATATTGTTTCATATTCATAGCATAACCATGGTATGCCATAATTTTTTTAGAGCTTTTAACTTCTAACTTGGTGGGTCGATACCTATAGACATAAGCTACTAACCATATAAGAATTATGCGAGTAAATTTGTTAACCCTTACCACTCTGATGTCAATATTTTATTTTTTCCTATGAAAATAACAAAGAAACTAGTGTACATCTTTCAACAATTTTTCTACGACCGCACCATCATCCACCAAATTTGTTGAAAAATTAAAACCAGTTCATCTATTAATTTAATTTGAAAATTAAAAATTTTGACATCAATGTGTTACGGGTTAATGGGTCATTCTGTCTCAAATCGGCCAAAAACATTTCTGATTAACCCACCTCCATCACAGATTTCAACCAAACTTTGTGTGTATGGTCATTTGAGGTTAAAAATGCAAAATGAAAAAAATTTCCGAATCCGACAAAAGGATCAAGAGTTATGGCTTGTTTGTTTTCACAGTGAAAGCTTTGAATTTCATCTTGAACAATAAATGAGTAGTTTTCTGCAAAGTAGCACTGTAATTTAAATGTCTTCTCAAGAAACCACCAGGTGGATTTTAGCCGAATTTGTCAGGAAGCATAATTGGGGCATAGAGATACAAAGTTGTCAAAAGAAAACTGATTCATAAATTTGGCTGGCTGCCATCTTGGATTATTTTCCGCCAAAAACTGTTATAGAGAAAGAATGGGAAGTTTCAAATGACTTCAAGAACCTCTGAGCCAATTTCAAACATTTGTCAGGAAGCAACCTTGGGTCATAGAAAGCTGATCGGTCAATTTGTGTGGCAGCCGTCTTGGATTTTTCACTATTTTGAAAAGTGCATTTAAAAATTTTTTCCGCTAAAACTGCTTTGTCGATTGATTTGAAACTCAATAAACTTCTGTGGACAGTTTAGTCTATTTAGTAATTGGTCAATTTGTCTGGCAGCTATTCTTGATGAACTAGTTTTTGCAGAAAATGACTTCTTTGGAGACGCTGAAGGCATTGTGCCAAAATTGTGTAGATATGATTAGGGACCAAGTTGCATTCAAGTTTCTTCAATGGATGCTGGTACGTAAAAGAAACATGCCTGCAAAAAAGATTGTAGCATTTGGTGGCCATATTGGATTCTTTTTTATGGATTTTGATGATGAAAATTGATTTAAATATATATCGGTAGAGGTTTAAAGGACTTCTTAAGAACTGCTAAAGCGATTTTAGCCAAATATGCTAAGAATCATCATTGGGTCAGAGAGTTCCAAGATTGTTCAAAAGAACCTTATTGATTGATTTGATCGATAGCCATCTTGTTTTTTTTGATACATGTAGATTTTGATGATGATATTTGCTGAACAAATCTAGCTTCCATGCATGATCAGCCGTAATTGGAATGTTCAAACTTGAATTAAATCTCTGTTTCTGTCGAGAACAGTTGAATTTCCTGGAAGGAATGTATAGTGCTCTACATGTATAACATGTCTTTCTAGGTGAAATGCCAATATTCTTGGTGAGAGATTCAGACCCCTTGGGCTGGATATGAGGCTTAGGAGATGCAGATCATTCTGTTTATATCATCCAGTTTTACAAAGATATATGCATCGTACACTGCTACTATTTTGGGAATAAAGATGACAGATGGATAATAATCCAGCTTATTGATTAATCATATGACATCACAATCAACTCTAGGCGGACGTAATAATCAATTATGTCATAAATGACACGAGTTGGTCTGTCTTACACACTTAATAGTCTGTCATGTTGTGCGAATTGTATGTCTACTATTTAATAAACATTCTATTGAATATTTTGAAACTAATTTCACTAGTTTGTGTTGCTGCTTATAGGCTATAGTTTTCTGGAAATTGAGATTCAGAGGGTGCAGGGATCGATTGATCCCAGCGCGGGCAAATATCTAAAACTGATTTGCTCCAGTCACATTCTATTGGTCTTAACAAGCTTACAATTTTAAAATATGTAAGTTATAAAATATTCAATGGCGCTGCTGAAAGTATTGACAATGTTACATCTAGGCGGCCGTAATAATCAATTATGTCATAAATGACACGATTTGGTCTGTACGAATTGTATGTCTACTATTTAATAAACATTCTATTGAATATTTTGAAACTAATTTCACTAGTTGGTGTTGCTGCTATAGGCAGCAACAGCACCCAGTCAAATTAGTTACAAACTATTCAACAGCCTACCTGTAGGCTATAGTTTTCTGGAAATTGAGATTCAGAGGGTGCACGGATCGATTGATCCTAGTGCAGGCAAATAGCTAAAACCGGTTTGCTCCAGTCACATTCTGTTGGTCTTAATAGGCTTACAATTTAAAATATACAAGTTATAAAATATTCAATGCCGCTGCTGAAAGTATTGACGTTTTTTTAAAATGAAACGATAATGATATTAGAATAATTTCGCTGTTTTCCCAATTTTATGTTCAAATTATGTGCTCAGCTATGATAGATGCTGGTCCTGTTTTCCTAATATCTGCTAATACCTATAGCAATATAAAATATCAAACATGTCAACTAACGTCTGTCGTTTTTACAAGGAAGACAGCTGTTAAGAATGTCATTTGTCTTTCATTTACAGCGAATTTCCAAATTGCTGAAGTCCAGACTTCCTCTACCAGACCTTAAGGTTGTTGGAGACATGCCTAACGGAATCCTCCTCAATGACATGGCATAGTGATACTGGGAGAAGTGAATGCAAAATGGAAGTTCTTTAGCTGTCCGAGTACTGCAAGCCACCAGACAATCATTTCAATTGGCACAAATTTTGGAACTGTTGAATATTTCTTGAAAAAATTCACTGAAAGTTATTGTTTTCAAAATAAACAGCATATCCAGAGGTAAGCGCCATGGAAAATGTAGTCTGCAGAAATTCAGCAGCCAGGTAGTTAATAACCACTCATATTTACCATATACCTGACAAACACTAATGTAGATACAGTGAAATACTGCGCTAATGTAAAAATGTGTATGAATATGAGAAATATCCAGTATTATCCTATTAGATCCTCTGTGGGACTTAACATGTATCCAATACAAACAAAGAAACATGTTCGTTAGTACAATTTGAAACACGATGTAAGAAATGTTTGTTAAATATTTTGAACATAGTTGAATTATTTCTTTAATGTACTGTAATTCCAAGCTTAATATATTTACTGAATTGTATAATTGCTTATGTTATGGTTTATTATAGTAAATTGTAGTTTTCTCGTAGAAAATCTCCATTTGCAGGCCAGGAGATTGTTTTTGAAACTTTTGCATGGCAATGACTGCTCGATTATCGAGCCAGTCATTCCCATAGAAAACTTTCAAAAAAGTTTTTATTGGTCTGCAAATGTACATATCTCAAGGGCACTGCAGAAGCTGTTTTTGACTAGTTTGAATGGTAACCCTTACCACTCTAATAGCAAGATTCTATCTTTTAATGCATCAATAGCGAAAAAATTGCTGTACATTGTTCAACAATTTTGGTGGACGATGTTGTGGTCTACGACAGCACCATCTGGACAATGTTGTGGTCTACGACAGCACCATCTGGACGATGTGGTCTACGACAGCACCATCTGGACAATGTTGTGGTCTATAACGGCACCATC
Organism: Chaetoderma sp. LZ-2023a; assembly: GCA_034401795.1. Taxonomy (NCBI): domain Eukaryota; kingdom Metazoa; phylum Mollusca; class Caudofoveata; order Chaetodermatida; family Chaetodermatidae; genus Chaetoderma; species Chaetoderma sp. LZ-2023a. The sequence goes on along the minus strand of CM067360.1, from coordinate 95,324,115 downwards.
ATTAACATGTTTGGTGTCACAGTCGTTAACGCTTTATCCCTCATATCAGCCAAAAACGGCTTCTGCAATGGTCTTGAGAAATGTCCATTTGCAGACCAAGAGAAAACTATTTTTAAAAACTTACCACTGGAATGACTGGCTCACTGGAATGACTGGCTTGATAACCAAGCCAGTCATTCCAGTGGTTAATTTTCAAAAATTGTTTTCTCTTGATCTGCAAATGGACATTTTGTATGAGAAACTTGAAATTTTCTGGAACAAATTAAGGGGGCAATGGGTTAAGGAGGCAATGTAGGTACTAGGTGTTGGCGACAAATGGCTTACAGAATCTTATGTGTGCAACTACAGCAGACTTATCATGAATGCGAGTAGAAACAAATTTCTATGAAATACCTAGAGAAGACGCCATATGACCTGTACGATGAATGGACCTTTCCAGTTCATCCATCAATCATGATGTCGTAATCAATTACGTGGCATGTAGGATGATGTCATAATCAATTTACGTCATGAAAGACGTAGATAAGTTTGTCACGGATGCATAATTGATGATGGACTAAGCAGGTTTTCTCATAAGGGTCCATTTGAGGGTATAGACCACAAAATGTTACGGGTGACCCACAAAGGTTGTAGGGGACCCCTGAAAATATTACATGATTGTTAAATAGTAATTAGATTTATAGTTTTTTTTGCACAGACACCCACAAAATCTAGTATTGGAGCCCATAATTCAAAGCTGTGCACCCATGATACTCTCTAGTTTTAGCATGGATGAGAAAAATTGCATGAGAATCCTAAATTTCAGTTTGGGACCCCCAGATTTCAGGTTAGGACCCCTGGATTTCTAGATGTGGGACCTCCAAAATTTAGATGCCATGAGAAACACTGGGACTAAACGTTGTTGGACAAATTGTCTTTATTCTTTAATAAACTTGCTGTTGAATGTTTTGAAATATTGCCAGAGGCAGCAACAGCACCCAGTTAAATTAGTTTCAAAATATTCAATGTTGTACTACCTCAAACAACTATATGACGATTTCATTAAAGTCGTGAATTTGAATTACGGGACTCGTGCCTCTATTTCACTTTCACAATTTAAAAGATTATATTAATTTATATGGAATGAAATCATCATATTTTTAATTAATTTGGTTTTATCGCATCTAGACATGCAATTTAAAGTTCTAAAAGTATATAATTTTGACAATTTTATTTTGGAGCATTTTGGGTGTGAATGTGCACCTTAAATAGAATCTTAAAGTGGATCCCATTTAATGTCACTATTATCAACCTCGTCGAAAATTATCACTTGCTAAAGCTCATGAAATATGATAATTTTTAACTCGGTTGATAATAGTGATATTAAATGGGATCTCATTCAGGAGCCTCTGTATGTATTGTGCTAACACTAATCCCTGCTTTATTGCCATTAAGCTGTTGAAAGGATATCTAATCCCCCTGGACAGGTTGTCAGGCTCTTGCAGGGAACTAAGTAGTCCAGTTATTACTCTCATTTTACACTCATGACTGGAGCTTACATCTAGCTTGGAGAAAGGTGGCCGCCATGAGATTACAGCCTCTATTTCTTATGATTATGTCGTGAAACTTACAGCCAAGTATTGTGAAATTATAAAGTGACTAGTTGCTAGGAGGTACTCACTGCTTTGTGCATAAAATATTTTATTTTTAGCTTTAAATTTATATTGAATAATGACTCGAGCATAGATTGCTTAAAGCAACCACTTAATGAGGCTTCTGAGATTAACCATTTAGCACTTAATCCGGCCAGAAACAGCTTCTACAGTGGCCTTGGGAAATATCCATTTGGAGACCAAGAGAAAACTATCTTTGAAAATTTACAACTATTGACTGGCTCGATAAAAGGTCCAGTCATTAGTGGAAAATTTTCAAAAATATTCTTTTCTTGGTCTGCAAATGGACATGTTCTCTGAGAAAATTGGAATTTTCTAGAACAAATTCGAGGGTTAATGGTTATAATAAAGTCCAAATATTTGCTTAATGAATGTCCTTTTGCAGGCCAAGAGAAGACTAGTTTTGAAAATTTACCACTAATGACTGGGTCGTTTATCGAGCCAGTCATTAGTCGTAAATTTTCAAAAATAGTCTTGTGTCCTGCAAATGGACAATCTGCAAGACCACTGTAGAGGTGACTTTGTCCAGCTTGCCCACAAAAGGGTCAAGTCAATACGTGATCTTACCGACCATATATAAATTCCTGAAAGCATTGTTTTTTTCTTCAATAACTTAAGTTCTACTCGAGAATATGAATGAAACTTCTCATGTACCAGTGTTTTGAGTATAGGTCTTAGAACATAAGTTATAGAAGAAATACCAATATTTTCGAGGATTTCCACGTGGTCCGGCAAGATGAATGGATGGAAGGATTGACAGGAAAAAGTAAGATGCTTCAACCAATAATCGACATACATGCCAGAGAAGTTTCATTAATATTCGTCATGTAGAGCATAAATTATTGAAGCTAAAAAGAATCACCCTTGAACCGAATTTCAAATACCCAAGAATGATGCACACCAATTCTCTTTTTAAGTAGTCTATCGATTAAAATAAGTCTGCTTTTTTTTGTTATTCTTTTGTTAATATTAAGATGTATATAGGTATGTTTTGTACATATGATAAAAAAGTCCAATGTATCAATATCTGTTAGTTTTTATGCCGGTCTTATACGCTTATTGTATCAGCATTATTTTGTTTGTTATTTTTATAATTAATTCTAATGTTTTATTCATGCGCAGCTATATGAATCTCTGGTATATGTATATTCTCTCTAGTAAGGAACATATCATGAAGCTATTAAGCTATGGCTAAATATACCGGAGAAGATGATAACTTCGTTAACCGTTTCACCACCAAATCCTGGAAAAGTATATATATATTTTTTTTTTATAGAAAACATTCTGTTGAATATTTTGCAATTAATTTGACTGGAAGCCCTGGCTGTTCCAGTCAAATTAATTGTTTTTGTTTTTGGGTATTCTGAGCTCAAATCTGTCAATTTCGAAACTGTTGGATAAACGGTTTAGCGGCCATCTTGGATTATTTTCATGACAAAGGCGCCCATACTAAAGCAATGGTTATTTGGCCGATTTCAATTATATAGGGCAGGAAGCATCCTTAGGGCATAGAGATTCCATTTTGTTCAAACGAAGCCGATTAAATTTATAGCTCTATCGGTGATAATCTCTAACCTTTGATCTTGCATCAACTGACTTAGCAAAAATGTTATCAATTTTATCAATGCATCAGACATGACTCCATCCATCTAATCAGAGGGCATCACGCAATGACAGTGGGGTCAAAAAGTCAAGGTCACTGTTCCCTTGATAAAACATTCAACATTAACATTTCGCCTTTAGCTCAACTTAATTATAATTTGATGTCCAGTTTCATAGTTCATTGCAATATTGTAAACTTGATTTCATTGTTGTAGTGCAAGCACCAAACCTCTGGTTTAGAATGTAGTTCTGCGTTCGTTTTCCCATGCATGGTCCTTTAAACTGATAGAACTGCTTCCATGAGCCCTGATGACCCACAGGAGCAGCTTCACATCGGTGAAAGTATCGATGTATGGTCATTAAGTATAGATTGGGTACGTATCCGTTTTCCATTTTCTGAGCCCATGCGATACAGGGAGATATGTTCCATCTTCGGAGTGAAATACGATTTCTGTTATGGCCCTGCCCTTAGCCTTTGCTCAGCCAAGAGCTCACCACCACAAGGCAGTGGGTTTAATTTGGGCTTTTGCCTTCTGGACAGATTGCCGACCATGGCTAGTGAGTTCTGCCTACCCGGTGGTAACAGGAATAAGTGGCAATCACATTAATCCCCCTAGCCGAAGCCTCCTCTGTCAGTTGCAGTTTATTGTCATACACAGGGCCAGAATAAAATATCCAGGCCATAGACTGTTTTAAACTATGTAAAACAAATATATTGAAATAGCTTGAGATTTGTGTACATGTTGACTCAATAACTAGAAACTTTTGGTCCTTCAATACAACCTAACCAATAGTACTTTCTTTATGAAACTATATCTCTTTTATTAGCTCACCTGGCCTGAAATGCCAAGTGAGCTTATGCCGTGGCGACCGTCCGTCAACTTTTTCTTTAAATGATTTCTTCTCAAGAACCACTGGGCCGATTTCAATTATATTTGGCAGAAAGCATCTCTAGGGCATAGAGATTAAAGTTTGTTCAAACGAAGCCGATCGGCCAAAATCCAAGATGGCCACCGGCCAAAATAGCCGATTTTTAGAAACACTAAAAAATCTCTGAAACCGCTGGAGGAATTGATTCAAAACTCGTAACACATCATCTAGTGCAAGGGTAGACCCAAGTTTGTTCAAGGCAACCTGGTGGCCATCTTGGATGACCTAGTTTTCGCGAAAACAACTCCCGAACCACTGAAGGGATAGACCTGAAATTTGGTAAATATGCTTAGGGACCAAGGTCCATTCAAGTTTGTTCAAGGGAAGTTCGTCCGTTAAAAAACATGGCCGCCATTAACCAATTGTTGGTCAGATTGGCTTTTTTGTATTTGATGCATTGCTTTATATGTGCTTATCAGTGTGGCGAGTTCAAATATGCCACTTTCGAGACTGTCGGATAAACTGTTTGGCTGCCATCTTGGTTTGTTTTTCCGCCATCGGCTCCCATAGTAAAGCAAAGGGCCCATAGTAAAGCAATGGGGAATTCTTTAAACGACTTCTTCTCAAGAACCACTGGGCCAATTTCAATTATATTTTGGAGGAAGCATTCATAGGGCATAGAGATCTAAGTTTGTTCAAACGAAGCGGATTGGTCAAAATCAAAGATGGCCGTCAGCCAAAATGACTGATTTTTAGAAACACTAAAAAATCTTCAGCAAAACCGCTGGAGGAATTGATTCAAAATTGATAACACATCATCTGTGGCAACGGTAGACCCAAGTTTGTTCAAGGCAACCTGATGACCTAGTTTTCGCGAAAACGACCTACCAAACCGCTGAAGGGATAGAGCTGAAATTTTGTGAATATGCCTAGGGGCCTTTCAAATTTGTTCAAGGGAAGTTTGTTCGCTAAAAAATATGGCCGCCATCATCCAATCAAAATTTAGCGTTTCTTGGTCATATTGGCTTTTTTGTATTTGATGTATTTTGATGGCGAAAATTGCTTTATATATGCCAGTTCAAATATCCCATTTTCGAGACTGTCGGATGAACAGTTTTCCTGCCATTTTCTCGCCATAGTCTCCCATTGTACAGCAATGGGCCCATAGTAAAGCAAGTTGGCTTTAAAATGGCAGATTTTTGGAAACACAATCTTCTCTCCGAAACCGCAAGAGGAATTGATTCAATACTCATAACACATCATCTATGGCAACGTTAGACCCAAGCTTATTCAAGCCAACCTTATTGGCCTATTTGCTTGGTGGCCATCTTGGATGACGTGGTTTTCCCGAAAATGACTTCTCCCCCGAACCGCTGAAGGGGTAGAGCTGAAATTGATTAAATATGTCTAAAAATCTGCTCCCAAACCATTTGAGGGATCGATTCAAAACTCACGAAATATGATCTAGGGTAAGCGCTGAATCAAGTTTGTTGAAGGGAACTTGATTGACCAAATGGTTCAGCGGCCATCTTGGATGACCTAGTTTTCACAAAAACAACTTCCCCAGAACCAGAAGCGATCAGTCCGAAATGTGTGACATATAATTAGCAACTAAGGGTGATTAATGTTTGTTCAAGAGAAGTTGATTCATAAAAAAAACATGGCCGCGGTGGACCAATCAAAATAGTGTGTTTGGCAGTCATATTGGATTTTTTTATTTGATGGATTTTGAGGCCGAAATTCGTTTTATATAGGGTTTTGGGTATTCTGATCTCAAATTTGCAATTTTCGAAACTGTCGGATAAACGGTTTGACAGCCATCTTGGATCATTTTCCCGCCTAAAACTCCCATACTAAAGCAATGGAAAATTTAAAATGTCTTATCGAGAACTACTGGGCCGATTTGAATTATATTTGGCAGGAAGCATCCTTATGGCATAGAGATTTAATTTTGTTTAAACGAAGCCGATCGCCCGATTTGGTCGGTGGCCATCTTGGATTTCGGCTGATTTTTAGAAATGTCTAAAAATCTCGTTCTCCGAAACGGCTTTGGGAATCGATTCAAAACTTATGAAACCTCATCTAGGCAGAGGTAAACCTAGTTTGTTCAAGACGACTTGATTGACCGAATGGTTCGGCAGCCATCTTGGATGACCTAGTTTAACCGAAAACGACCTCCAGAACCACTAAATGGATCAGGCCAAAATTTGGGAGATATGATTAGGGACTAAGGGCCATTAAAGTTTGTTCAAGGGAAGTTGCTCCGTCAAAAAACATGGCCGCCGTGGGCCAATCAAAATGTAGCGTGTTTGGCGGACATACTGGATTTTTTTAATTTGATGGATTTTGAGGCCAAAATTGGTTCTATATATGTTTTTGGTTCTGAGCTCAAATTTCCAATTTTCGAAACTGTCGGATAAACGGTTTGGCGGCCATCTTGGATAATTTTCTCGTCAGAAGCTCCTATGCTAAAGCAATGGGAAATTTAAAATGTCTTCTCGAGAACTACCGGGGCGATTTCAATTATATTTGGCAGGAAGCATCCTTAGGGCATAAGGATCCAAGTTTGTTCAAATGAACCCGATCGGCCAATTTGCCCAGCGGCCATTTTGGATTTCGGCCAATTTCAGGAAATGTCTAAAAATCTTATCCGAAATCACTTAGGGAATCTTCATCTAGGCCAAGAGGTAAGCCAGGTTTGTTCAAGAGGACTTGATTGACCAAATGGTTCGGCGACCATCTTGGATGACCTGTTTTTCACGAAAATGACTTCCAGAACCACTAAAAGGATCAGGCCGAAATTTGGGCCATTATAATTTGTTCACGGGAAGTTGATCCATCAAAAAAACATGGGCACCGTGGGGCAATCAGAATGTAGTGTTTGGCGGCCATATTGCGCTTACAAAAATGTCCACAAACTCATTTAAAAGACTGCTAAACCACCCACCAACAATTTTGACAAAAATTGATGGTGCTCCAGGTGAGCAACACAGGCCCCTTGGGCCTCTTGTTAAATAACTACTACTTTGAATTAGAATTCTGCAATATACCCTAAGCAATAGTACTTTATATATGAAAATATGTGCCTTTTGTTAACAGTCTGACTGCTGAGTTTTTGCAGGCGACATTCCAGGGGTGAAATCTCTGGACCCACGAAATATTTTGCAAACAATTTGGCTGAAAGTTGTTGGTGACTTAGCCACCAACAACTCAGTCAAATTGTTTGCAAAATATTCCTCAAGCGTGTCAAGTCAAGAGTTTTTGCTCATTGAAATTATTGTCTGGTGGCTTGTAGCAGTGAGACAGTTAATAAATAACTTTGTTTTATGTATAATTCTGCAGTCTACCCCCCCCCCCCCCCCCCCCCCCCCCCCCTGAAGACCTCTGGATTACAAACCCATTTGTCTTGCTGAAAGTTATTTGAGCTTAATTTGTTTGTTAACTTAAATTCTCATTTATATAATGTTTGTGCCAATTTATCTTCTTCATTTTGTTTTATTTAATGGTTTACAGATTCCTCTATAGAATAGCACTCTTAAGTTTTATTAATATCCATTCATAAATAAGTGAAGAATATCGATTTAAAAGGGAGGGGGACCTTCCTAAAAGCCATCAGGCCACTGACTTGAGAATTGTGTTCCATAATAGTTAAGGACTATTAAGCCAATAGTTAGTCGAGTTTAATCGAGATCTGTTCAACAATAATAGAGTAGCAAATAAACAATTTAAGGGTGGAGCGGCCTATTACAACACAGTAGGGCAGTGAATCGAAAATAGGAATACGTAGTACCGATGTCAGTACTTACCTGTAGTATAGGTGTGTGAGATTTCAGCGAGATTTTAGGAGAACTGAATGGGAAGTAGTAAAAAGAAACAAAATGTCCATAGCAACAAGAACATGAGCGAGCTTTAGTGCGTTGTTCCGGATCTAAGAATATGTAAGCCAATAAATAAAAGACCATCGTTTATCTTCTGTATGCAAACATTCAGTAAATAATCTTTTTTGCCTTCAATGTCAGCATTTTCTAAATACTCATTTCTATCATGTTTGCTTATTTATTTTTTGTCTTACTGTACCATAGTTATATACTTCTACTGTGTATGTCTTGTGATGATTATGCCGTCTCACTCTATACCTTGTACATCACTAAGTTGAAATTTAACAAAGAATTTACAGCAGAATCAAAGCCACAGTTTACTCTACAAAGGCTGTTTGAGAGTGTGCGCATCAATACCAAGTAATCTGCTCATAAATGACAAGAACTATATATAGCTGAAACAAATGTTACTCTTGTCATCATGGTTACCGACTAATTAAAATAATATGATCGCTTTTTTGTAAATAACTTATGGCAATGCATGCTATTTTTTCAGATCTAATTCGCCTTCGTATTTTATTAGCCAATGTAATCATAGCCATTTGACTGTCTGCCTGCTGAATTTCTGCAGACTACACTTTCTGTGCGGTCTGACTTTGGATATGCTGAATATTTTGAAATACAATTTGACTGAAAGTTGTTGGTGGCTAAAATTATTACCTGGTGACCTGCAGCAGTCACGCAGTAAAATTTAAAGCTGTCGTAAGAGCAGCCATCCTACCTGGCATGATTGAGATACACTTCCTCTCTAAATAAGATCTGGCCAGCATAGCTTTAACTTTACTTTCTTCATGCAGTACAGTTCAGAAATAACTTAACCTATCGTGACGAAACCGGCCTCTGTATTGGTTTCGAGTAATGTCCATTTACAGGCCATGCGAAGACTATTTTTGAAAATTTACTACTGAAATGCCTGACTCGCTAACCGAGCCAGTCGTTACAGTTGTCAATTTTCAAAAATAGTCATCTCTAGGCCTGCAAATGGACATTCAATAAGTAAATATTAAAATTTTGAACACGATCTAAGAAATGTTCTGTTGAAGATTTTGGACTTAATTTGATTAGAAGCTGCAACAATGGCTTCCAATTAAATATGTTCAAAGTATTCAACAGTACATTTTATTTTATTTTTGGAAATATGTTCAATTATTTCTGAGCTGATACTGTACATATGAAGTAAATAAATCATGAAGCCCACCAAATGTTTAAACATATGAGAGATGTAGGTTTGTATTGATATTCAAATTGTCATGGTCATTGCAGAGTAAAATTATGCAGAGCCAGTAATTTTGAAAGGTATGTTTTTTGCAATGTCTAATGCATTTGCTATTTTGCTTTAGGTACTTATGTAGTTATTTTTTTAATAAAACTAATTTGTCACTAATTTTCGTTTTGTGCTGTTCATATAGTGGCCGCTTACAACTTGGTCTATTTTCCTCAATGATCTATCTTTGAAGTGCTTCTCAGAAGGTCTAGGATCAGTGTTTCTCATGGCATCTAAATTTCGGAGGTCCCAGGAACCCCACACCCTGAAATCTAGGCCCCCCCCCCCCAGCTGAAATCTTGTGGTCCCATAACTCAAATTTGGAGTTCCCAAGCAGTAGTGTCTCACCTTTGCTAAAATTACAGGGTACCATGGACCCACAACTACGAATTATGTATGGCCCAGGCTAGATTTTGTAGGTATTTTTATGCAAAAGCCTATAAAACTACTTAGTATTTAACAATCATAGAAGATTTTCATGGGACCCACTGCCATTACTTTTGCGGGTCCCAGGATGGATTTTGTAGGTATATACCCTCAAAAAGACTTATAAGAATCACTGCGAATCTTATACCAGCCCAGGCTCCACTTCCGAACATGTCCGATCTCTAATCATTCCACTTCTTCACCCCTCTTGCACGATCTTACTTGAGTGCACAATAAACTGATGATGTCAGCGGAGTGAGTGCTTAAAGCTGATGGCGGATCTTCAATATCCCTAATAGATTAAACCGATCATAATCTCAGCAATTCCAACTGTGTTACATTCCTCCCCCATTTAATGATAGGCCCCGCCATGGTAAAACAAATTAGTAATTAGAACTAAAGACTACATATATGTACATATTGTATAACGTTGTATATACATGAAACAAAGCTTTGAAGTCACCAATATGAAGTGACTGTTGCACTGATATACAAAATGATAAATTCAGTTTGTTTTTACTTGTTAACAGAATCTAACTATCTACATAATGATATTTACACATTCATCTCCACTATAAAAGCATCAAACCGTGCTGGCCTTGTTCTACGACCATGGGTTGTGCGTTACTTGTTAACAGAATCTAACTATCTACATAATGATATTTACACATTCATCTCCACTATAAAAGCATCAAACCGTGCTGGCCTTGTTCTACGACCATGGGTTGTGCGTGCCCGCCAATTGCCAACCAGAGGCTCAGCATCAGCTTCCGGTTCCCTTTCCTGCACACAGGGAGCATCAGTGGCCACAGCCAGAGTTTCAGCAGCAACATCCGGTTCCCTTGCCTGCACACCAGGAGTACCAGTGACCACATGCACATCATGCGGCTCATTCTCAACAACTAACACGAAATGTTCTGTGAATTCCCCAAAATTGTCTTCATATGCCTGCGTATCTAATGGCATACTGGTATGTGTAGGCCTATCACTGAACACCTGTTCCATATGATCGCAAGCAGGTTCAGTACTCCTGAAATCTACACTCTTCCTTAACCTATTATAGTGAATGATGATCCTCTTGTGGTCTTCAAACGGTAACTGACATCAGTAATTTTCTTCAACACAGTCCCGGGTCCAGACCAGCACGTATGCAATTTTTTCATCAAACCTTTCTTATATGCTGGAGAATACACTCTCACTCTGTCACCAACCTAAATCAATGATCCCTTAACGTTCCTATCATAAAATTGCTTTTGTTTCTTCTGCGGCATTTTCGTATATTGCTCCTTACTAACTCATAGGCCTTTTCCAACATCTTCGTAATGAGTAGATGATCTGAATCTTTCTCCCACACCACCAAACATGACCTCTACTGGCAGTTGTACCTCTCTAGCACACATAAGGAAATGGGGTGTAAATCCAGTGGTTGAATGAACAGTAGACCTGTAAGTTAGTAGAACTTTTTGCAGAAGTTCATCCCAGTCTTTTTGGTTGTTGTCTCCGACAATCCGTAACATCCCAATTAAAGTTTGATTTAGACGCTCTACTAAACCTTCAGACATTGGGTGATATGATGTGCTACGCGTCTTCAATATTCATCATATTGCTGATCTCCTAAATTAAAGTTGATTCAAAGTCTCCCCTGATCTGAATGAAGTCGTGATGGCACACCAAACCTACAGAAAATCGCATCTACAAGGGTTTTAGCTACAGTGACTGCTTGATGATCTTTTAATGCGAACGGTTCCCATTGTTTGACGCTGGCAAAGGTCCAATTATATCAATTGCTAGACATTCAAAAGGATAACTGGGTTGTTCTCGAACCAGAGGCGCCCTTGCCGGTTGCGGTGGTGACTTTGCAGCCAAACACTCATCACAATTCTTACACCATTTCTCAATATCATCTTTCATCCCAGGCCAGTAGTATCTCAAGCGTGCTTTCGACAAGCTTTTATCGATCACGACATGACCACCTACTGTCCCACCGGGCTTTGTTCCAGAACCTTTTTAACTATATTTTTTGGTATAACAATCTGGTGGTGTTGTTTACCTAAACAGTCCGCTCTATTTCTCCAGAAGATTTGTTAAGTTCAAGATTGGCAATACATCATTCTCGGAAGTTACCGAACTTTTGATCGCATTAACAATGACATGTTGCTGCATCTTATAAAGCAGGTGTTGAAAGGTTGGGTAACTTCCGAGAATGATGGCACAAACCATCGATAGTATGACGCCAATGATAACAAAAACTGCTTCTTTGACTGACGTTGTGGTGGGAATATACCATGGGTCAGGTGCTATACCATTCTTTGACACTTGATGACCGAGAAATGTTACATCCTCTTGAAATAGTTGGCACTTGCTGGGCTTAAGCTTGAGCCCCGCTCTCTTCAGTCGCAATAAACTTCCTCTAACAGAGTTAAGTGCTCTTCCACTGGCTTTGTATACAGAATGGTGTCATCAATGTAGACCAGACAAGGTATCCAATGTAACCCAGTCAGAACTAAATCCATCAGCCTCTGAAACGTTGCAGGAGCAATCGTAAGACTAAACGGCATAACTCTGAACTGAAAAAATATTTGTTCCAGTAGAAAAAGCTGTTTTTTCACGATCTGCTTCATCTACATCAACTTGCCAGTAGCCAGAAGCACAATCTAAAGTGGTAAACACATTGGCTCCGCATAATGCATCCAAACTGTCATCCACGCATGGTAGAGGATAAGTGTTTGTGAGTTAACAGATTTAATTTTCTTTAATCTACACAAAATCGAAGACTTCCATCATGCTTTCGTACTAATACTACAGGAGAACTCCATGGACTTTGCTTTCCTCTATAATACCACTCTGTAACATATCTTTAGTTTATTTCTCAATTTCTTGTCTCAGATGGACAGGAACACGGCGACCTTGTTGCTTAATTTGTCCACCATCACCAGTATCTATTGTATGCTTGGCTAGACCGTTTTTCCCCAAATCTGAAGACCCTTGAGAGAATACATCCTTATACCTCCTGAGCAAATCCATAGCTTTCTGTTTCTCTTGTTGTGTCAGCAATGATCCTTCGGAGTTTGTTTCGATACGGGCATTCTTCATGTAGCTTTACAGATTGTACTGATATTAGCTTATTGTCCAAAAACTGATAAGACACGTATTCTAGCAATTTGTGCACCTTCCACAGTTGCTCGATAAAAACCTAATGGAGTACAACCATGTAATTCTATCGGAGATTGAGTAACATTAACAATGCAGACTAATGTCAATCCATTTTTATGCTCCCCGAAAAAAATTTCGCGGTAGCATATAGGCGCCGCTTTGTCCATCCATTCGTCCGTCCATTCACCATATATAAGTTTGTCCGGGACATAGTTTCAAGACTTTCACATATGGTCACCAAACTTGGTATGTGGATGCATCTTACTGAGAAGGTATGCGGAGTATGAAAAGTAGGTCAAAAGTATGTCATGCTGACCTACGTTTTATGGTCGACTGAATATCACAGAAAATGTTTGTCCGTGCCATAGTTTCAAGACTTGCACATGTGCTCACCAAACATGGTATGTGGATGCATCTTAGGGAGAAGGTGTGCAGAGTATTAAAAGTAGGTCAAACGTAGGTCATGCTGACCTACTTTTCATGGTCAATTGAATATCACAAAATGTTTATCCAGTCTATAGTTTCAAGACTTTTTCACATATGGTCACCAAACTTGGTATGTGTATACATCTTATGGAAAAGGTTGCTGAGTATCAAAAGTAGGTCATGCTGACCTACTTTTCATGGTCGACTGAATATCACAGAAAATGTTTGTCCGGGCCATAGTTTCAAGACTCACATATGGTCACCAAACTTGGTATTGATTATTACAGAAAATATCTGTTCATTTTGAACATAGTTTTTGTATGTATTTTTCATATGGTGCCAAGCAAGGTCTAAGTGTGTTTATTTAGAGAAACTATCCTTAACAAATTGTCCGTTAGGGCAAATCCCGCCAGACAAAAAGAATGATGGCCCACCGAATCATTCCTACTCCCCAAATTGTGGATTTAACATCATTACCGCAAACCAACAATATTTTAAGGATGTCCTAATATGGTGATATCTCATTGACAATTTCATTCCTAGCTAAAAAGTTTAAACTCTGTTAAACTTTGTTCACTAAAAAAATCTGTTGTGTTTTGCTATTAGAATTTCTGGTATGTTTATTAAATAAATTAATCTGCATGCATCTTATTTATTACTATAACTAATTGTCACACTTGTATTTATGATCATGAAATTTGATATGTATTAAATGCATCCTAGAGAGAAGGTGGACATTTATACAAACTGGATCAGTCCATCCATGCATCTGTCTGGGTTTTTTTTGGTCATAAATGCATCTTAGGTTATCCATTCACCAATTCGTCCATGCCTCCATATGTTCATTTCTCTGTGTCTGAGCCACAGTTCCAAACCTTTCCCAGAAGCATATGCCATTGGGGTTACCCATTCAGTTTCTCTGCAGAGTATGCCTTCTGGGAGCATACATCAATTTATTGTTGTGCACTGTGGCTGCCGTCCTCGCGATTATTAATCCTCCATCTTGATGGTAAACATTATCAGGTTCCAGAACCCCTGTAAAACCATCAGGTACTAAATCGTATACTTTCTCAGCCCCTAACTTTGCCTTAACTGTGATTTCCGTTTGTGCAGGTATTATTTCTGTATCTTTGAGTAATGCTGAATACACTCGTGGAAATGCATGCCAAAGAGGAAGTAGTGAAATGTTTTCATTCTTATTTTCCAGTACACCATTCTTGCTGTCTGTCTTCAAACCTGTATGTTGTAGGAGGTCCCATCCAATAATTACAGGTTTGGAAATCTGATCGGATACATAAAATGGATAGTTAATCATGACTGATCCAATCTTAATATCTAAATGCAGACACCCTTTCAAACTGATAGGTTCACTATTTACAGATGATGCAATTAAGAGAATGTCTGTGTTTAATTTCATTTTCTTCAAGATTGAATTCATCAATCTGAAACGGTCGCTGATATGGCAAATACCTGCACCAGTATCAATTAAAGCCTTTGCATCACACCCTTCTATAGTAATTTGACAGATATTCAATGTTTTTATTGGCCCATTTGAACCTCTGGCTGACACCTCGGGCACAGTCTCAGCCATTACTCGTTTAACTGCTCAGAACCGCGCCCACGTAGTGCACCGCTCTGCCAACTTCCTCGAGACATTCTTCTACCTCTAAAACAATCTCTAGCGAAATGACCCGGTGATCCACAGTTAAAAGAACTCAAACTTCCTCAACCAGCACGTCCACGCCAGCCTTGACCTATTGGTCCCCGATTCTTAAGACAGTTTCTAACAAGGTGCTCGGGAGATCCACAGTTAAAACAACCCCTATTAACTCTGCCTAATGGTTGAGTAGACAAACTTGCTACTAATGCCTCTAATTCTTCTACTCTACACTTCATCTCATTCATCTCAGTTTCACTCTGCTTCACAGATGCAGGTTTTACAGCACTAATTGATACACATTGTAATTTTTTTTCTGTTTCCAAACGACATTCCAATCTTGATGCGAATTCAGTTGCCTCTTCCACCGATTTTGGATACTTATTTCACCTGCATCAGCAAGAAACCTTGTTAGCACTGCATCATCAAGAGCTTCCTTGCATGCTACATATTTTGGATAAGATCGATGTGCCAATCACTTCAACTCACCTACATATATAGCTAAATTTTCATTATCCTTCCTATTTCTTAATGTCATCTATGCACGAAATGCTTCTACTAATGCAGGTGAGGAATAGGCATCTGTAAAAACTCTCACGACTTCCGAATACACATTCTCCTTCACATCTTTGTCCAACTCCCTATGTATTGCAAATGCTGCATTACCCAGCAAAGTGGGAAAATATCAAAGCTTATCTTTATTTTCTGTAGCATGTATATTACACCACGCTTTGAACCGCTCCAACCATGTCTCAAAATCACCTTGGTTGCCCTGAAAACGAGGCGGAGGTGCAGCGAGTTAGAACAATTTTGCTTCAGCCATACTTCTTTATATTTGATCAGCAAGCGATTGTTTCACCCACCATACAAATAAAAATCTTTATGACTGAAAACTATACATATCGCAACTAGCACACTTATATAATCATGACAGTAAGTAGGAAATGAAAAACATAATAATCATGAATAATGAATTGTAAGTAAAGTACCTTAACCACGTTTCTGCCTCTTCCAACAGACATATACTGGCTCTGGTTCGGACTCTGCAGACAACTCTATTTCAACTTCTCTTTGAAACCATTTTCATTTAATGTGTGATTTAGCGAGGATTCCATCATAATAATGACTAAAATGATACGATGTAACAGGTTTTTTTATGCCACGCTGCCCAATTCTTTTCAAATGTCTGTGTACGATTTTCTTATGCCACTGCCCTAATATTATGCGTGTGTGTCGCAGAGGTATTCTCATTGATTAAATATACATTTAAATCATCCAATTTTTGGTTCACCATCTGTTGGTAGCTCTGAAGCTCAGAGTCATTAAATATAGACTGCTCTAATTGTCCTTGTTCCTGACGGAATTTAATATAGTCAGCGAAACAAAACGGTGGAATAGTGATGAAAGCAAAAATTAAATTATTTCTTTCGGATGTCACTTCAGCTTTAAATTCTTGTAACTTTTGATATAACACAGTGGCTGAAAGATCTGCCAACTACTCCTGATCCCTTCTTATGATATATTTTTCGTAGCAGATCATTAATACCCACACATATCTTAATGCTTATTTTGTCTGTCGATCTGGTTACATATCTGATATAAGATAGTGTTGCACATTTCAAAGACTCAACAGTTGCGCCACGATGAATAACATACTCAATCTTTATAGTAGGCTGTACATATTTATTAAAATTATTTGCACGAGAATCTGCACATAATATGTGTGGAAACATTAGACATACATTATATAACAAATTAGAGATATGGACTGACCTGTAAACAACGCAGTAAGCATGGTAATGCAGTTGGAAATTGGATAACAGCTAGCGATAAATTCAACGACCGCAAACGGGACTCATGGAAATTATAACAGTTCCATAATAATGATAGCAACCCCAATTTAGACCACTACCACCAATGCAACTCACCTGATATAACTCACCAAACCGGCAATCTTATACCAACCAGCCCAGGCTCCACTTCCGAACGCATCCGATCTCTAATCATTCCACTTCTTCACTGCTCTTTCAGGATCTTACTTGAGTGCACATAAACTGATGACGTCAGCGGAGTGAGTGCTTAAAGGTGATGGCGGATCTTAAATATCCCTAATAGATTAAACCGATCATAGTCTCGGCAATTCCAACTGTGTCACAAAGATATTGAACTGAGAATTGGTGCGTTGCTTTGTTATGAGAAATTACAGAGCAAGTTTGAGTTTCAGGGGTTTGTGTCAATTTTGATATCTGTTTTCCTCACTTTTTCCCCCTCCAAGGGATTCAAATGAGAATTGGTAGGTTGCTTTATTATAGGGCATTATAGAGCAGGTTTTAGTTTCAGACATTTTCGTCAATTTTTCCCCCTTTCGACTTATGAAATACAAAAACTATTAGTTTTCCACAATTTTTTCGCAGCCTTTCGGGATATTCAATTGAGAATTGGTACATTGCTTTGGTAGGAGAAATTACAGAGCAAGTTCGAATTTTAGTCGTTTGCGTCAATTTTTGATGGAGTTATGTCCCCTTTTGACTTATGAAATATAAACATATCAGCTTTCAAAACTCGATTTCCTTCACCATATATAACTGAAACTTGGTTTATTGCTTTGTTATGAGAAGTTACAGATCAAGTCCGAGTTTCAGCTGCTTCTGTCGATTTTTAATGGCGATTTTGACTCAATCTCAAGATTTATATCATCAGGTTGTTCTTTTTGCACACTCACATGTATGCACCCCAACCTACACGCGATGATGTCATACTTAATTAAGTCACATGTAGGCTTTCATCGTAGTCATAAATAGAGAAATACTTCATCATGAAGCTGTAATAGGCCGACAGTTGTACAAATTGTATGTTTTTACTATTTAATAAACATTCTGTTGAATATTTTGAAACAGATTTGACTGGGAGCAGGCGTAATGACTCGGAATACCCAGTTTTGCTAGGATTCGGCTATGGAACCCGTTGAGACGTGACAATGTAGGCTGACCCTGTCATATGTATAGTACCATTTATCTAAGCGTCAAGTAGGCGTGTGATGGCGTGAGGGTGAGGATGGCTATTAACCTCTATAAGTTAGGCCCCAAATATTTTACTGGCCAAGTGAGCTTATGTCGTGGCGACCGTCAGTTGTCCATCCATCCGTCAACTTTTCCTTTAAAACAACTTCTCAAGAACCGCTGGAACGATTTTAATTGTATTTGGCAGGAAGCATCCCTAGGGCAAACGAAGCCGATAGGCCAATTTGGCCGGCGACCACCTTGGATTTTGACCAATTTTTAGAAACGTCTAAAAATCTCCGAAACCGCTTGAGGGATTGAAGTAAACCTCATGAAATATGATCCACGGCAAGAGCTCAACCAAGTTTGTTCAGGGGAACTTGATTGGTCAAATGGTTCGGCGGCCATCTTGGTTTCTCCAGAACCGCTGAAGGGATCAGGCCAAAATTTGGCAGATATGATTAGGGACTAAGGGCCAGTAAAATTTGTTCAAGAGAAGTTAATCCGTCAAAAAACATGGCCACTGTGGGCCAGTCAAAATATAGCATGTTTGGCAGCCATATTGGATTTTTTTATTTGATGGACTTTGAGGCTGAAATTGTTTTTATATAGGTTTTTGGGTATTCTGATTTGAAAGTTGCAATTTTCGAAATAGTCGGATAAATGGTTTGGTGGCCATTTTGGATCATTTTCCCGCCAAAAGCTCCCATAATAAGGCAATGGGAAATTTAAAATATCTTCGAGAACTACTGGGCTGATTTCAATTATATTTGGCAGGAAGCATCCTTAGGGCATCGAGATTCCATTTTGTTCAAACGAAGCCGATCGGCCAATTTGGCCGGTGGCCATCTTGGATTTCGGCCAATTTTAGAAATGTATAAATCTTCTCCAAAACCGTTTGAGGGATCGATTGTGAACTCACAAAATAAGTAAGAGCTGACCCAAGTTTGTTCAAGGGAACTTGATTGACCAAATGGTTCAGTGGCCATCTTGGATGACCTCGTTTTCGCAAAAACGACTTCTTCCCCAGAACCGCTCAAGCGATCAGGCCGAAATTTGGGATATATGATTAGGGACTAAGGGCCATTAAAGTTTGTTCAAGAGAAGTTCATCCGTCAAAAAAACCCGCCGCTTTAAAATATCTTTAAAAATCTCCAAAGTCGCTTGGGGGATCAATTCAAAACGCAGGAAATATCATCTAGGGCAAGAGCTGCACCAAGTTTGTTTCAAGGGAACTTGATTGGCCAAATGGTTTGGTGGCCATCTTGGATAAACTAATTTTTGCCAAAATGACTCCAGCACCATTGAGCGGGTTGGGCCGAAATTTGGGAGATATGATTAGGCACTGAGTGCCATTAAAGTTTTTTCACGGGAAGGCGCAGTCAGAAAGAAACATGGCTGCACTGGACCAATCAAAATGTAGCGTGTTTGGCAGCCATATTGAACTTGCAAAAATGTCCAACTCATTTAGATGACTACTAAACCACCCACCAACAATTGTGACAAAAATGTTTAATGCTCCAGGTGTTTAATGCTCCCCTTGTGCCTGTTGTTTATAACTTAAAATTTTGTCCACATTATCAGTATCATATACAGATGTGCATGTGCTTTTTTCACGGCCAAAAAATTCACTGCAGTTATAATGCTCTTGTTATAAGTTTGCAACGAATTGGCAAACGCATCATTATGCATGCACAAGCGAATGTCTACTATTTAATATGTCTGCAGTTGAATATTGTGAAAATATTTTGCCTGGCTGAATTCCTCAAAATATTTCCACAAACCCCATATGACGAGCAGTGAGCTTTCACGGATATACATCTAGAGGCCCAAACCATGGGCCTTAATAATATAATATTAATAGTTTTATTCATATTATTAATATCATAGTTAATATTATTAGCTCACCTGGCCAGAATGGCCAAGTGAGCTTATGCCATGGCGACCGTCAGTCCGGCATCCATCCGTCTGTCTGTCCGTCCGTCCGTCAACTTTTTCCTTTAAACGACTTCTCAAGAACCACTAGGCCGATATAAGTTATCTTTGGCGGGAAGTATCCTTAGGGCATAGGGATCCAAGTTTGTTCAAACGGAGCCGATCGGCCAATTTGGCCGGTGGCCAATTTGGCCGGTGGCCAATTTGGATTTCGGCCGATTTTAGGAAATGTCTAAAAATCTCCGAAACCGCTTGGTGGATCGAGGCAAATCCCATGAAATATGATCTAGGGCAAGGGCTGAACCAAGTTTGTTCAAGGGAACTTGATTGGCCAAATGGTTCAGCAGCCATTTTGGTTGACCTAGTTTTAGCGAAAACGACTTCTTCAGAACCGCTGAAGGGATCAGGCCGAAATTTGGCAGATATGATTAGGGACTAAAGGCCATTAAAGTTTGTTCAAGGGAAGTTAATCCGTCAAAAAAGATGGTGCAGTCGGCCAATCAAAATACAGCATGTTTGGCGGCCATATTGGATTTTTTTATTTGATGGATTTTGAGGCTGAAATTGGTTTTATATAGGTTTTTTGGGTATTCTGATCATAAATTTGCAATTTTCAAAG
Source organism: Chaetoderma sp. LZ-2023a (assembly GCA_034401795.1). Lineage (NCBI taxonomy): Eukaryota > Metazoa > Mollusca > Caudofoveata > Chaetodermatida > Chaetodermatidae > Chaetoderma > Chaetoderma sp. LZ-2023a. Next base: position 95,303,634 of record CM067360.1, on the reverse strand, counting down.
CTGTTGGATAAACGGTTTGGTGACCATCTTGGATCATTTTCCCGCCAAAAACTCCCATACTAAAGCAATGGGAAATTTAAAATGTCTACTTTTCGAGAACTTATTGGATGATTTCAATTATATTTGGCAGGAAGCATCCTTAGGTTGTAGAGATTCAAATTTGTTCAAACGAAGCCGATCGGCCATCTTGATTTTTTGCCGATTTTTTGAAACGTCTAAAAATCTCCGAAACCGCTTGGTGGATTGAAACAAACCCCATGAAATATGATCTAGGGCAAGAGCTGAACCAAGTTTGTTCAAGGGAACTTTATTGGTCAAATGGTTCAGCGGCCATTTTGGTTGACCTAGTTTTAGCCAAAACAATATCTCCAGAACCGCTGAAGGGATCCAAATTTGGCAGATCTAAGGGCCATTAAAGTTTATTCAAGATATTTAGCCAGCATAGGAAAACATTTAATCTTGTAATTTAAAACCACAACTCTAATTCTCAGGATTGAAATGAAATTAATACCCTCTAAGGTAGTGAGCTGATGAAGTGTACCATATTCACATACTGATTCTAAAAGATTTATTTAATTAATTCATCATTAACCCTTTAACACTCATATCAGCAAAAAATGGCTTCTGCAGTGGTCGTGAGAAATGTCCATTTGCTGACTAAAAGAAGATGGTTTTTGAAAATTTACCACTGGAATGACTGGCTCGATAACTGAGCCAGTCATTCCAGTGATAAATTTTCAAAAATAGTCTTCTCTTGGTCTGCAAGTGGACATTTTCATTGAGAAAATTTAAATTGTCTTGAATAAATTTGAGGGTTAAAGGGTTAAAGCCAATTAATTCTAGCAATGAATTTAGTTGAGTATTGCATTATTAACAAGTTTTGTTGGATAGCATGTAGCATGGTGACGGACATTTTGAAAATGGTTTTGCTGATGATGTCTGTTACTGTCAGGTGCAGCAACAGTTTCCAGCATGACTGTTCAACCCTTGTCACACCAATGTTTAGAGATTAATTGTTACACAGCCAGTATTAGAAAGGCTGGTGTACAGTTTGTAAACACCATTGCTGTCATAGACAGTGCTGTTGCTGTTATACAATTGACAGCAACAGCTTAGCGCATTATTTCCAGTTAAATGCGTTAATAAGATTCGCTTCTTATCAATTTATTATTATTAGTTCACCTGGCTATCCATATCAGAGGACACAATATCTTACCTATTTTGCTAGGTTAGGAAAACGGTTAACCCTTTAGCCATCATATCAGCCAAAAACGGCTTCGGCAGTGGTCTTGAGAAATGTCCATTTGCAGACCAAATGAAGACTATTTTTGAAAATTTTACCATTGGAATGACGGACTCTTTTTAACGAGCCAGTCATTCCAGTGGTAAATTTTCAAAAATAGTCTTGCTCTGCAAATAGACATTTTCTATGAGAAAATTGAACTTTTCTTAAATTCAATGGTTAAATGGTTAATTAATGTGCAATTGGAGTTTTATTTCCACCATCCATTGACATAATGACAGCTTTTATTACCATAATAGATAAAAACTAAATTAACAAGTTAACCTTTTCCCTGCAACTGCTGCCTAAATATTTAAGATATGTATTGTGTACTCTGATACCTATACTGTTAAAATATTTTGAAATGTATTTGATTCATTGAAAGTTGTTGCTGCCTAAGTCAGCTATGACTAAGTAAAATTATTTTTTAAATAAACTGCAGCATTGCGAACTTGGCCATTCAGCAAGATGTACACGTGTTAAAAGGATGGTTTGGAATATACTCAGTTGAACCCGCTATAAAAACCATCTGTATTAACACTTCTTAAATTAGTTTAACGGAAAGCCAATGTTGCCTAAGGCACAACGGCTTCGCGTCAAATTAATTTCAAAATATTCAACAAAATAAGCTTTATATCATAAAGAATATACTTTTTCCGGGATTTATGGGTGAAAGGGTTAAGAGACCACCTGCCTTAAAGACTATTTTCTTCATTTGCTAAATGCAATTAAGCAATGTACTTGAAATTTTATTAGCCCTTTAACGGTCAAACCAGCGAAAACCTGCCTCTGCAGTGGCCTTGAGGAATGTCGATTTGCAGGCCAGCATGATTATTTTTGAAAATTTACCACTGGAATGACTGGCTCGATAATCGAGCCAGTCATTCCAGTGATACATTTTCAAAATGCTCCATATCTTGGCCTGCAAATAGACATAACCTGAAATTTTCGTTTTACTGAAAAATCATGACCATAAATGGTTAAGAAACCAGCTACCATAGGAGGCTGTCTTCTGATTCTCACTTGAGGGGTGTCTTAATACAAGTTTGACTGCATGTCATCAATTTCTGTTGTCAGTACTGATGTCTTCTATTTTTGCTAAAATATTGTTCAAAAGAACCTTTGCAAAATAACCATTTGACTGAAAGTCATTGGAAGTGGCACTGATTGATGTAAAACTCCATAAAGATTAGTTGAGTTGTAAATGTTCCAGGTGAGCAACACAGGCCCCTTGGGCCTCTTGTTATAATTGTGGCTCCAGTTTAGAGGTTAGCGCTAGTATGTTTTGAGGGATTTATTCAGCTTAAAACTTGGGCTTCTTGATAGGCGAGAGACCCCTGGGTTGGACATGCATGGACTGCCATTTCTATATTGCCTTGCTCTAGGTCAGGAAATGTTACACATGTGTTTTGAATGTTAAAGCTTTAGAGTATACACCCATTGCCTCTACATGACTAGTAGGAATGGTAGTAGCCTACAGGTCTGGTTGAACCTGTTAAGACTATATAGAGCGCCCGACATACAGACCCCTAACCATTTGCATGGTTCATTAACTCCACAGAGCGCACATTGACAACCCTTGGGGTGGCTGCTCTGATATGCTGTGGGTTATGACGTTATCAATGCTTGAATTATCCCCAGGTATCCTCACAGTTTGACGGCTCATAAGTTCTACAAGTTTAACATTGGCGATGGGAGAGGCAGCTACACTGATAGGCAGCGAGTGGTCATGATCCGTCACTTGACACGCCCCAACCCACTTCATACCCCTAACAATTTCACGGGCCTTTAGACTTGTCAATCAGCATTACTGAGGGTCAATATTTCAACATCGTGACCAATGGCGACCCTTGATGGCTGCACAGATTGGTCGAAAGTTATGACATCACTAATATGCAAATGAGCCCGCGACCCAACATCTTCATGGCTCTACAACTGTCAATTATCAGAACAGATCAAAGCTTTACATCAACAAAATGCAGCGAAGGGATTGACACTGATTGTCTGAAAGAATTATGACGTCATATCATTTGCATATTAGACCACACCAGGCTTGGGTCCAAGTGGGGGTATTGCATTTTAATGCAAATGTCTGTAAATGATTCAAATGCAAGTGCAATGCAGCCTAGCGCCATTGCATTTAAATGCAAATTCAAATGTTTGCCACGTATTCAAATGCAAGTGCAAATGCATTTGAATATTTGGACACACGTCTGTATTGAAATTCTGGGTATGCTTTTGCCATCTATGTATCTGCTGGTAGTTATTATTTTTGTAAAACTTTGCAAACCAAGAGAAGACTATCTTTGAAATATTCCCACTGGAATGACTGTCTCGCTTATTGAACCAGTCTCCAGTGTAAAATTTTCAAAAATAGTCTCTTTATCCGTACATGGAACTTTACTATGAAAATATAATACGTATTTCACCATTAACACTAACCCTCGAATTTGTTCAAGCAGACCAAGAGAAGACCGTTTTTGAAAATTGACCACTGGAATGACTGGCTCGGTTATCGAGCCAGTCATGTCAGTGGTAAGTTTTCAAAAATATTCTTCCGTTTGTCTGCAGATGGACATTTCTCGAGACCACTGCAGAAGCCATTTTTGTTAAAGGGTTAAGGGGTATTCATAAATATTATGTTGACTATTTTGAATGGTAATTTCATTGATAGCCATTGCACCCTATAGAAGCAACACAACATGTGTCAGTTAAATTACTTTCAAACTACTTATCACATACTGTGCTTAATATTTTGAAAGGAATTTTATTGATATCTGCTACTGTGCCTATGGCAGCAACAGGTTCCGGTCAAAATACATTCAAAATAGTTATCAGTGTATGCAATATCTGTATGAATTGTTAACAACGCGCTACCCTATTCATAGATTGGGCAACCAGAGATATATTACCAATCTCACGCTAATTACTTTGAAAGGATCTTGGCAAAGAATATAGAGAGTACTGGTTGAGTAGATTGTACTGTAGTCAAGAGTGCTCGAGTGACCACCTGTGTTTTCGGGCTAAAAGTGTGCGGTTCTTTAACACAGATGATCATATGAATATTATTAATTTTCCTGAAAATCAACGTATTGACTAAAGCAGTAACAACATTTAGTCCAATTGCTTCTTTAACCTTTTGGTGCCCAAACCGGCCAAAACAGCCTTTGTCGTGGTCTTTACAAATGCTGTTCACAGGCCAAGAGAAGACAATCACTGAGCCAATTATTTCAGTGGTCTTTATTATTTTATTATTTTATAGAGATTTATAAGGCGATCGTATTTATTATGCATTAAAGATACGTTGCTGTAGCTTATCTCAGAAACAAATTAGCAAAAATTAGTTGGCTTGCTAAGATCTCTATTGACATACGTCAAACTAATTGCAAAATATACATGATTTTGCATATTTAGGTATTTTGATGGCTGAGAACTACATGCTAAGAAGTTCATAGTGAAATGGGTTAATAAATCACAGAGAATTATATTTCTAATTTCTAGCAACAGAAATACCATTTTTATGATTTAACATATAATTTGGTTGAATTTTTTGAAATTAATTTGACTGGATGGTATGGCTATTTACAACAGAAGCAAGTTCCAATCAATTTTGAAAGAAATGCAAAATGAGACAATTAGTGCTTTTGAAAAAAATCAAATGCATTTGAAAATTCAAATGCAAATGCAGCCCTTTTCAAACAAATGCAAATGTAAATACATTTAAATGCAAATACAAGTGCAAATGCATTCAAATGCATTTGCACTTGTACCCAAGCCTGGACAACACCCACATGCCCATATATGGTCGGGTAGCATAGCCCTTTAAAAATCAATAAAAATAGATCGCCTAATATGCAAAAGAGATGACGTCATAACTCTAGCAACCAATCAGAATAGCCGCCCATCCTGTGGCTCTTCTACTAATAGCATCCGTGGTTAGTCTGAACGGAGTTTACTAACTTTGCTTCTGTGGTCTGATCTCTGGACTTGCATTATATGCCGCATCATCAGTCACAGGGAAGTGGGTTTCCCCAAATTGTTAGTTAGGAGAATAACATGTGTTTCCTCTGAGCTTAACAGTATGCTAAACGAATAGAGTTAGGGCAAATCGATGTAAACAACTAATCACACCTTAGCCCCTTTGGTATATTCTCCTGAGTGGTTTATACATATCCAAGGATAGCATATCCATCCTTTATTGAGCTTACCTTCCTCCTCCATCTTAAGTCCTATTATAACCTCCTCCAGCACCTCTGTAAAATCCCTTGAGTAGTATATATTATCTTCGGAAAATGTATCTCTCTGTACCTAGTTTCACTTCTTAATCTCAGCCATTCTCCGGACCTAATAATTCTTCCGGATCTCCATGTCCACACAATTTCTAGGTTTAACAATCTTTCCTGATCCTTATCTCTGTAAAATCTCAAGTCCCCATAATTCACCTGAATCTTCATTTCAGCAAAACCTCCGGGTCTAACAATCTTACCAGATCCTGATCTCTGTAAAACCTCCGGACCTAATAATCTTCCAGATCCTTACCTCCGTAAAATCTCTGGACCTCATAATTCTCCCAGATTTTCATTTCCATAAAACTCACCGCACATCTCAAACCCCGAGACCAGCTCGAGAGCTGGACCTGACCTCGTAAGAGGAGGTCGCAGCAGCAATCAGGGCCTGCCCGCTACCTTATTTCCAATGTGCAGCTGCTGTGAAGTATGGCAGCAAACGTACATTAGCCAATGGATGGCGGGGCTAGTCCCCCTTCACGCTCTGCACAAACAAACAACATCGTCATCAGGACTTGATACAGTTATCGATCCGGAGATGCTTAGTTCCGCTTTGCTTTGCTGTCAATCTGTTCAAGTAGTTCCATTATCCACTCTGCACTTCTACAAGGAACGGATGCAAGATTTAATCAGCAATGATCCGAAAGGCACGCACATTTTGATGAAATTTTTTGCCACACAGCAAATGCTGAACTCCAGCCAATGCTGATTGCACAATCCAGAATGCTGGAAAATAAAATTGTCGAAATTGTATACTTTTAGAGGCTTAGATTATGTGGCTAGATGCAATGAAACGAAATAAATCTTAACATTTTTTAAGTTGTGAAATTGAATTAGTGACACGTGCCTCTATTTAAACTTCACAACTAAAAATTATTAATTTATACAGGATGAAATCATCATTTGTTTAGATTAATTTAGTTTCATTACATTGATGTACACGATTTAAGCTTCTGAATGTATAGAATTCAAATAATTTATCTTAGAGCATTCTCCGTGTGAATGTGCACCTTTAAATCTTTTCCCGGGGTTTGGGGTTGGGCGACGTGCAGTTTTAACTACTGAGAATTTGCGCTGTCGATCGGGATGTTTGGGTGCTGACCTTGGCATTCCCTACCACAGAACAAACAATCTTTACTAAATGAGAAAGGCTTCTTTTCACACGACGATAACGTTTATTTGCCGTTTCTTTCTCCGTTCCGTCATTAACCGCCTTTTTCTGCAAACATTCAATATTGGTCTTTGGTGTATACGTAGACGCACGATCTCTGGGAGGTAAATTTTACAGCTGCATCTAATACACATTCTTTTATAGTTTAGATAGTCCTGCATGAAGGTTATCCTGGCGGATATGACTTGTATTTATTATCAGCGAATAATATCTGGACCTATCGTAGTTAATAGTTCTCGTTTCTAACAATGGGCCTTTCCAGTTTTAGCTATGCCCCGCCCATCTAGTTAATCCCAACCCACACCTCGCTCGTGTTAGGATCGATCGATCTCTGAACTCTCTGTCTATCAATTTCCAGAAAACTATACAGGTAAGCTATCGCATGAACAACACTGACGGTGGAAGTCAAGTACGCATGTGCAGGATTTCTCGGCTATTTTGGTCAGAAGTTTACCACATAACAAAGAGATGTTCATAGAGTCCTTATTTTCCTATTCTATGTATATCTTGTTTGTAAAATAACACATATGCCTGGAGGCGAAATTTTATTAGCGATCTATTGATGTACATTATAATAATCTAAATAAGTTCGAAGTTACTTCCTTTTTATATTTTATGCAGATGATATTCCCCCCCCCCCCCCCCCCATAGGAATATATGGTAAATCCACAAATTGTGGATTTACGTTGTAGCCTTTTGGGGCTTTGCGATCAACAATGTGTCTGGTCCATGTTGTCCGGTGATGGCATGGATGTTTGAAAGCCATATTTGTGGCAAATAGGAACTAAGGAATGTCACCAGTGCATCTCAATTGATGTAGCATGTGCCCTCTCCATACGATCCCATGCATAGGCCATGCATAAGTCAAGTCCTGAACTTTTCCCGCAATTCCAAGTTTACCCAGCTTGGAGTTAAAATCTCCACACACAAACAGTTGCTGAACAGTTGCCGTCTAGCTGGGATTGTAATAGCTGAGCTCAGTCCTGCATGGAAGGAACCTAACATTGCTGGATTCTATTTGGCTTTTTCGGTGGTTAGGCCATATGCATTGGCTATGCGACACTTACTGGTGGTGTGTTTACTCATAGGTATAGCCAGGTCGATGAATGCTATGTGATCACTGACGTATCCAAAACTAATGACATGGTCCAAGACACTTGGTCCGATTACGAAGCCTAAACCCCGGTATGTGGCCTTTTTTTGCTCCATGAGCACTAGCTTACTGTAGTTGCTGCTCTGAGTGTTTAGCTACTTTAGTCTCTTGAACACATGTAATATCGATGTTATAGTGTTCACAGTCCCTCACCGCGTCATCAGAGGATGTCGATCACAGTTTCTTGTTGAAGAAGGTTAGACATAATCAAAGTTGCCTCTGTATGTGGATGTTAGCACGCAATCCTTGATGACAAAGTTGGTACTTATGGAGGAGACCGGTGTGGAGGTATCATCTTTCTCTCCGGTACGCACAAGTCAAGAATGGTCCTGAGGAAGCTAGGGATTTTCTCTGAGGACAAGAGACAGTGGGCAAAAGCGAAGGACTGACTGCAGCTGTATGATGTTTCTACTACTACAGCTGCAGAATACAGTAATCATACATGTACTAGTAAGCTGTTGTCTGGAAGTAACAGCTCCAAGGCAGATAACTTTCAAAATATTGAACAGAATGTTTATTTAATTGTAATTTCATCAAAGACAACCCATTCAGACACTTTCTCAACGGACTATTGTTACGCTCGTGACAGGCCTATGTCATCTTGAAGTCACTTCAGCTAACAAGTGACGTATTTGATTATGATGTCAGATTCTAGATCGACAGATTGGATCTTCATTTCCACGTTACATCTAGCCATTAGTCCGCCGACGTCATGGTAAATAGCTAAGTAATGGATGAATCCACTTTTAGTTATGCCCCGCCCATCTGTAGCTAAGCTCCGACCATGCTTTGCGTGTGTTGGGTTCGATTCCCAGAATCCAAATTTCATGATAACTATGCGGCTAACCTGTTGAATATTTTCAAACTAATTTGACATCAAATTACTTCCAAAATATTCAACATAATGTTTATTAAATGGTAAACATATACAATTCGTACAACTGACGCGCTATTCAATGTTCATGGCGGACTTAGTTACACATTTTGATTGCAACATCAGGCTACATGTGACGTTATTGATTATGACGTCATATAGTTGCGTGACAAACTGAATCTTTCCATTGTTTGGAATATCACTCCAGGAGGACGCGTAAACAAGCGCTGAAACACACGCAATGCCCATAGAGAGACTAAATTAATTTCTGCAACACGATACTCAAGATTATTTGATGCATCGGAGGATGTGGCAATATTTTTTCAAGTTTTCAAAGTTAATCAACGTGTTATTACTGTAGATTGGGCTGACATTGAGCAAGCCTCATAGCGGTTCTAAATATTCATTTGCCAATATCCACTTACGACCACCTGTCTTCACGAACCACCATCCCGTGTTCCCAAAGGCCGTCTATTGTTCTAAAAGCTTGCATAGATCGATCACCTGCCTTCTGTGTCCTTACTATAATGCGCATAGAAGCGTCCGCTAGAGAGGACTCATTGTATATAGTACGGCAGCTTAATGAGAGGAGGGGGACAGACGGGACAAAAGCACCACACCTTTTGCGATACTTTGTTAGGTCCTACCAATTACTTTTTGCTAGGATCCATTTCATATCAAGGTAGCTTTTTAGCATTCTGTGTCTGTGCCACTGTCTTGTGTGTCATATATATGTTAATGTATAAATGTTGTGTAATGTGTGTAAGGAGTCCATCACCTCCATGCCTTTGATGGACTGCCTGTTTAGATTCTATTTACATGTATAGAAAAACCATAAAATAAAGCAACTTTGATCAACTCTGACAATCTTGGCGGTTGTCACGTGACATTTTCATTTTATTTATGACAATAATAGGGAAAACCGGAAAAGTGAATAGAATACTGGCACGTGTGTAATCTAAAGAAACAATCAAATCAACAGATGTTCAGTTATTTATGTAGAAATCACAACGTGCACCATTTTGATACATTTTGCATCTCGACCAAATATTCTACTAATGGCAGCTTAGATAAAGGTTGTACTGTAAGAAAATGGTTATTGTTATTGCATCAAATGCGTTCTAGCAATCACAACCCCCACACGGAAATGTGTATACCAATGCCAATGTTAATTTGAGTGTGCGTTTATTTGGAGCAATTACACTTGCACAGCTCTGTGCATCTCCAATGGGCTTTCTTGCAAGCACACCTGACACCACAGCCAGTTTTGCCTTTACAGCCAAATTTAACCAAATCTCTACAAGCTTTGGAAGCAACTGGAATCGGTGTCCACACTGGGAGCCATGAATGATTTTCTTTGTCAATTGTCCATCCGCATCCTTCAGGTGATGGTACTTGTTGTTGTGGCAGGTTAGAGGTCACCCAGATTCCTGCCTGGTAAGCAGCACGATTCGAATGTTGCAGTAGCGCCTCTTGAGTTGGTGGAATGGTTTCCAGTGTTTTTCTTTTCTGACAAAACATATCTCTGCGTGTCTCATTAACACAGATCAGATGGCTGGTCTTATCATATAGGACAACTGTGAAGCGCTCAAGCAGCTTGAATCGTTCAGCATTAACATCCAGCTTAGAGAATGGATTCTCTACCAAAAACATGAAAGCTACTGTGACATCAGGATATGACGTCCAGGCATCCCATGCCAATCTTTTTCCCTATCCAAAGAATGCAGAGACTGTATCACAGCCTGTGAAACTGTGGAATACTTGTAAGGCCATTGAGTTGTCTTTTCCTAGTGCCTGGCTGACTGCATTGCTGTGAAAATATGTGAAGCATTTCCCTGTGCTGAAAGCCACCCACATGTCTGCAGCTGGGCAAATACTTTATAACTGATGATAACTCTTTGACCAGATGTAATATCAAGCTCTTTCTGAGGGGGAAATTCATGGGCAGCAACTTTGTCTGATAGAAAGGCAAAAAATTCTTGTTTGTTATTTGAATTACGCAGAAAATATGGCCAGTTCCCAGGGATTTTGTTCTTATCAACAACCTTTCTCCTGGTGCCGGTACCTCTCTTCTCCCTAGTACAATCTTTGATACTGGCTTTACGGTAAGCGTCTCTTAAGGCATCCCCTCTTTTGGAGGTTTCAAACTGATTCATAATGTAGGGAAGAAAAATATAATTGGCATATTCATCAACGGTTGCGGTTCTATTTGGAGATAGTAGATGCACAACAGCCGCTCCGTCTAGAACTTTAATATCAAATGCGCTTGGAGGCTGTAGCTTAGCTAATTTTTCTATGGAACGGAACACAGCTGACCAGAAGTAATACACAGGTCGATATTATCATCTAGATCTTGCATGTCCGCAGAACTTGGTTCTGTATCAGTTGTTTGAGTGGGACAAGTTAGTAGGTCAAATTTCTTTCCAATGCGGACTTTACCTCTGTCAGAAAGTGAGGCGGGATATGGATGATTCTCATGCATAAAAAATACATCCATATCTGTCTCCCTTATCGAGTTTAGGCGAAAATCGCATACCTACTCTAGGGTAGATGAGCATGTGATCAGTTACCATCGGGTAAATAACCACGTGTTTAATTTACATTGATTTCAATGCAAACACATGACTACTCGATTTACCCTTGCTAATATGAGGGTAGCCTCGAGTAGGTACTAGAGTACGTACTCCAACCATTTAGGCGCTACTCTACTAACTCGAGTGGCTACCCTACTAGGGGCGTAAACTCGGCCCCTGTGCTGGGCTAATATGTATAATCTGGAGAAAATAACTACATCAGTTTTCAGAGTTGTGATCGTGTCAGCTTGTTTAGTTTTCTGTTTAGGAACATGACACCTGTAGGGAGCTTTTCTTGATTGGTTTATGAATCGAGCGGGTGCAGTATCTCAGCACTGACTTGTGGTAGTCATCATATTGATTCTTGCCCAGACTTCCACAGTTCAGACAGTGTCAACAACAGATGCTTTCATAACATTGCTATTATCCATGGTTAGTAGTGTGGCTCGCCGGGTAGTGTCGGGCCGTTCCGATGTCTCATGTCGACTCACCATGCCGTAAGTGCACGCCGAGTGATGACGCAGGTTAGCATCCGGTCTCGGGGTGACGGACCTTGACCGAGACTGCCCTGCGGGAAACAAAAACCGGCTCCTAAGGCCTGTGGAACTCAATCGTTCCGGTGGGGCCGTGTGACCATTGCCGCGAACATTAAAACCAAGAGTTTGTGTCACCGTATGCCTGTCCATAGCAATTTAGTGATCTATGGAATTACAAGGTTTGATTTGGTGACCTAAAAATATAAGTCTATACAATGCGTTTAACTAACTAATTGAAAAATATGCCAGATAAACTACAATAAGAGCATAGGAAAATACAAGACATAGAGGCAGGTAGATGAACTTTTAAACATGGGGCTCCCGGAGGTACCACACAGACTCGTAGGCCCGCAGAGGTATCCCCGCAAGCGAGACATAGCTTTTTAACTTAATATAAGTTATTATAACTCTAAGCTGAAAGGAAGAAGGTTATCTCAGACGAAAAAGTGATGTGCCTCACGTGGGCACTACTCCTCATGCTAGTTTGGGTGAAGAGTATTAGCCTGGCGTGGACCGTCATCGCTGAATCCTTGCGAGAGGCAAGTGCCTCACGCAGGCCTCCGTCTCGGGAAGGTGTCACCACGGCTTAAAGCGGGAGAAGAATAGTAGGCAAAAATGGGCCCACTCTAATATTTCAAACAAAAATGCTGTAGAAAGAAAAGACCATACCTACTGAGATTATGTCTATAGGGGTGCCTACTGTTTTACATGAAGATGGAACGGAGGATACCCGATGGATTCCTTCATTACCGTCTTATATGATTGCTAATATGCTGAATTAGTAGTTGCCGCTTTATTTCTGCTGGCCTTCTGCTTTGCTTAATCACTTGTTTAGATGTTTTCAGAACAAGAATTAGTTTAGGCCACAACTGAATTTGGACATTCCGCCTTGCAACCACATGAAACATTACAGGACATGGTTTACATTTCACGGAAGCATTATTAGGCCATGTTTCCTATCGTTATGGTGGGGGTAAGAGAGACGAATGCACACCATAAATGTCCTTCCCGTAAGGGCGTGGCAGATTTGAATATCATGCCCAGACATGTTACCAGAATTCGGTGAGAATACGTATCTCGCCCGTCACCGGGTCTTATGAAACTAACCGTTTAACCTGTCGTTAGGTTTATATACAAGTTGCCAGTTTTGCACTGTGGTGCGGGAGGGTTGTCAGTAAATAAAATAAGAATTAATACATGTTGAAGATTTTCTGTCTTCCGATCTAATTTAGAAATATATCTACTACACTTCTGATAAGAATATGATGTACCGGTTGCTGCGACAACCTCTTATCAAAGATGCAGTAGTACGATTATCTGCTCATCTCGTCTAAGGTAATGGTGACGATATTTATATTCGATAATCTGGGCCTGATCTGACTCGGGTAAAAGATGGTGGCTCGGGACTGTGGTCTTCCGTCGCTTCCAGACTGGACAATACACAACCCAAACTCTTGCTTCGAGAATATCGAAGTGATAATTTATTCTCTTAAGTTTGACTGTCTAATATGGCTACGGATATGTGTGACTTATGCTGTCACGATAGAAAACAAACTGTTAAATAAAACTCTAAGTAAATATGAGTGGCTTATACTACCACCAATCTCTATCAATTATGGGTGGCTTATACTACCACCAGATACTTTGAGTAACTTTTACTGTCACTCGCGTCTATAGAAATAACTGATTTTCACACAATACGAATACTGGTTATTCTATCATTACAAAGTTGCGTTTCACGATTCTCTAAATCATTTTCGTCAAAAACCGTTCTTGGCTACTTAAAACCATTCACCAAGAACTTGTTTGAATTCCGACAAATTCAGTTCCACAGAACTATACGGACCGAGGCTAGGCTTTCTTAAGACTAATATTTTCAGAACCAAGATTCTTCTAAAAAGTTAAAGTCCACTTTTTATACTTCTCTGGAGCCCTCTACCATGTTCGTTTGGGTTCCTCTTTCCAGAGTTTGATTCGATGCTCATTGATTGTGACGTCATCCTGACTAATCAAACTCCGATTTTCTCTCTTAGGAAAAGAACACCGAACAAGTTAAAGCGGCCTAATTGACTCATGAGTGTGGAATTCTATCCGATAACCTCCCCCAAACTTGACAGTGATAGATATTGTTTCGACAATTTTTGTCTGGTTTTCCTAATCTTCTTGGCGCCAGACGCTACCACGTCCTCGTCCGGCCCCTTGCTTATTAGGCTTGCTCCTGCATTTTACAAGGGTGCCATGACGTAGTGACCATGTGGCCCATCTGATTCACCAACATCTGGTGTCGTATCTGGTGTCGTGGGTCGCCTCTATAGAAATATAGAAACTCGGTCACATTATCACGGTCCTATGGTAAGTCGGTCGTCGCCACGTTACTACGTCATTCTATGAGTCATTCAGTCTGTGCTACGTACACTCTGTCCGTAGCACCCTACCGACCTCTTGCTTGAATATTTAGAAAACTATTGGTCGTAGCTTCTGCTGAATACTATAAAGGGTTATGCCGCGACTGCAGCAACAACTTTCATCTTTCAACCACTGACAGACTCCATCAGCTCACTGCCCTAAATCTTAGTCTATTCTATTCCAATTTCACTTATTGTATCAGCTACATTTTCGTGTCAGTTTTGCATCGACTTGATGCACACACTAGATCGCGCTATTACATCCCTGCCCAATGTGTTATCCGTTCCTTAGCTCGCCTGGTATTCAAATATAGTAATCCACTGAGGTCTTAGACTGCAAATATAAGATGTCCCCGGGGTCATGACCCCCCCAGAAGACAATCCGATATCTACAATGTGTTTTCGCAGTGCTTTCCTACATTGGCTTAAAGTACTATCTACTAAGTATCCGAAGATACACGGGAATGTGTATGTGATACCGCACTGTAGCAATCACTGCTCGGAAACCCCAATAGTCTCCCAGAGTCGGATCATCCCATGGTGCGGATAGGGACGTCCAAACAATCAAGAAGCCACAAGGCTAAGCGGAATATGAAGGGAGACAAAATCTTGGAGTTATGAGTCTTACCGGAGTGCGGTATATATAATAATACATGTTGACGAACCTACTATAGTGCGGTTAGCAACACATTGAGGAAAATGAAAATAACTATTTAACAAATACAGAAATTATAACTATTGGTCCTAAGACCGTTATGGTTCCTTTTAGTCATTGGAACCATTAGTACGGACACGAGATAATTAACAAAACCTATATAGAGAAAAAATTAATTAAACTGTGAAGTATAGTTACTTGAATACTTGGTAGTCATTCCTAAGTTAGGCTACCATGTTACTGAAATTGAGACGTAGATCTGTAGTCGACGTGAGATGATGAGCTCTCCGGAAGCTGGAAAATTCCTGCAGGCTGGTTTCCGCAGACAAGACTTCCGCACGAACACTCATGGCGGGAGTACATTGCTTAGTGCTGTAGGCCTAATATAATGTCTAACGAGCAGTACGTAAAAGATACGATAGTACTATGTAGTGAAGAAAGTTCCCATACACCGATGGCACGGATGGAAGGTGTAAACAACCCGTCACAAGTGGGGGTTGTCAGAGGCAAATGAAGATACAAAACAAAGCTTCACGGTGCTGGGTACATCAACCATCTCTGAAGATGCACCGGGCAGAGTTTACTTGCTGCGGTCGAAAGTCGAAAGAAATTTTGGTGCGTCGTCGTTTGAAATACCACTTTTAGGCGTGGCCGGCAGATCCGGCGAGTCCTCCATCAAAGAACATCCTGCCTCTACATCTGTAGACTCACATATTCAGGCCGCAAAGGCCTCACCGCAAGTTTGCGTTCCGAATGTAGATGTGGTATTCGTGAACAGTTATAGAAAGTTACAAATTACTCCCGCAGATGGGGAGTTAGAAAATTGTGTTAGTGTGGTGAGTTGGGATAAAAACCCGACTCATAGTGAGGAAAGACGTGTGTCGCGCTTGATAATAGTTGGTACAGCTCCAACCCCTCGATCACTGGATCACTTCTCCTTTTATACTCTCCATGACGTCACAGGCGCAGGCTTCATCCAATCATCGTTCGAGCAACAGCCAATCAGCGCACAGCTAATAATAGCATCGTCGAACGTTCTAGAACATTCTAGAAGCTTTACATCCACGTGGTTATGACGTCAGGGCAATATTTTGAAGAAAATCAAGAATAGTTTTTCCTGGATAACTCAGCCATTTCTCAACCGATTTTGAAATGGTTTATAGATCTAGAAAGCCCGTCGATTTCCGGTCTTGATTACTGAAAGATTTCACGGGAACAGACAATCAATAAGAATTACAGAGTACCAGCTCGGTACACTATAAGCGCCATCCTATCTTGGTCACAACTACACACTCCATAAAAACAGCATCCTGTCGCGGGCATGTGCATAATGCGTTTTAACGAACTTAGTCGTTTTTCGACACGCTCTCTCTCCCATAGGCCTATATACGCAATGATGGGCGGAGCGTACCCAGCTTAACTGGTACGGCCGGTACCCGACCGGTCGATCCAAACTACAGTATCATACAGTGATGACTCCGGTCCAAGGGGGAATGCGACGGCCATGTATGTCTAATTCATGTTGCCTACAGTGACTAAGGCTTCACTAGCGCTGAGAAAATCAGAACCTAAGAGGGCATCGATTGGATGGAGGCGATGACAACTCGCTGAATGAATTGCATCTCCTTTATCTGTATTACGATGTTAATTGTTCCAGCCATGGGAACATCAGCCACCGTGGCTCTTTGTAAAATATGTTAGAAGGCCTAAGGGGTGGTATCTGATGAGGTGGGATGCTCTCATGGAGACGCTTGTTAAAGACAGTGATGTGAGTTCCAATGTCTACTGTGGCACTGGTAGATATTCCACCGAACAAACAAGCACACTTATAGATAACTTTCCGGTGTGCTTGCGGAAGAGTTTCCAAGACCGAGGTCTGTGGGGCCTTGCCAGCTGTAGCAGGGTGCTATATGAAAGTGGCCTGCTTCTCGATTGCTTTCGTGAGTGCAATTGGTGGCTGAGTGAGGAAGGGGCCAGCTCGTTGTCGTCGTTGCTGCTGATTTTGCTTAGGCGGAGTAGAGCAGTGGTGCTGTATCTGAGATTGATGGTGTGTGCTGTGTGTTGGTATAGACAGTAGTTTGAATTGGACCAGAATGGAGCAGAGCTATTTGAGCTAGCCATTTTGGGCAATGCATCATGGGGTGTTTAGGAGATGCACAAAAGAAACAGCGTCGTTGCCACTGTTTGTGCTGATGTGTGTGGCGATATCTTTTGCGGATCCATGATGTGGTGTGCTGGCTTCCGTTCGTGTCACTACTACTGCTACCAGCAGCTGGAGATGATAATGATGATGGTGGGTGGGTGTTGCAAAACCACCAGAGGGCACATGGTGTTAAGTGCCTTAGTGGTGGATCGTGGTGCTTGTATAAACGTTGTACCAGTGGAGGTCCTACAACCAACCACTGCCGTTTACATAGGAAAGAGGTTTTAGTATGTACGGTCATTGCGGGGTCACAATTTTCCGTAGAGCAATCTTCCCTACTACTATAAACCTATCCTATCGAGCTAGAACAGTCCAGGTTTTGTCGGCCGCTTGACATGTTCGTGTAATGTGAACATGAACAGCGACCTCAGCGAAAAATTGATGCTGTGCGGGGAACAAGGTGGTGCGGGTGTTGCTACTGTATTGTGTAACCTAGTGATACCGCAGTCCAAGACTTTTTATGATAAACAGAACAATTTAACATGGTTGGCTGCTGCCATATCATTAACTTTAGAAAAATACAGTATAACAGAAGGTCACTCGACCTTGCCGTGCTTATAGGCACGGAAAATGATGATAATATATACATAATAATAATAATAATAATAATAATAATAATAATAATAATAATAATAATAAAAAACTATAAAAGTGCAGTCTCAGGTGACTGGAAGGTACCTATTAGTCATCAGTACCTGTTACATAAAAGTAATAATATAATAGTATGATAAGACAGAGTACATATTCGTCATCGGTACGGAAGAAGTCTCATATTCACGATAGTTGATAGCGTAACATAGCTTGGAATGCAAGATGGCATGATGCGGAAGTCAGCTGCTAGGAAAATACTGTAGTCATACTACTGATATGGCTCATTCTCAGGTAAAGTGAAGACGGTCGGTTGCGGAGGTGGATGGCTAGTAGAGAGTCCATTCACATAAAAAGTGATTGATTTATCTTAATGGTCTAAAAAGTTCTGTACTGGTGCGGAAGTTGAAAGATGCCCTACAGATCTTGATGGGCTACGGAAGATTATTAGTTAATGCGGATGCATTCTGATGGTCCACAAGACGAGATGCATCGAATAGCTCACACGATGCATCAAACAATGTTCCCATGACTTAGGTCGAAATGTCAAAAGGCTAACACATGATGTGCGGGTTAATTTCGACCACTGGCTGCGCGGCATGGCAGATCTGACGAGTCATCACCGAGTACGCCACTCGCTCCACATACTTAATGATGAGCTACATCGGGGCCAAAAAGCCCATCCGCTCAAAAGGTCCCTTTGCGGAAGAAGTGTCTTGGGCTACCTGATTGTACTTTGTTTATTACCCCCGGGTGATATATTCCAGAGAGCTTAGAAAAAACTGCGGTTGCGGATGTAGTGGTTTGTGCCCCAAAGAGAATGAGTCTGAAAACCAAAAGGATCCGCAGCAGATGTTTCATATCTGTGTTACAGAATGCAGTCACCTGTGCTCGTCCTCTCAGACCAGGCACCTCACCACCACCACCTGGGTGCTCTCGAAACAGATTTTCGACCTCTTTTATACTGCCTGTGACGTCACAGACGGAACGCCACAGCCAATCAGCGAGCGCACTCTAGAGTGAGGGAAGCGGGTCACGTGACACGCCATAGTACCCATGTACTGAGAGCATACATGTGCTAAGCCTATAGGGTTCAATATTTTGAAAATCGAATAAGTGGGCTCATTTAGCCATAACTCAGCCAATCTTTAACCCATCTAAGAATGATAAAGAGTTTTGGAATCCTCGCTTCATTCTAGCCGTAATCAAGACCAAGAACGGCGAGAGGATCCAATCTAAAAGGATTACAAGTACCAACTCCGTACTGTTTGAGATGCTTTTTCTGCCCAATGCTAATGCGTGTTGGTAAGCAATCTCTGATGCCAGTGCATGCGCGCTACGCGATCTCATGGACTTAGTCATTTTACGACTTTCTCATAATCAGCCCTATACACGCATATCATCCTACCCAGGGGGTCGTGCTCAGAACGTACCCGGCTGGCCGTCCCACACCCAGGCTGGTTGGGACGGTCCGTACCTGACTGGTCGATTTATGCTACACCTTCAATAGAAAGGTGAGCCAGGTTCTTTCAGTTCCGGACTACCTAATTTCGAGGAGATCGTTCTTATACTTTTATACTTGATCTATATTACCGGCTGTTTCAGAAATTAGTCAATAGACGTCCCGCCCTGCTTACTTATGTTGCCCCTAGAATAACTCTCAAGTGAAAGCATCTTATTTATGCGTCCAATAAGCGGCACAAGATCCTTTTCTTGAACACGTTATTCTAGGACTGTAGGCCCAACGTACTTCTAGATAGTGTCCGAGTTTTCTCTTAGTATTCGTTGATTATCAAATCAGTTAGCAAATATTTAAGCTGGATAGAATTTTTATTGGGGTGTTGTTGCCAAATAGTGCGCTCAATCGCTATCGATTACGGTACAAAATCTTAGCATTGCTAACTGTTGCCAGAGTGTTGCCAGAACAACATTTCCAAATTAACCGTAGGTATTATTGCCAGATAGCGAGCTCAATCGCTCTCGATTACGGTACAAATCTGAACATTGTTGAACTGTTATCAATTTATTTATTATTCAAACTTAGTCTATGAGTTAGCTATTGTACAGGCTGTTTGGTTGACGCTTATTTTCAAATTATAAAATGTTTGAAGTAAATCATCCGGTAGATTTTAAATTGACATATATTTAAACTGTCTACAGAACAACTACGCACTTTACCCTACACGTTAGTCGGATAAATTTAACCGCTGACTAAGCATTGTAATAGAGGATTATTAAGCTAGTTATTCACTTATTTAGCAGATATACATCTTAGAGCACGACAAGTTGTTTGCTAACCGGGGATTACTCGTTTGCACAACCCCAGTGTTCAACCAACTTGACGTTATCTACATTTGCTTAGCCTTGTAGCAAAACGTTTACTTAAATGAACTTTTGTTCTTCTTTTAGACTTAACAGACTAGGCACGAGTCTTTAGTAAACCCATTAGGAATTCGGAGCAAACTTACCTTTTGCATTCTAACAACCCCGGCACTGCACGTGCACGTTCTCTAACCTGTACTTCTTCCCTTTTCAAGATTTCTATATTTGTAAGGTGTGGTGTGCCTTCAGTGTCACTGACCCACAGTATGGACTTTTCATTTGCTCGTAGTTAGTGGATCCTTCAAGCACGTCAAGTGCTTGTATGTGCATGGAATATGGGGCGGTGAGATCTCTGGAGTAGGGGCAATGTTGTTCAGGAGATAGAACAGTTGTCTGGTGTGATGGCTGATCTGCTGAGACAGATTGCCCAAGAAGGGGAAACAACTGTAGGGGTGGTGGAAGGAGACGGGGCAAGTGGAATAACATGCGCAGGCACTCACACAACAATCCAAGAACCCGCCACCCTACATTATGAATACCCCAAAGCCCAACTTCAACGGTGATAGCACCCCTACCCGGGTTTTCTTGACGTCCTTCAGCTTTAGCTTCACCAAAGAGAACTCCGGGTGACAACGTCAAGAACACTAAATCCCGATTGTATTACTTTTATTCAATCATTTCCTCACACAATCTCCAGAAACGTGTTGTTCCCCCAGTTTCGCTATTATACATTGCGAGTCGATTGGAGTATTAATGTATTTAATTTTGTGTATTAGCGCAAACGTTAACATAGCTTTAGTTCCCTGTTTTAGATTACGTTTTCTACACGTAAGGAAATTTCCGGTATATTTGAATATAACGGCAAGGAAGAGATATACATCTACTATTTCTATTTCCTGGGTGCCTGGTTGAAAAAATTTGGTTGAGTCTTCTTTCGTTTTTCAAAGATTATTATTTTAGTCTTTTTGTGGTTCACCTTTAACTTATTATTCTGACAATAATCATTAAATGTATTTATGGCTCTTTGTAACGATTCTGTTGAATCTGCCATTAGAAGAGTATCGTCTGCGTAAAGCAAGACCAATAAATCGTCCCATGAATAACACAAGGTCACAAGTGACATTTCGCAAAACCAGGTTTTTGCTTCAAGAAGTACTACATGGTGCCCTCTTTAATGTGTAAAACATGATAATTTACTGGGGAAACAGTAAGTATACCATGGTCACAAGTGTAAATATGCTCAGATGATTACTAACATAAGGTCGTAAGTGCACACTTTAGAGAAACACAAGGTCACCAGTGACATCCGAGCATGTTAAGTACTTACTCTGAAGAGAAAGCATGGCTTCAAGAAGAAGCACACGACTCACTTTTAGCCAGGTTATGGCAGCAATCAATGATTCCAACTCAGATTCCTAAGAAATTTTGTTATCTGAAGATGAATACAAGCGATCAGAATCAGAGAGCACCACAGATGCACTACAGGCATTGTCAACGCACAAAGCAAAGCCTATTCCTCGTTCCATAAGTTCACCAGTTTCTAGGTGTAATAAAGCAGCACGTGTGTCACAAATTCAAATGGCTGTAATTATCTAGCCCGTTGTTGAAACACAATGCAACGTTGCCACCATCGACATTGCTGACTATATGGCGTCCGAACCTGTTGCTGAACTATCCAATATTATCATGGGCGATACTGCCTCACATAGGATGTCAGAACACACTGCTGCACCATCTAATGGTGCCACTGTCAATACTGCCGACCCTTGGATGCCAAAGTTTGTTGCCGAACCGTCCGATTATGCCACCGTCGATACTGCCGAGCTTGGAATGCCGGAACTTGTTTCTGAGCATCCCAATAATTGTGCCACCGTCGATACTGCCTGACCTGCTGCGGGACAGTTTAATCATGCTATTGTTGATACTGCTGAACCTGGGAGCTCAGAGGGTGATGAAATTCAACTTATGCAGCATGACGCCAACATGCAAACCAATGCACAAGATAGCCAACATTTACCCTTACGTGGAGGGAAACGTGCTCGAAATGAAGATCAGCAGAAACAGAACATTAGAAAACTGGCACAAAACCTTGGTGAGGAGTACGTGACGTGGAGTAACAAGACGGTGGAACGAAAGAAAACTACGTACCATTGATGTGGCCGCTGCATTAATCACTGTAACGAAAGGCTACCAGATGAAACGAGGGATATATTGTTTAGGAATTATTGGCATGTGGTGGATATCCAATACCAGCGGTACTATATATCTAGCCATGTCCTGTGCAAAGAGACTTCACGTAAGAAAGAAGTGGACAGCTAAAAGACGCAAACGCTTCATCATTTCTTTATGATTGATGGAGAAAAAGTTAAGGTGTGTAAGGCTTTATTTTTAAAGACTCCAGCCATCGGGGAAAAAACTGTCACATATACTCTGCACCATCGAGTACAGGGCAGGCGAACGGTAACAAACGCGGGAAACACCCCAGGTATCAAATTACCAGATAGACTGCGTGAAAGTGCACAAGAACACGTAAATTCATTTCCAGCAATGGAGTCGCATTTTGTCAAGAGTAAATACAGAGACGAGAAGTTTTTAGAAAAGGATCTAAGCATAAAGCAAATGTACATGTTATACTGTGAACTGCAGGCTGATAACCCTGAGATGCTTGTCATTGTCAAAGAAAATTACTATCGGAATGTGCTCCACATAGATTTCCCCGATCTTGGTTTTCATAAGCTGAAAAAGGATGCGTGCAACTTTTGCTTTTGTTTTGGCAATATAATCGATATTGAAAATGCTGCTAACAAGCAGAGGTTGATGAACATCACAAACTCAAATTAAGTGTGCGTGAACTTAAAGTCGAGCATCATATTTTGGCTCAGCAAGATCCAACAGTTGTTGCAACTACATTTGACCTAGACCAGGTTTCACTTTGCCCTCAACTTACTGTGTCCTCGCTCTTTTATCGCCGCAAGCTGGCAACTTATAACCTCACGACATATAATCTAGGTAATCATGATGTTACTTGGTATATGTGGCATGAAGGCCGAGCTAGTAGTGGTAGCTGCGAAATTGTAACATGCTTGTTCCGATTCTTAGTTTTGTGTCAGATAGTGTTAAGCTTGTCATTCTATACTCAGATACGCCCATGGCCAGATGGAATGTGACTCTGCACACTCAACGATCACGTCAGGTCTAAAAAGGAAAGACGTTTTCTGCCCGAGTGACTTTTCCCAGATCGTATCTATGGCTCGCTGCAACAATCTGTACAAAGTGGAAATCGTATCAATAGATGACATCAAGGACTACAAATAACTTGCTAAAAATACTGGTAAAAACGGAACCCGTGATTCTAATGGCTCAAAAGTCGAGTGGCAAAAACTTAAATGGATGCGCTATGAGAAAGTTAATCCATACACTGTACCTTCCAAGTATGAGTACGACGGAGGTTCAAACAACTACGGGTGACCCAAGGAACAAGATGCCGACCAGCATCATTAGGGCTGGGTGAGATCCCCCTACTATATTTGGAATCTCATTCTTTGGCAAAGGCCAAGCTCGATGATTTGCAGTTCCTTTACCACTCAATGGCTATACCACAAAACTACCACGATTTCTACAAAAATCATAGGTACCACGCGCTAGTTGAAGCCTACCTAACAGAACCAGATGCAACTTAAGCTGATATTGCGATCGAAGATGATGAGTAAGCATGGCTTTATAGGATTCCCTAGTAAGAAATACAGTGCCAGTAATGCAAAAGAAAGTACATAATGTGTTCTTCCTATTGCATTACTCACGCTGAAATGTCGAGCAAAGTAGCATGCCCCTTATTATGTTGTTGTTCCTAAGGTTTTGATACTTTTATTGAATTTCTAGCGTTTTAGGATATTGTGTAATTTGTGTAATCTACCTATTTCTAATGGTCCTGTTTTGTTTTTCGACAATTGTAACGTTTTTTACAATCCTGCAACACCTGACATGGATTTCAACCCATATTCATGCTAAAATAAACAGCATTTACTTCAATCAACATAGGTCGTAAGTGACTAAATCTATTCTACTGGCAAAAACACTGAGAGTGACAAGGTCGCAAGTGGCATTTTGGCAATTTTTTGCAATATCGGTGCACAATAGCAAATTTTGAAAATAGTACTTTACACCCTTAGACTTAATGTAATACAACCAACTCTGTGGGTGAATTACCTACACGGCTGAATTTTGACAGTTCCTCACATTTTCAAACTTAAATTGCACACAATTAACAAAATGTCACTTGCACCCTTGTGTTATTGGTGGGACGAAATGTAAATAAAAACATGTAGGTTATTCGCTAGTTGACGTAGGCCCGATTTATAAGTCGAACTTCTCATGTGCAGAGTCCACTATATAAATCAAACAGTCCTCATTGGCGCGGCGCGACAGAAAGTTCGACTTATAAAACGGGCCTTAAAGATGTGAGTCCAGAATTTCCGTGTTCTTTTAGATAACTTTCGAGATCATTTTAAAAAAGACAAAATAGTAGGGGTGGGTTGGGGTGGGGTGGGAGGTGGGGAAGCTTCTCTCACTGCCTCACTCCGGTTTTGCATGCACAATCTTTCGGATGATTCAAAATTATGGAAGACGAATGATGATATTGAGCTATACATGTTAATAATTATATTGACATATATGCCAGATGTTCCGTTCTTTAAGCGCTTGCTCCACAAGCCAGCTCTCCATACAGTATCGAAGGCTTTTTTTCGAAATCATTGAAGCAGCAGCACTGTTTCTGTTTTGTGAAAATAACAATTCTCTAATAATATATAATGCAGACATATTGTGTAACGCCGACCTACCTTTGCCAAAACCCGATTGTGATTCAGTTATAATTTCATATTTGTCTGTATATATTTTAATATACCTTTCCAGTTTTATCTATGCCCCGCCCATCTCTAGCTAAGCCACACCCACACCTCGCTCGTGTCTGGATCGATCGATCTCTGAACTATCAATTTCCAGAAAACTATACATGTAAACTATTAAATATTTTACAACTAATTCGATTGGGCGATGTTGCTGCCTACTATGGCAGCAACAGCGTCCAGTCAAATTACTTTCAAAATATTCAACAGCATGTTTGTTAAATAGTAGAGACATACAATTCGTAAAACGAGTCGAACTATTAAGAGTTAAAGACGGGCCAAATAAAATGATTTATGACGTAATGATTATGTCGTCATCCTACACGCCACTTAGCTGATTATAACGTCATATGACGTCAGATTGATAGATTGATACTCTGTGAATTCCCTGGCCCTTTACTTTAAAATAAAGACATCTTGTTATAGCCGCATAATACACTGTGGAGTCCAAGGAAATGAGGAAGCAGACAAGATGGCAAAGGTGGGTGCAGAAGAGAATCAGACAGAAAACATGGTTACCCATACAGAGATGAAGACTATCATTAAGTCCCTCTATAGAACACCTCAATCAGAAGATGCCTACCATCATCTCTCGAGGCCAGAGCAAGTGACCATTTTTCGTCTCAGAACTGGACACAACAGACTAAACCAACACATGTACAGGCGGTTCCACCTTACGACATCGCCCGCTTGTCCTTGTGGAGAAGCAGAACAGACCACAGAGCACATACTTCAATGTTGCAGTACGTATCAGCTGCTGAGAGAAGAGATCTGGCCTTTGTCAACCTCTATTCTTGAAAAGCTGTATGGGCCTGTGGAAGAACTGCAGAAAACCACAGATTTCATCTTGAGAACGGCTCTCCAAGTGTGATACCAGCGATCGAAAAGAAGAAGAAGATATATGAATTCATTTTGCCTGATTATCCTCATAGGTAAGAATTAAGGGGATTAACGCCGATGCAATCCAACATTAACACGGAAGTCATTCATTACCTGCGCAATTAAAATCCTTGCCCAAGCGTAAAATCATGGGGTGCAAGATCACACGCACGCATCGCACACACGTACGAATGCACGCACGCTCACACTTTTAAACACGTTTATTTTCGCTCTGTCATGCGACCAAAAAAATACTTTCATAACTGGTGAAATCTAACCGAGGGACTGTTTCACAAAGTATAATTAAGTACAGCAGGGTAGCCTACTTAACCCGTTAGCACTCATATGAGCAAAAAACCGCCTTCTGCAGTGGTCTTGAGAAATGTCCATTTATAGAGCAAGAGAATACTATTTTTGAAAATTTCGATAACCGAGCCAGTCACTCCAGTGGTAAATTTTCAAAAATAATGTTCTCTTGGTCTGCAAATAGATATTTTCTATGAGAAAAGTTAATTTTCTTGAACAAATTCGAGTGTTAAAGGGTTAAAGGGTAACACACACGGTGGACGCCAAGCGATGCCTTTGTATATTTTAGATAAAATGAAATATATTATTTGCATATTTTGGGATTCCTTAATAGTAAATTTCGCCACTAAGTCAGTTTCAACAATTTGTCATGAACATCGTGAGTGAGTCGTCGCGTGAGTGATTGTTGTGGTACGCGTTATCGCGTGAATAGTAGTTTGTTGTCGATGATCGATAGCTCAGCACAGCTGCTCATTCAGACACAGCTATATTAACCATTCTTGTGTCAACAACGCATTAAAGCACTCAATCTACTATTAATTTCAATTAACCATTTAATTGCCAATACTTTTCAAGGAAATTTAGATTTTTGCAGCTAAATAGTTTTTTTTTGTAAATTTAAAACGAAAATTTACAAAAACATAATAGATTTCTGTCATCCTTCAAATGGACATTCATCAAAAGTGTAACGATCAAGAATCGAATTTCTACTTAGCCAGTGTCCAATTGCAGATCAAGAAGAGTATTTTAGAAAATTTACCACTGGAATGACTGGCTCGGTAACCGAGCCAGTCATTCTAGTGGGTAAATTTTCAAAATATGTTCTCGTAGCCTGCAAATGGATATTTCTCAAGATCATTGCAGAGGTCGTCTATGACCAACTTGACCATTAAAGGGTTAAGTTGACACAAGACGGTTTAATAAAATCCAAGAGAAAAACTACTTTAATAATAATTGTTAAACTAGAACTTGAATCGGAGATAATAGCCTGCTGCTAAATTATATGA